>JAMXBB010000003.1:107866566-108482250 GCA_024138015.1 Lumnitzera littorea
AAGGGAGGAGAACTAACCAATAAACACAACCAATATGTAGTCTTAGGGTTTTATTGTAGATTGAGTTTTTTTGTTATTTTCTTTAAAGTTGGATGAAATGCAATAATATTAATTATTTATTTATAAGCATTATTCAATTATTATTATTACAAGATGAGTACAAAATACCTTAAAACTTACACCCTATATATTTTAGAGCATAGGGTATAGGTTTCATGGTACGTATCTTAACTTCCTACTTGTATTCTACTCTATAAGAGCAGTTTACGAGAATTACTACTCAAGACTTGCCTTATAGTCCTCATTACCTACCCATAACCTACCCAATAAAATAAGGTCTTGGTAGGTACCCTATGCAATAAGGTTACCTCACTCACCCTTAATTCTAATCCATACCACAACAGCTTAGCTTCCTTTAACTTTTGTAATTTTATGTCTTCATCATGTCTTGTTGCTAAAATGATTAAAAAAATAAAAAATACAATATTTTTTTTTTTTAGATCATAACTCAAATAAAATGGATTGATAGATTTGATTTTTCTATTTAGAGATTTTAGTTAGGTCTACAAATGTATTTAGAAGTTATAAGTAAAAGTATACTACATAGTGAAATGATTGTTAGAAAAGAATATATATTGAGCTCATTTTCTTACAACTTATATTCTAACACCCCAAGTGTAATCCCATATGCAAGGATAGATACAGGATTAAATGGTAGGAGGGGGGCCCAAAACTAGTATCATTAAATTGCCAAGTCCATGGAATTACTATATAAAACAAAAGAGTACAATCTTAAAATCTAAAATACATATATTTAAAAAAATCATTTTAGTCTAACATGTTGCTTTTTTTTTATTTCCAATAATACGTGACATAAGTAAAAAAAAGTATGCAAGCACTTAAATTCTAGATTTGAGGAACATTAGCTTCATAATGTTAGGCTTGTATTTATCATTTATAGTGTTATAAATAATTGGTATGTGAAAAAATGCCAAAAAAAAAAAATCAACTATGAAAAACTAAATTAATAGAAAAAGATAAAGAAAGGACAAGAAAAAAAAAAGCAACACAATATAACAATAATTATAACATAAAAACAATTTATACAATAAAGAAAGAATGGTCACTAGTGAAAGAAGACACAATACATTATGGACAATAACTTGGTAAAGTTATCTAGATGATAATGATGATGAAAGTATGTATTCCAATATCTGAAAGCTTATGATATTTGATTGTGCCACTTAGTCTTGAAAGATATTTTTATATATAATGATCAGTATTTATAATAAATTACTTTCTACTAAAATAGAAAAAGAAAAGGGCATCAATTAAAAAAAGAAAAGATTTTTCTACCAACAAATTAGATAGAGTAAATAATTAATATATCTAAAATAAATTATAGATGTAATAAGTTATACTTTTCCAATCAAATTTGAAAAGATTCAAATATAAAAGGTTTTTTTTTTTTGTTTCTTAAAAAACAATTGTTTTTTATTATTATATTAAAATAACACTATGTACGACAAGTAAAGAAGTACTCAAGAGTCATTGGCAACTACCATTAATAAGATATTTTTACTTTGAAAAAATGAACCAATATTTTTTTTTTTACTAATTAAAACATGTTACGCTCCAAAGTCGTAGAGTCGCAACAGTCCCGCCGTGTAAACTATTCTTATGATAGTAATTGACCTCACAGTGCCTACCATAGTCATGATCTACACAAGGCGTCGATGACTCCTCGCTTTGAAGTAAACAGTCCGAATAACAGTTATACTACAATTATAATAAATATTACAAATTTCTAATAAACATAAATAATTATAAGTAAGTCCATAGAGCTTCCTAAGAAGTTTTACATATACACAACAGTTCACTAGATTACATAATAACTATCCGTCTTTTATCCTCAACTACAAGGTCAGTCTAGTTACACATTATACTAAGTAACTTGATCCTCACACCCCTGGCTTCAAAAGGACTAACCTCTGGGTAATTGTAGGGCGACATAGTACTTGAAGTGTTCAAAAATCAGAACCTGCAAAAGGATCTATAAGAGTATGAGCAACTACAGCTCAGTAAGTTGAATTGGAGACTTGTGAATGCATACAAGCACAAACAGGGTTATCAAATAATTATTTTCATGCAATGCAACAATCAAGTGTCATCGCACAACGTAGTCCGGTCCGTTGTGAAATCAGAGAAATTTCACCCGCTCCAATCTGGGTTGAGGAGTTTCATGTTATGCAGCAGCTCACAACCAAACCCAGGCTTGTGCAATGGAGACCTCGCTCCTCCCACGACTACCTTCGAACCATTGACTTCACCCTCGCTGCGACCTCCTCTCCTGTCACTTAGTTCAACTAAGGATGAAGAAGGGACCATTTTGCAATCCTACGCTATCCCTTTCGAAAGGGTCGGTATTTGGTTGGAGAAGCCTATGATCCCCTAACGAGTTGCAATGCATGACATTTTTGGTTATTAGGGTTAACTAAGATTAAATTCCGTTTAGGGTGTTCAAACAATTTCATACCAATTCAATCAGTTACAAAGTCACTCATAATATAAATTTCAACACGAATTCAGATACATAAAACACATGCGTAAACTACTTACAATCACAATCCTATACAAGCCTAAGTCTCCGAGTACTACAAAACTAGTACTCTATTACAATAAGCAATAACCCAACTTACTTGGAATTGCTCGATCGCTCGATCCCTTAATTGCAAGCTGATGTGTCTTTGGGTATCCTATAATACAAATAGGTCTTTTTTAATACTTATAATTTATGGTTTCATATTCTAAGTTATATTTTAACTCTTTTTTTTCGTGTATACCCATTACGTCCTAATGATTTGTTATACTCTATTTTGGTGTTCGAATCCTAAATGAGATTTTAAATTTTGATTCCTAAGCCTTAAATATGCTCGAATCCTAATGTGAAATTAATCACATTAAGCTCGAGTGTCCAAATATCTTATTGGGTCGTAACTTGGTATTCTAAACTATTTGGTACATGCTAACCCTAATTGAGGTATTGGATTTATTCCCGATGTGTGAAAATCTTATATTTTGAGACATTTACTTAAAATTAAATGTTATTTCAGATTTATTATTTTTCTGATTTCTATTATAATATTATCCAAATAACCCTTTTTTTTTAGATTTATTAATTTACAATTTCACATATTACTAATTTCTTATATTAATTACCTAATTTCCTAAATTAACCATACTTAATACTCCAAAGGCTAGGATTAGGGTTCCACTTCAAAGATTAATATCCCTAAACATCTAATTAATATCTAAATCAGAAATTAACATCTTAATCACCTAATTAACCCCAAATCACCTAATTTTTCCATCATTTTAGGGCTAAAAATTAACTTAAAAATTTTGAAAATTAATTTTAAAAAAAATGGCTTCATAGCACTGTTCTACATCATATGAGCATCCTACAGAAAAAAATTGAGCTCCAAACTACACTCCTAAGCCTATTTATTTTCCGTTCTAATCATGCTCGGTTTTGAACAATTTGTTAAGGGCCCTATATTTTCAGACGTAATTAAACTAAATAAATATTTTTCCCTAAATCTACATACAATAAAACCTCAGAATAATAAGTTTCATAATTTTTTGGGCAAAATAACTAATTTTACAAAATTATTCAAAAATCGGGGTAAATAAGGGACTAACCGGTTCGGAGCTTTCTAGCCGTCCAAACCTGGTCTAAGGTTGTCGGTCGGCCCAGACGGTGGGTCTAGTGTAGGGTGGTGGTGGTGGCGGTGGCTCGGTCCCAGGTGGTGGTGAGAGGTGGGTTTGGCTTACTTGTCCAATCTGCACAGTTTTTTTTTTTTATTTTCTAGATTTTCTCTCGATTTTTTCAGTTTTCCTATTTTTCCCTAATGCTAAACTGTCCAAATGACTTCTGGAAATTTTTCCCCTATTTATAGACGATTTTTGTAATTAATATGCATTAATTTGACAAGACTTTGCCCATTTTTCTTGATTTTTGGCTTTTATGTTGTCAAATTTTAATTGGTTGATTTTTCTTTTACAGATCTTGACCTGCCATGACCTGATTTAGATCATCTTATCCTCTTCTGATTTTTCCATAATTAATTTATAATTTTCTTTAATTATTTACTTAGTTTTTGGCTAATTTAGGTAATTTCGCGTATTTTTATCTACACGTAAATACATGTGAAGTACATGTGAACATTCTTAATTATTATTTTGGTCATTCTAAAATTTTTAGTATACATATAATCTATCTCTAGTAATTTATTAGTTATTAGATTATAATTTTCGCCTTTTCGGTAATTAGCAATTATTATGCTTAAAATTTGAAAATTTTATAGTCTCCTATTTTACTACTTATTTTCTTAAATTTAAGTTTACGAGGTCATTTTTACTAATATTTCTCTCAATAGTTTATAATTTGGGTTTGATCGGATCCTTTAACCGATCGCCCTAAACCTTGGGTTCTAAGTTCAATCCTACAGTTACTTGACTTGGTTTTAGGGCTTACAAAACATATGTGGAATAAATCTTTACAACTACCAATAATAAGAAATTAGATAGAATACTTGTCGTGTTATATTTTTTCTTTCACATCTTGATTTTTTTTTCTTTCATTTAAATTAATGCTTTCCTTTTTAATAAAATTGTTCTCTAATTTGATGGTGTAATTTCAATAAAAAGTAGAAAGAAATCAATATGAGTGGGCTTGTTGCCTAATAGGTTTTGCAAGATACAACAAAAAATAATATTACATGGTTGTAGGTTTTGTAAGGCTTTAGAGACAAAAGAAATTAATGTTAATGTTATGGTAGTGGGTTTTCCAAGGAAGCATGAACAAAACATGTACTACCTTTGGAAACAGACGAAAAAGAAATTAAAAGGTTAAGCTTGGTTGTGTTTATTAGAAAAAGCATCGAAAATTTGGGGTAAGGGGCTACGAAACAAAGAAAAAGGAGATTTAACTGACGAATCGTTACCTAGTAATTTGTTACTTGAAGATCTCTTCTTTGGGCTTGGGGGTAGGGGGCATGGCCCTTTTAGGCCTATCCCTACCCAGATGGATTGTATAAGGGAGTTGGTATTGGTTTATAATAGCTAAGTATTGAATAGCATGTCAATACTAAGTAGAAACTTTAAGCTAAGTGGTGCAAATGGGCCATTGTTGTTTATTATCTTAGTTATTAACTACTTTTACATGATTTATAAAAGAGATCTAAGGAGGGTGGGAGTGTCACTAGGATATGACTTTTGACATGCTTTTAAGATGATCTATAGGTTGAGAGTGGTAAGAATTAAATGAATTGTACATCAGATAGGAGGAAGAATCGCACATTGAGTGAAGGAGATTATGGTACCCCATGAAGTGTAATCTAACATGGATTGTATGAGGGAGTTGATATTGATTTATAAAGATTAAATAGTAAATAACATGTCAACACTAGTTAGAAACTTTTAGAGCAAGTGATGCAATTCTCCTTGGTTGGGGAGTTCAACACACTTTGGGCAACTCATTTGTAGTTAGGATGCATCTTAAGACATTGTTGGCCAGTAATATCCAGCGCGCTGAATGCGGCGATACAAGGGTGGCCCTTCTTCTCTACACCAGATCTTGTAGTATTTATCTAACTTCAAACAAGCTTGCTTTGCAGATAAATACATCGAGATAAGATACCTTCCAGTCCGTTAAAATACAATACACCATTAATACAAGTGAAGTTTTTCAAAGTTGTCATAGAAGCTGCATTTGGATGCACTAACTGTACCTTGATGGGACTGCGCCAGTCGTCTTGCACTTCTTCGTCCTCGTCTACTAATTGTAGAATCGTATATGGGATGGATTTCTTAATAACTCATACGTTCAAATTATTCTGTGTAGTTTGAATGGGAATTTTGGAAGCTAATGTTGCTAGGGCATTTGCATAGCGGTTGGTAGATCATTTGGCATGCTCGTACCTCACGGATTTGAACTTGCTAACCAAAGACTAC
The DNA here is from genome assembly GCA_024138015.1 of Lumnitzera littorea. Lineage (NCBI taxonomy): Eukaryota > Viridiplantae > Streptophyta > Magnoliopsida > Myrtales > Combretaceae > Lumnitzera > Lumnitzera littorea. The sequence continues at coordinate 107,872,582 of JAMXBB010000003.1, forward strand.
ACCGTAACCCTATAAGGCACTAATGTTGGTTTTTTGAGAGCAAATTCACCATTTGCCTGCTTGATGATTAGGTGTGAGTCACCACGAATGCATAAGTTAGATGCTTAGGTATTTTAAGCAGAAATAAGACCAAGTAGGAGAACTTCATATTCAACCTCATTATTAGTACATGAGAAGTTTAGCTTGAAAGCTAAAGGTATCTCTTAGCCTTATGGAGATGTTAAGATTACCTCAGCTCCTTGTCCAGTGCTAATAGAGGAGCCATCATATGGTACTTACCATTCTCCATCTAGTTTTGCTCTCATAAAGTCTTCATAGAACTCTGCAGGATTGTATTTACTACAGGAGCTCCTTGTGTCATAGGAAATTGAGCCAAAAGGTCTGCCAGAGCCTGAGACTTAATAGCCCTAGGTGATACAAATGTGATGTCAAATTCTGATAGGAGGAGCAACCATATTACAGTCCTTCCTGAAAGAGCTGGTCATGATAATAAGTATTTTAATGGATCTGAATGAGTGACAAGATTAACTCTATGAGCCAAAAAATAGTAGTGCAACTTTTGCATGGCGAATACTAGCGCGAGGCACTGCTTTTTGCAAGCTAAGTATTTCACGTCACTTCCTTGGAGTGACCTACTCAAGTAGTAGACCAATAATCTACCACCATCCAATTCTTAAGCTAGCAAAGCCCTAATAGACTTATCAGTGGCTGTCAAATAAAGGATCATTGGCAACCCTTTAACTGGCATTATCATCGTTGCTAGCGAGGTAAGTATCCCCTTAATCTTTTGTATGGCTTCATTGTGAGGTTGTCCCCATTCAAATGTGGTTCCCTTTTTCATGAGCTGTTGTAATGGATGAGAAATTTCTACTAGTGTGGGGATGAATTGCCTAATATAGGAAACTTTCCCCATGAAGGTCTTTAATTCCCTTGGATTAGTAGGTGAAGGCATGGAATGTATGGCCTATACCTTTGCTAGATGTACATAAATTCCTTTTCTATGAATAACGAATTTAAGGAATTTACTAGAAGCTACCCGGAAGACACACTTCAAGGGATTCATACGCAATTTATATAGATGACATCGTTCAAAGACCCTCCATAGATAAGTGAAAGACCCTCTATAGATGAGTCAAATGATTAGGCACCTGTCTTGACTTAACAACTATGTCATCAACATAGTCTTCAATGAAGTCATGCATCATGTCATGAAATATGGCAGTCATTGTCCTCCGGTAGGTAGCTCCAGTATTCTTAAGTCCAAATGGCATGATTGTATAGTGAAAGTTTCCTACTGGTGTTTTGAAAGTAGTACATTCAGCATCTCTAAGAGCCATCTTTATTTGGTTGTAGCCATTGAAGCCATCCATGAATGAGAATATTTCATGTCCAGCTGTAGCATCTACTATTGGGTCAATATTTAGCAGTGGGAAATCATCTTTTGGGTAAGCCTTGTTAAGATCACGAAAGTCTACGCAAATGCGTATCTGTCCATTTTTTTTCTTTTTACTGGCACGATATTGGCTAGCCAGGTAAGGTCTTTGATTGGCTTAATGAAACCAGCTTGGAGTAACTTTTCAATCTCTTCTTTTATTTGTACTTCAACTTCAAAACGAAAGATTCGTTGTCCTTGCTTTACTAGCTTAGCCCCAGGCATGATGTTCAATCTATGCACCACTAGATTAGGGTCCAATCCTGGCATTTCATCATATGTCCAAGCAAATGTGTCCTTGTATTCCTTCAACAACTCTACTAAGTGGACCTTAATTCCTTACAACAAATTCTTACTAATGAAGATAGGTCACGAAGACTCCCTTAGTCCTACTAAGTTCAATTCCTCAATCTCTTCGGCTTGAGGTTTCATTTGGTCTTGCATTTGAGGAGGGGCAGGTTGGGTTTCTTGCACCGGTATAGGATTTGAGGAGAATAAAAAAGCCTCCTCGGATCCGAAGACCATAAACAATATACCCTCTACCCGTCCTCCCTAACAAAACTTTCTATGGCTTCATCTTTTCTTTGCTTCTTCTTACCCCCACGGGAGCCTCACATTCTCCCCTTCCTCTTTTGTTTATCTTGGGTCTCCTCCTATGTAGGCAATGGTGTTCCGAAGGGTTTAGCAATGGCAGTCTCTCCATCTTTAGCATACTTATAAAAGAACCTTGAGTCGACTAGATAAGGCTCGTTATGTTCAAACGGGTTCTTCGTAGTTAGAATGAAGACATTTTTACCCTTCTAATAGCCCTTAATGCACTGGTGTCATGTTGAGGTTATAAGGTTGTGATTGTGCAGCCATTTCCTCATAATGAGAAGGTAATAAGATATAGGGGCGTTGATCATGTGGAACTACATGGATCCCTGTACAGGTCCAACTTTAAAGTCTATGTTAATATACCTTATTGTATCTGTAGTTGTTTCGGTAAAGCTATTTACTGCAGTAAATTGCTTCACCAGGTGTCAGTTGTCTATCCTTGCAGCTTTGAATGTAGACATTGGCATAATGTTTATGGAGGAGGCATTGTCTATGAATGTCCTCTTAATGGGATGTCCATTGAGCCTACTTTCTACATAAAGAGGATTGTTATAATTAGGGTTCTTCGTACACATGTTTGCATCAATAAAGAGCATCGCATTCACATGTATGTTGGCCATCCTTCATGCTAGCTACGTTACATCGCACTCCCCATATTGTTTCGTAGAGATTTGGGTAAGTGCAGTCATTGCTGTAAGCCGTGCGTCTTCATTCAATCATAATAAATCGAAAAACCTCCTGAAGTTAGAGGTTTTCATTAAGACAGTAGCTACTTATGGGTATGCGCCTTGGTTAGTTTCTATTACTGCTTCCTTCTCTTCATGTATCGTAGCCTGTAGTACTTCTCCTTCCTCTTGTCTCGGATCATAACTAATAGCATTTGTAGCATCACGTTGGACGTTGTGTACTAGGAGCAAATTACTGCGTATGTCGTTATTCTCTACGACAAGTTCTCCATTATGAACCCTATCATTAAATATCTTCTTCAATGTCCAGTACTCTTTAGTTAGATGACCCACAATTCTATAATATTACAGAACTTAGGGTCATTCTTCTCATTTTTAGTCGGTAAACGCTCTACCCTTGGGAGTTTTATGTTCCCATCCCATAACTACTAGTTAAGTACTGTATGTACCTTACCCATCAAGCACGGGAATGATATAGTTGATGGAGAGCTTCGTGAACTATCACTTCTTGGCTTCTTGTTGTCTCTAAAATTTTCTCCTCGAGCTGAGCTAACAGATGTTGCTTGTTTTCCAAATCTTCCACCTTCTATCCATTGTCACGTAATGGAATCGTTAGTTCTTCTTGTAATCTCGACCAGTGTGGAGAAAGAACATAAGTTAAGGTTTTCTAAGTAGACAGCATACTTAGTGAACATCCCCTGCATGTAAATCTTTACTAATTCCTTTTTATCACACTTATCTTGGATATCTAAGGTACGTTCTTTGAAGCGCTCTATGTAATTCATCAAATCTTCTTTCGGGTTTTGTTGTGTTCTTCCCATATCTGTAATCGCGACCCATTCTTGAGAAGAGAAGAATTTTTTTAAGAAGAGCTTGCACATAGTTCCTCATGAATCGATTGATCCTAAAGGGAGGTTGACATAGCAGGTGTATGCCTTCTTCATTAGTGATTTAGAGAATTCTCTAAACTTTATCGAGCTTATAAGGCTCCAATGTTTCATTAAATTTTAGAAGGTGCTCCTTCGTACTTCCCTTTTTGCCATTGAGCAGCATGAATTTAGGATTTACATAGTCCTTAGGATATGGCTTTGCTGTGACACGTTGGTGATATAGGAATTTCAACTCTAGTACTCGTATAGATGACCTAGCTTGTATTTCTCTTATATAAATGTCTAAGCCTTTCTTTGTTATAAAAGAAGTCTTTGGAATAGAAGCTGTAGACACAGGTGGCGGAGTAGGGACAAGATTGGGATGAGATGTAAATCCTTCTAAGATTGGAATGGTAAGATTAGATGAAGGAGCAGGCACTCGTGGAGATGAAGAGCTACCTAAATGGACTCTTACAATCTCTGGTGCAGGAGTTGGTTGTTGTGTAGGTTCTAACGAGGGGGTTTCATCACCTCCTCCTTGATGGAGATCCTCCTTAATGGCTGGATGATTAATTGGTTGAGCTGAAGTAATAACACTTGACTGTGCAACAACCATAGGGTTTGACAAAGCCATACCTTGTTGCGCAACAATGATGGCAACCATTTTAGTAAGGATGTGTTGGAACATAGCCATGAATTGATTTAAATCCTTGGTAGCTTCTTGCATTGTTTGTATCGTTTGTATGGGATTTAGAGGAGCCTCAAGCGTTGAATGGTCTTAGCTAGTATTCTCAGGTAATAGGACTGGATTTTGCTCAGTATGCTCAAGATTAGTGTCGAGCTCTTGAGACGTAGTATTAGACATACCGGTTGTTTTCTTCCTGGGAAGTGCCATGTCTCTGCAATCACTCTTCCCTAGTGGAGTCTTAAAAAACGTAGATGTGGGGGTTCGATCGGAGTGATCATGTGTATGCTATGTGAGTAGTGTACTGCATGAGTAGTATGTTATACGTGGCTTCAAAGAAATGATGCGAGATTGTCACCTGAAGAGATGATTAGGTGAGAATAAGGTAAGGAAGAGGAATAGGCAATTTCAGTATCTCAAATGCACAAGTGACAGACAAGGTAGCCTTAGGGGACCTCAGGCGTTTACCTTGTAGCTTGAGCAAATGAGATCAATTCTTTGCCTGAATGCTATTTGATCTTAAAGAATAGAGTTTTTACAATAGAATATCGTTTCTCTGATCTCTTTAAGAGTTCTAAATGATGAGGAAATACTGGTTATTTATAAGCTTTTGAGGCATGATAGCATCCGTTGGATCATCTAGGTGATCAACGGATGAGATGAAGCTTTCTCAATTCATGGTTATCCAGAATGAGCTAGCTAATGGGCTCAAAGCCAGTAGCCTTTCTTATAAATGCATAAGCTTGCTTGAGAAAGGTTGGAGGCAGACAGGCTGATCCAATGATCCTTATTCCAAGCCTACTAAGCTAAATCTCCTTGAATCATTCCAAAATAGACTGGACTCCTTAGGCCCTATCACCTGGCCCAATAAGTCAAGCTTAAATAAATAATGGGTTTATCCCAATAACTAATATAATAATTTTTAGCTCTCTACACTAACTATAATATATTAAGTTCTAAAAAATAATTTAGTTCTTAGCTTATTTATGGTACTAAAAAAGGCATTTTTTTTAACTTCTTATATAAATAAATTATAGAATCATTTATTTGTGTTATAGGATCTCATTCCTTTTAAATTATTACTTGCTAATTGAGTGGAAGTGAAGTTACAAGTTTAATATTGATTATGTATCAAAATCAACATTTTGAAGGAAGATTTAAATAAAAAAAAAATATAGGTTTCACAAGATATAGTGTATAGAGTGGTTTCAAAATACTATAGGGTAGGTTCTAAGTACAAAAATTTAAGAACCATACCTATAAGGTAAAGTATGGGTAGGGCCTCATACCCAACTTAAGTCGTACTCGCTCAACCTTAAATGAAATGTTTGTTGCCAAATTTACAAGATATGATAATAGGATAGTGATGGTGTGCATCTAGTGGATATTTCATTAGTTACTGCCCTCTAATGTTAAAAGTTATTACCATCATTCTTTCATTAGCACATTGTTGTTCATTTTCTCAATGATTTTTTAAAAGAATTTTGATCTAAATTAATTTAACTCAAAATAAGTAAGGTTTCAAAAAATCATTAAAATTAAAACTTTTACATAGTAATAAACATCACAAAACATATAAGAACACACTATTACTCATCAAAAAGTTGGAGTTATTATCCATAATATGAAACATCCTAAAATTTTACTTAAAATTAAGGGTAAGAAGGTAATTTTCTCTTCTAGGAAATTATATGCAACTAGTTACGTGTAACATGCAAATAAAAGTTTAAATAATTATTTTACATTAGAAAACAATAGGTATAAATATAATCTAATGTTTTTATATATAAAACAGGTATGTTAAAAATTATTTAAGCAACATAAGGTTTAAAAGAAAAAAACTCTTTATATATGATTTGTTGAATATTCAATGGGAAAAGGAATACAAAAATTATATATATAATATATATAATTTTCATAAAAAATTACTTGAGTTGAACTATTAAATAATATCAAACTATAAAATTATTTAAATAATTTAGAATGATTTGCTATAACAAAATATAAAAGGCAAGAACTTTTGAAATTATATTAAATATAATGAAAAATTATGGAAATATTTTAATGTTAACATAGAAATAAGATATGTAAAAAGGGAAAGAGTTTCTAAAACTATATAGTATTATATGATATGATATGATTTGACAAATAAATTGTGCAAACACATTAGTGTTACAATTAAAATATGGAATATAAAATGGGAAAACACTTTTGAAATTATATATTGTTAAATGATATGATTTGACAAAATAAATTACGAAAATGTATTAATGATACCATAAAAAGGTAAAAATTTTATATTATTTCATATAGGTTATGAAAAAATTGCAACTCATCATATAAGTAGTTTATGAAATTAAACTATTTAAATGGTCATAAAAAATTGAAGAATTTTATATTCTATATCATATATAAACTGTATTATATATCATATATCTATATTTGGTTATATTGTTGTCTTCCATCGTCCCATTTATTTGATAGAAAAATAAAATGACTTTTAATTATCTCGTCAAACTTTAATATTACAATACTAAATTACCCTTTAGTATTTGAATGCCATTAGGTTAGTTTAGAATGAAATATATCATTTTAACCATAAATAATTTAATTTTACATATATTATTTTTACTTCCACCGATCAATTTTTTAAAATTCCAATTAGTATACTTTTACTTCGCATATAATCTTGACAAATTATTACTCCTTAAGTTTCATACATATTAGCATTTACATTTTTAGATTTTTATAATAATATAATGCTAACTGCCATCTCTATTGATAATCTCTTGGTTGTTCTCATTCCTATTTTTATATTTTTATTATTTCTTTAATTTTGAGAAATCATTGTCTCTCTTGACATTATTAAATCTCCATAATGGTAAAATATTAATTCATATTTCCATCGATTATCTCTTAATTGTTATTATTTCCTATTTTCATGCTTTTATTATCTCTTTAATTTTGAGATTTTTTTTTTGCCAACTAATTCAGAGAAATCATTTCTTCTCTAAATTTCCTAAAAGTAACAAGAAAATTCACATTTTAAAATTTCTATAATAATTAGGTGTCAATTCATGCATCCATTATAATCTATTTATAAAAGTTACATGAATTAATTTCTATAAATTATGCTTTATATAAAGCAAAAAACAATTCAAGTTCCAAACTTTCTCTTAGCCATTTATCTTTTAATAATTTTGTTTCTTTAATGATTCACAATATATTATTTTTATTTTTATTGTTAAGTTGTTCTTAATTTTGATTTTAAGGTTTTGTTGCTTTTAATAATATGTCCTACTTTTTTTTTTCTTTTTTAACACAACATGTTTTACTTTAAAACAAAGAAAGAAGTAAGTAAAACATGTCAATTTTCATATCACTTAGTTTTTGTTTTTCAAATTATATCATTAAAGGAAACAATCAAATTATATTATTAAAGGTAAAATGTTTCTACAAATCAAATAATCCCTAACACATCTAACTTTACATATTTAGAGGGACCAACTTTCCCATATGGTAGCACCATATGTATATGCTAAATTGTTCAAATTTTCGTTTTTATCTATATATATATTATTTAAGGCCCTATACCTTTTTACTATCTTTAGTATCTTCCCAATCATTTGAATTTTCAAATTTATAAAGATGTCTTGAATAATTATACTTATTTTTGTAAATCCCATATTAAATTGATATCCATAATTTTCAAAGGAGGATATATTTGAATTTCCAAAAAGTTAAAACAAATTTGGCAACGTAATTATGTTATCCAAGAAAAGAAAATTTGCTATTCAACATTCTGAGTATTCAAAAGTTAATTATGTTATAATATTGACTAATTCACACTTTCATACAATTACAAAATGAATGATTTCTATTAATTGCCTATTTTTACATATAGTGTAAATCCCGTAAAATTTTAGATAGGCCCTAAATCGGAATCGAGAGCCTTAGATAATTCCTTGAGTCAATAAGACTAAATAAATTTAAAATTTGATTTAACAATTAATTTTAACTCCGGATTAATGAGAAAACCTTGATATATTACTCGTGAATCCAATCACATGTAAGAACCTTAAATCATGTGTATGTGTAAGTGTAAGAGACTAAAACCGAACTTAATAAAAACGCTGGATTATAAAACTTAAAAATTTACCTTCGTAGTAACTAAACCCTAGTTTGATAAAACTATCTCTAGGTATGCATAATCATGTAAAATCGCTAGCGAATTGTTAGAAATAATTTTAAATAAATAAAATAAATAATAGTTGCCAATAATTGAATGAATAAACCATTAAATTAAAAATAATATCTTATATCTACGTATGGCATTATTTGTATGTATGTATGCATATATATATATTATTTCTTTCTTCAGTAATTTGCAATATTATTATTATTATTATAAGTTATAGACATGTTATCACTATAGACATACTATTTTACTATTACTATTAACATTACATATTATATGGATATACATATATCATTTACTTTATTAAATATCCTAACCCATTATTTTATGAAATTATTCCCACTTCATTATACCTTATCCAATTCTCATTCCCTAATAAATACATAATCCCCTTTATCCATCCTATATTTCTCTAATACAAAAAAAAAAAAAAAAAAATCTAGGTATAACAACATTATTGCTGCCCCACCCCCCCTTTCCCTTATTCCTAAGTACCTAAGCCAGCTAATTTCCCATCCCTTAAGAGTACTATACGCATCCTCCACTTCTCTACTTTTCCCTCTTCCCTCAAAACCCTCATTTAGTTTTCCTTTTCCCTCAATCTCTCTTTATGTTGTTTTTCTCTCATCTTCTCAATCTCTTTCACTTGATCACTCTCCTCTTAAGGCCTTATGGCTTTTGAAAGAAAAACAAACCCAACCCTTCATCTTTATCCCTCATGCCCTCTATCCTTCCCACCATCTTTTTCTTCTTTTATTATTATTATTATTATTATTTACTCTCCTCCACTTAAACAATGTAATAAACTAAGAAAAATCATTTTCAAAACCAATGGCATTTTAGTTATTCCCAAAAATTCCTAAAACCTTACTCCCTTAAGTTGCTCTTATTTGTCTAAAACCCTAGCATTTGCCTCTTAAAGACTATAACTCTCCTCTTGTGTAGAAAATTAAGGGTCTCTCTCTCTTAATCCTACTCCAAGATGCAAACTAAGGGGGATTAAGATAAGAGTCATGAGGACTTAGCTCAAATAATTCGTAATAAGCTTTCTAGCCCTTTAAAACTCCTTGTTTCTTGTTGTTTCCAGCTCTCTCTTAAGTGTTTTCAAGAAAGGATTCATAGTTCTTTGGGTTAGCAACCTTTTTTATGTATTTGAGGTAAGTATCTCGGAAGATTCTTGAGTTATGTTGATTATTTGCTAGAAGAATGAGTATAAAGGAAGCTAAACTTAGAATAGGATTGGTTTTGATCTTAAGTTGGGAATCATTTGTAGATTATTGAAGACTTAGGATCTCTCCAAATCTGACTTCACCAAGTCTTTGTTATTTTGGCAAGCAAGTATATTGAACTATAAATTCAAATCTTGATTCTTGAGTTAAGAAATAGTTTTTGGAGTCAAGATTAGAAGATTGGTTGAGTTTTGGGTTCTAGAATCATTAAGATTTCTATAGCTTAAATTAGGTTTAGAAGAAGTGCAAGTTAGACAAGGAATTAGGGATTTTTGCTTTTAGGACGAGGAGTTCTATTTTGTAGAATTCTATTGAACAGGAGTAAGGAATCTAGACGCCTTGCCTTGTAATGTTTAGACACTAGGCCTCTACATTAAACAGAAGGGTAATGTTCGGGCATTGTTCTCTACGGTATCTGGATGCTATGTTCTATTTCCAATCTTTTGCTTTCTAAGTTGGTTCTCAATCAAAGTTTAGGCCAACCAATTCCTTGTTTAGCCTTTTCACTTCCAAAAGCTTAGATTTGCAATCAAGAATCTGCAGTTCAAGAAACAATTTCAAGAGATTCCTTAGTTGGCCTAAGAGATGTAATTTATTAAGAAGAGGACCTTGATTGAGAAGTATGGTCAGGAGATGGGGATTTAAGCTAATTGCTTTGTCTTTGAGTCAGGTTTTAGACTTAGTTAATTTATACCTGACAAAATCTATCATGATGTGTTCTTAGAAACGATGAAGACTGACTATAAGATCATCAAAATTGGATTTAAAGTAGAATAGTTATACGCAATTAAAGAAAAAGCTTGAATAGGGAAATTATGTAATATTAAGTAGAACTTTAAGTAGATTTTCGAGTAGATCTTTAGATAGAATATTTTTCTTATTTAGAAACTTATTACTTTTTATATACTCCTTATCAGGTGATCCCAATGATGATACCGATCTCCAAGCTAACTACTACGACCCTTAAATTATCACCAAGGTATAACAAGTACTCTTGTTGATCCCATGCTTATTTGTGATTGTAGATAACGGCAATTAATTATTATTAATAAATTGATTGATGTTTGGGGTTAAGGATCTGCATGTGAATGTTATTAATTGCTTGATATGGAAAGATACCCTAAATTGTCATAATGAACAGGTTGTTGCATTATAAATACTGTAGGAAATTGAATTGTCTGTGAAATTATTTGGTCACCTAATAATCGGACTTAATTAGATTTGGCTTCATTAACTAAATTGGATCATGCAAAACATGGAGTTTCGTAGTTTGCTTATGTTTAAGTATGATAACTGGATTTGATTGGTGTCGTGTAATCTTTAATCCTCACTTTAGAGGATATTAAATCTGAGTTGCATATTGTAATAGTTTCATTGTATGTACTTGTTTGGCATTCTATTTGATCATGCATTCATATGCTTGTTATTATTGATACTAACTTGTTTGCTGGTATAGTTGAGGGATATCTCACTAAACTTTATAACTTACACCCCTATTGACTTTTGTTGTAGAAGGACCTTTTTATTGTTTCGAGTCGAGGCATACCCGAGGTTAATTTAGAGTTTTTGGGAAAAGTGTATGGAAGAGGAGAGCCATAGTGGATATAACCATTAGTTGGACTCTCAGTTTATAATTTTGCATTTTATTATTTAGTAGCCATGTAAGACTACTATTTCTACTTTTTGTACCTTGATTATTACTATTTTAGGGTCATAAAGTCCCATACTCTTTATTTGCTAAGATAATGCATGAAACTTTATACAATTGTTGTGATATGATCTTCGCTTGTATAACTTTTAGATAACTAGTTGTGTAGTCTAACAGTCTTGTATATCATATAAAAAGTCATTGAGTGGTAAAAGAGTCAATCTATAATCTTTGTGTAGTATACGATGTCTTACCATGGCTAGGTCGGTCTTGGGTCATAACAAGTAAAGGTGGTAACAGAGTGTGGTATTTAATAGGATAAATAAAAGGGGAAAATGTAAAAAATCCCCTCTAAACTTTGATTTAGGTATGATTTGTCCCCTTAAACTTTCAAAGTGTGGTTTTTGGCTCTTGAACTTTCATAAATTAGTAAATGACCCCATAATCATTTAAACTTTATGTAAACATACACACCAAATACAAAGTTTAAGGGGTTATTCTAACTTAAGGGGTTATTTTGCCAATTTATGAAAGTTTGTGGACATAAAACCACACTTTGAAAGTTTAGAGGTGTAAACCACACCTAGGTCAAAGTTTAGGGGGGGTTCTATGTGTCAAGCCCTATTTTGGTTTTCATTAATTTAATCTATACTAAATCTAGCCTACTTAATATAAGTTATTTGACATAAAATTAAGGAAAAAAATATTTTGAAAAATAATTTGGAGTCGCCAACCAGTTAAACTTGTAAAAAGTCGATAATAGTCTATGGAATTTCTAAAAAATTAATCTTTTAGAAAATTTAACTAGAAAATCTGAATTCGGGAGCTAACCTATTAAAACCAAGTCACTATGTAAAAACTAAAAAAACAACTAATGGACCTTTGTTTTTATAATTTTTCAAAAAAATGAAAAAGCATACAAAGGATGTTAAAATGCATAAAAATGAATTTTTAATTATTTTTCTATTACGAAATTTCCTTAAAAATGAAAAGAAAACATAAATATTTTATAAATTTTATGGTTGTTTCAGAGGTGCCTATTTACTCGCTAATCGAGATCAAATTGACCGTAGTCCTTATTTTTAAAAAAGCTTTAGTCAGTTGAGAAATTTTATTTTTGAAAATGAGCCAGGTTGATTTTTTTTAACCAATTTATTTTTATTAAGAAAAATCTTAAAAAAGAAACCCTAATTTTTTTATCATTCAATTTTGAAAATCCCTAACTAAAAAAAAAAAAAACAAACCAAATTCAGTTTTTTTTTTATTTAAAGAAAAACCATTTCTTTGTGATAAAACTTTTTATACAAATTTTAAAGTACCTAAATGCAATTTTTCATGAAATATGCAATTGATATGAAAAGCATGTTTATGATACTTAAATAATGGAAAAGATGTCTAACTATGGAAAATGTGCTTAAATCATGGAAAAGATGTTTAACTATGAAAAATGTGTCTAAATCATGAAAAAGATGTCTAAATCATAAAAAAAGTTGCCTTGTAAAAATTTTTAATTTTGTGAAAAACTAAGTGATAAAAAATCATATCTTAAAAAAAAAAAACCCTAAGAATGCGTTTCTTATGAAAATTTACTAAAAGATGCAACATGTGCCGAAATTAGTGAATTTTGCTAAAAATGAAACACTTGATCAGATATACAAAAAATAACCAATTAGAAAAAGCAATCAACATCTAACCTTGTAAATACCTATGTTAGTACCAATTTCATGAAATCACACAAATCATGGAAAAAAAATGCAATATGTGAGATTATATATATATATATATATATTTTCAAAACATACTGTCATGCCAAAAAACCAACTAATAAAAGTTAACACCAAAACCTATAAAAAATTATATTTGTAACTATTAAACGTAAATCAACTATCTTAATCATGTTAACAAACACAAAAAATAAAAAGATTAATGAAACTAAATTAAAAACTAAACACCTACAATTTAAAAAAGACAATAAAGTTAGTAAAGAAAATAACTTAAAAGGAATAAAAGAAATAAATAAATAAATAACAAAAGGACCCAAATCCTCCTATCCAATAACAAGTGTGTCGGATATGAGTGCACACGGATCACAATTGAATCTCGGGTAGAAAACAACCATGGGCATCAAACTGACTTCTCATGGCATATTATGATCGACGAATCAAATGGGAAATTGGAGATCAATGATGATTCGATTGGTGTAAACATTGTGACCAACAGTGTTCATTTCGGTGATGTTCGAACCGTTGGTGGTGTTGGGCATAGATTCTCTGGGTTGTGCATGTACTGCTACTATCGCGTTTGCGTGCATAGATGGAGCTACTACATGGGGTTGTGCGTGAGGATGAAGGCATGCACTGTGTTTGGTGTACGTTGGTGGTCATAAGAGAACGTTGGGTGTGTTGCCATCAGGTTGAGCGTTACTGTTGCTGTTGATGTTGGTTGCTGCTGTTTGGGTCATGTAGCGTGGCTGGATTCTAGGTTTGCTTAGCATAAATTGCTAGGCTCAATGGAGTAGTGAGAGTCATGGGGATTAAGGATGGTGGAGGAGAAGTTTGGCGCAAAGTCATGTGAAGTTCGAGGCAAAGTCGCATCCGGCATTGGTATTGTGATTGGGGGGGTTGTGTATGATGTTGGCCGTTGAATGGAGATGAGGTTGTGATTATGAGAGAGAGGTTGAAGATTATGGAGGGTCATGGAGTGGCTATTTATGATTGAAGATGGGGTTGGATGCGAGAGAAAGAGAGGCCAACGGTGGACTGTATGTATTGAATGAAGATCTAACCCCTCCGCCCCTTATGTGTTTTTTTCAACTTCAACTTTATACCAATACGCTTAGATTTCTATTCCCTTCTAGATAGGATTAAATCCCATTTTCTTCTTATAGGGACAAACTTTTACTTTTTTCAATTTCATTAGATTCGATTTCTTAGTTTTCTAGTGTAAACCCTTTAAAATATGATGCATCTAGTGTTGATTAACAATAGATTTGCATTAAAATCTATTGAAAAAGAATCCAATTTGGTAAAACAAAATATGGTTGAGCTTTATCTCTCTTTCCTAATTTGATTGACATTGTTTGATCCTAAGGAAGATAAGGTTACATGTTAGGCATGTGATTTGTGCTGGCTTAAAAAAAATTAAAACTCAATGTATCCAGTAGAGTTTCAACTTGTGACCTGCAAGTTGTCTATGGACACCTCCAACCAACATACTTAGTTTGCTTCTCAATCAAATATTGCAAGCCAAACGTATATTTTCCTTTTAAACTAGGTTGAACCTATTTTTAGCCTCTAAACCTAAAAGCTATTTTTATCCAATTGCTTCACAAATCAATTAAAACTCTCCAAGGAAATTAAATAATTAGGAATTTTTCTTACTTGATAAATTTTAGGTCTTAATTTAATTCATCCAATTTAAAAAATTCAATTTAAATTTAGTAAAAAACCCCATTTGAAGTTTTAACTAATTTTAACTAAATGTACATCATGACTCTAAAAATACTTTCCTAAACTTCAAAAAAGAGTTATTTCAACTGAAACCCATTAAACCACATATATATCTTTGATTATAAAATTGCCTTCTCTAACCCTAAACAACTTAGTGACTTGACTCCGATACTTTTGACACTTTTTTCTTAATTTTCAATTTTTTTTTATTTTTCAAAATTTTAATTTTTTTTTAACCTAGCCTTAAAAGAAAAGAATGAAATAAAAATCTAATATAAAAAGGTAGCAAAAATAGGGTGTCTACATTATGCAATTTCCCTAAAATAAAACTTGACCTTAGACGTTAGAATAACCTACCTAGTGAAATTGAAAATGGTAGAACCAAGATAAGAATTTAAGCTTTAAGACATAATTAAAGAGCCTTACATTAACTCTAAATTGATTAAGTGTCTTGTCGATTCAACTATCTAGTATCTAGGTCTATACTAAATAGGTCCTTTTCCATCTCCGTATTGATGAGACTTTGTTTGAATACAGGTATCTACTTTGAATCCTGTATGAGGATATGGCCTTCGTTAGTAGGCTACACACTCTAGATAATGTTTTTATCACTTAGCAGGAGAGGAGATGTATCTTTGTAGTCTACACTTTAGGAGTGATGCGACAAATTTAGAGTTGATCTATATGTTAGAAAAAGAGGAGAATCTTAGTCATGTTCATGAGTTGATCTTTCTAATCTGTGCTGAGCCTCAACCTAAGCCACCCATCTTTAGCCATTACCAACTAGTCAGATACAGCATGGCTTTCGCTATAGATTATCATGCTAATCATGACTGGATCGTTGCCTAGGATAATGCTCGAGCCATGGCTAATTTTTAGGTTAGTATCGAGCATTGGTTTGATTAGGGGATTGAGATTGACAAATGTAGATTGGGTATTTAGGCAAAGGAGATAAACATACTACTGGATGCTCCTGTCCTAGATGTCAAGCCTATCCTAGAACTACCCCCCTATTGAAGCTTTGAGTATTATTAAGTTAACTCTAGACTTCCTCCTATATTGTTGGTTAGAGGTGACTCTATAGCTAATCTTATTATTTGCTTGGACCCCCTAAATTATGGATCTCCAAAGAAGCAGTTTTGATAAGTTATTAGTGAGGAGATGAGCTTACACTCCAGTATTGGCTCCTCCCATTTTGTTTCGGGATTCAGACTTCAAGGTAACCCCAGTGCGAAATCGTCTTGCCATCTTCAGTAGATGCTGTTGTTGTTTGTTTTTATAGGTTGCTTTTTAGAGATGCTATTAGGCACCAGAGTGATTGTAAATGCTCCTTCCATTGTACTTACAAGGATCATGAGCGATCATTTTTGTACTCTGAGTGATTTTATTGTAGTGAGGTTTTGATGTATTTTGAGAGAGTTTAATGTTTTTTAGAGATCTTAGTTTAGTGAAGACTTATGTATTATGGGAAGCTCATTTGTATTTTGGAAAATTTATGTACTAAAATGTATTGAGATGGAGTGTACTCACTCGAAGTGACCACCAATTTGATGTAACCTCACTTTAATAAAATAAAATGAAAATTTGTAACTGTACTTATTATTGCTATTTGCATGTGATCATGCCTTATTTTTGTTTTTGTGCTTGAGATTTCCAAATTTATTAATTTCAACTTTCTAATTCTAACCTTAGTGTTGGAAATGAATTTATCAATTGAAATAAATGCAAAAGGAGGGCCTTAGTTAACTAAGCCCTACTTGCTCAAGAAGGCGAGCAGAATGTGCTACGTAACCATACTAAAGAAATTTTAGCTATAATTAATATATAAAGTGAATTACTAGGGGCATGTTTGGCTTAAGAGTGTACCTCACCTGTTCAAGCTCCACCCTTGATAGCCGTTGAAGAGGTTCCCTTGCCATAGCCGCCCTTACCTTCTCTACCTCTACCACCACCACCATTGTTGCCACCAGTTGGCCCAACAAGAGCTATACACTTAGCATACCCTGATTTTAGACAACAGTGCAATGTATTACCAGAATTCATTCGTTGTAATAAATATTTTGAAATTGTTGCAAGCTGACTTGATGATGGCAAAAATTGGTTGAATTAGGTAAAAAGATCATTTAAAGCTTTCGAGGTGCTACCACATCTTCAACTCACTTATAGTACTTATCTATTAAAGATGAGGGTACGTACTTAGTGGGAATCTAAGCAATAGAATCAGAGAGCCCAATTACATGGGAAGCATTCGGACATGAGTTTCTAGCATATTACTTTTTAGGAAGCTTAAGTGTGAAGTACATTAAGGAATTGTTAGATATTGTAAAAGGGACTTGTACTATTGAGTAGTATGAAGTTAAGTTCAATAGACTACTATAGTTTGCACCCTTAGAGTATTAGACTAGTGACTGGTTGAAGATGCAAATATTCTCTTGAGGGTTTAGTGCTGATTTGAAAAGGAGACTATTGAAATTTGATCTAAGGAATTTTGCTGACATGATAGAAAAGGCAAGAGTGCTAAACAACGCAAAGAAACAAAGTGAAGAGACTAGTAGGCATAAGGTTAATGTGTTTGGTAAGAGGCCTTTTAAACAGCAACATCAATAAGATAAGAAAGTTTCTCGGACCACAAAAGGTACTTCAAAAGAAGACTTCTAGTAGAGTTGCTGAGTGTTGGAAATGCAAGGAAAATCATTACCTTAAAGATTGTCCTTAGTTGTAAGGCAAATGCTTCTTTTGTAGTAAAAGCTCACATTGAGTGATTGATTGTCCTAACAAGAGCACTACTACCCGTTACATTTGTAATAAGGTTGGACACTTCTCTACCACTTGTCTATAGTATATAGCTGCTACTGCCCAAGTTGCTAAGCCGCCACTAGTTATTGGATGCCTTGCCTTTGGAAAAGTTATTAGAGGATTGAGTTCAGGTAATACTCACTTAGATGTAGCGAGCACTGCTAGAGTGTACAATTTAGAAGGTGATTGGGATTACGAAAACTATTTGGGTGAAAATCTAGGAGTATATGAAGAAGTTGAGGATTTTGTTGATATTGAGCTCATTGTAGGTATATAATCTAACTCTACCTTGTTAAGTTGCTAAGAGTAGATTAAGTAGTATAAGTTATAATGAAGTGGTAGTAAGTAACAAGGACTTAAAAGAAAAACTTTTTGTGTTGATAGAACACGATAATAAAACTTATAATTGTAGTTTGGGGAATATCGATATAGATGGGCACTCTATGTATACCTTGTTCAATATAAGAGCCACATACTCCTTCACAACCCCTGAAGTGGTCAAGAAGGTAGGCTTGTCTACAATTGCCACTGAATTTGCTTTCGAGATAAGGACTCCTACGGGAAGTGTTGTAGTCACAAAACAAATGGTAAAAGAATGTCCCTTAAGAATTCAAAACTTTGACAGTAAAGCTGATATGATTCTCCTCAATATGAGTAAGTATGAAGCTATATTGGGAATGAACTGGATGATGGGTGTCAAAGCCACTGTTGATTGTCAGGAAAAGAAAGTAATGTTCAAAACCTCATAAGGGACAAAGGTCAAGTTCAAAGGAGATTCTGCTACAGTAGGAGTATAAGAGTTAAGCTTTTTAAAGTTAATGATCGACATTAGTTGGTTGAATGCCTTCGAGGTAGAGTTAAAAAGACCGAACATAGAGGAAATTTACGTAGTGAATGAGTTCCACGATGTACTTCCTAATGAGTTGCTCGAGTTACTACCTAAAAGAGAAATTGACTTTATTATTGACCTGGTGCCAAGAGCTGAACCAATCTTAGAAGCTCCATACAGAATGGCTCCAATTGAGTTGAAAGAACTTAAGAAGCAGTTGCAAGAGCTATTGGATCAAGGTTTTATAAGGCTAAGCATATCACCTTGGGGCACACTAGTACTATTTTTCAAGAAAAAGGATTGATCACTTATACTCTAAATTGATTATTGAGACTTAAATAAAGTTACCATCAAGAAGAAGTATCCACTTCTACGTATCGATGATCTGTTAGACCAGTTACAAGGTACAACTGTAGTTTTCAAGATTGATTTAAGATTAGGCTACCATTGGTTAAGAATTAAGCCTAATGATGTTTTGAAGACAGCTTTTCAAACATAATATGGCCACTATGAATTCCTGGTGATGCCTTTTGATGTGATGAATGCATTGACGATATTTATGGATTTAATGAATAAAGTGTTCAGACTACTGTTAGATAAGTATGTAATTGTGTTCATTGATGACATCTTAGTCTATTCTACCACACCCAAATAACATGAGGAACACTTGAGAATGGTGTTACAGATACTATGAGAGCATAAGTTGTATGCCAAATTGTCCAAGTATGACTTCTAGTTAAAAGAGATATCTTTTCTTAGACATATAGTAACCAATAATGGCATCTCTGTTGACCTAAAAAAGATCAAGGCTAGAAACAGTGACAAAAGTTCAAAGTTTTTTTGGTTTATCTGGTGTTGAGCCTTATTTTGGTTTTCTTTAATTTAATTTATATTAAGCCAAACTCACTTAATATAAATTACTCGATATTAAATTAAGAAAATGTTAAAAAAATATTTTTCTTGAAAAAATGTTAAAAAAAAAAGACAAATGGAGTTGCCAACCAATTAAACTAGTAAAAAGTTAAATTAGGATTTTTAGGTAGAAAAACTTTAATTTAGCCATTAGTTTATTGATCTTTTAAAAAGTAAATTTTCAAAAAATTTAACCAGAAAATCTAGATTCAGGGGTTAACCTAATAAGACTAAATTACCATGTAAAAATTAAAAAAAAAAAACTAATTAATGGGCCTTTATTTTATGAAGTTTCTAAAAAATGTAAAAATATGTAGAAGCATGAAAAAGTATAAAAATGAATTTAATATTATTTTTTTTATTACAAATTTTCAAAAAAAAAAAAATTTTTTATATTTTTTATGGTTGTTTTGGATGTGCTAAAGTGCTTGCTAATCGGGATCATACCAACGTAGTTATATTTTTAGAAAAATTTTAGTAGGTGGAATCATTTTAATTTATTTTTTATTTTTGATAAAAAGTAGTCGGGTTGATGTTTTTAGCTAATTTATTTTTATTAAGAAAAATCCTAATTTTCATTGTCCAATTTTGAAAATACCTAAAATAAATTTAGATTTTTATTTAGAGAAAAACATTTTCTATGTGGTAAAACTTTTTAGAAAAATCCTAAAATGTCTAAATGCAATTTTTCATGAGATATGCAATTAATGTGGAAAATATGCCTAAAATGCCTAAACTATGGAAAAGATGTTTAAACTATAGAAAAAAATACTTATCATAGAAAAGATGCCTAAATATGGAAAAATGCTTGAATCATAGAAAAGATGCATAAACCATAGAATAGATATATGAATGATAAAAATGATATTTAATTATGGAAAATATGTTTAAACCATAGAAAAGATGCAAACGATAAAAAAGATTTCTGAAATATAGAAAAGATACCTAACCGTGGAAAAAAAAAATACAATTTTTGAAAAAAAAAATGCAAATGAGAATAACAATGCAAATCTAACAATCACTTGCAAAATTTTTAATGAAAATATGCGATTTTATAAAAATACTAAATTATAACACTAGATATTAATTAAAAAATAAACATGAAAAACTATTATTCCTACTAATGATAATTGTATGAATAACCAATCTAAAAAAAATACGAAATTAATGATTATGTTAAAAAAATATCATGGGTCATGTTATTGTTCTACATTGAGTAGAACTACTGTTTGTTAGGGTGCTGTTGATCGTGTGGGGCTACTGCATGGTTGCTGATCGTATAGTTATTATTATGGAGTTGCTACGTGGCTGCTGATCGTGTGAAATTGCTGTTCATGTGTGGAATTGTGTGGAGTGTACTGTGCATCAAGGTGAAGTATGGACTGTTGTGAAGTGTGGAGTTGTTGTGATCGTATGGACGTAATGTGGAACAAAGGAGTAAGGATGGGATTGTGTACAAAGCTTAGAATCCTCCATTATTTATAAACAATGAACTTGAATCTTTTAGATCTCTTTGATGAGGATTCAAATATCGATAGGATTTAAAAAATCTAATTTTTATAAGATATGACTATACTCAGCTTTAGATTTGTTAATGTCTCTAATAATTTCTTTATAATTTGATTCAATCTACTCTCAAGATCAAGTTTTTAGAAGCTCCACATTTTATTTAAGCTTTTTATCTTGGTCTTGACTTAGTCCAACTTGTTTTAAATTGACCACATTCTAAAATACACATGCTAATACTATTCTTAAACTTAATAAATCCCGATTCTATTTTAATTAATCTAGTTAAAATACTTTTCAAATTAGATAAAAATCCATTTTATATTTCATTGGACTCAAAAGATGTTTTTTCTAATGAAGCTCAATTTTTTAAAGACTTAGAATTTGTTAAATTATATGTACATTTTCAACTATTGTCTGATCTGATCCTAAATTAACTAACTAATTGACTTGACTCGAACACTTTATATATTTTTACTTTTTTAAAATTTTCATCATTTTTTAATTTGATTTATTTTTTATATTTTTTAAATTCAATTTTTTTATTTTTTATTTTTTGTAAACTTAGCTTAAAAGTAAAAAGAAACTGAAATTAAAATAAATAGTGGCAAAATTGAGGTGTTTATAGCTAACCCTTTTTGTAATGAAGTTTGCAAAAACTTTGCTACAAAGACAAAAAGACGTGCTCATTTTAGCCGAGTCCTAACTTGAATTGGTAAGGTAAGGACTTTGAATGTCAGATAAATAGGGTCCTAACTTGAAAGGTCGGTTATCCTTAAGAGAATAGATCTCTTTAAGGACATGTTGCTTAAAAGGATAAATCTTTTGAAGGCAAGATAGGATGACCCTTTATTACAGATAAAATAAGACAGCGCTCTTATGAGCAGGCAATCCGACAACATATAGGATGGCGCTCTTATGAGCAGGCGATCTTTTAAATAACTAGATGGCACTTCACTAAGCAAGCGGTCTGAGAAAGGATTAGATGACGCTCCATTGAGTAAGTGATCCTAAAAATGATTGGATGACACTCCAATGAGCAAGCGATCCAGAAAATGATTGGACTAGATAGGATAGCGCTCCTTTAAGTAAGTGATCCTAAAAGGGATTGAATAGCGCTTTACCTAATAGGCGACCTAACTAAGAATAGGATAGCATTTCTTTGAGCAAGTGATCCTAAAAAGAATAAGATGGCGCTCTTATGAGTAAGCAATTCTAAAAAGGACTGGATGGTGCTCCACTGAGTAAGCGACTCAAAAATGAATAGGATAGTGCTCCTTTGAGTAAGTGATCTTAGAAATGATTGGATGGTGCTCTACTGAGTAAGTAATCCAATTAAGAATAGGATAACGCTCCTTTGAGCAAGCGATCCTAAAAAGGA
Source organism: Lumnitzera littorea (assembly GCA_024138015.1). NCBI lineage: Eukaryota > Viridiplantae > Streptophyta > Magnoliopsida > Myrtales > Combretaceae > Lumnitzera > Lumnitzera littorea. The sequence goes on from JAMXBB010000003.1 coordinate 107,894,799, forward strand.
TTGGATGGCACTCTACTGAGCAAGCAACCCAAAAATGAATAGGATAACACTCCTTTAAGCAAGCAATCTTAGAAATGATTATGATTAGATGGCACTCCCCTGAGTAAGCGATCTAATAAGGAATAGGACAACAGTCTTTTAAGCAAGCAATCCTAAAAAGGACTAAATGTCATTCCATTAAGCAAGCTATCTAGCAAAGAAGAAGGCTTTCATGAGTTTTGACAAATTGATTCGTGACTTGAGTTTAAGGGATTTTGATGATTCTTTGAAATTTTTAATTTTTCTTTTTAAGAAATACCTCTTGACAATTTTTGAAAATGGTTTCATTTCTCTTTTGAAAACCATTTTTTTTTTCATTTTTTCTTTTGCAAAAGTTTCAAAAAAACATTATTTGATGGAAAATTGTATTGCTAACAAGTAAGAAAGTCTCAAAGACTTTAAAGATCGTAAATAAGGGGTGGGCTTGCCCTTTACCTGTTAATCACTCATTCTTTCATGTTATTCCTTAAAGTATAATTCATGATTTCTACAATCTCTCGAAGCACTAATTTCAAACTTAGGGGCAAATGACAATTCATGTTCTTGAGAAAGCACTCAACTTGTCATTAATTTTCCATCAAGAGTGTAAGCATGATTATTTGAAATGTTTAGTCAAAGAGGACTTCCTTGCACTCTCACAAGTCTATTTTCACTCTTAGCATTAATTTCGAAAATTGTAGCCCATCTTGTAAACGGTACATCTTGGTCAATCAATCGAGTCTTTCTTGGGTTTGCAATGTAAGGCTTTTGATCAATAGTTTAAGCAAATGAATATCAATGCGCTTCGGTCAATTTTGAAGAAATCATATATAATCCATCCCGAGTCTACATGCCAAAAACCTATAAGAAACTAAATATGGGTTTGCCATAGTTTCATGAGCAAATTTTGTTGAAAATAAGTACTTTTCTTATCAGAGGTGGTATAGTGGGTGGGATAATAAAATGAGGACATTGCTTTTGGGCTTGAGAATTTAAAGTGTTTAGCCTTTGAATACTATCATAAGTTCAAACTTCAAGCTTATTGGCAATTTGGCTCATCTTTGAAGGCGACCACCTTGTTCATTTTCAATCTTTTCTCTTTTTCACTCTTTTCTTTCTTTTTCTCTTTTTCCTTCTATTTTTTCTTCTTCTTCTTCTTCTTCTTCTTTTTTTTGTCAAGGTGATCATCGGCCATTGCTAAGTTTTCACTTAACAAGATTCAAAGCCTTAAAATCAGTATAAGCTTAGGAGAAGTATATATGGCTTTAGAGTATTTGGGAAAAATCCTTAGACTTGATGTGTTTAAATGAGTATACAGGCTTGAGTAAGGTGCATATGGTCTGAAACTCTTCTTCATCCTAAAGAAATTGAGTAATCTATGATAATATTTGCTCATGAATTGACACAACTAAGGCAAGCACATATTAGTCTACTCTTTTTCTCCAAATTGATGACCCTAACCTCCTAATTGCCTCAGCATGGGGTGGATCTTGGCAAAGTTAATTTTAAAAAGAATCCCTAAAAGGCTTAAATGGGTTTTACAAGGAATAACTATGTTTAGGGTATTGAAATAAATGCTTAATATCATTTCGACATATGTACTAAGTTCAAGACAGACCTCTTTTAAGGAATGAGCCTAATACTCACCTTGATGGCACTCAACTCTCATGTGTTTAAAGCTAATGTTAAAGACGTGGGTTGGCTTTTTTCATCCTAAACTTTTCAAGTAATGTGTTACATATCCTTAAATAGAAAATTTTAAGTTCCAAGTTCACGTTTTATCCATTTTCACTCATTCTAAATGCCCCTATTTAAATTGAGCTAGCTTCATAGCATACAAAGACAAAAATGCGCATGAAAATTGCTTTATTCAATAGCTTGTATCCATTACAAGCTCTAAAATAAAAGATTATTATAAAAAAATAAATGTAGGAACTAAAAATTCTTTTCCACTTTTTACCCCCATTTCTATCACTTCTTTGAACTTAGCTAATTCAGTTGAATTGATCTTTTGGAGATATACCTAGTTGCTTTAAATGGGAGCCACCTTATTAAATGATAGTAGTAGGCCTTCAATATCTAATGCTGGAGACTGTATGTTTCATGCTTCTTCAAAACCTAAAGAATTAATACAATTGCTAATTGACCCATTAGCCTCTAGAAAGCTTAGCTAGATAATTTCTGCCTCAATCAAATCTTGCACCTTATGCTTCAGTTTTCAATAGTTCTCTATGGTATGCCCCACTTGGCCCATATGATATTTACACCATTTACTGGGGTCATGATCCCTTGGCTTGTACTTTTTTGCTGTGATTTCACACGTTAGCAACCTTGCCTCTCTTCACTACTTGAAAACTTGGGCCATTAGAATCTTGAACTGTTTAAGTTACCTCTTCTTGCTGTGAATGGGCTTGTCTTGATTTTGGGCTTTTCCAATTGACACATTCATTCCTAACTTCTCTTTCGTTGAATCATCCTCATGCTTGGGTTGTGATGTCTTATCCATGTTAGGATTTAAGTTTTTAAGCTACTTGAGCACATAACTCATTGCCATTTCTGTACCTGTAAGTCTTTCTTTTAACCTTGCCAACTTTTGTTCTAAAGATGAAATCCTTTTTTTTAAACCCTAGCAGTGACATGTCCTTTGGGCTCGATCATTTAAATATGTTTTTGGCAACTTTTCTAAACTTTAAATCATGTTGATAATGGGCTTTATATGGAATTTGGGCCTTGGATCCCTAACGAAGTCTAACTAGGCCAATTTTTTTGTTAATCAAATCTTAGACTTTATTCTTTAACTCCTTGTGATGGTCAGTAGTATGCCTTTACTGACCCACGTGGTACTCACATTACGCATTGAGATCATATTTTTTAGGTCTATACCCTGGTGTTGGAGTCTTAGGATGCAGCAAACCCTCTTCTTTTAGGCAACGATAAACTCGAGACATAAGAATCGAGATATGAGCGAACCTCCTTATAGGTGATTTCTAGCTTAGCTAATTTTCCTTGAGCTTTAGGCTTGTACTTAGGGCACTAGGTCCGTATAGATGGGATATCGTAGTGTTTACAGTAGCCTCTGAATCCAATGGGGCTAATCCCTTCCCTATTAATCTCCTAACTCTAATAGCATCTTCAATGCGACTACTGGTTGTGACTACATCTGTAAATATGGAAGCAGTATGACCTGAGAGGTGATTATAATAAGATTCACCTAATGTGCGAATGAACACATCGATTAGTTCATTTTCTGGCAAATGTTTATAGATCTCTATTTTTGGGCATATTCCTTAAAGGACTCAATTGACTTCATTTTCATGTTATTTAGATCTATTAGGGAAGGAACTACTTTTTCTTTGAACTTGTATTGCTGATAAAAAGCTTGAGCTAACTTTTCCTAAGTATCAACCTTAACCAAGTCTAATTGGGCATACCATGCTAATGCTAGCCCAATTAAGCTATCTTAGAACGCATGAATCATCAACTGCTCATGTTTGGAGAATTGGGCCATCTTGTGAACATAAAGCCTAAGGTAGAGCTTGGGATAGCTTGTTTCGTTATACTTTTCAAAATTTGGTATCTTAAACTTTTTGGGTAACTCGTAGTCTTCGAAAGGGGCAAACATTACTCAAGCCTAGATCACTTTGCACATTGTGATCTTGTATTGCGCTCATTTTCTCTTCAATTTTTTGAAAGATTTCTTCTTCCATCTTCAACAATTCTTGCTCTAATTCCTTCTCTAAACCTTTGTTGCTATTGTTGGGCTCATAAACTAGCAATTTTTTAGACTTGTCTACCTCAAATAATGTGTCAATAGGCCCTTAAGCTTGGGTATGGGCCATGGTCTTAACTTGCTTCTTATGCTTGCTCAAAACCCTTTTTGCTATGACTATTCTTTGATCAAGAGCTTTAAACATCTTATTTTTGAAAACAAGTGATTATGGGCTTTAGGTTGGGCCAAACCACTTTAAAAAACAATCTTTCAAATCTTGCAAGAATCCCTTCTTGTTAGCAACACTACATTCCCTCTCTTTTTGAAAATAAAATCAAGTTTTTAATTTTAAAAACCTTTCTTCTTATTTTTCTTGGAAACTTTTATTGAAAAAAAAAAATCAATATTGATTTTATGTTACAAAAGCCTAATACCAACATTGACAAATCTAAACAAAAAAAAAAAAAAAATAGAAACATTAGGACTAACAACTAAAGACATAGGATGACGATTATATTACAAGGATGATATCGAAAAGTTGGAATTATTTTACAATGAGAAATTTATTAAAGGATGACATAAGGGTAACGACTCATGAAAAAGGCTCTATCAGGTCTATGACAACATAATAGATAAATACGAAAAATAAGAACTTAGACATTTACAAGATTGATGACTAAGGTAAGAAATAATTTACAATGGAAATTTGAGAATCAAATCTTTTTTTTTTCTATTTTTTCTATTATGTTAGTTCCTAACAATATAGTACATATAGGACATTGCAATAGAAATTGACTAAGTAAAAAATTATCATAAAACTGGTTTTTTTTTTTTACTAGAAAATATATTTTTGAAATTTCTTTTTAAAAAAAATTGTTGAAAAACCTTAAAAAAATGATGGTTCCATAATAATCTTTACCGTAGTTAATTTTTATAATTATATGCCTCGAAAAAGAAAATTTACAAGTTGATATTGAATATTTTTTCTTTTTGTTTACATTCTCACATCATGATACCAGAGGGGATATTAATGGTTTGGTACCTTCCACATTAGTCTTATGTTACACAAACATTTACTCATGAAACATGATACACATATTATAAGATAGTATTTATATGCAACACAAAATAATAATAATAATAATAATAATAATAACATATAAAAATTAAGATAAAACTAAAAATTGATACAATATGCTATACAAGCGTGCAATGCGATAGGGATTGGTAATTAGTAAATTATAAGAATAGAATTATTATAAACTTATTGTCAATATTTACGTAAACATACACATACAAGTGTGTGAATTTCTATTTTTTTTTTAAATAAAGCCCATGTACACTTATATATATATATAAGTATGTTAAGTTTTGAAAATAAGGCCTAATTAGCCGTGGGTTATAACAATTCTTTTCTGACTCTTATAATTTAAAAATTACTAACCCCTTTTTTATTTTACGATGATGCAATGGGTCTTAAGCTCTAGAGCCTTAGGTATTCCTAAGTAAACGCCCAGTAGACTATATCGAAGTATGAGTGGGCTCGTTTATCATCACTAAGTAGGGGTAAAAACTTCAGCAACCAGAAGGTTATACAATGGCAACCCGTTCTCAGTTCCTAAGGTAACCCAGGTCCAACCGTATCTAAGCACATACATATGATTCTTAAAAGATAATAATCCCCACAAATTCCTTAAGATATGACACATTGGGTTAGCTTCTTTCTAATAAGCTTGCATCACTAAAATTCAGTTAGTACAACTATATTACAATATTAAATAAAAAAATAAGCCTATTAATTAATTTTTATATTTTTACATGGCTAGCCTACTAGGCATCCCTAGTGGATTTGCCAATTCTATAGAACCTTATTTTGGTTTTCCTTAATTTAATCTATATTAAGTCTAGCCTGTTTAATATAAATTACTTGATATTAAATTAAGGAAAAACATTTTTTTTGAAAAAGTGTTAAAAAAATATTAAAAAAAAAAACAATTTGAGTCGCCAATTAGTTAAATTGGCAAAAATTGAAAACCAATTTTTCTAAAAAGTAAATTTTCAAAAAATTTAACCAAAAAATTCAGATTCGAGAGCTAACCTATTAAAACTAAGTCACTATATAAAAATTAAGGGAAACTAACTAATGGGCCTTTATTCTATAAAGTTTCTAAAAAATGTGAAAATATAAAAAAGTGTGAAAAAGTATAAAAATGAATTTATTATTATTTTTTATTACGAATTTTCAAAAAAAAAAAAAATTATATTTTTTATGGTTGTCTTGAAGGTACTTATGAACCTACTAATTGGGATGAAACAAATGTAGTTCTATTGTTAGAAAAACTTTAGTAAGTAAACTCATTTTATTTTTTTTTGAAAAAAAGCAACTAGGTTTACGTTTTTAGCCGATTTATTTTTATTAAGAAAAATCCTAAAAAACCCTAATTTTTATTGTCCAGTTTTGAAAATCCCTAAAATAAATTTATATTTTTATTTAGAGAAAAACATTTTCTACGAGATAAAACTTTTAAGAAAAATCTTAAAATGTCTAAATGCAATTTTTCATAAAATATGCAATTAATATAGAAAATATACCTAAAATGCCTAAATTATGGAAAAGATGTCTAAACCATAAAAAAAAAATGCCTAAACATGGAAAAATAGCCGAACTATAGAAATGATGCGTAAATCATGGAAAAGATGTCTAAACATGAAAAATATATATGAAGCATATAAAAGATGTCAAATGATGGAAAAGATTTCTAAACCATCAAAAAGATATCTAGCTATAAAAAAAATACGATTTTTGAAAAAAATACAATTGAGAATAACAATGCAAATCTAATTATCACTTGCAAAATTTTTAATGAAAATATGTGATTTTATAAAAACATGAAATTACAACACCAAACGCTAATTAAAAAAAACATGCAAAACTATTGTTTTAACAAATGATAATTGTGTGAATAATCAATCTAAAAAAAAACGAAACTAATGATTGAGTTAAAAAAAAATACTGTAGGTTGTGTTATTGTTCTATATTGCGTAGAACTAATGTTCGTCGAGGTGCTGCTGATCGCATAGGGCTATTGTGTGGTTGTTGATCATGTGGTTGCTATTGTATGTATTGTTGTTGTGGAGCTACTGCATAGCTGTTGATTGTATGGAACTATTGTACGTAGAGTGTATACTATCATGTGGAGTATACCGTGCATCGGGGTGAAGTATGGACTACTATGAAGTATGGAGCTACTATGATCGTATGGATATGATGTGGAATAGAGGAGCAAGGATGGGATTTTGTGCAAAGCTTGGAATCCTCCACTATTTATAAACAATGAAGTTGAATCTTTTAGATCTCTTTGATGAGGATTCAAATCTCGATAGGATTTTAAAAATCTAATTTTTATAAGATATGATTATAATCGCTTTAGATTTGTTAATGTCTTTAATAATTTCTTTATAATTTGATCCAATCTACTCTCAAGAAAAAGTTTTTAGAAGCTCTATATTTTATTTGGGCTTTCTATTTTGTGCCCAACTTAGTCCAATTTGTTTTAAATTGACTACAACCTAAAATACACACGCTAATACTATTCTTAAACTTAATAAATCCCAATTCTATTTTAATTAGTCAAGTTAAAATACTTTTCAAATTAGATAAAAATCCGCTTTATATTTCACTGGGCTAAAAAAATATGTTTTTTTTATGAAGCTCAATTTTTTAAAGACTCGAAATTTATGAAATTGTACATACATTTTCAATTATTGTCTGGTCTAACCCTAAATTGACTGACTAATTGACTCGACTCTAACACTATATATATTTTTACTTTTTCAATTTTTTTTCATCATTTTTTAATTTAATTTATTATTTTATTTTTCAAGTTTTTTTTTATTTTTTGTAAACCTAGCTTAAAAGTAAAAAGAAATTGAAATTAAAATTAAAATTAAAATTAAAATAAATGGTGGCAAAAATAGGGTTTCTACAACTAGATACTATAAAAAGTTTGTTAAAGATTTCTCAACAATTGCACAACCCCTAACTTAGTTGACACAAAAGAATGTAAAGTGTGAATAGAATTAAAAGCGAGAGAAGAGCTTTCAAGAATTAAAAAGTAGGTTAGTATATGCCCTGATCCTTGTGTTGCCAAATAATTATGAGCCATTCACGATATACAGTGATGCTTCCAAGAATGGATTGGGTTATGTACTAATTCAAGGTGAAAAGGTAATAACGTATGCATCCAAACAATTGAAGCCACATGAGAAAAACTATTTGATGCATGATCTTGAGCTTATAGTTGTAATGTTTGCATTAAAGTTATGATGACACTACCTATATGAACATAAATGTGAGATCGATATTGACCATAAAAGCCTTAAGTGCTTGGTTACTCAGAAGGAATTAAACATGAGGTAAAGAAGATGGCTTGAGTTGATCAAAGACTATGACTCGGGAATATATTACTACCTTAGCAAAGTGAATGCAGTTGTTGATACTTTAAGCAAAAAGAATCACGATGAAGTTGCTTCCCTTCTTATTGAAGAAAAAGAGTTAATCAAATAATTTGAAAAGTTGAGTTTGGAATTATCATGGCATATGGCAGATGCTAAGTTGTTAAATTTAGTGGTTGAGCCGACCTTAATGGAAGAATCTAGGGAGTATAGCATAATGACCCTACCTTGATTTGGGTAAGAGAAGAAATGGCAAGTGGGAAATATTTTGACTTTTGATTAGGTGAGCATGGCACACTTCACATGAATGACATATTATGTGTAACTGATATTCCAGAGCTTTGAAAAGAGATTTTAAGTGAAGCCCACTATTCTAGTTATACTGTCTACCCTAAAGGAATAAAGATGTATCAAGACCTTAAAAAGCACTTTTGGTGGAATGGTATAAAGTAAGATGTTGCCGATTTTATGTTAAAACATAAAACCTATTAGAGGGTGAAAGCTGAACACAATAACCAGGCGGACTATTGCAACCACTACTTGTCCCTGAATAGAAGTAAGACTAGATATCCATTAACTTCGTGAGCGATTTACCAAAGATAGCTATCATGACCCTAAAGGGGGGCTAAAAGTAATATCATATCGCCATCAAATTACATGTGTACCTACAATATAAAGACCACCTTGCAAGTTAGAGATTGCAGGACTCTATCCAAACATTAATTACTTTTATTAATAATACATGTAGTTAACTAATAACAAAAATAATTAAGGGAACCAATATTTTACAATTTACCAAAACCGTAGAGAATCGATATCCCTTACCAAATAATAAGATAAAACATACCAAACTTTAAATCTAAAAAGAAAATGAAAACAAAGTTTCATAAGATTAGAAAATTTGATTTCAAATGAATGTATATAAGTTTATGAACTTCAACTCATAATCTCATATAGTTTTGTAGCCTTAATATACTGAGTCTAACATCTAGAAGTTGGTTGGAATCACTTTACACTTTGATCCTAGCCTAATCCTTCTATTAAAAGATGATAAGCTCTAAAGTGATTATATTTTATTTGGTGATTTTTGATGATTTTTTCTTGAAATTTGAGTTTAATTTTAGATAACAATACTTAATTGAGTAAAATTTTGTTTTTTAGTTTTGAAAAGATCTATGTGAGAAAAAGAGAAGATAGAGACGAGTTTCACTTAATTCAAGGCTAAAATAAGCAAGTTATGAAGGTTTGAAAATCAATATAACCAAATGATATGATTATGTTATTTTTAAGCGAATTTGGCGCTTATTTTCAATTATCACAATCAAGTACACGACCATGTCCTTAGTCGTATTGTTCCCAGTTCAAAAAATAAATAAATAAGGGAAAAGTTGATCATAGTAAAGGATAGGACTCGGGGACACCTTCCTTAGTCGTATCCTCGGTTGTGTCAATTGTAGTCAACCTATTTTTTTTTTATTACTTCCTATATAAAGCCTTATTAGTTTTTTTTTTTAATAGAGGACTTTTAGGCATGACTTTTAGAGACTTTTTCAAGCTAAGAACATTCAAGAGAGCAACATACAAAGAAAACTTCAAGATTCATTTTTTTTGTGGATTTCATGCTTTCTACTTTTAATTCTTTTTGCACTTTGATTTTAGATTCTTATTTTATGATGTATAGAGAGTAGATCTTTGGTATCTAGGTTTCCCAGAACTTAGATCTACTCATGTGACATGGTTATTATTTGATTAATTTAATTCTTTAGTCTTTTCTTGGTTCAATTATGTATGTTTCATGATTTAGGTTATTGTTTTTTAGGATAGTAATCTGGAATTTGATATCTTGTATGAGAATCGAGAGATTTCTAATAAGATTAGATCTAGGCATAATTGATGAGGATTGTTGTAAGATTAGAGATAATTTACAAGATCCTTCCAGAATTTTAAATTAAAGCGTAAAGAATTTATTGTTTAATAATACAATCTTAGATCATACTATTGAAAAGAGATTCTAATAGATGATTTTAGAGTTAGGGTTAATCAACTTGAGAAGGTGATCAAATTTAGTAGAGAATTCTTCTAGTTAAGAAATATTAAAGAATAAATTAAATTATTTTTAATAGAATTCACATGTTAGGTTTAGGAGAAACAAAGTTTTAGATACATTTTTTTTAATCTTGAAATAGTTTCTACTTTTATTGCTTTCTCATTTAAGTTCTTGAATAATTCTTAATTAGTTGTTAATTTAGTTGTTGTTGCAATTTAATTTAAGTTCTTTAAGTTTCTCGAACTAGAATTTGTAGATTAGATAATAAAGATTTAGTAAGTAGTAGTAATCAAAGTCTCTAAGGGATCGAACTTAGACTTAATCCATTTACTACAAATTTGATAAGTGTGCTTGTTAAATATCCAAAGACCTGCAAAAGAAACTATTAGGGGGTGAGCAAATCACTGCTCAATGAATTCCACTTACCTTAAATCCTTATACTTCTACGCATACAATAGGTAGATTAGGAAATCATAATGTCACTTGTTTCGACTTTTATCTATTATTATAATCTTAATTTCCTCATTCTTAATTAATAAGTACTAGATATGACTAATCACTTTAATTCTCTTCAATTTTATCTTAGATTTCATCTTGTGATTATATTTACTCTTTTAATGATTCTCTAACTTAAGAGATCCATAACCTACTAATTCAATCATCATTTGGTTAATTTCATAATAGATGGGTTTATATATCTAAGTGTTATGATTCTTATCAATTTCATTTTAAATGATTTCAATGAATCATCTATCTACCCCACAAATCATGATGTTTTAAGCACTTAATATTCATTTTTAGTTTGTTGATTTTACTTCGATTTTATTTTGATCTAATTTGATACATAAGCATAAAACCCTAAAATTCTTATTACCCATGTTGTGTTCACCAATAATTTTAAGGGAAAGATAATTATTTTAACTTCAAATGATGATGTAATTCATATCTTGAAATTTGGTCAAAAGAAAAATATCACCCCCTATATTCATCTAAGTATGTTGAAATTCAAGGGAAGAATATGAAAATAAATTTCAAGTTGTACTATCCTACTCTCTAGTTAATGGATTGTAATACCAAATCTAAGTTAGTTATAGCATGTCCTATTAAAATTACTTAATATAGGATATCAAAAAGCATTAGATCAAGATTCTTATCTAACCTCTGAGGTCAACTACTTTGAATTTTGAATTCTAAGCATACATGTACGTAGATTCTCAAGATAAGCAATTTGCTGCCAAGATCATATTGATGATGTAGATAGATTGTTAAAAATGGAAGTTTGTATGGTAGATTATGGGGCATGAAGGTAGCAGCATCCAAGAGGAAGGAAGGGGTCTCTTAACTTTCTTTCTAATTTTGGTAGGTTAATGATCAAATGGGAAAATAATGGCTAGTAGATGATATTATAAATTTATAGTAAGTTTGTTGCACCAGAAGTCAAATCTTCCTCCATAAGCTCATCTACTTTCTCTTGAAGGTTTGATACATATTTTTGAAAGGGGACTTATTAAGGAAGGAGTCAAGATGTCTTTAAGCCTAAAAGTCAAAACTTATTTCTTAACTTTACCAACTTATCAAAGAAGTTGATGAAGATATTTTAGGTTTAGCTTATTAAGAAAAATCATGCGATAAGAATGTTGACTTTTCCCTCTCTTTTTTTCCTCTTGCATGTGACGACAAAAGAAGGGCAACAAAAGGGGCTTCAACTTTTTATATCCCTTATTTATCTCTAATTAAAATTATCTTTAAGATGTAATTTGATATTAACCTTATTTTACTTAATAAAAATTAAAATTTAATCTCATCCGTTATTATAACATATAAAAGAGTAGAGTTTAATTATAATTTTATTCTAATCCTACTATTATAATTTAGCCATCAATTATCTATTCTAAGGTTCTAACTATAAGGTTTTGCTTTACCGTATGCCAATAAGCTAATACCAATTCAATTACTTAATTTGAATTTATGTTCTAATAAACATTAATGGATATTTTAATAGGTTTTGAAGAATTTAGGGCTTTTGCAAATATACTACTAAGTAACTAAATTAGGATGGAAATTGAATAAAGAAATAAGATAGGCTTAGTGTCACATGTTGAGTTTCAGGAAACATTTTAAGGTTTTTATTAATCTTAAGATTGTATTTATAATATCTATTATCTACATATACCTACACTGCCAATAAGTCTATTTTAATTATTCCTATAATCATTCCTAATGATTTCAATGTTATCTCTTGAATGATTTTTGTGATTTTAAATCGACCTTGTAAAATTTCCATTAATAAATTCAAATTATCTTTCAATATTTTATATGGTGAATAAGCCGTCTTTTCTTTCCACAAATCTTTTTACATAGAAACTTTAAATTAATTATTTAATTACTCTTTATAACAATTGCTTGTTAATATCAAAGGAAGTTTAACTCTCTTGAGAAGTTGTTAACTTCCATCAGAAGTTAATTAGGTACTTCCATAAGAAGGTGATTTAGAGAACTTATGAATTAAGTTCTTAGGATGTCTTACCTTCAAACTTATTTTAAGAAATGTTGTTAACATTTCTAAATAGGCTTAATTAGAGGACTGTCCATGTTAAGCTACATACTTTTACGTGAAAAAGAAAAAGAATTACATAATATGTTATGTATTCGTAACTTTACAAATGTCATCTATACTTATTGTTGACTAAAATCTATTCTAATTCTAGTTGTATTAGGCTCTCAATATTGTGAAGAAAAATTTTAATATCCAAAGTTTTTCCTAAGCAGACTTACCAATTTTTCAAGGGTTGATAACAACTGCTAGATTCAATACAATTTGGATGATTATTGTTTGACTTACTAAGTTAGTCCACTTCTTACCAATCAACATGACCTTTCCCTTGGAAAAGCTGACTCGAATCTACATGAAGGAAATAATAAGATTGCATAGAGCACCAGCAAGAATTTTGTTAGACAAAGATTCTTATTTTGTGTCAAAGTTTTAGGCAAGCTTACAGACTTTGAAAGATATGCTGAGAGCATGTGTCATCGAATTTAAAGGGAGTTGAGATGCTCACTTACTTTTGGTTAAGTTTGCTTATAATAGCAACTACTACTTTATTATCCAAATGCTACCGTATGAAGCTTTATATGAGAGTAAGTGTCAGCCCCCATTATTTTGGGATGATATACAGAAAGTGGCACTAAGATCGGATCTGGTATAAAAAGCTACTAACAAGATTGCCATTATTATGTTGAAAATGAAAGAAGCACAAAATAAACAAAAGATTTAGGTTGATTTGAAGAAAAAATAATTGGAATTCTAAGTAGGGGATCATATGTACCTTATGGTGAATCTGAATAAAAGTATCCATCATATGAGAGCCAACGGCAAGTTGAGCCCAAGATATATCGATCATTTTGAAATCTTAAAGCGAGTCGAGAATTTAGCTTATCAATTAGCATTGCCACCTAGCTTATTAGGAATCCATAATATATTTTATGTATCTATTTTGAAGAAGCATGTTCCTAATCTCGACCATGTTGTTGAGCTGGAACTGGTAAGACTACAAGAAAACATGATATATGAGGAACATCTAGTAGAGATTACAAACCATAAGGTACAGAAGTTAAGAAATAAGGAGATTCGGTATGTCAAAGTGTTATGGAGAAATCACGAATGAGAATTAGCAACTTAGGAAGTAGAAAATGAAGTAAAGCATCGATATCCGCACTTATTTGAAAGACCAGGTATGCACTTCAAGTTTTGAGGATAAAACTTATTTGAAAGAGGGAAAGATGTAAACCTCGTAAAATTTAAAAAAGGCCCTAAATTGAAACTGAGAGCCTTAGATAATTCCTTGAGTAAACAAGGCCAAATAAATTTAAATTTTGATTTAATTATAAATTTGAACTTTGGATTAACAAGAAAACCTTAATATATTAATTGTGAATCGGATTGCGTATAGAAACCTTAAATCATGTGTACGCGTAAGTGCAAGAGACTAAAACTAAACTACTAAAAACCCTAGACTGTAAACTCTAAGATTATAAAACTAAAAAATTTACCTTCGTAGTAACTAAATCCCAGTTTGATAAAATTATATCTAAGTATGCATAATCACATAAAATTGCTAGGGAATTGTTAGAAATAATTTTAAATAAATAGAATAAATAATAGTTGTTGATAATTGAAAGAATAAACCATTAAATTAAAAATAATAGCTTATATCTACATGTGGCATTATTTGTATGTATGTATGCATATATATATTTTATTTATTTCTTTAGTACTTTGGAATATTATTATTATTATAAGTTATAGACATGTTACCACTAGAGATATACTATTTTACTATTACAATTAACATTACATATTATATGGATATACATATATCATTTACTTTTTAAATATCCTAATATATCATTTACTTTTTAAATACCCTAACCCATTATTTTATTGAATTATTCCTACCTTATTATACCATATCCAATTCTCATTCCTTAATAAATACATAATTCCCTTTATCTATCCTATATTTCTCTAATGCATAAAAAGAATAAATAAATAAAATCTAGGTGTAGTAGCATTATTATCACCCCAACCCCCTTTCCCCTATTCTCAAGTACCTAGGCCAACTAATTTCCCATCCCCCAAGAGTACTATACGCATCCCTACTCCCATTCTTTTCCCTCTTCCCCAAAAACCCTCATTTAGTTTTCCTTTTCCCTCAATCTCTCTCTATCTCGTCTATCTCTCATCCTCTCAATCTCTCTTGCCTACTCACTCGCCTCCTAAGGCCTCATGGCTTTTGAGACAAAAACAAATCCACCCCTTCATCTTTAACCTTCATGCTCTCTATCCTTACCATCTTCTTCTTCTTCTTTTGTTTTACTTTATTTTATTTTTTTACTCTCTTCTACTTAAACAAACACCCACTTTCACAACATCATATGACCGCCACTCTACCACCTATCACCAAGGGTACATGATGTAAACCTCACAAATTCCCTAGAACAAGGGTTATAAGTTAATAAGTTTTTCCAAAAGATACTTTTATTGTTGGCAAAATAATTAACCCTGAACCTAAATGGCTACACTTAAAAACCTTAATGCAAACCTCTAAAACCCTAAATGGTAGTCTTAACCATAGTTTGACCCCTACACTTAAAAGCCTTAAAATCCTATAAATAAATGCCAATAACTAATATTAACTTCCAAGGTCAACCTAATCTAACAAGACTAACCCCAAACCTCAATGGGAAAGAGACTGATAGTCGAAGTCTAGGAGAGCTCCCCGAATATGATAAAGGGTAAGCTAAACCAAAAAATGAATATTGGTATAGATAATCCTAACAATGAATTCAAAATCTTAAAACAAATACTATAGCCCTTAAATGAACATTTGAATACTAAAATCTTGATTGGAACTCTAATACATACAGACCTTTAAAATGATTGTAAAACCCTAATCTAACTATTATACTCTAATTAAATAGTAAAACTATTCATTAATTGGAGACTAATCGCTTAATTGCTGTAAAACCCTAATCTACCTTCTAAAACGTACTCGAATAGTAATAATTGTCTTAATTCCTTAAAATAATTAGACAAGATGGCCCAATAGGCTTAACTAACTTAATTTGACACATTAAGCCCTAAACTATACCTAATTAGTGTTAAGTGTATGAATAATTTAAGATTAAGAAACTTAATTATATCTTAATTTGCTAATTGGGTTTTAATCATAATTAACTATAGATAAAGAACGATCAATCATATGAAACCAAAGTGGTTATATGAAAATATCTCCTTAAGAATGCTAACGTTATACTTAGAGAGACAATATGAACCCTATAAACTTTTGGATCCAAACTTGAAGTCAGATATAAGCGTTAATAGGTAATGAACCCTAAATCATAAGTCACAAACCTTAAATAATGAGTCAAAAAACCTTAAAACCTTAATTGTATATGCAAAACCCTATTATGCAGAAAACTTAAAAAATGATTGGAAAATATCAATAGATTGAGTAAAACCTTAATTGGAAGTCCAAAACCCTAATTCAAGTAATAAACCCTAAGTATATCCATGAACTATTTGTTAATTGCAATAGAAACCTTAAATCACCAGTCTTATACGTGATCCGAAAGCCCTAATCAATCTTAAATAATAAAGGAATCTAACAAGCGATGTAATATAAGTTGATAAAATTAATTAAAGTGATAAAATATGGCAAGACCCTAGTTACACCCTAATTAGGCCTAAATTGCTTAATTAAGTACAATTACGATTAATTAGCTTAACCCCCCTTTAATCCATCTACCAACTCTCATTACATCTTAATTAGTAACAAGTCAAACTCAATTAAGAACAAAGGACAAATGATTAATTGGGAATCAAAGGAGACTTGTCCTTTAGGAGATGAAATCCCCTCTCATTTGGCGACCAAACAAAGTGTAATAGTATTAAGAGAGGACCATGTTCCCTTATCCTAAAATAACCACTTGTTGTCCCCCTTAATCCATCTTCAATATCTACCATTTCACTCCTCTAAAACCTTTATTTGACACCATTCTTCACGCATAGAAAACCTTAGGAGACAATCTCAAGAAACCCAAACAAAAACCAAAGGAAAAAGGGAAGAAAAAAAAAGAAAAGGAGCTGTCAAAGCCCCTTTGCGCACCTTAGCGCCTTTTGGCCTTACTGCCACCACACTCCATCAAATGACAATCCACCACTACCAAAAGATCACAAACATACTTTAGTTTCTTACCAACAAACATTTGCCTTCAAAGGTGTAAGTTTCAACTTTATTTTTGAGTGGAAAAATTGCAACTCATGTAAGCCAGCCTAAGATAAAACTCACCTAACTTGACTTTCTTGTTCACATAAGTTATACCTATGATATATTAAGAGCTTGAGATTAGAAATACTATATAAATATGTTATAATCATATACATATAATTTTAGAGACTTATAATTACACATTCATTTATGTACTTAGCTAGTTTATTATTTGTATTCTAAAGGTATAGGAGATAATTTTATATAGATAACTTGAAAAGATGTTGATTAAACTCCATGAAATCTTAAGTACCATCCATGTCGCCCCCTCCTTGATATGTATCTAACTTATTTTTACCATGTTAGGTGATGTTATTAGCTTAAAACAAGTAGAAATGTGATTAAAATAAGGAAATACACTAGAATAAGTATTGGATGAAAAAAGTTGAAGGAAAGCCTAGAAGAACCCTACTTGGCCATTGCTTTCATGAAAGTTTCAAATCCATAAATTTTGATTTATTACCTTAATAACATGATTATTTAGTGTTATGTATGATTTAGGATGTAATCAACCAAGTTAAATAGGGTAATGATGAGTTAATGGCAACTAATTAAGTTGGTGATTAAAGCCTTAGAAATAGTGTTAGAAACCCCATTAATGAGATGAACCAGCTTTCGAACACTTAGTAAATTGGGTTATTCAGCAAACTCATTAAGATATTTGACCTATTAGAATAAGTTAGAATCAAGTTTAGGGTCTTAAAATGCAAATTAGGTCTAAACTAGCTTAGTTAGTTATTAAAGTCTTAAAAATATGATTAGGAGCCCAATAAATGAAAAGAATTAGATCTAAATCCTAATAGAAAATGGACTTATCTTAAGGCTTTTAGTGGGCTTAATAAGCGGAGTTGGGCTTAAGTTCCTAAAATGCAAGATAAGCCCAAAAGCCCTTAAAAAAACCAAGAATAAAGCTCAATAACTTAGTGACTAGATTTGAACTCTAAATTAAAAGGCTCATAAAATAAAATATAAAAAGTCTATTAAGTTTAAAAGTATATTAAAGCCATCCCCTATAGGCTCCTTAGTAGGTAAGAGCCTTAAACTAGTAAAAATAATCCATTTTGGCCCAAAAGTGCAATACTAAGGCCCAAGGTGAAAATTTAAAGTTTTGGGTAGAAAAGTCCACTTAAAATACATAAAAGGAAGCCTAAAATACTAAGTGTAAGGTCTAAGATTAAAAGTTAAGCCTAAAACCCAAAACTAGGCCCAAATCCTAAAGTGACCAAACTCACCCTTTGGGCCTATAGACTTGTAAGGCCCAAACCAAAACCTTGCTGATCCAAAAGCCCAAAAATAACCTCACCAAATGAAAGAACATTAAAAAGCAATGAAAATCGACTATAAGAATGCAAAATTCCAACTTAAAACGAGAAAGTTATGACTAAGATACGAAATAAGCAAAAATAGGGAAATTATAGTAAGGCTAGTGAATATTTCATGTTTAAGATGAGTCTTATTTATTGTAGTTACATTACTTAGGTGATTTGGGATACCAAGTTTGAGAGTTCTAAGGACTATTAGGAATACTTGACTTTAAAGCTGAGTGAGTATACCGCCCCTTATTTTACTTTGTTTTGTATTTGTATTTAGTGTACCATCTAATCATATATGATAAGTGAACTTAGTGCATGTTGGGGTATATGGGATCTTGTGTGTACCTATTCTTGTTAAACTGTGCTTGCAAATATCTTAAGATATTTCATATACCCTTGTTTGCTACATTAAAACGTAGGGTATTGGAGTGTTTAGAATATACTTAACCACCTCATGAATTCAGAATTAATAAATATTTGGCCTCTAATTAAACTGGACATGTATTACATCTTATAACACGAGTTAAAAGGCATCAGCACCACACAGTAGAGCAGGAGATCATGCTTGGATGGATCCATATTGATATTATGTATTGTAATTGTTTATCATACGACATAATTGTGCAACATGTTCTTGCCTCGACTTTTGGGAACTACTCGACTCCGAAGAGTGCTATCTTATGCTTGAAGCCGAGCTGTATCTACTACTGAGAGTGGTTATATTGTTAAGAGATTTCATATTGGATGTGGATACCTAGGTCTTAATCTACCTAAATACTTCTTAACCCAAGCAACAGTGGGTGATAAAACCGTATTGTATATAGTTACTGCCTAACTGTATATATTGTTTGTATTATATATACTTATACATGCATTCATTTGTTTGATAAATAACTTACTTATTATTGTCTGATGGTAAGTTAAGAAGGTTACTCACTAAATTGAATGTAGCTTACCCCCTTAATAGTTTCTTTTACAGATCTTACAAAGCTGGGGCTGGGCTAGGATTTGAGTACAGAGTGCTCCATTAGGCTGAGAAAGTAGAATATAAGTTTAGGGAAGTAAGTGGTATAGTTGAATTAAACTTTTAAGGTATTTAGTGGCATTATGATTATTGAGATATAGATACCTTTTCTTATTGTTTGGTTGGTGATTCCAACTCTCTGCGGTTTTAGTGATTATGAATTGTTGAATCACTTGTATATATATATATATATATAGTTAAGCAAATGTATGTAAATTGAATAAGTATCCTTAAAGACTTATTAGTTAGAACCTTATAACCTCTAACTTGGAAGGTAGTCTTTATATCATAGGTACATACATAATATGAAGATATTGGAAAAAACTACCAAGCCCCCTTTTGGCGTGTTACACACGAGGCACCTAGAGTACTACAAAAGGAGGGAGATTATTTCTCAAGTCTAAGAACACTACCACCCTAGAAGAGTAACGAAATAGCATATTTTTCCTTCTTTTTTTTTCTTCTTCTTATAAATGTTTATGTGTTTTCGTAGTGTGTAAATAAGGCTCCATATGTATTCTTTTGATATATGCATGTAATATATGAATATTGTAAAAGATTTAGGGTGGCTTGTAAAGTATAAATGTATTCCTCCTTTATTTCCTCTATTTTATTTTTTTTGTATTTTCTTCCCTTTTATATTTTTTTAGTATTCCTCTTTTTTTTTTTAACTTATTTTATGTATTTTTATAAACAGAGACTAAGTTATGTACACACATATTTGGGTATATAAACGAAAATACGACCAAGGCATATACATACTTATATATATATGCACGTATGTATTCTACAAAATCCTATATACACATACTTAAACATACATGCATATATAATTATATATTTACATATATTTATTTATTTATATATGTATGTATATCTACATACTTAAGTATTTCTGTGTTTTTGTTTTTAGATTTGAATATATGTATATGTGTCCACTTGTAATATGAAAATATAGATATGTATACCAGTATAAACACTTATGTTTTAGAAATATATAAGTATATGTCATAACGAATTGGTTGCTACATTATAAATATTATAGGAAATTGAATTGTACGTGGAATTGTTTGGTCACTTAATAACCAGATTTAATTAGATTCGACTTAACTAACTAAATTGGATCATGCATAAAAATGTATTGCATTATATATGAATACCGGCTATCACATCACTTGGAGGTAGTGAAAGGCCATGCGAGGGTGGTTTCATAAAAATAAAGTTAAGTTATTTAGTACAGTGCGCTCATACAACATAACCTTATCCTAGTTCGCGGGCTTACTAGATGTTGCATATTATGTTAGTTTCACTATATGTACTTGTTTGGTATTTTGTTTGATCATATATTCATATGCTTGGTATTTTGTTTGATTATTGATACTAACTTACTTATTGGTATGGTTGAGGATATGTCACTAAGTTTTATAGCTTACATCTTAATAGACTTTTGTTGTAGGAAGACCTTTTTATTGTTCCAAGCCAAGGCATGCTCAAGATTAGTCTAAAGGTTTTAGGAAAAGTGTGTGGAAGAGGAGAACTAAAGTGGACACGACCATTTAGTTGGACTCTTGATTTATAATTTTGCATTTTTGTTATTCAGTAACCATTTAGGACTATGATTTTTAATTTTTATAGCTTGACTACTGCTACTTCGGGGACTTAGAGTCTCATACTCTTTATTTGCTAAGATAATACGTGAAACTTTATAATTATTTAATTGTTGTGATATGATCTTCAATTGTATAACTCTTAGATAACTAATTAATTACATAGTAGCATTGTATATTATATAAAAGGTTGTTAAGTGGAAAGAGAGCTAATCTATGGTTTTTGCGTGGTATAGGTGACCTACCACGATTAGGCCTAGTCCCTCGGGTTGTGACATATAGTATATTTGATTGCACTTAGTATGGCAATAAATTAAATGCAGTATAATTTGTTGTAAAGAAAGAAAAAGCATTTGTCATTTCCAATTATATCAATTCACATCAAAATATTTATTAACATTAACCAATTGATATATTTACATAAATGTGAACTTGCTTCATATCAATTGCCTACCTCTACATATAGTATTTTTTATTATCCTTGATGACAATCAATTAAACGCAATGAAATGTAATTCACATCAAAATTCAAATTTTGAATCAATAATTGATGAGTTATTACATCTAACACTGATAATGTTTCAATTGCTATTAGTATTATTTACCATTAACAAATGACTAAATTCACTCATTTGCTCATCAATTGTACATTTCAATATTTGTTGATATAAATTATTATTTTGTTTTGTAATAAAATAATTATTAATTCATTTTTAGGTCTTAATTGTTACAAGCAACTATTTTTATATGATTGAATCTTTTCAAAAAATTGTAAAAAAAATTATTGTTAAAATTTACAATTTGTTGCAAAAATAAAAGAAGCTTCAAATGACTTTCTATATTTTTAACACATGCATTACGAGTTGGTGGTTCACTAGTGCCTCCTAATTGAAAATGACAGTGAGATAGATATGGGTAGTGGGAAAACTGTGATGCATTCTACAATTAAATATAAGATGAGATACATAAAAGGTAAAAAGAAAGAAAATGGATGGAAAATAATTTGTTGAATGCAAACGAAATTAGTAAGATGGAGATAGAAAATTAAGTACCCTAAAACGACATTGACTACTATCCCCATATATCAACTCTTTGTAAAGAATGTGTTGATTGATTTTCATAAAATAAAATTTCCATAAGTAAAAAAAAAAATTGAATTTGACATTTTTTTTATCCATGTATCTTTCAACGAAGCAAATTGGCAAAAAAAAAAAAATGTCATTTCATATATTCCTTAGTTATTTGTTTATAAAGTATATCTTATATCTAATAAATTTTGGCAACTTAAATAATCCATAACACGCTCAACCAAAATAAGGAGATATAGGGTATTTAAGTTATTTTCTTTTATTAACTTTGTCATATAGTAAAACCATTTTTACTTGAAATTATTATAAATTCTTTATTCTTATGTCTCCCAATATAGTTGAAATGATAAAAGGCTGTTGTGGATAAGGAAAAGTGTGATATAATATCAAATAAAATAGATAAGAGATACATGAAATAAAAAAAATATTAAATGAAAAATAAAAAAAAATTAGTAAAAATAGGTTATAAAGACATTAAACACTCTAAATTACATTACTTTATATCCCTACTAATAATCTTTTTATAAAAATTATTATGTTGATTAATTTCGACAATTAATACATAATTTCCAACCTTTTACCTTATCCATTACCTTTCAAACGAAAAATAAAAAGGATAAAAATGAAAACCTAAAATAAGAAGATATAGAAGGATATAGATTGAGTCTACCCAATTTTCTCATATAATAGCACCATATATGAAAATATACTAAATTCTTTGTTTTTGTTTTTCTTTAATATGATTGAAACTAATAATAATAGTAATACTAATACAAAAATATGGAATACATTCTTTAAAAAAAAAAGGCATGATGAGATACTTAAAATAAATGAAATAAATTTTTTTTCACGCATTGATTCTAATAATTTATTGAATGGATATTAAGTACTTATAAAATTAAAACTAACATAATGATGTATATGTAAATAATGGAATGCTAATAATAATAATAAATGATATCATAAACATAAAAATAATGGCAATAGATGAAAAAGATACTATATATAGAAATAGCCATTTCCTGAAAGATAAATTAAGATAATTGATATTTATAGCCTTGGGTAAATAGTATTAAAAAACATGTATTATAAAGTTACAAATAATAAACTACATGAAATAATGGAAATTTTAGCAATAGAGAAAAGACATTAAAAGCTATCTTATACTTTCACATTATTGATAATAAAGAAAATTTTAATGGAAATGAAAAATAACAATGTCATAAACGTAAAATTCAAATATTGTTTGATAACAATCTCTTCTTATTTAAAGTTAATGGTTTCTTTAACTTTATAATAAATACCTCAATGAAAACTTTTAATGTCCTTTTTATACATAACCTTTACATAAAATTCAACATGAGATTATAATTATTTAAATTAAATGTTACCCAAATAAAAGAATTTTAAATAAAATAAGAAATTGAAAAAATAGTAACAATTACAATAAAATAATATAGTATTGCAACGAAAATCATATAACGCCATTATTACAACTAATTTAAATATAAACTTGAATAGTAGAATACATCAATTATATAGTATTGTAATGGAATTTATATAGATCCAATATTTATCTACTTAAAAAATCAAAATAGTTAAAACTGCATGTATAAGCTCCTTTTATCAATTTTTTTTTTTTTTTTTTTTTTTGCTTCTATGATTTCCATTGTTTAATCCAATCTAGATCCATTTCTCATTTCACCTGTACAATTGACAAATATAAAAGTTAGTCCAGAATGAGATATCAAAGTAAAGAAAGTGAAAATATATATATGTATATATAAAGCCATAAAGTGTATAAAAATAGGTGAAATTGAAATTACCAAGTTGAACCAAAAAAGTGGGTGAAGCACCATTTTAAAAATCAAAGAAGTGGGTTGATAATGGAAAATAATTATGAAAATGCATTATAACTTGACAAAACAAAAAATGAAAATACATTAATGATAGCGTAAAAGATGGAATATAAAATAAATTAACTTATTAAAGATTGATAAGCTTAATCAAGATTTTGGCTAATTTAAGGCTTTAAAAACCAATATATATAGAAAGGAATCACATCAATCTTCCTTTTCTTTTCTATGTTTTGAATAAAAAGCCACGACCAAAAAATGTAGTTTTCAAGGGAAATTCAAGTTGTATACTAAGTTTCATAGTTTTACGGTATCGTTCCAATCCGTTAGATTTTGTATGCCTAAGGTGACAAACATAATCCTTTTAATGCAAATTCTTCATTTCACTCATGACGATTTAGGGATCAATTATGGTTGGAGATTTAGCACATGAATTAAGGTTTTGTGCTGAGCTATATATATGACCAATAATTTATAAAAGAAAATAAGTAACTTATAAAAGTAAGAATAAAGGTTGATTTCCATTTGTAAGATAAATAAATTTCAGACTATCAATGTAAACCCTGTAAATTTTTAAGATAGACCTTAAATTGGATATAGGTGCCTTGGATAATTTCATGAGTCAACAAGGCTAAACAAGTTAAAAGTTTAGCTAAATTATAAACCTAAACTTAAGCTAAACAAAAGAAAAAAAAAACCCTAATATACTGATTGAAACTCTAATTGTGTATAAAAACCCTAAACCTATGTATGTGTAAATATAAGAAATGGAACCTGAACCTAATAAAAACCCTAAAACCTAAAGCCCTAAGCTTAGAAACTCTATAAATCTACCCTAATAGTGAAAAAACTCTAATTGGTTACAATTATCGTTACATATCCATAATTACATAAAATTGCTAATGAACGAATAAAAATAACTCCTAAATACTAATAAACATAAAGAATAACAAATTAATTAACTAAATTAATAAGATTACAAATATTATTTTATGATTATTTATGACTTCATATATGTGTATATATGTATACTAGTTTTATATTGATTTAATTATTTTGGTTTAATTTTATTACATATTTTATTTTTATGTATTAAATAGTATACTTTAATTTTATATCATATATTTTATTCCATAATTACATCATATTTCATTCCAAATATTATCTACAAGTTGGAAACACTTTTAGAAAAGTTGGAAACAATTTTAGAAAAGTTAAAAACTAATTTTTCTTTCTTTGTTTCTCTTTTTCTTGTTTCTTTTCTTTTTTCCTTTTTCTTATCTCTTCTTCTTTTTCTTCCCCTACTTTTGGCTATAGATTTGTCTAAGAATTTATCACATGTGAGAAATGTAAAGAAAACAAGATAAACATTAAAGTCAACTCTAATTTTTTTCTTTTTCCTTCGCCGTCAACTACATACACCCTTCTAGAAATCACTTCCATTTTCTTTTTCTTTTACAAATTTAAAGCCAAAAATCAAGTCTTCCCTTTCTCCATTTGGACCACCATTATCCCTCTCTCTTTGCAACTTCTATTCTATTCTCTTTCTTCATTTTTTCTTCAATCACCACTAAATTTCTAACTCCTACAATTCACTTCACTTACATCATTATTTTTCCATGAACTTTAAGAAGAAGGAGGGGAGCATGTTTTTTTCAACAATTTTCAAGACAAAAGAGTAATTAAACTAATATTTTATATTGTATTTGATTTCTCCTTGGAATTTAAGTTTAGATGTATTATTTGGTTTGCATATGTATTTTATAATACTTATGTATTAGAAATATGTAGTAGGAGTTATATGTATTTTTAGCATCTTTTGTAATGAAATTATATGAATATATGATTGGTTGTATGTACAACTTTTATTCTTCGTGTTTATGTATTTGTACATGTATATACTTAAATATATTTGATTGTGTATATATATGTTATATATACTTAGTTATGTAAATATTTATACATGGTTCTCTTATATATATAGTACATGTAAATATCTTACTTTAATATACCTATATGTTAAAATATGAAATAATATAAATACATATGTAGATAAGTAGAAAAATATGGAAGTACAGATATATGTACATAAATATATATATTTTTCTGTTTTTCTAAGGTTACATAAATATATATAATATAGTATAAGTATTTACATATGTATATATACCCAAAAATACATGTATATGTATATTAGTACTTTATTTTCTTGAGAAATAGATTAATGAGTATAAATACATACAAACATGTACATATGTTAGACATGACCTTTAAATGAAGAATAGAAGTTATTTTCCACATTTAATTATTTAAAGCATTATATATATTAATATTAAAAATTGGAAAAATTTATGAAAATTGCAACTTAAACCAACAAGAAGCTGCCACATAGCTTTTCTCAATTTTTCTAATTAAAACCATAATTTACAAAAAATAATAATAATATTAAATTAATTAGAAAATTACAATTGTAACAAAAATTAAGATAATTAATGATTTAAGCTTAAAATAGTAAAATAAAGAAATTATTACAAAATGACCCAAAATAAAAATATTTAGAATACATAAAAATTTAGAAATTATTTAAGCCATTATTAAAAATAAAGAAAAATCCAATAAATAAAATCATTAAAGAAAAGCTTAAAATAATAATTAAGAATATTTGAGCAAAAAATAAATAAATTCGTAACATTTCAGGCCCATAAAAAAAAAGTGCGAGTTCCAACGTCCAAAACAAACCCTGCTTCGTAGAAGTACATCTGACAACAATAAAAATTAACTATAAGATCATAAAAATAGAAATTAAAATGAAAAAATCACATACGATTGAAAAAAAAAAAGCTCAAACCAAGAAATTATGTAAAATAACTAGAAAATTTAGATAGATTTATCGCTAAATACTTACATAGAACAATTATCTTACCTAGATACTTACTATCCTTCGTATCTTTTAATTATCAAGTGATCTTAACAAGGATACCGATCTCTTCGCTAATTACTATGATCCCTAAGTTATATTATGATCGAGTGAGTACTCCTGATAATTCTATACTTATTTGTGCTTGTAGATAATAGCTTGTAAATATTTTTGATAAATTGATTAATGTATGGGGTTTGAGATCTGCATATGATTGATATTGATTAGTTGCCTGGTGAAAATATTTTAAATTATTATAATCAATTGTTTGTTGCATTTTAGATAACTACAAGAAATTTTGTTGTTTATAATATTGGTTGGTCACTTAATAACTGAACTTAAGTATACTTGACTTTATTAAATTAAATTGGATCATGCATAAATATGCATCACGTTGTAAATATTTCGGCCATTACATTACACGGAAGTAGCGAAAGGCCATGTAAGGGTCGTTTCTATATATTAGAATTAAAATGTTTTAGTATGGTACATTTATACAACATGACTTTACCCTAGCTTGTGATATCACTAGGCGTTGGAGGCACTAAACACCTAGCTAAGAGTCTAGTCCAGAGGACTCTATTTAGGGGCAAGCGTGGACTATGAGGGTCCATTCATAATCATACCTAGAACTTAGTTTTAAACTTGGAATTAAACTGATTGTTTTATTTTGAATACGAAACGTAAAGTTTCGTAGTTATATGAGTTTAAGTATGATACTTAAATCTTAATAGTGTCTTGTATTATCTAACCATAACTATAAAGAACGTTAAATTTGAGTTACATACAATACCTAGTCAACTGTATGTAGTTGTGTAGCATTTTGCTTAATCATGCATTTATATGTTTGAAATTAAATTCTTGTTATCTTGCTTGACTATGTGGAAAGGGATAACTTACTAAACTTTATAACTTACACTCCTATAAGCTTTTGATGCAAGAGGACTTATTTACTATTCCTAATCAAGACATGCCCGAGGTTAATTTGGTACTTTTTGGGAATTGTGTGGAAGTAGAGAGTTTGATTGAATATAGATGTGCAGAAATATAGCTTGCTAATATATGGATGATATTTTACATTACAATATCTAGTAGCTATATAGGATTACTCTCTATTATTGTAGCTTGTTTATTAATATTTTGAAACTTAGGGACCTATATTTCTTATATAGTAATGATACTGTATAAATCTTATATTGTTATATATATGTTGTGATATGATCTTTACCTATATAACTCTTGGTTATCTAGTTGTGTAGTAGCCTTATATATCGTATAAAAGGTTGTTGATTGGAAGGAAACCAATCTATGATCTTTTGTACGATATACGACGACCTGTCATAGCTAGGCCACTCTTTAGGTCATGATAATCAAACTAAAACATTTGAACATTTATGCAATTTAACTACATGTTTATATGGTAATCATAAAAAGGAAGAAAAACATAAAACTTACTATTGATTTTATCAAAAATCTCAAATTGACTTGAAGTTTTCTTTTTATTTTAATAGCTCCATAACTTAAACTTGGAATTTCAAATTGAGCTTAAGGACCTAAAAGTAGGAAGTTCAATTTTAACTTTGCCTTAGCCTCACTTTTTGGCATCTTGTAAAATTGGCTACCGAGAAAGTTTTAAACTTTTTACAAAGCTTAATAAAAATGTCCCCTTTGACTACTTAAATAAGATTTAGTGCAAAACAATATGTAAACAACAAGCAAGACACAAAGTAAAGGAGAGTAGAGATGAGAAGATCAGGCTTAAGATTTATAGTGTTTCAGCCTTATGTCTCCTGCACTCTTCTACCTCTACTGTTAGGGACCTGGTATTCTATTCCAATATTGTTCTACTATCTACTTTTTACCATCTCAATCAAAAGAGAAACAAATACAAGTCTTTTGCTCTATCTCACTAGGCTAGCTTCGCTTATACACCAATCTATAGTGGAGGTAAGTACAAGATAAAATTAGAATATTAAACTCGAGTAGATAGTATTGTATCTGTTTTAGCTTTTGAATGTGTCTCAAAATTTTCTCGAGAATAAAATTTGCAGTAAAGAATTGCAGATCATTTATCTCTTGAAAATTTGAACTGTCTTGCTTTTATATCCAATACAACGTCTCTTTGCTAAAATTTTGGATAAACCTTTGACACAACTTAAGGGATCTTGAAAAATCTTGATATAGCCATTGGAAGTTGTAATCCCTTAATCTATAGAAGCTAAATCACCCTTGTTGAATAATTCTTCTTTGAATGCCGTACTTTTGTACTTATAATGAATAAATTTTGCATGTTTTTTTGTGTGTTGATAGGGATTAAGGGCCAATCATGCTCTCTTGAGGTCGAGGGCTTTCTCAGATGGTTTATTGAGCTACTTCAGATAAGTTAAGCGCTAAGGAGCAGTGTTTACCCCAGTTTGATCTACCGGGCTACTTTGCTCTCCACACCATCTAAGAGACTGTCGAGGTAATTAGTTGACATACCGAGCTGACCCCTTTGTAACTCACTAGTCCAAGTACCAAATCTAGATATAACCATCTCTATAGTGCCGAGGCTAAGCTAATAACCGTCAGGAGTCGACCATTCAAGGTCGATCCTGAATGTAAGTCATCCTTAAGCTAACCTTTGTTTAATCTCAACATTTAGAGTTGCCGAATTGCCGACGCCAACCAGACCTAATCAAGGCCTACCCCTACACAGCTTGCAATGTTATTGGGACCACAGAATGAGCAAAATTACACATGCGCTGTCCTTTCTGACATCTGTACTATCCTTTCTAACAAAGGATGTTCTTTACATGATTTCATGCTTTCCCTATAAATTATTCTCTTTTTGTTTAGCAAGTAGGGATCTATTTTCGTAATTTTCTATAATTTAGGACTTACCTTAACTGGGTACTATAAATATTCGCATAATGTAATAGTCGCATCATCATACAAAGAATACACTAAACTTTTTACTCCCTCTTAAGCTAAGTATCCTTCTACTTACTCTTTAGCTATTCTTATTTGGCCCATTTGAGCGTAGACTAGTGGCGAGTGACTTCTGGCTATACTTATGCATCATATCAAGTGTAGCCTTAGCTTGTGTAAGGCATTGGTGTGTCATATCCATCGTTAATACACGGGAACCCCTGTTCATTTTTTATTACCATTTACCTTTTGAGCCATCTCATGGCCCAGACCTACCCTTTTGGTTATGTGTGATATTAGGCCAGTGTATTCATCCACAGAATCCATATCATATTGGTATTAGAGCCTGATTACATTTGAAGCTAGATTCTGTTACTATGTTTTTTAAGTGGTTTGTTACTGCTCTCGTGTGATAATGATTCTATTGTTAACCTTAGAGTTTAGTAGTTAAGAAGTGTTTTGCACTCTGTTTTCCCTTGTTTCCGATACACAAAATAGAGTGTGGTTGATTATTCATTTTTTGTGTAATTATCGTGGTGATTGGAGTATCGGTTGTTGATCTTTAAGTGGTATTATTATACGTCAATTTTTGTGAAGTAACCATCAATATCAAACTCAAGTGTTCAAGGAACTTTGGGAAACTAAGAAAGTGGTATCAACATGGCCAAGGGCAAGAAGGAAGTTTCACACCTCAGTCAATGGGTAATCACTTAGATAGGCTTACCAACTTGGTAGCTAGTTTGGTGACTGTTATTTAAGAAGATAAGCAGTGAGTTAGGAATAGCCTCATTAGAAAATGTGCGCAGCAAAGGTGAGGCAATGGACAGTTTAGCCGAGTTAACACCACAACTTGACCACCTTGAGCTGAAGGAATTGGTTGGGATGTGAGATGAAGGATAGTGTTGGAAGAGATTGAGGAAGAAGCGGAAGGAGATGATGACACAGAGGAGTAGTATGAGGCTGAAGAAAGAAATGTACGAGTCCTTAGAGTTGAAGGATTAAGGATGTGTATCCCAATTTTTTTTGGAAGTGGTGATGCTGAGGACTACCTAGATTGGGTATATGGGATTGAAAAGCAGTTTGAATGCTATGATGTACCCGACAATACAAAGGTTGGACTTGCTGTGTTGGAGTTCATTGGTTATGCCGCCTTATGGTGGAAGAACTTGCAAACCACTTCAAGAGGGGAAGGAGAATGGGAGATTGGGAGTTAGGATGAAATGAAGAGGGTTATGCGGAGAAGGTTTGTGTCGAGTTATTATTTACAAGATACCTTCAAAAGATTGCAAGAGCTAAGACAAGGAAAGTTGAGTGTAGACACTTATGTTAAGGAGTTCCAAATGTTGATGATTTGATGTGAAGTCGTAGAGCTAAAGGATTGAATTGTATCTCGATTCATCAGTGGATTGAAGTATGAGATTAGGGATATCTTAGAAACCTTAGATATTGAAATGAAATGCTTGATGATGCAATTTGAGCTACCTAGAGGATAAAAAGGCGTTGAATAAGAAGATTCTGACCATCAGTTAGCTGATTAGGTAGTAGTTGAATTGTTCTAAGCAAACCTGTGTGAACAGAACTAAGTAAGGTTGCTGATACCTGACTTGATTCTATTACCCAAGCCAAGGAGAAGGAACCCTGAAAGAAGTTCGAGAAGGGCCAAAGTTTAAGTAAGAAGACAAATAAGATCAAGTGTTTCAAATGCCAAGGAGTTGGACATATGGTTGCTTAGTATCTGAACAAGCGAACAATAGTGATCCTAGGTGAGATGTCGATTGTCGAAGTGGACGGCTGTAAGCTCCCAAAATTGAATTTAGGATAATTGAGCTTAAATTTAGGGCTTTTAGAGAAACTTATCCAATTGAGCCCAAACTTTACGACTAAAATAAAAAAGTTAGTCGAGATATTATAATGAAGTTAGATTTTAATAATAATGACCCAAAATCCCAATTTTGCCCTTAGAAGTTGGAATATTTAATATAGCACTAAAATGTTCGGAACTCCTCAAATTGAACTTAGATTGCAATGAGAACTTAGAGATAAGTTAATTGAGCTATAAAATAAGATAATATAGTATAACTTACTATATAAAAATACATGTAATTTTATGAGTATACCTGGTATAAATAATAATTATACCCGTAAATTAATCTTAAATTATATAATTATATTTTTATTGTGTTGAATTCATGAAATTAACTTTAGAACATATCTTAAAAATAAAAGATATGCTAGAAACTTAATTATATAAGTAAAGTTATATATTTCACATGTTATTTATATAGGGTATATACTTATATACTAATTAAATAATTAAATCCTAACATATACTATTCATATTTAAGTAAATAATTAACAATACTTATCCAAATACATTGGAGCTTGCTGGAAATTTATGTGGCTGCTGCAGAAGAAGGGAATTTGTTGAATCAAAAGTGGAAGGAGGAAAAAATGACACCTTATGCTTCATTAATGGAGAAAAAAAAAAGAGAAAAATTCATAAGCGGTGAAAGAATTCTATAAATACTATCCTATCAGCAGATTAGTAACATTTTAGTAGTTAGGAACCAAGAATAGAGAAAAAGAAAATTAGAAAAAATCGTAGAAAATAAAAAAGAAATTTAGAAAAAATAGGGGAAAATTAGTGAAAGTGTAAAACCCTAACTTAGAGTGGTTCTGTTGTGAAACCTAGCCAACCCCACATGGTCCACCCACCGCGTAAGCCGTTCGACAACTACTCAATTGCCGCTAGCTACCGGAGTACCCAAGAACACCAAAGTCAATTTCTTACCATGTTTTTCAATAATTTCTTAAAATTAGTAAATCCGCCTAGAAAATTATGAAAAAAATTGTACTTAGGTTATTTTAAACATGCTTTCATGTGGTCTTTTTATTTTTGAAAAATTCATAATATTTAATATATTTTATTAAGAAATCTACTATTTACCCGAATTTATATTTATAAAATAAATGTACTAAATGATATTGTTTCTAGCTGAAAATTTTTGTGTAGGATGTGTATGATATATAGATAATTGCTATGTAGCCCAAATTTTGATTTGAATATTTATAATATTTATTTCATTTTTAGGCTTGAAAATAGCCTGAAATTATGAATTTAATAGGAAATTATGAAATTAATTAATGAAATGGACATGTACTGATCTATAATAAATAATAATAGTATTGAGTCAGAATGAAATTAATTTGGTATTAAAAGAATCATAATCGAGTAATTTATGATAATTTAGGGATAAAATCATCAATACGAATATATAGGCAATAGATCGGAAACTTGAAACCAAATGATAACTGAATCCCTTATATTTTTAGGAGTCTATAGAAATTTTCAGGGAATTATTTAGTAACCCGAATTATTTCTTACGAATTTATTAAGTAAAATAGCTTAATTTACGAATCGGGGTGTATTTGTAATATTAATAAGTTAAAATAAATTAAATAGTTAAATAAAAAATATATGTAGGAATTGCTGATTAGATTGGATTAAATGGATATTTTATTTATAATTATTAATATTTTCTTATTGGGATACACTTTAGGTATATTAAGATTAGATAATACTTATATTGTAACAATATATGAACAAATTAGATGAAATACAATTTAATAACGTAAATTACGTACAATACGATCATATTTATATAATTATGTATAACTGTATTAAAAACTCAAACTACCCGTTAAAAGCCGTCTCTAGAAATAGGACCCATAAAACGTGTCATTAGGTTTATACGAACCTAATGACACTAATTTTATTAAAATCAGACAACCTTAAATAATTTAACCTATAACTTTATCATATTCAAGAATGTACATATTTCGGTAACCTTATAAGAATTAAAACGTGAATTAATAAATAAAAAAAATACGTTTCGATACGATCGAAACGATATATAATATGTAATAATATATATGATGTACAAGATCAACAATTAATAACTTAATTCGATATATAGTAATAACATGACTGTATATTATGGAAATAATATATATAGATATAACAATTAGAGATTAAACTATAATGTTTTCGTAATTATTACAAAAATTGAATTTGGGTCTTTTGGTAATTAGGACCTTCCAGTACAAAGACGGTTGATAATTCAAGTCAGCAATAGTGAACGTCTAAACATGTAAGTTGGGATTGTGGCTTCACCACTTGTTTGGGTACTATTTAAAGTATCCGGAGACCCAAGAGTACTTCTAGTTGTATTTGTAGTTAAATGATTATGCGCATGTTGTGTGTGTGAATGATACTCGGTTGTAACAGGAGTTCAACTCTTTTGTATGCTGTTCTGCATATTTGCATGAATTCTGTATCGTGTGAACTTGTTGGTCACCCCTAATTAAAACTAAAGGTTATTCGACTAAAATGAAATTGGACATGCATAATCACTCGTTAGGGGAAACGATTAAGAGTGTTAGGTCAAATACCGACTTCCTTCGATGAGGATAGCTGAAATGGTCCTTTCCCCATCCTTAGTCGAACTAAGTGACAAGCGAAGAGGTCGCGGCAAGGTTGGGGGCCGTGGCCGTGGTTTGAAGGCGGTCATGGGCGGAGGGTGTTTTCCATTGCATAAGCTCGGGTTTGGTCTGACTTGAGTTGCGATGAAACTCCTCAATCCAGGTTAAAGTGGATATAATTTCTCTAACCTCACAGTGGATCGGATAACATTGTGCGATGTTTCATTTGAGTGATTGCATTGCATTTCATCATAATTATTAACCTTATTTGTGATTGTACAGTACTCTTCTGACTCCGACCTACTTACTGAGCTAGTTGTGCTCACATCCCTATAGACTTTTTTGCAGGTGTTGAATAAGAACAGGATGTTCAGGTACCACCGTTCTCAGGTTAGTGTGCTACTGTTTGGGAAAGTGAGAATCGAGGAATCAACTGAACCTAAGCTTTTAACTTTGTCTTTGAGTTCTTAGGAAACTAATTGGGAATTCTTTGGGAGCCTACTAGTTTCCTAACTTATTGTACATAGATTGCAAAACTTGTGGTTTTTAATAAACTCTGATTATAAACTTTACCTTTGGACGTAAAATGTTTGTATAAATACTGTTGTGGTACTAAATAGCAAGTCGAATAGAACAGGTATTTTATAAAAGCTCTACCACATGTTTAGTTATTAATAGGTGTTAGAACAGACATTTCAAGTTGGTTGAGTTGTGTGCCTTGTGTGAACTGTATCTATGATAGTAGCTGTGAGGTCAGCTCCTATCTTAGATTAGTTTACACAGCGGGACTGTTACAACTCTTCCTGTTCGGGGCATGACAACAGCATTGAGGAAGAAGTAGAGGAGTTAAAAGAGGACGGATAGATCAAGCTATCTAAGGAGGAAGTTATCTACAGTGAGTAAGGTAGCTTTTTGCCAACCACTCTAGTGTTGAGGAGGATGATGAGCGTTAGTTCCGTACCTGAAGACCAATAAAGGAAAATCTCTTCCACATTAGATGCAAGGTTAATGAGTCATTGTGCACCTTAATAATTGATAATGGGAGCTATACTAATGCAACCACTGCATTTATGGTATAGCCATTGAAATTGCTGATCGAGCCTTACCCAAAACTATATAAGTTTCATTGGTTCAGTGATAAGGGAGCCTTATAGGTGAACAAGCAGGTGTCTGTACTAATTTGCATCAGCAAATATTGAGATGAAGTGCTCTGTGATGTGCTGCCCATGAGTGCATCCTACATTCTACTTAGGAGATCGTAGATGTTTGATCGAGCAGTTATATATAACGGAAGGAGGAGTATATGTTCTATAGAGTAAGAAGGTAGGAGATTAAAATTGAGTCCTATGACTACCGAGTAGGTAAAGATCATGTAGTCCTAACTTAGCCGAACCTTGAGGAAAGAGGTTTTGGTGATGACCCAAGCTGAACTGAAAAGAGAGATGGAACTTGAAGGACTGACCTATCTGCTTGTCTGAAGAATTTTGGAGATGAGACCCAAGGAGGAGGAACGGCTTACCGAGGTAAAAACCTTACTAGAGGAGTTTGCAGACTTGTTCCTAAATAAGCTACTGAAGGGTCTACCTCTTATCTAAGGCATCGAGTATGCAATTGACTTGTAGCCAAGAGCTACACTACCAAATAAGTCTGCCTACAAGTTGAATCCTGAATAGGCCACCGAGATACAGAAGCAAGTAGATGAGCTAATGAAGAAGGGGTATGTAAGGTTGTATCGTTCCAGCCTTGTTAGTGCCAAAGAAGGATGCTTCTTAGAGGATGTGCATGGATAGTCGAACAATCAATCTAATTACCATCAAGTATAGGTATCCCATGATGAAGCTTAATGACATGCTAGATGAATTAAGTGGATTCGACCTTAAATCTGGATACTAACAGATTTGAATGCGCAAGGGTGATGAGTGAAAGACCTCATTCAAGACACAATATGGTTTTTATGAATGGCTTATAATGCCATTTGAACTGTCTAATGCGCTTAGCACATTTATGTGCCTGATAAATTACGTGTTCTGAGAATTAATAGGAAGGTTTGTCATAGTTTATTTTGATGAAATTTTGGTATACAGCCTCGACCTAGAGACTTACCAGGAGCATCTCTAAAGAGTTTTTGTAAAACTCTGAACCGAACATCTTTACGCCAATCTAAAGAAGTGCGACTTTTGCCGATCTGAGGTGATCTTCTTAGGGTTTGTTATGGGTGGAGGTAGCACCTAAGTCAATGATGAGAAAGTAAAAGTGATCATAGAATGACCTAAGCTGACTTGTTTAGCGGATGTGAGAAGTTTCTACAGCTTGGCATTGTTTTACCACATATTTATAAAGAATTTCAGTACGATTGTGGCCCCACTAACCGAATTGTCAAAGAAGAGCGTTGAATTCATATGGGGAGAGAAAGAGAAGAGGAGTTTTGAGGAGGTGAAAAAGAGGCTAACTATAGCCCTTGTCTTAGCTCTATTAAGCATTGACAAAGTGTTTGAAGTAGATTGTATTGCATCCGAACTAGGCATAGGTGTTGTGTTGATGCAAGAAGGTCGACCTATTACTTACTTTAGTGAGAAACTTCGAGGAACTATTCTATCTATGACAAGGAGTTCTACTCCTTAATCCGAGCCTTAATAGTATAGGAACACTATCTGTTACCTAAGGAATTTGTGATCTACACTAATCATGAATCCTTGAGGTATCTGAAGAGCCAACCTAAGTTGTCTTAGAGGTAAGCCAAATAGGTCAAGTTCATGGAGGGTTTTTCTTATGTTGTGAAATATAATAACGGGAAGAACAATGTAGTGGCTAACGCCCTATCGAGACGACATACCCACTTAACCGAACTGCAAAAAAGACTACTTGGTTTTTCAACCATAAAGAATTTGTATGTTGAGGATCCATACTTTGATCCTATCTATGCTCAATGTGAGGAAGGACGGACATTAGATGACTATCACAAGGAAGACGGATACTTATTTAGGAAGAGGAGGCCATGTATCCCAACCCGTTCCATGAGAGAACTACTAGTGCATGAAGTGCATGGAGGAGGATTGACAAGACACTTTAGCCAGCATTGAACCCATGAGGTACTATCCTCAAGATTCTTTTAGCTGAAAATGATGAGAGACGTACAGTCTGTGTTGAAGAAGTATGCAACTTGCTGAAAGGCAAAGAGTTAAGCTAAGCAAGGACATTATCTACCCTTACCTGTCCCAACCAAACCATGGTTCGAGCTAAGTATGGACTTCATGTTAAGATTGCCGAAGACGTCCCAAGGGAAGGACTCTATCATGGTGGTTATAGATTGATTTAGTAAGATGACACATTTTGTGCCCTATTCTAAAATTAACAACACTTCGGTTATCCCTTTTCTTTTCTTACAGGAAGTAATCAAACTTCACGGAATTCCTAGAACCATTGTTTCGAACCGAGACCACCCAAAGTTCATGAGCCACTACTAGAGGACACTATGGAGACGAATGGGAACCTAGCTTTTGTATAGCACATCTTACCATCCATAGACTTGGACAGATCGAGGTTGTCAACAGAACCGTGGGAACTTTACTGCGGGTTGCTATCGGATGAAACATAGCCAATTAGGATCTGTGTTTACCAATCATTGATTTCGCCTACAATAGGACCGCTTATAGTGTAACAAGCATGTCTTTATTTGAGGTCGCTTACAGGTTTAAACCCGAACTCTCGATGGACCAAGTACCCTAACTGAAGCTTGATGATGACTTGCCAACCATTGAAAGTGTTGAGGCCATCAAAGCCATGCATTAGAAGGTTGTAAAGCAATTGAGCTAGACTAATACTAAGCTCGAGAAGTAAAGCCGAGGATGGAGGAAGAGAGAATTTCAACCAGGTGATTTGGTCTAGATACATCTCAGCAAGGAACGATTCCTAAACTTGAGGAAGAGCAAGTTGTCTCTTAGAGTTAACGGACCTTTCAAAGTGCTTGAAAAGATTAATCCTAATGCCTATAAGATTGAATTACCCAAAGGATATATAGTTTTAGACTCCTTCAACATTGACAATCTCCAACCTTACAATCTCAAAGATGAGTAACCTAGAGCTAAACCAGATTTGATCACAAATCTCAAACAACTCGAAGGGGATGATGGGATTAAGGATCGATCACATGCTCCTGAGCTCGAAGGCTTTCTCAAATGGTTTACCGAGCTATCCAAGGTTAGTTAAGCACTAAGGAGTAATGTTTACCCCAATTCGATCTATCAAGCTACTTCACTCTCCATACCATCCAAGAGACTGCTAAGGTAATTAGCCAACATGTTGAGCCAACCCCTCCACAACACACCAATCAAAGTACCAAATCTGGATACAACTATCTCCACAGTGTCGAAGCTAAGCTAACAACTGTCAAGAACCAACCATTCGAGGCGGATCCTGAGTGTGAGTCATCCTTAAGCCAACTCTTATCCAATCCCAACAATCAGAGTTGCTGAACTGCCAATGCCGACCAAACCTAATCAAGGCCCACCCCTGCACGGCTCGTAATGTTATTAGGACCACAAAATGAGTAGAATTACGCGTACGCTGTCTTTTCTGATATCTTTACCATCCTTTTTGACATCCTTACTGTCCTTATTGACAAAGAATGTTCTTTACATGATTTCATGCTTTTCCTGTAAATTATTCTCCTTTTCTTTAGCAAGTAGGGATTTATTTCTGTAATTTTCTATAATTTAGGAATTTTTATAGTTGGGCACTATAAATACTTGCATAATGTAATAGCCACATTATCATAGATAGAATACACTGAACTTTTTACTCTCTCTTGAGCTAGGTGTCCTTCTGCTTACTCTTGAGCTACTCTTATTTAGCCTATTTGAGCGTGGACTAGTGGTGAGTGACCCTTGGCTATACTTGTGTATTATATTAAGTGTAACCCGAGCTCGTGTGAGGCATTGATACATCATAGCCATTGTCGGTGCAGGGAAACCCCTACTCATGCTGACTATCATTTACCTTTCGAGCCATCTTATGGCCTAGATCCACCCTTTTGGTTACGCATGATATTAGGCTCGTGTGTTCATTCATGGAATTCGTATCATGTGTATAATTTGGTTTGACCACATAATTCATCAATATGCTCTTCGAAAAATTGAATTATTTTGAAAATAAATATCTCCTAAAAATTAAGAGGAAATCTTGACAAAATTTGATATATTTGAATAAATATCCTTCAAAAATGTTGCTTACTTAGATCAACTTGAATTTTTTTTTTTTTAAAAAAAGATCTGCTGCAATATGGATAAGATTTATCCTTATCTTGAATTTTCTCCATATGTGTATCTTTGATACGAGCTTGTGATAAACTCCAAATTGAATTCTACGAAATCTTCCACTTATCTTAATAAAAATCCATCATAAATCTCAAATGAATACTTTATAAATATCTAATATATCTGCCTAATTAGAAATCTATTCATTGTCATAAAATACTTATCCAAGTGATCTTGTCTTAAGAAATATTTCATTTGATCCTCCTTAATCCCTGTGGATTTAATGTTAAATTTAGTGAAACGTGTTGAATACATTACCCAAAATTTATCCAACAAGTGGAGTTGGGTCTTCAAACAATTAAAAGTCCAATTAACCTCATGGATTTTACCTTTCTGTAAATTACCATTACCGTCCAGTATCTTTGAATTAGTCTTTAAACTTGCTTTTGATTTTTAAATCAGTTCTAAAGTAAATTATTATCTTTTGCTTAATGATCTACATACTTAGCACATTTGTTAAACATCTTTACTCTTTTCGTTAACATCAAAACAATAATGAGAGAACTCAACAAACTTCATAAAATTGTTCATAAAATTTGAACATCCAAAATATACATGACTTTATGAGGAAGCCTCAACTATATTAAGGATAAAAGTAGCTAACACTAGAACTCTTTAAGTGGCACTGCCCCTATCCCTAAAGTAGAAGTATTATCTAAGCTTAGATCATAATCATTAGTTAGCACATCAACACCTGAAATAGAAGATTAAGGAATGAGTCACAACAAATTTGGTATGTAATAGCCATAAGCACACAAGCTTATTTTTTAAGCAACAATAAGGTTTATTAGGTTAATTTATTTATGTGTAAGCAACCAACATAGCTCTAATATCCTCAAAATGTGATTAAACATAAGAGTAATGTGACTCTAGAGTACAATCAAGGAGAAGGGGTCTAATCTAACCATAACAGGCATCAAGGATTAACAGGCATACAATTGGGGACAAGGGGTCTAATCCAACCATAACAGGCATCAAGGATTGATAGGCATAACTAGCTACCATGTTCTATAACTAATATCTAAAACATAAGTTGCCTCATACATAGAGCCCCCACTACTACTTAACACTAAGGTCGTAGTTCATCCATATCCCATTGCCCACTAAATTCGTATGTTGAAATAACTCCTAGTATGACTTCTCTCTACTTTAAAGGGTGTTATTGATACGAACCGTAGTTAAGAATAGACAAGGCTAGCCGTTGAATGGGTCCGAGCTTGCAAAAAGCTCGAAAAGAGTCAATGGGGAGAGGTATGAAAGGGTAAAAGCAAAAGACGAAAACAATAAGAAAAACCTATGAATAACGCCAGAGGATATGATGCACTAATGGAACTTCCGAGGACTCACAGCACAATTCGATGTGACAAATGAATTGGTCCAATGAGGTTACTCACCACCTAACTTTGCTTAAGGGAAAATATAAGAGTGATGTCAAGAGTAAACAATAGTGTTTACGTAGGAAAGAAGGTACTCAAAAGTGTATTGAAGATTATCTGATGTCTTACAACTACAAGTACAAGGGTATTTATACCCACAAACTAGGACAACTTGCCCAAAAGGGAAAAGACAAAAAGGACATTTCCTAAGGAGGGTAATATACATGTTATAAAGGGACAAAAATGAATATATAAGGAAAATAATCATTGGTGCTACAAATTCTACATGTGATACTGTATACGTGGCAATGCTGTATTGGCGAAGTCGTTAGGAGATACGGATAAAAAGTACGAATGCATGGGTTTGTTTAAGCAAGGATGGCCTAGTCAGTTTGGCTTTCTCTCTAGACTTCTCGACAAGGAAGATACCGAGTAATTGGTTGACTCGGCAACAAAGAGTAATCGTTAACTCGGCATACTACACAATAATGGGCGGTCATATGGCACGGCTTTAGAGGTGACTCGGTAAGGAGGTACTCGACCTTAGTAGGGATTGGTTAAAACATAAGGATTGTCGTGCCAGCCCCTCTAGTCCTCGAGCCCGGTTGTAGGTTAGGGGCTCCGTAGCTTGATTCCCATCATTTCCTTCGAATTGTTTTGGATTTGAGATCAAATTCGGATGGTGTTTGCTCAATTCTCCATTAAGGTGATATAGATTGAGGTCGGCGATGTTGAAGGCATCAGAAACCCCATAATCTTTAGGCAGCTCTAACCTGTAAGCATTGTTGCTGATTTTCTAGAGGATTCTGAAAGGTCCTTCCACTCTTGCAGATAATTTGTTTCTCCTTTTGTTCAGGAACCGTTCCTTGTTGAGGTGTAGCCATACTACGTCTCCCAACTAAAATTGTTTTTTCGACCGACTCTTGGTCTTTTCACGCATTCTTCTGGCAGCCTAGTCAATGTGCCGAGTGACCTTATCATAAATGTGCTAAAGGGATTGTGCCCTAGCTAAGGCATCGGGGTCCTCTTATGCGAGTGCAGGTACAGGGGCATGGTCAAGGGGCAATTTAGGATCGAATCCATAGACTACTTTGAAGGGGGTCTGCTTAGTGGTGTCATGTACGGTTCGATTGTAAGTAAACTCGACCACTGGCAAGCAGATGTCCCAATTGACCAAGTTCTTACCGATTGCAGCTTAGAGCAATGAACCTAAAGTACAATTAACCACCCCTGTTTAGCCATCAATTTAGGGGTGACAAGAGGTACTGAAGAGAAATTTGGTTCTCAATCGACGCCACAAGGTTCTCTAGAAATGACTTAAGAATTTCGGGTCTCTATCAAAGACTACACTCCTCGGCACACCATGTATCCCCACAATCTCCTGTAAGAAAAGTGAAATAACAGTCGAAGAGTCTTTAGTTTTGGTGTAGGGCACGAAGTGTGCCATCTTACTGAACTGATCCACAATGATCATCACATAATCTTTTCCTTGGGTAGTTTTCAGCAGTCTAAGAACAAAGTCTATACTTAGTTCAGTCCACAGCCTCATCGGAACAGGTAGGGGCATCGCCTTCTTTTGTTCAGCTCGGCACTTGGCCTTTTTGTACGTAGCATAGCTTTTAACCACTTAGTGCACATCTCTTTGCATTATTGGCTAAAAGAATCGACCATTCACTAGTTTACAAGTCTTTCTCTCTCCAAAATGTTCGGAGAGTCCTCCATCGTGGGCTTCCTTAATTAATAATTCCTATAGGGAATAAGTAGGCATATACAGTTTTCCACCTCAGAACAGATAGCCATCCTGTACATAATACTCGTCTACTGCTCTCCCATCCATGCATCTTGAAATTATTGGTCTAAAGTGTAGATCCTCGAAGTACTATTCTTTAATACTTGCAAAACCAAATAGTTTGGTTTGCAGTTCTGATAAGAGCACATGCCTCCTTGATAAAGCATCTACAGCTACATTACTCTTTCCTTGCTTGTACTTGATCACAAAATTGAATCCTTCAAGGAATTCAACCCATCTCGCCTGCCATTTGGACAATTTGGTCTAACTCTAGAGGTATCACAGTGACTCGTAATCGGTATATATGACAAATTCTCTCAACAGTGATAATACTGCCACACTTCCAGTGCTTAGATTAGTGCCAAGAGTTCTTTGTCATATAGGAGTAATTTAACTGGGGTCTTCAGAGCTTTTCACTGTAGAAGGCAATTGGTTGTCCTTCCTATATTAGGACATCACTTATTCCAATGCCCAACATGTCGCACTCTAGCTAAAAAATTTTGTCGAAGTTAGGGAGTACTAATATTGAGGTAGAGGTCGACTTCTCCTTTACCTCAATGAAACTCCTCTCCTCCCTTTCTTCCCATCGGAAGTCGGTGTTTTTCCTCTTTTATTTAATAAGTGGTACAGTAAGGGTACTGAAGTTCCTGATGAACCTCTAGTAAAATGAAGCTAGTCCATAGAAACTTCTCACATCGGCACAAGTAGTAGGGGTTGGCCATTCAACAATTTCTTGGATCTTCTCACCATTGACTCACAAGCCTTCTTTACTGACTACATAGCCCAAGAATACCACTTCATGCTGGCAAAAACAACATTTCTTTTGGTTGTTGAATAATCTCTCGACACAGAGAATATCTAAGACTGCTCTGATGTGTTCACAGTGACTCGGCATGTCAGTACCGTAGATCAGGATGTCGTTGAAGTACGCTACGACACACTTCCTGATGAGATTTCTCAACACATGGTTCATAAGCCTCATGAAGTTGCTTGGAGCATTCAATAAGCCGAAGGGCATGACCATCCACTCGTAAAGCCTATATGGAGTTTTGAACGTAGTCTTCCACTCGTCTCCTAGTCTCATGTAGATTTGATGGTAACCGAACTTGAGATCAATCTTGCTAAAAATTTTGGCTCTACTCAGTTCATCTAGCATGTCTTTTAGTCTTGAGATTGGATACATGTATTTAATGATGATTTTGTTCATGACTCAGCTATCAACACACATCTGCCAGGTTCCATCCTTCTTCGATACTAGAAGTGCAAGTATAGCACAAGGGTTGAGACTCTCTCTTACGTATCCTCTTTCCAGCAACTCATTAACTTGACGTTGAAGCTTAGAAGCCTACTCGGGATTCATGTGATAAGCTAGCTTATTTGACAATACAACACCTGGTACTAAGTCAATGCAGTGCTCTATGCCTCGGGTCGGGGGCAACCCTACTGGCAACTATTCTAAGAACAGGTCAGTATATTCAACCAACAGTTCCTTCACCTCTTGGGGTAAATCATTCCGCTCCTTCATTTCTAATAGTTGCCTAACCAACAGGAGGGTCGACTCATTGGCGGCGATAATAGCCTCTCGAAGCTTAGCTCTACTCATCACCATAGCTTTCTTTGATCTGTGAGCAAGTTTTGTCTGTAACTTGTAGACCTCTTTGGACGGTATCAGATTTAGCGTGATCTTTCGATCATTCTTCTCAAACATGTAAGTATTCCTATAACTGTCGTAGATGACTCTCCTATTAAACAGCCATGGCCTTCATAGCAACACGTGAGAAGTGTACATGTATTGTCGATAATGATTGGCAATAATACTTACTAAGTGACATGTAATGCTCCTTTATCATGCTCCCTTGTCATTTAATCATTGCAACTTGTATGGCTTCGGATGGTCAACAGTCGATAACCTCGGTTTTGAGACGAGGTTGACTAATGCCACATTGGTGCAGTTCCCACTGTCTATGATGA
This sequence comes from Lumnitzera littorea, assembly GCA_024138015.1. Taxonomy (NCBI): domain Eukaryota; kingdom Viridiplantae; phylum Streptophyta; class Magnoliopsida; order Myrtales; family Combretaceae; genus Lumnitzera; species Lumnitzera littorea. The sequence continues at coordinate 107,939,503 of JAMXBB010000003.1, forward strand.
GGGTACACATCTGTTCATTCACCTTACAAGTGATATGAAATAAGTTCTCTCTCTGCTCCTCCTCTCGTGAAGGCTCTACGCTCATAGTGCGTCAGACAACCATGAGTAGCTAGTCCAAGTCCTCAGCATACACATCTTCTTCGATTAACTCTTTCTTGGCATTCTCATTCTTGGCGAGAACCTCCTCCTCCTTAGGTTCCTCGTCCGTACTCTCTACATCTAACTTCGGGGTGTCTCCTTTAATGACCATTGTCTTTCGGTTTGGGTACTGAGCAACCATATGTTTGAACTGTTGGCACTTGAAGCATTTGATCTGGCTAGTCTTCTTGCTAGACCTTTGTCCTTCTCATACGTTCAGGTCTTTACTAGATCTTTGGACTGGCTTTTCTGCTCGGCTTTGACATCCATCCTACTTCTCGACTCGAAACTCAGCAATGTCCAGTTACTTGCCTATCTTGGTCAGCTAGTTAGCACTCTAGTCGCTACTCGACTTCTTCTTTGCCTTTTTACCTACTGGGCAATCCTAATAGCTTCATCCATTATGTCAAATCGTTAGAGTTCCATAATGTCTTGGATGTCTCCTTTCAATCCAATGACAAACCTTGAAACTGTTCGGGTAAGTGGTTCCTCTACTTCGCATCTTATCATAAGCATTTGGAATTCTTGAACATATTTATCAACAGTTCAGCCTCCTTATCTCAGCTCCTAAAGTCGTGTAAAAGTATCTTAGAGATATGTTTCCAGCACAAATCTGTTTTTGAGTAACCTCTTCATCTCGGGCCAAGTATATCCAAAAAATTCAACAGCAGCAGTCCTCACTTTCTCATAATCCTTATACTGGTAATAATCAAACACACGCTCCACCTTCTTTTCCCAATCCAGATACTTGTCAACATTCCCAGATCCATTGAAACTTGGAATCTAAAGCTTCACATGGTTGGATGCTCTGGAGACTTGTATACGCTCCTCTTCAAAATACTCTTCTTCTTCCTCATCTAGCTCTCTCAAGTCTATCATTTGCCTTACTCGTCCACCAACTCCTCCACCTCGAAATGATTGAGTTGGGTTTTGACCTCTAACAGTTTGAGCAGCTTGTAAAGTGTTTTACGCGGCCTCAATGATTCAGCAAGATAGTGCATGAACAGCTCGGGTCAGATCTATTAGGAAGTTAGCTACCTCATCAAGTTGCTCATCAGTGCTTCTAAGAGTTCCCTGAGATTGATGCCCATGGTAGACAACTTCACTATCATCATCGGTACTAACATTCATATTTAAGTCTACTATTTTTCCTCACAGATTCAGAATTTAAACAAATACTTCAGTAAATGAACAATTAATAATACCATAGTCAAATAAACTCAATAATTGACTCTATTTCAAACAGGCAAAAATATAGTATAATAGAACTCAGGAACAACTAACCATAGCTCACACAAAACCTTTGCTCTGATACTAAGATGATGCGAACCATAGCCAAGAACAGATAAGGCCAGTCGCTGAATGGGTCTGAGCTTGTAGAAAGCTCGAAAAGAGTCAATTAAGAAAGGTACGAAAGGGTGAAAGCAAAGGACGAAAACAATAAGCAAAACCTACGAGTAGCTCTAAAGGATATGATGTGCTAATGAAACTTCCGAAGATTTACTGCACAATTCGATGTAACGCACAAATTGGTCCAATGAGGTTATTCGCCACTTAACCTTGTTTAAGGGAAAGGATAAGAGTGATGCCGAGAGTAAACAACAATGTTTACGTAGGAAAAAAGGTACTTAAAATTATATTAAAGATTATCTGATGTCTTATAATTATAAGTACAAGGGTATTTATACCTGCAAACTAGGGCAACTTGCCCAAAAGGGAAAAGATAAAAAGGACATTTCATAAGGAGGGCAATGTAAATGTTATAAAGGGGTAAAAATGAATATATAAAGAAAATAATTATTGGTGCTACAAATTCTACATGCAATACTGTACATGTGGTGATGTGGCATTATCGAGGTCGTTAGGAGATGTGGACAAAAAGTATGGATGCATGGGTTTGTTCGAGCAGGGATGGCTTAATCCGTTCGGCTTTCTCTCTTGGCTTCTCGGCAAGAAAGATGCCAAGTAATTAGTCGACTCGGTAACAGAGAGTAATCATTAACTCGGCATACCATACAACAATAGGCGGTCATACAGCATAGCATTAGAGGTGACTCAACAAAGAGGTACTCAAATAAGGATTCGTCGGAACATAAGGATTCATTATGCTAGCTCCTCTAGTCCTCAAACCCGGCTGCAAGTCAGGGGCCCCGTAGCTTAATTTCCATCAGTTATACTTATTGTAATTTGTTCCTACTAGCTCCTTACTACACTATCTCTAGTAGCTAGGTGCCTAACTACCTTATTATCTTAGTGTTTAACATCACAATCCATAAACCTAGTCCAAGGTTGTCATTCACTTGATTAAAGCAACCAAGCATAAATGGCAAGCATAATTATTATTAGCTTTATATTTTCTTCAATTTAAGTTTCTAGTTATAAGCATACACAACATGCAAAGCTATCATGTACTTGGAGGTTCGAATAATTACATGCCAAGCTAAGATCTAAAACTGAAAGTGATAACTGCTTTATATGCAACAAGAGATAATCATCATTAGTCCATTAAGATTAATTATAATTAGTCAGAGTTAGTTAAAGTTATTACTTTATTTATAAACCAAAGTCTTAGGCTTATTATTTAAGCTGAATTATTTAGATTTATAACTCAAACCCAATAGTTACTTAACCCCGTTACTTATACTTAATCTGATCCTAAATTGATTTTGATAGTCGTACTAATCAATTTAATATTGTAAGGAATTATTATTTTTAATTTAATTAAATTTTATTAAGTTTCAACTCATTAGGGGATAAACTGATTTAGTTCAAAGGTGACTTATGTTACTTTAAGGTGGACCCCATTCGGCTCATGTAAGGATCATAAATCCTCTAACTATTATTTTATTGAATTTCCACCTTTAATTATTTAAAGTGTTTGGTAATCATTGTTGTTGACGTTATCATTGTCGTCGTCATGGTTGTTATTATTTAGGAAAATAAGGTATTAATACCTTATTTGAACTATTTATCATAATGTTGATTCTTTGTTTTACTCAATTCAATATAAGATACTCTATTTGAATCACCTGATATAACATTGATTTTGTATTTGAACCATTTATCATAACATCGATCCTCTATTTTAACTAATTAAATGTTCAATCCTCTATTTAAACCACCTAACATAATATTGATCTTCTATTTGAACCACTTGAAAGTTCAATCTTCCATTTGAATTTGACCCTAAATATTGATATTCCCATATGTAATTATTCTAAAGAAAAAATGAAACAATAAATAAGACACTCAAGTAATAGTGTACCTGAAGGAAATCAAGAGCAGGTTCTAGAATCTTCAAATTCTTTGTATCAAAAGCTAGTCTAAGTAGATTAAAAATAAGCTCAACTTTACCTCTTCTTAAGGTGTTTCCAACACATGCTAAGATAGTAGAAATATGTCTAGTTGAGCTTGTTGGTCCATCGGTGTGCATTTAGCCCTCTATACCTATCACATTTCTATTTAATTAAATATAATATTTACTTTCAGAATGTTTATCTTAAATATTAAATTTTGCATAAAATAATTCTTAGTAAATTAGGGGATTGACCTCTAGGTGACTTGGTTGACCTACTTAATTTACTAAAGTGTGTTAATAGGTCAAATTTTGTGGTTGATTGGCCTACTTAAACCAACCAAATCATAGTAGGTTATGTTGAAAATTCCAACCTACATAATAAGTGAGCTAAAGTATGTTAACTCATTTAATTAGCAAGTCAATATTGGGCAAGGTAGGTTGGCTTACTTAGCTCGCTTGTATAGCTTCATAATAGTCATGCTATATGCACTAACCTATAATAAAAGCTAGTTGTTTTAGTTGCTATAATAAAGTTTGTATATACAAGGCATGTACAACTAAACTACTCTAAAGCATCTTGAGTTCAACAACTATATTCATTTAGAAAACATTTTGTATAATAAAATATAAATGAATTTTACACATAAAAATTACAAAAAAAATTCTAGGTTTATGTTAAACATTAGACCATGAATCATACTAGGTCTTTCAAGAGGCTCAATTGACTCCAAAATACAAACATAAAAGTATGACTCTAGCTCTAGCTATTTGTTGCTCCAAATCCCTATACCTTATCCTCTTTATCTTGAGGATTGATTGATCATGGTATATATACTAAGACTAACATAAGAAGTCTATCGAGATGTGAACCACCACTAAGTAAGGGGATGGAAGCAAAAGCATATAAACACAACAAAATAAGCAAGGTTTTTAGTTAATTTAGTTAAATGCAATGTACAAACAAATGTTATTTTTATAACGTTGTCTGGTCTATCGTAAGATTAGAGAAACATCACCTATTCTAATTTGGGTTGAGGAGTTTTCAGTGTGATGAAATGATTCACGACCAAACTCAGGCTTCAGAAATGGAGACAATGCTCCTCTAGTGACTACCTTCAAACTAGTACCCTAAACCTTACCATGACCTTCTCTCTTGTCACCTAATTTGAGTAAGGGTAGGAAAATACCATTTCAACTATCATTTTAAAGGGGTTAATATTTGCTTAGAGAATCCTTATTGTTCCCTTAATGGGTTGCACTGCATGTCTAGTTAGAGTTTAAGTCTAAGTTTAGCTTTATCCGTTTCTCAGGTGATCAATCAAATGTATACGCTTAATTAAAGAGCAAAGCAATATGAGACAATCCACAATAAGAGATCAACCACCATAACAAGACAACAATGTTCCAAGATACACATGGTATGCACATAACCAAATATTTACAATCACAAACAAGTATACACCTTGTTCTCTAAGTACTCCAAAATAATACTTTAGAATGTTGTGAGGTATTGATCTTACTTACCTAGAATTTCAATCTCTCAAGCTAATTACAAATATCTACCTTTACTTCATCAAAGTCCCTATATTATAATTAATATCTTTAGTGCTTATACAAGTAATAGAAATAATAGTAATTAAATTATTATACTTTGGATTAAGTTATTATTCCTAAATTGGTATGTTACTTGTTCTTAGATGTTTAAGAAATAAAGTCATTTTTCAGAGAGAAGTTCTTATCCATGAAACTTTTTGGCTTACCCTTTGAATTGTTTTAGGTTGAGACTTCTTAAATGGATAATCCTCTATCTTACATTTGATCAAGTAGTTTGAGTTTAGAATTCTTGTCCAAGAACCTTCTTTGAGTGGGTTCATGTTTCAAGTTCTTATTTAACAAAGCTTTTGACTTACCTTTTGACTCCACTATACATCTTAAAATCTTGTTAAATCTTCCACATTTTAGCTATACTCCACTATTTCTCCAACATACTAGCTTAATACTCAACACCAAATACTTATTCCAACTTGAATTAATAAAGTTATGTTATGACTTTGGGCCCCTAACTATGAAATTGTTTTGACTAGGCCATTTAAGCCAATTTGCCCTAAATTTCAACCATCACCAACAATCAAAACATATAATTTAAATGGTAATCATCTAAGATTCATAAGAAACTTATTTAACCCGTAAACTCTAGCAGAAGCGGAGTATTTATATAATTGGAAAATAGCAATTTTTGCCTTGGAAAGTTGTTTATCCACAAAATTAACTACTTTTATTTGTAAAATTTAACAAAACAGTACTACACTTTACCAAAATACTACCCTATTGATTCAAGATCAAAATGCATATCAATTTATTGAAAAATTAATAAATTCTTATATATTCCAGTTTAACTGCTTTTTATAAATCAAAATTTACATAAGTTGTTATGGTAAAAATTTCTATTTAACAATAAACTAGATATCGTAGGGAATTTATGGAAAATTTTTTAGGCTGAAACAACGTCGTTTTGATTTTTGAAAATTTCATTAAGAATTCATTCAAACAAAGCAATTACTTAAGGGCGATATATAAACCCAACAAATTGACCAAAATATTTTCCATGAAACTAGATATAAAATAGCTTTGAAATATACTTTCTAGAATTTTTCAATACGATTTGATATTTTTAAAATTTAATCACTGGCACGAGGCTCTCCGAGGACCAACAACGGCTAAGGGGGTGTCAAAACTTCCTGGCGTAGGGGTGCTCCTCTGAGTTGTGGTGAGGGTTTGATGTCAGTTCCTCATTTGGTCTTCGAACACCACATGACCATCTTGAAGACCGATTTTTCCTTAATTTTCCTACATACCTCCTAAGTCCCTAAAGGAGCTCTTCAATTCTCCCAGTGCTCCCAGCTGGTAAGTCCCAAATACGTAGAAGGTGAGGCAATTTATAAGCATGTGGTGGAGGTGAGGAAATTTAATTTGCAATGTCCTAAACATATGTTTACACTTTGTTCATTTAGTCATTATGTGTCCCTTCAATGCTTGAGCTTATCAACAATTTCTGATTAGTCCACTCCAAAGTTGCCTCATCTTTAGCTGCTGATATGAAATCAGTTTGTCCATTTATTTGTCATGGTTTATTAGCTATCCACCAATGTAGGCGCATTATATTGCAGATATTAAAGATTTTATTTGTTTACTAGTATATATATATATATGCACACATATACATATTTAATATGTTTGATGTGTATACATATAGTTTAAATATTATTCCACATCATTTTGTTGACTTTACTATCTAGATGGTTTATCTCCACAAGCTCATTAATTATCGGATTTTAATTTTTGCATTTTGATATATAGCAAGTACTGTGGTTTTATAGTTATTATATTTTTTGTTTTATCATTTTATTCTTGATATATCAACTCGGAGGTCATTTCAACTATTTTTTTTTTAATTTTATAGATGATCTCATCGCAAATCTCTAACCTCTCAATGTTAATTATTAAATTAGATTGGATACATTACGTGCATATATTTGTGCTCAGAATATACATTAATCTATGTATATATGTATGCTTTAGATATTATAGATTTAGTTATATATATTATCTTTGATATTGTTTCATATATGGATAAAATATCACTTTAAATTCTAGCTAGTTTCTTGGAGACCTAAGTCTCACATCTTACACTTGGTAATGAAGATCAAATTACTTTTTTGTAGATATGGGGATCCAGTTGCAGTGGTCACATGCATGCACTATGAGTCTCGCATTACACTTAGCCTTAGAAGAGTGATGTAGAGTAATACGTAAGAGATGACTTAGAGAATAAGAAGCACGAAGAAAAAGTAGGTAGTTTCAAGGAGCTCAAATACACTAATGATAGATGGAAGAGTTATATAGCATCAAACCTACCATTTTAGAGGAAAGGTAGTGTAATCTCCACCCTGAGCTTTCTTGATCTTCCGTAATAGTAGTGTGATAGCATGACACCATTTCTCTATATAACTCGCTTATCCAATAGGAAGGAGCTCTAGAGTATTTATAAATTAAGTCGTATCAATGGATGAGATGAGTTCTCCTATTAATGGATTTCTCTACGAGCTCCTATTAAGTTTAGGCACATGCTAAGGCTCTTTATATGCATAGGCTTCCTTGAGAAAGTTGAGACTGGAGGGACCAGTCCAACAGTCTCTATTCCAACACTACCATGTCAACTCTCCTTGAGTTATCCTAAGTTCACAATTTTTGACTTCTTAAGCTCTATCACTTACTCTAAAGAGTTAAGCCTAGCTAGAGGTGTATGAGTAAGTTTTGGTTTGCGGGGCGGCCTGTTTAACCCTCTTTTAAATGGGTTTGGGCCAAGGGTTTTTTGCCCGATTAAAAACGAGCTAAGTAAGCTTGGCTCGTTTAACTTACAAGCCAAAGTAGACTAATTTGAGTCGACCCGTTTAACATATTTATACCTTTGGTCTACGAACCAACCCGTTTAACCCACGGGCTAAAGTAGGATGGGTTGGGTTAGGTTAGTCCGTTTAACCTACTTGCACACTTCTAAGCCCAAGTCATTAGCGAGCTTTAGGCCTAATAAACCATCTTAGCCTCCTAAACTTTTCCAATAAGTCTTGATTTAAAACTTTGATGTCATTAATTTGCTTTATATATATATGATTTTTGCATTTGTTGATCATGAAGTAATATTAGGTGTTCAATGCATTTAAATCAATCAATAACTCAAAAACTATTAAAAAGCACCAATTTAATGAATTCAGGAGCTTTTGAAAGATGAAGGTTAGTTTTTAGGAAAGAACACTTTTAAGATGATTGTTAGTCTTGACTTAAGTAATCAAGAAGGGAGGGATGAATTGGTTATATAATACCTCGTTATAAATATACGATATAGAATATAATGGAGTTATGCTAGGTGAAAATTAAAATTTTCAAACGTAAATTTTATAAATAATTAATCAAATAAATTTCAAGGAGGAATCATGATCACTAAAAATAAAGTATATAATAAAATATACATTTTGGGTTTGAATGTGAGTAAATATAAATTTGAAGGATTATCACCTCATAAGGAAATAACAATAGTAATAACATTGCTATGATTAATAATATGGCCCAATAAATAGCCTAAAAAAATTACGGTAAAAATATTTCGAAATAATAATAAATAAATTTTTTTACAACACAAAGTTTAACACAAAAGTCAAAACTAAAAAATATGAGGTTTTCAATACCAAATAGCTAATTGACATTGAAATAAGTATCAGTATAATAAAATATAGAATCATCAATTGAAAATATTAACTTTAGTAAATTTTTATATTGTATAATTGATTTATGCTATGCTTATCCATAAATTTTCATTCAAATACCAAGGAAAAAAAAAAAATTTGTCGCACATATATACCCATGTAATAAAGCCAATATAGCAAAAGTCTTTACTTCTACCGTTTTTAACTAAGTTTACATGTAAACTCAGTAGAAACTTACGTTTTTGACAAAGTTTACCGATTCTACATATCTAAATTGAATAAGCTAAAAAATGAGAAAATATAATTAAGCTTTAACAAACCATCAACTATTAAGGCATTATATCATCTTCTCTATCATATTTTAATTTTTTTCCTCCTTTTTCTCTCTCTTAATCCATTATTTTATATTTATAACCTTCATCCAAGTTTCAGATTCAATAGCAAAGTTTACAACGGAAATTATATACTTCACTTTATACTATCAATAATTTAAAATAAGTTAAAATGTTTGGTTCTCTTTGATTGATTTTTTTTTTTCAAAAAAAAAGGAAAAGAATTTAGTCTCAACTTTGTTAGTCCTTTTTCCATATATTTTTAATTATGTATTATTAGAAATTTTTTATTAAAAAGGAACTTAATTTTTTTTATTTATTTATTTCCATCATATAGTTCAATTTTTGAATAATTATTATAAGTATATATACAGTTTTTTAAAACTATTCTATGTAAGTTGTAAAAACTTATATTTTTATGTTCTGATTTTACCAACCTATTAGTGATTTTAGATAGAATTATGATTTTGACAAACTTACTATATTATGAGGCATGATAGTTTGATTTACAATTTGAAGTGAAGATATTAGAGAGTAATATTTATAAGTGTTGGTTAGGGTACTCTCTTAAATTATGAGCATGACTTGTGAATAATAGTCTCATGATTGTATAAGTTTGGCATGAATAGTTTGATTACAGAACTACTTGGTTCAATTGACATGATTTGATTATGCTCAATAAATTTCATACTGGATTTAAAGTGATTCAACATACTCATTGTAAATGTACCCTTAATTATAGTCATGGTTGGTAGATAGTAGTTAATACCATAACAATATGTTTGGCATGATGATTGATTGATTTAAAAGATAGTTTGTATCTAAGATATATGCTCAGTTATTATTTAATGTAATTCATTACATCACGTGTGTTCATAGCATGGCACAAAAACAACTTAAGGGCTATATTTTTATAAAGCTTGGTTTTGACTAAAGGATCTATAAAGGGTCATTTTGATAATTAGACTCTTGGCCTAATTTAATGTTATAGACCAATTTAAAGGATTGGTGACAAGGTTTAGAAAACCGGGCTTAAGCAAGGATGTCTTAGGGAGGTACGACTTTGTAAGCTCCGAACAGAGACCACTTAATTGGTCATTCCACTCTTAACTTTACTAGATTAACTCATGCGTGAAAAGTGGACTCAAAAGAGGTATCTTTAAGCCTTCAAATTTTGTTCGGCCTTAAAAGGAGTTATTTGGACTTAAATAAGGGTTATGAGTCTATTTTATTATTAATGAGCTTATATTATTTTATTATAAGTCATTGGGCTTGTCCAGTACCCATGGCCCAAGTTGATTGCCTATATGAAGAGAAGGAATGAATCTAGCCACTAGATCATCTAAGACCATCCGACAGTTGCCGATAATGCCAAATCTCAACCATGCATCTCAGAGTAATCCAATGGCTGAAACTTGCTCTTAAAATCTATAAATAAAAAGCTCCTCTTCTCATTCGAGGTATTATGAATATTGGCTAACTTGAGACAAACGTGGAAATTATGTTAAAGTTACTCTACAAAAGATCAAATAAGCTACTAAGTAAAGAACTGATCAAGAACTTTGAAAACACAAGACTTCATTTCCTATCTCACGTATGCACGAGTGATTAAGTCTATTTGTTCCTCCCTTTACATATCTCCATTACATCCATACACGTGTCATTAGATTAATTGATTTCCAAGATTGACCATCACGTGAATAGCACATGATCAATCATCAGCAGCAACCTCACCTATAGGATCTTAGGGTCATGCTTAAAAGCTCAGTCTTAAAAAATGACAGAAGGGTTATTTAAAGCTTGGTTTGCATAGAGAGACCCATGGGTCATAGATTTTGTAAAGCTCGATATTTTTTTTAGCATATAGAATTGCATGCTCAGTTTTGAGCTGCCAAGTGCTGCTTAAATATTTTACTCAGGAGCTACCACTCATATATTTTGCTTGGGAGCCGCTTAAGAGCCATTCATTATTTGCTTGGTTAAGATACTAGTCAGTGCATCACGACATATCATTGCATGCATAAGTATCTATTAATCGTTAAATTATATTAAGTTAGGTCACGGTTGGTAAAACTATTTGCTACAATTGTTGTAATGTTGGCAATAAATTGTAAATGAATATGATCTTATTGCTATTTATTATCTATTGTTTGCTTTTGTTCACTTAGCTTGATGTTGAGGGGTTAGTTTTACCCTAAACTCAAGATTTATAAATGGAGACAATGTTGTAACTTAGGTTCAAGATGGGGACATTAAGAGCGAGAGCCAAACATTATTATAATATTAATAAATGTTGAAGACTTTAATTAGTTTATGTTCGACTTGTGTAACTTTGATGGACATGGATAGTATGATGCCCTTATGTTATGTAGTTTAAAGGACACTTACAAGCTTCTGTTTAATTATGTGATATTTATAAATATTAAACCGTGCTTAGTTTCCAATAAGCTTTATCCTCAATTCAAGGATCACATAGCAGCTCGTCTCTTGGGCATTAGTATGTTAGACAAATAGGCCTTTGGAGTTGGGGTACTGTAGGTTACTTTGTAAAAATTAAAACTTTTTGCAAATTAAATTCACCCCTTTAATTACGTAATTGTATTGGAGTGAAAGCAATAAACAATAAATAAAGTATCTACAAAATAAAAACAGTAAGCGAAAGAGAAGATTAGGGAAAGGAATGATAGTATTTTGACCTAGTATTCTTTCAGTTCCACTACTAGGATCCTAGTATTCCATATCCGTATTGTCCCAATATCCATTTAAAAGCAATCAAATCAATGACATTGCAGTCACTAATCCTTTGCTCCGTCTTCCTAGCCCAACTCTTGGCTATTCACAAGTTTATAGAGTTACATTGTAATCTTCTCACTAACAAAGGTTTCTACTTTTCAAAAGTCTGAAAAGTACAATGAGTAAGTAGTATCAATGGATTCTCAAAATATAAGCTCGAAATGTAAATGTGAATATATAATTTGTATCATCTGAAAAACCCTTTGAGTACTCTATTATGAAGGTGTGAGAAAGGTTTTCAACACAAATCTTTTTCTCCAATTTTGTTATCTCAAATTTTTGAATTGATCTTGTATATATGACATCCTCTTGTTATGGTTAATTGATAACTAAGATGGACTTGAGGAAATCTTTCTTGAAATCTTAAATATCCTTTTATTGATTACGGAAAGTATGTTCTAATTGGTTGATCTTGATTTTCAAATTAATATTGAAAACCAACTTCGAGCTTTTGAAACCTTTACCAAATATACAATCAATATTCCTCCAAAGTAATTGCCCTCATTTTACTGTTAATATCTTCCATCAAATCCTCAAAAATATAAATCTAAACTTTATCTAAGGATATATCCATGACTCCCAATTGATTTTGAATTAAAAATTTCTTGCATATCTCCATTAATCTTCATATTTGCAATTTGCAAATATCTGCCAAGACCATTATAACTTAATAGTATAAATACTTACTCAAATTCTCTTAGTTAGCGAAAAAAAAAAAAAGAATTTGTAAATATCTTTCAACATAGTACATATCTTTATCTCTTCTCGTTTAAATTTGAATAGAATATATTTCAGATAACACTACTTTTTAAAAGTTTGATAACTGCTAACTGAAATCCAGACATGAGCTGATCTTAAAAAATATTGCTGAGCAACTAATATGTAATAAAAAACGCTGAAGGAATTGAACTGCCACGTTATGAAAGGACATGAAAATATAATTGCTACGTGATGAATCAAACTAATCATGTATTAAATATCGTTTATATTAACTTGAACCCAAAAATGAGAGTCTTCTGGTTGGAACCTGCTTCATGCTGGAGATAAAGATGCTTGGTCACGTTAAAGCTTAGATTAAATGCTATTTCAACTATCATTTGTTGTTCACGTCCAACCATTACTTCATAAACATAAAAGCCACTGTTGCAATTAGTGTTACCAGACTCAGATTGACCCGCTTGATTTAATCTGGTTAGATTTAACTCCTTTATAAAACTGGTTCGATTCATCCCTTAACTTTTATTGATAGTAATTCTAGTTAAACCAATTGACTCAAATGGTCTAACCTAGTTCCAATAAGAACCCATCGGATTTTTGGGTTAAAATACATTATTTTTTTGTTGTATTTTTTAGAAGATACACTAATTTGCTAAAAAAAATGTAGATTAAAGAAAATAAATAAATTATAAAAGCTCTTAACTTTTAATTCTTAAGAATATAGATAATTTTTATTACTTTATAAATATATATAAATTATATTATAATATTTTTATTAATTTATTTTCGATTCAACCCCGATTGAACCCCTTAACCCTTGATCCCTTTTCATCCCCGATTCAACCTTCCAATCCAGGTTTGATAACATCGGTTGCAATATAATATATGTAACTTTGTCACTTGATAAACATTATGTGTTGCTCAAACGTTAAGCATATTGAAATAAATGTTGCTAAAACTAATCATTACTAGCTCTTTGCTTTGTAAATCAAAAAAATGTAGAGCTTCACATTGGATATTTTTAGTTGAATAATAATTTCTATAAGCTCATTGAAATTGCTTGTAATTGATTCAACACTTGCTCAATATATTTCAAAAACCTCATTACACTCCCCCATAATTTAATCACATGGATATAAAACCAAATTAAGTAGAATGCATCAAACATATTTCCGTAATATATTTAATAATTGTAGTTGGGTCTTCAATGAAATCAATTATGCAACTTAAATTCTCAAAACTATATAAGTTTTCTTTAATAAAAAACTTAAATAACCTGCATATTTAATAAACATATTAGTATTTACTTGATACATGTTTCATTATCATTAATCTAGGGTAAGAGACTTAATAATGATAATGAACATGATGAACCAGTTAAATATTATTTGAATTTTCAAAAAATTCTTTTGACCATAAATACTTCTCTTTGGAAATAATTGAGTTCTAAAGGTGAAAAACTTTCCATTTCAAGAACATTTCACATCTATCATTTTCTTGTTAAGAATATCATTAGGTGTGCATCATCATATTCATCAAACTTAATTAATTTTCTAGGAAACTTTCGAAAAATTAACCAACATCTGAACATTCATAATTTCATCTCCAAACTTATATAGACATCATAAGTCAACTCTAATCCTGAGAACAATTCAAGGATTCATCAAGAATCAAACTACAACATATAAATAATTAACATGTTATCAATACATGTAGCACAAGATATCTAGATCAATAACATAATCAAATCAATTTCCACATATTCATACCTATACTTACCGATTTAGCTTATAAACATAGCATGTGAAATCCAATCCATCAAATACTTGCTCCACACAATGTAAATATGCTGCCGACGTTTAAATGAACTAAATAACATGAACTAACACAAAATCAACACCAAATATAGAAGGAAGCTCATGGCGTCCACATGTACACACACATACACATACAAATACATATATACTAACTCAACTTCAATTTTTATTTTTATTTTAAATCAAATCTACTTTTTATAGTATGTAAGGACCTAAATCAAATCAAATTATACAAGACAAAACTAACAAAAACCCATATAACCATACGGAGATGATGTGATGCATATACATATCTATAGATCCAACTTTATCTCCGTTATATTTAGTTATTAAACATTCAAACAACAAAATTATGTCAATTATAAGAAGAATCAATTAATTTAACATGCTCAAAAACAAATAAAAGACCAATACATACTTCAATAATGGTGCAAATATCCATACTTAAACTCAAACCCAATTAACTTTTGATTTAAACCTTCCATTCATCTTGAAATATCAAACTTCAACAATTAAACAATCCAGTCTTAGTTTAATCTTAAGATTTAGGAGATTTACCTCTAATGAAGTTTTAACACCTTTTAGAAGAAACGTACATAGAGTAGAATCTACACTTTTTGAACTTCTTCTTGCATCATAATACCAAACTAATTGCCTAGTTAGTATGCTAAACCTATTGATCAATAGATTCTCTAAAACATAACTTAAAATTAAGCTAAAAGGAGATTAAAACTCATTGATGTTTAAATGACCTCCACATCAAATTTAATACACACTTAGTGATCCAATAATTCTTCTTTTAAATCTCCAATTTCCAAATTAGATGGAGATTATTGATTAGAAGCTTCTTAACACCCTTGAAACACCTCTAGATTGATTAGTTCAGGATTGAGATGACTTGGAACTTCCCTCTTCTCCCTCAGTAAGGAAGTAAGAGTAATGGAGAGCTAGAGAGTGTTTTTTCTTTTCTTTTCTTTTTTTCTTTTCCTTCTCTTTTCTTAGATTTTTGAAACAATTTAATTGTAATATCTTATAACGAAATCTTCATTACAAGCCAAAAGGCCACCTTACTCATACTTAATAATTAGAAAGTTAAGTTTAAAATGGTAATTCGCTTAGTTCCACTTTCTGAAATATCTAAGTTTGTAATTTACATAAATGCCCATACTTAATTAATATTATCAAAGCTATTTTAGTAATTGCATTATTTGTATTTGAAAATAGTGAATGGAATTTTTGAATTACCATTTTATCTTTACACTTTAATTGCCACATTACAACTTAGAGAAAGAGAATTGAAAATTAGTTTATCTCGTTGGGAGACAAGTGTTCATACCATTAGTTTATAGTAGTTTTACTTAAATTGCTTATTTGATTTGGGGTATAAATATAATAACTAAAAGAACTTCAAACTTAAGAGAATATGAGACATACAAGTCATTGAGCTTAAAATGGGAAATCATTAACCATACTTAACCGTTGTGTAAATGTACAAATATTATACCAGCCATAATGTGCTAAAAAATAAAAATTTCATTGCAACAAGCATATTATGACAGAGGAAACAAGATCACCTATCAAACATAAAAAGAAATCAACAACAACAACAAATCTTAAAGCTAAAATTTGGAAGTTATTAAAAAAAAAATTTTTTTTCAAGCACCTTTTCTTCACTTTTAGATTCATATGAAATTTATTTTTTTTTCAATTAATATATGAAATTTATTCTTCTCGTTTTAAATAATTTTAAATCCTTGTCTTTTGATAGTATATGAGAAATCAACATAATTTTTTCCTACGTTGAGACTATACATTTTTGCTTTTAAGTTAACGCATATAGAATATAATTCAAAATTCCATAGAAAGTAGTGAAACTTATACAATATGGACATAAAAATTATTTAGGCCCATCCATTTAGAAAGAAAAATAAGTAAATATTATAACCAACATGCATGATACATAAATGAATTGAAAAAATAATCCATTCAACTTTACCTTTAAGAGGACATAGTTAGATGCAACACAAATTGTACTAATATATAGCAAATATCATGTGTTTTATTCCCCTAATGACTCGCGTGAGACCACAGTATTCGACTAACTATCGAGGACTCGGAATGGTAGTACATTTCTAATAAATAGAAACTTAGGAAAATATGACTTAAGGAGTGAGAAAATAAAACGGTTATTAGCAACCTGAGTTACGAGTATCATCACATAAAGTAATTGTAGTTGCTTGGAATCGGTAAATTTAGGGTTTTGGAAAATATTCTCATAATCAAATGAATTTTTAATATAGGGTTACAAAAGTTAAAAGATGCATCCTAGTAGGATTTATTTTATAAAATAAAGAAGGCAAAATATTGAATTCCATAAGAATGCAATTTTATTTGGTACTAAATATTTTTATCATAAACCTAAAAAGTGAGGTTGGATTATAACGAGATTTTAAAAATAAAATTACTTGACCTATAAAAGTAATAATTTGGAGTTAAGTGGGAGTGAATTCACTAATATAAGTACCATATATATGTATATACCCAAATTTTGAAAAATAGTAGCATATAATATATATAAATATACATAAATTAATACTTAATTAAGTAAAATATATAGAAAAACATAAGGAACAGTTGGAAAAGTATTCAATAGATGTCTTTAGGTGTGTCGTGCAATATAAAGGCTAGTGTAAGGATGAATATAAACTTTATGACACTTAGCAACCTTGAAAATGGAAAAAAAGCAAACAATTGGCATACTAAAATTTCCTCAATCGACTACGCCATATTATAAAATCCTAGGAGCATTTCTAAAATAGAGTTGGATAGTCTAAGAGTAGGGAAAAACATGAAAGAGCTTTGGAAGTGAGAAAAATATAAATAGACAAAAATTAGAAAAAAGAAGAAGGGTAAAATAGGGGTTTTTTGGGTTTCCAATGTTCAACCACCACCTAGAAGTAAAACAAGATCATCATCATTCATTTGAGGTCAAGCCATGATGGGTAGATAAACTTGTGATTGTTGATAGTGGCTAGAGTAGTGATTTTTGGAAAGTGATCACTTTTCCTCATTTTTATTGAAATTTGACTAAAAATAGTAAATGATTTTCAAAAACTATGAAACTAGTTTATCCTAAGTATTTTTGCTCATATAATTCAAATCTAAAATCAAATTTTCAAAATTTTGTGTGCTACTCTAGGCTCCTTAAGAAAAACATCTCATTGACTGAGTTTGCATCGCATTTTCAAAAATCTTACCGATATAGTTTTGACCTCAACTTTTGTGAGTAAGTCCCTTAAATGTTATATTTTCACATTATGCAATTTGTTTTTCAAAATCTTTAGGTTGTATTTTTAAGAAATTTTGATCTTTTTTAAAACAGTGGCTAGAAGAATGTTTTTCTAAAGGATCCTACAAGTACTTAGTATAATTTCAGTTGTAAACTGCAAAGATGGTAATTTTTGATGATATACATAAGGGGTTGAGTATAAATTTGGAAGAAAAATTGGTTATCGTGTTAAGTATGGAAGTTTGAGACCAAATCTACATGTTTTACAATTGAAACTATATGTACTTTTGCTTAAATCAAGTTTTTTGATAACTTAAATGACATGCATGGGTATTTAAAATAATTTTGGATGATATTGTATTCTGCTCAACTAAGTGGGTGGTGGATTGGAGTTGTGTTGAAGTGATTTTGGTAAGCTATAAAAACAAAATAGGGGAGTTAGAAAATAAGTAAGAAAGTCAAATGTGTTGAGATAAGATAGTCAGAAGTGAGTTAGAAGGTTAACTAGAGTTAATTAGAAGATAGGTCAGAAACTATGCTGTGTATATGAAGTGACTTCGAGTATCTTTAGGTTTAAGCGCAAGGAAGACACTTAGTTAGAACATTAGTTAGAAAGTGTATTGGAGAAAACCCCTATATAGTCGAAGTGAATCAGAAAGTTGGTTGGAACCTACCTTAGAAGGGGATTTGTGTTAGATAAGGATCTTAAATCCTAAACTCTATATTCAAGTAAGTTCTTAACTTAGTTAATAGTCAATATATAATTAATAAGGATATCGTGTACTTCATGTTTAGGTAAGGTACTGGAGGAGAAGCAATAGCATACTGTTTAAGTATTTAAGGAAAGTTACTAAGTGGCCTAAGTGAGTGGATTATTTGTGTTTTCAAGTAAATTTTATTTGCTCTTAACTTATCTAACTGTAACGAATGTGGTTGTTCTTGTGTGTATGAATGTGACATGTTGAACGTTGAGTTATGAAATACATTTTAGAATGATTTTGGTATATTTTGTTGGTTGAGACAAACTTGGCTATTGACCCTAATGGCTTTAGAGGTGCTATTGCTGATATAATTAATGATTTGTTGTGTTTAACTAAGACAAGAGACTAACTACTAACTGCTAACCACTAACCACTAACCTTACCTCCTAAGGTATTTACTTAAATGAACTCGATACTTAGGTTATAGAAATGGAAACATAAATGAAGTTCAGTGAAATTGGCCAATCAATTGATGAATAAGCTTACTTATGTAGTTTGATAGTTGCTTAGTCTTTCTTAATACGTGGTTAATGCATTCATGGCATGGTATAAAGGACCTACAGATCAAGTTTTCTAAAACTAAGATTTTACTTGATATCTTGGTTTACAAAACTGATTTTCAAGTATATAAAAATGCCCAACTTAGGCTTGGTAAAGTTTATTAAGCTATATTCTAGATTCTTGAATTGGGTAATTCAAATACTTGGTAATGTCAACTACCCGAATATCTAGGACTAGGGCTTAGACTAGGATATCAATATCGATGCATATCGTGTATATTAGCACAGCACATGTTTGTTGCATTTGAATTGCTTGGTTGAGTTAAAGTGTATCATGTTTGAATTGGTGAATTGCTTATGGATTTATGATGTGATTCTGCTTGTATTGTTATTTGTCTATCCACTCTCACTCAGCTTATAGTAAGCTGAGGGGATAAGTTTTCTCACATATAGAAGCGAAAAGATTGGACAAAACCAAGTGATTGTAGTTTTCCCTATAAGATAAATGGTTGCAGATCTGGGTTCAAATTCTAAGAAGAAGCTCTCTTAGAAGATTATTCGATTACTATGTGAAGGTTTCGATATAGAAGTTGTAGATGTATTATATAGATTTTTTGGTGAAATTGTATATTGTAAAAGATTTTATAATTGTGATACTTTGGCTTTGCCTACTATTGCAAAGATTTCTACTATTGTTAATTATGTCAAATGAGAATAGATTTGGGAGCAAGTATTTCATGAAGTCAAATGACAGGTGATTTACAAATTTTAACTTATCTTTAACTCAAAGATGGCTTTAACAAACTGTCTTCAAGTATCAAAAGTTAAGAAAAATTTTTGAGTAGACACCCAAAAGGCGAGATGTTATAACTTGCTTGCCTTTTAATGAAGATTGTAATACTTCATAGAAAATGAAGTACATAAACCAAGCATGCAACAAAATAAAAAATAAAAAATGTTTACAACTTAGAAAAGAATTAGGAAAAGAAAAAAAATATTCTTTGAATGTTTATATTTGATTTAACAATGCACAAATATCATTTTATACAAATTTGTGTCAATTGATAGATGAAGATTGCAAAATAGTGGATCAAGACTGCAAAATGATAGATCAAACATATTTTGAAAGTTTCACCATCTTAACTATGCATTTAACCATAATCGTCTTTTAGTTAACTAATTTTACTATTTTTTTTTTTGTTTCTTTGACAATATACTTATAGTATGCATCAAAGGCATAATATCTTTTACTTTTTAGCCTTTCATGAAAAAAAAAAAAATAATTTAAAAGAACTTATTTATTTTCTTTATTTTGAATCAAATATTCGTACTTAAGAGAAAAAAAAAAGTATATTTTGAACTAAAGATAAGGAACCTGATTTTGAATGTTGTAAGAAGGCATATCATTTCAACCTTGAATTTGGATATTGAAAGCTAAGATTGTTGGAAGGTTGCTCTCTTGTATTTGATTTTATAAAACTAAACATTGTTAACAAAATATTATCATAGGAAGTATTAGTTAACATCAAGCATGCATGACAAAATAGAAAACTGTAATGCCCTAAGACCCTATTTGGGCATTACAACCAGCTACATATTCCGGCTAACTTAAAATATGCTAATGCCTTTAAGTCCACAAGTATTCACTTGAAAATTTCAACCACAATTTCAATTAACTTCTCAAAAGAGTGGGAATATTATCCATATAAAACCCATCAAAATGAAAATCAAGTCACAAATGTCTCAAGAATCTACAAGCTCTATAGTCCATAAGTATCATATAACAAATAGATAGGAAAAGATATTCATATCCTCAATTTCTAACACCTTAAACAAAACATAAGTTTTAGAAAATACTAGAAGTCTTCCTACATGCCCAAACTTTAGCAATCCATCACTAACAAGTCATCTCGACTCATCAATCATCATAGAAATATAAATACTCAACACCCTTCTCCTCTTAGATGTCATCTACAAACGACTCCTCATAGATAAGATATTTATCTGTTCTCATACCTAAAAAAGAAAAGGAATGATATGAATCCCAGTACGTGATGCACAAGTACATGCGAATGCCCATCATTCAATTTCACTTACACACACATAATGCAATTAAAGAGGAAGCAATCACAATTTAGTTCTCTTGAATTTAGTCCAAAAAACAACAAAGGGGCATTCACGACCCCGCCATACTATGGTCTTTATCCATATACATAGGTGAATATACATATAAGTTTTCCTTTAAGTCATTTACGTCTAAATTCAGAGTTTAAAGGCCATGATACCTAGAATTCTATCTACGTCATTCCATATGAAAGTCCATCAGAAAAACTTCGAATATGACCAACAACTACTCCTTTAGGGAACTACCACTATGGGCCCTTAGAGCAAGTGAGTCAAGCATAATCAACAAACGATTCATTTAGATCAAATATAAATTAGTCTAGTTAGCTTATTAAATCCTATCAAGCATAAGTAAACAATTAAGCACCATGTACCTAAGTCCTTAACAAGTAAATGATCTTGGTAAGGGAAAGCTAGAGTAAGAGAGTCCAAATCCTAACCTAACAACAATGTAATTAGTTTACTTCCTCATCTCCCAATCATACTTCTCAAATAAGGTCCTCATCTCATTATATTACAACTCTTAGGTTAAGTAAGGAATCACTTGAAATTATTTCTTAAACTTCAGTTTCTTGATTAAAGATTGGAACTTTTGGAAGTGGAAAGGCTAGACAAGGAGTTAGCTGAGCAAAGTTTTAATCAAAAACTAACTTAGAAAACAAAATAGCTGAAATAGGACATGGCGTCCATATGCCACAGAGAACAATGTCTAGACGTTATTCTTCTATTAAACACAAAGGCTTAGTGTCCGGACGTTACAATGTAAGGCATCCAGATGCCTTGCTTCTGTTCTAAAATTTTGTAAAATAGAATACCTTCAAACTTAACACAAATCAACAAAATCCTTGTCATAACTTATATTATCTCCAATCTCAACTTAAAAAATGATAAACTAAGGACTCTCAACCCTAAAATTTAGCTAAGACTTAAATATTTAACCCTAACAGCAGATGTTCAATGCAAGAATCAAACCAAGAGGTTATAGTGTCATGCCTCAAACTAGAGAGTTATAATAGCCCCATCATATAAACTAACCTAAGTTAGAAGTTAGCCACCTTAGCCTTTAACATAAGAATAGTTTACACAAGATATTCACCACTCTATTACTTTGAAGTGTCCAATTTAGTATCTGATTAATATTAACCTACAATGTATCTTTTCAAAATAACTTATAAAATAACTTTATGGTTTAAATTTCTAAGAAAAATCAAGTTTAATAAAGCTTATGAAGAACAAAATCTTGAGTTTAATAAAAAGTTCTAAGGGATACGTTGATACACAAAGATAAAGCGACTACTAAAATTTTATTAAAATTCATAGGTTTGTAAAGTATAGAATAAATATCATTAGTTGAAAACTAAAGGGTCACTCAAGAAAATCCTATTAGTTTTGCTAAAGGTTAGTAAAGTCGATAAACAAAGTAAAAGTCCAGTTAAATAGTCCCAAATCTCACTTCTTGACCCTGGTCACTAATCTTTTGGAACTTAGAGTGTTGCTTGGTAAATTTATTAGAAACCTACAAAACAACCACAAGGGATTAAGCTACGATTAGCTTGGTAAGTGGGACAAAGATTACAGCACATATTTGACACAAAGCAACTAGGGTTTTCGAGCAAGTTCAGTTACATGCTATGAATGTATAAGTAAGTGCCATCGCACAATATTATTCGATCAGTCATAAGATCAAAGAAATTATACCCACTCTAATCTAGGTTGAGGAGTTTGACATCTCACACATGAATCAAAACAAAACTAGAGCTTGTACAATGGAGAATATGCTCTACCTAAGACCTCACTTCAAACTACAGTTCCCAACCTTATTGCGACCTCTTCTCCTATCACTCAGTTCGATTAAGGATAGGGAGAGGATTATTTCAGCTATCCTCATCAAATGATCTGTATTTAGCCTTAAGAATCTTAATCGTTCCCCTAATAGGTTGTGATGCAAGTCCGGTTAAAAACTAGGCGGAGCTTGAGTTAGATTGTTTTTAGGGTGATTAAGTAATTTCAAATGGTCCAAAGCAAGCAATATAATAAAATAACCATTACATACAGTCTAGCATTCCAAAACAACAATATAATATTTAAGCACACATACTACACATGAGAGGCTTCTAACTTACAATCACAAGTAAGACACATACTAAGGTATTCAAGTATTCTTAAATAATACTCTAAAGTGTGGCGAAGTATTGATCCCACTTACTTGGAATTCAATTGCTCACTAAACAATGTTGTTGACTTATCCTCTTTCAAATATCCTTATATGTTTATCCTATCAATTATTTTAGTTATTGTATATAAGACATGATACTCTATTAATTTATTTTTCTTAAGGATTAAGTTGATTTGGAATCCAATTTATAAGTTACGTATAGAGTTATTTCATAAATGAGTCTTACCTCCAACACCTTCTAAGCTAAGTTTTGAGTTAGGTCACCCTTGAAGTCCTTAAACTAGAAAGCTTCTAAGTTATCCCTTAAGCTACATTGGAGTTAATGTTTTAATAAGATTAATCTCTGAATCATCCTCTGAGTTTGATAAGTACCCAAACTTTTCTACAAATTATCTTTTGAAGCAACTTCTGAGTGCTCACATTCATGCATTTTCAATCCAAGTATCCTCTAAGTCACCTTCTGAACCAATCATATAGTCTACTCCATTTTAGATCTTTTGGCAAAATACCTTATGAGCTATCCTCTAAGGTCAACCAACTTCAAATTTCTTAAGAGTTTACCCTCTAACTTAGCCTCTAAGCCTGCCCTAACTATACTTCTCTTCGAAATATACCTTTGACTTAACTTTTGAGTCAATACCTAGTAGAATACTTACTTTTCAATTCCTCTTAGTTATCCTTTGCCTTCATTCAATATCCTTATAGTCAATTCATTTGTTCATTTTCTTCCAACTACAGTTAGGAATAACCAAAGGAATAATTCAACGAACACTCCTTAACTTCATTACTTCCCAAATTTCTCATGTAACACATCATCATTTACGAATTCCCCAAGTTTACATATCACTAAACTATACATTTTGAGGGCAAATTGTCGATTTTCTATACTCCTTCCTACAAAACCCAATTCAACAGCTCTAATATACAATAAATACTCCATTAATCTCCCAAACTTAGAATCCAAGTGAAGTTTTTAAGAAAAATATAGTAACTTTTACTAAAAGCAATATTTTAATTATAATTCAGGGCTAAAAAATTCATAAGAATTATAGAAATAGTTTTGTGAAAAATCTTTTGATAGCATTTTAATATAAGTATGGGAATGCTTATAAAAAAATTTAGAAGTTGAAACTACATCATTAAACTTACTTATTTCAATATCAAAAAGTCCTCAATTTAGTTGATTTCTTAAGGACATATGCTGCAGCTACTCAATTTGTACAAAATATTATTTTCCTACATTCTACGTATGAAAATATGTAAGGATAAATTTTTCCAGAATCCTTTGTACGCATTTAATATTTTTATTAATTTTTATAAAATCAAGTAAAAATAGATGATCATTGGAATCAACTTCTCTAACCACCACCGATAGCTACATCATTATTGGCTAACTTAGCCATTAGGTACTCTATCACCTGGTGGTGACAATTGACTCCTAACTTCTCCTTCAATGTGTGCTCTCCTCTAAGCTCAATTTATGCACTGTTTTTGCAAATTTTCCCTAATTCAATTTTTTAATCTCTAAACCCTAAACTAAATTTCTCCAAATCCTAACTTTCATGCATTATTCAGTGGAGAGTGTTTCCAATTTTTCCAGAACTTGAGAGTTGTGTGAATGAATTTTTTTTCTTTCTTTCTCCTCAAAGATTTTGGCTTTTATACCAATCATTTGCATGTTAATCTTATTTCACTACTTAACACTTGTTTAAAATGACTCTATACGCTTAACATAAGAGGTTTCCAACTGTCCCAAGAGTTTTTATAATTTTTTTATTAATTTTAATGAATTTCTTTAGCTTAATTTAGCTTAAAATACAATTATTCGGGTATTTTAGTTAATCACAGGTGTATATATATACATAATAATTACGTATGGCATATATATGTATATTTCACATGTTATTTTATATCACATAATAATTTAATTATATATATAATTTATCTTTAAAAGTTTACTATCTAACATAATCTATTCTACGCGCTTACGGTAAATAATGCGTAATATATTCAAACTGTGTTATTGTAGCTATATTATTATTTTATTTTATTTCTAACATCCAAGTCCACATGTTCTCCTCGACTAATGTCTTAAGTCTACTTATAAATTTTTAAGTTAATCAGATTAGTTAACCAATACCCTAAATTACTCGCTCAAAGTTACTAGGAAAAATTTTGGGTCTCACCTATAGTTCCACAAACTTACTTGACAATTCTTCAAACATTCGAGGAAGTCAAAGGAATGAGGCCCTACATCACCAATAATCTGCAAATGATTCCAATTTTAGATTCAAAGCTCTTCCTATTCTAAGCACAACCCTTTCTTGATCCATTTTCCTAACTAAGAATTAGCCTTAACCCAAGAAATCCATTTTCCGAAAATTATAAGATTTTATCTTAAGTGTTTATTAAATGAGAAAAACAATTTTAGCTTGAGTAACTGATGGAATGTAGGTGATAAAAATTAATTCTTGAAGAGTATGCAACCAAAAGGGAAGCATTCTAATAATATAGATATAGATGAGATTTTAACTATATTTGTTTTGTAGTTAAAATAGAATAAAAACTACTCCTTAAATGGTATAAATGGAGAGGAAAATGGTGTAGAGCACTGTTTGTAAACATGTTGTTCCATATACCATAATAATAGGATGGAAATTGTAAAAGCTATTAGAAAGTTATTAAAGTGGCCTCTATAATTGTAAGATTTTACTTTGAAGTGTTTGTTAAATGAGAAGAATAATTTAAGTTTAAGGGGAAATTGATGAAAACCAAGGGTGAGAAGGTAACTTTGTTATATAAGGTACTCATTTGGACTTTACTCTACTGAATAGGTTTCAAGTGAGTAATAAGGGTCACATGATAGATCTTAAGTAGTAGTTTCTCGAAGCCTACTCCCATAAGGTGGGATATAAGTATGAAGTTAAGGTACCCTGTCCTATGCTCTAATATATATGAAATATAGGTTTTATGGTACTTTCTATTTACTTTATAACAATTAATAAACAATATTAATAAGTAAAAAATTAACTATTATTCTTTCTATTCCAGTCTTTAAAAAAAATAATAACAAAAACCTAACTCATAATAAAACCTTAAAACTATACATGACATGCGTCTACTATCTAAACCATGTCTCTCTTCTTCTTTTTTTCTTTTTGTTTTGAAACCTTGCTCTTCTTTTACTATTTTTTTTTTAACATTATTCTTCTTTTACCAACTCTAATCTAGTGAGGTATTAAAAATATTTCAATTCTTAACTTATTATTCAATATATTATATTGAAATTACTTACACATGGTTTTGTATTATGTATAAATAAAAATTTTATTTTGATAATTTAAAAAGAAAGGAAAAAAGAAATTTAAGTATAACCAATAAGGGTTTTCAACATTTCCAACTTGCCTATCACATTTTTATATTGTCTCAATTTAAGATGTAATACAACCTATATAAATCATTATTAGTAGGTTTACCGTAATTATAATTTTAATATTGATTATGCATCCAATACAAGGTCGTAAAGGAAAATAAATAAAAAAATAAAAAATTACAAGTTTAACAGGATACTCTATACCCTGTAAAATTTAAAGGATATAAAGTAATTCCAATATATCACATGATAGGTTTGAGATACAAAAACTTAAGAAACTATACCTATAGGGTTAGGTATGGGAATGGCTTTATACCTTATCGTTCTTATACCTTACTTACTTCTAATGGAAAGTATATATATATTACTTCGAGGCTTTGTTTATTATTGATGTATTTGGATATGATTATGGTGGTAAAAATTAATTCTCAAAGGGCAAGCAACCGAAAGGGATTGCTTTCCTATAAAATATAAAAGAAATAGATATATTTTAACTATATATTTTTTTCCAAATAGGAAATTATTTGTATTTCTAACCGTTAATATATGATAAAAACAACTCCTAATTGGCATGACGGTAGACGAAAGTAGTGTGTTGTAGTTTATAGATGTGTATTTTCAGGTATCATTATAATTACCAAAAATACTTCCACAATTATAGGATTTTACTTTAAGTGATTGTTAAATGAGAAAAATAATTTTAGTTTGAAGAGCAATTGACGGAATATAGGTGGTAAAAATCAATTCTCCAAGAATATGCAATCAAAAGGGAGTTTTCCTTTAATGATATAGATAGATATAGATAACTGTATATATTTAATAATATTATATTAATTATTTTTGGACCAATAGATGTTCACACATATCCCTAATTAATATTAGCAAATAGGTTCAAGAGGTAAATCATATGTGTATATATATATATATATATATATATATCTCATTCAATTAAAAAAAGAAAACACCAAAAATACATGTGACAAGTGTACTTTATCCTAAATAAAACAAGTAGAAAACTTGAAAATAGCTACACCCGAGAGTTGCCACTTTCTAGTAAAAAAATGACTCGATATGTTTGGCAATAAGAAAAGGTTAGGCAAAGACAGGACAGGAAGGCAAGTCTTTATTGACGGAACAATGAGAAAAAGACTAACAAATGACTTCAGAGTAGCGTGCAAGAACCGTCACGTTCAATCGTCCTTTATTATAGGATGTTGGAGTAAACCCCGTGAAAGCTATGTTAATATGTATTGCTTTGACCGTCTAGAATCCGTGAGAAAGAAGCTGAAACTTGAATGCTTTGCGCCATGGTTTATGGAGTTTACTTTACAGCACTTTATCATTGGTATAGTTGCAAATAAAGGGATATTAGAAAAGTGGACCACTTTTTCCATTGTTAATTAGTACCAAAATTCCAATCTAGCGGCATATTTCTTATATTTTTAAATTGTTTGTCATTAAAGATTTTGATTCAGTGGTTCTAGATGGAATCGGATTTTGAATTGGTTGTTTCGATGGCTTTTATTCATTATTATTATTATTAGAAGAGTATGCTACTGTTTCGTTTTAGAGTATGATTCATCTCGTGGCAACATCATATTTTGGCTGTCCCACTTTGAAATCAATTGATTAAACCTTTATACTGTCTTAATTTAAATTTAACAATCGTTCTCTTATCTATAAATAAAAATTGCATCATAATCTTGTCTTTCCGTATAGATTCTTCATTGAATTTGTTTTCTATGATTTTTCTTTTTGTCGTTTCTCTATGGGATTTTTTCAAATTTAAAATTCCGCTATTTCATTATTCGTCTAGTTTAATGTCAATGTGTCATCCTTTTTTGTATATAAGACTTAGTCTGATTTTAGATTGAATGTTTAGATGCTTAATTATTATAGTTTATTTTATCAGTTCTAGACGTATAGCTCGAAGTAATGTACACAATCCACCATGATGTCAGAGCAAATGAAGCCAGTAGTCTTTTTGCACAGCTTTCTTTCTCACGGGGATATCGATGTGTAACCTTTCAAATTGAACGACTTTAGGGCCCACAACAAAACTTCAGCCGATTGATTCCGTCTTTTGTCAGCTTCCCTCTTCCAATCCCGCGTCTGCGCCAAGACTTGCTCCTCATTAAACCGAAATTTCTACACTCGGTGGGAAAAGAAAAGATAATGTTATGCTGAATTGTCATAACACTTATCAAACAAATGAATAGTTTTCTTCTATTATTGATTTGTCCGTTGGAGCAAGATCATATGCGCTCCACTGTTCATCATCTTCCTCAAATGGATTACGCAGGTCTGTATTAATATTATTATTGCTATCATAGAGGAAGAAATCGTACTTAGGCCACATTCAGAACTCTTACAAGTGGAGACTTGTTAAATAATAAAGATGAGAATCACATACGATTAACTAGGGAAGGAATCTTCACAGAATAAGATTCACATGAATAGGAGGCATGAAAACAAGGGACCCAACTGCCACAACCAGATCCGATGAAAGCGCCTGCAGCCAGCTCACTTCACAATTGGAACAACCCCAATTATTATTGATTTCCAATTTTTCCATAACTTGGATACAAGGCATATTCCAGGTGAAAAAATTTAATAATAAACGTAAAGTAAGAAGCATAGTCTAGTCTAGGGACATTCTCCCACTTGCTTGTATAACCAATATTGGATGCACCAGGAATGCAATCTTAACTAGTCTAATTTTACCACCTGGCACAAACACAACATACGTCGGAATGATAAACCGATTTTAAGGAGCTGTGGCCCGTGATTCTAACTTAACTTCTAAAACTGCTTTCACTCTACCAAACGTAACATTGGGGTAATGAAGTTAAAAAGACTCGACTCGATCCATTAATCCGTCTGCTAATACTCATTTCATCAGATTCAGTCCGATACTCTGAAGTGCCCGGTTCACTTACATGCATATACACTGTAGCATATACACCATCATCAAATAGGCTACGATTCGTACAAATATTGCACAAAAAGACTCCAAATAAAGCAGCCAAAAGGAAGAGGAGTTGGAGTTGCTATGTGAGACGAGATTATAAGAAATCAAGGTAGTGCCAGTTAAAAAAACACTAGAAACACTGTCCTGTCCAATGTCCATTACAAATGAAATAGAACATACATACACACTAAGATTTACATTACTTATAAAAAGGAAGAAAAGGAAAAAAAAAATATATATATATATATATATATTTAAATATAGAAGAGGAATCATTACAAACACCATGATATCTCTCTTCTCTCTCCCTCACAAAGCTTCATCAGTAAATAAATAATAAACAATGGAAAAAAGAAAGAAAGAGAAAGCAAGACGAGGATACTCCCTAAAAACCGCATCCATGCTTTTTTGACAAGGTGAAATTAATAAGATGACACTGAGGATAGTGGTACCGGTATAACAAATCTAGTATGGTCAAAAAAGAAAAATTACAAAAAGGTAAGGAATGGGATTTGTACGAAGGAAAGTATGTGTGTTGTTGTTTGTTGCTTGTCCAGGAATGTTGTAATCTTTCTTCAACCGTTAGAAGATCCCGACTGTGTCCTCTCCTGTTGTTTATTCACACAAACAACCGTCAGAATCATCCCAGAATCACTACAATTAAGCAAATTACATCCTTACATTGCCCATGTGAAAATTCCAACACCCATGACCATCTCCACAGTTAAGTTTTTTTATTGGGCTATATGTGCTAATGCAAGCATTGCATAAATATTTACTGCCCCAGATTCTCGAGGTTGAGCATGTCCCTACCAATAGTGGAAGTTTGTTCTATCGAATAAAGTATACGCATGTAGTTGACAGGAAGATGCTTGAGATATCAAATTCGAGACAGCAAATACCTATCCGCAAACTGACACCCATAGTAATCAATTTATTTCCTTTATCACCACATTAATAAAATGTCTGTTGCATTCTTATAATCATTCATGATGGACCTTACCAGATATTTATGACTCTCCCAACATTAAAAAATAAAATAAAAATTCGAGAACAATAATTATCATAAACAGGGTAGGCCAGGCCTTAGCAAATTTATGGATTTACACCCATCATTTATTATTGGAAATGATTTCATTTCACAACTCACAAGCAAAATAAAAACCACTAATTACTGATCCTTGCTAATAAATAGGGGCCCCCTCACATATCCATTACTCATCTTTTAAGCAATAAAATAAAAGAGTGTGAAACCGGCGTGAACGAGAAATATCATTAACTGTAGGGGCATAAATGCAAACACCCTGACCCATCTCTCTGCCCAAAGGGCAATACTGTCCTTCCAAACAATGTCGCGCCAAAAAGAAAAAATTGGTGCGCAGAAATCAAGAATCAAATCAACGTGCCAGTTCGGACCATACTCCTACATATTGATGAGTTTTCGAGGGAATATGCACCCTCGGAACGCTATGTTTATTATTGTATTTTCAAAGTACAAAGCGAAATTTTATGTTCTTCATGTAGATCGAATAAAAATTCATATTGTATGATAAAAATCATGAATAATATTACTTTTAATATCGCATCAAGACGTCCGTCTCACGAATTAAATATTAACAAATTGGAAGAAAAATGAAAAAGAAAATAAGAATTAAGAAGCACGTGAAAAAGAGAGAGGTGAATTTCCAACTTCATCCACAGTCCACATTACCTGAATTGGCGGGGGGTTAGTGGCAAATAACGATATTTCCCGAGCCCTAATTATTCCCTCCAATTCCGGCCGAATATGCTCTTCAGTCTATTGCCAGCGAGTCTCTGCATAACCTTCTTAGCTCCGGTGACTTCCAGTTCCACTAACCGCTGCACATGCCCGTACGCTCCGGCCGCCACCAGCCGCTTCCTACACCCTTCGTTCCCCGAACCAATGATCGCAGCCACCACCGCCACAGCAAACTTCCGCGGAACCAACTCGTTCCTTGGATCCAACATATTCACGACCCTCATCAAACTCTTCTCATCCCGAACCAACTCTTTTCTATTCGACCGCACTGAAAGCAACCCGATAAGTGCTTCTGCTGCGATCTCCTGCAGTCCGACGGGTTTGGGGGCCTCCATTAGCTTCACTAACGACCCCATGCATCCTGCAATCGCCCGTTTATTCCCATCACTTATCAAACTCGATAGTTCCGCTACAAGGGAGGCCGCCACGTGCTGGAGTACGGAATTCCCCTGTTTAATGAACTCCCCTAGCTGTACAATGAATGAGGTGGATAACGAAAGCATCCGGGACACGGAATTGGACGCGGAAAGAGCTGCGACTGCACGTAAGGCGCTTTCCAGAGTGTCTGAACTGAAGGAGGATTGGACCAGATTCATCAATTTCACGAGACCGCGCTCTTGAATTATCAATGCGCGGAAATATTCGCCATTAGATGCAAGTAGAGACAGAGACTTCGCGGTGTTTTCGATCGTAGCGGTTGAATAACGAGGGTTTAATAACTGAACCAATAACGGAACGGCTCCTTCCTCTGCCAACGCCGTCCTAATGTCTTCCACATCAGAAATGTTTTTTATCGCTCCAACCGCGTGAGCTTGCACTGCGGGTAACCCTGATCGGCATGCCTCAATGAGGATTGGGACCCCGCCATATGCCGAAACAGCCCATGCATTCTCCGAATCAGCCGTGATCGCTTCCACCGCGATCACCGCCTTTTCTTTCATGGCATTAGATCCGGACTCCAAAACCCTAAGCAGAGGACCTAATCCACCTTCTTCGAACACGCATTTCCTTGACTCGTCATTCGCAGCCGCGAGGATCGAAACCACCGTAACGGCCTGCTCCCGTATGAAGCCGCTGATGGAGGTGGCACTGTTGACGTGGCTGGCGTCCATCAGGTGAATGAGGTACCGGATGTTGCCTTCTCTCGCGACGGAGGTAGCGGACTTGTCGTCGTCGAGGAGGAGCTGCAGGAGGGACTCGAGAGCCTTTTTCTTGAACTCGACGCCGCCGATCTGGAGGCGCGTGAAGAGGTCACGGATGAAGAAGAGAAGCTCGTCTTTCGAGGAGTTAGAGTTAGGTTGCGACAGCACAATGGCAGATGAGGAGGAAGACTTGTTCAGGACGCCGGAGCTGAGGAGGAGGTCGAGGCTATGGAGGTGGGAGGAGAGGGAAGACGAAGCCATGTCGAGATCGCTCTGCATGTGGAGCTTGCCGGAGAAAGGGGAAGCAGGGTTAGTGCATTGGGAGGAGAGAGATGTCAGGGTTTGGAGAGTGGTATGGAGGTTGGTCATTAGGGTTTGGACTAAAGGGTTGGCGGAATAGTTGGAAGAAGAAGTGAGAGAGGAGAGAGAAGAAAGGAGGGTAGTAAGCTTTGCGCGGAGGAGTTGCCATCGCCCGGAGAAAGATCGGACAGTCAGTGTTGCGATTAGGAGACGGTTTATGATGTCGATTAGGGTTTGAGGACCCGGCGGGACGGCGGTGGAATGCATCTGGGAAGTCGAGTCGTATCGGAAGGACTGGAATGTTATGAGACTAGAAGGGGGTGGAATGGGACTGTATTAGTAAGACACAGAGAGAGAGAGAGAGAATGCTTATTGGTGAAGGGATAGGAAAGGTTTTTTTTTTTTTCTTTTTTCTTTTTTCGCTTTCCTTTTTGGGGTTCGTTCTCTTACTTTGTGGCTGTGTGGTCTGACATTGAGATATGAGAGAAGGAAGGGAAAGGGAAGCTGGGGAGGCTATCGAGGTTAGTAAGTGTTGTGATGTGAGCTGAGAAGGAGGATGTCTGATTTCTACGCTGTTGAAATGGAAACAGAGCACATGTATAACTAGTGAGACAGTTGGAGTGGGCGGAGTGGAGTGGCCCACCTACTCGTTCTTTTATTTCTTACTTGCAAAGACAATATATATTGTTGTAAATTTCAATTTCATACTACGGTAGGAAATCGGAAGGTAGGTAGGAAATTGCAAGGTAGGTGAATCAAAAACTGATCTTACCGTATAGTTATTATTTATAATAAAATAGTATTCATCAATAGTATAAAAAAATTATCAGTAGGTTCTTAAAAAATATTGATAGCTTTTATAAATTTTTTATTAGTTTCACTTTTATTGTTGATAATTTTATTTTACAGTAAATGGTACGATTTACTATAAATTAGGATAATTTACTGAAATAAAAAATGATAATGCTATATAAAGCTCCCATTATAGTATTGTTGATTTTTTTTTTTCCTAAGTATAACAAGAGGAGATTTAAACTTGATATATTTTATTAAAAAATCAATTTTCTTACTTTTTATAGCTTTATATATCTCAATTTTTTATATTTTTATACTTTGTATAGTTATGTTTTATTCCTCCCTTCATGATTAATCCTCATACCACATTAGCTTTTAATTAGCCTATTAATTTAATAAAATAATATTATTCAATAGATTTAATTGAATGATATAAAAAAATAAAAAAGAACAATTAAAAAATCATGTAGTTAATAAAATCTTCTAGATCTAGGAATTTTTAACATGAATTTCTTTTATTTTTATTCTTATCGTATTATTTAATTAAATATATATAATATATTGTTTTTAAATCAATTATTGTGGATTATTTAGAAATTCACGCACATCTAGTGATTAACTAAGATATGTGGGATGTAAATTCCACTAAAATAGGTTTGGAACATGTTTTACAAAATAAATTCGACTCTAATACTTTTTAGGACTTCGTAGAAATTATCCAAAAGCCTTATATGGTTTTTATTTTATACTCACATCCTATCCTTATAGGCTGTTATATCAAATCAACTTAGTTTGGATAAATCAGCTTTGCTCCAATGAGGTTGGATTTAGTTCTACCATCTAACGGCTATCCTTAGAGTCTTTCAACCTCTTAGGACGACATATACTATTGTTGATTTAGTCTTTCAGCCTTATCTAGAGTTTTTTAAGTTGTTAGATGTCTCTTATAGTTGGATAGGTTATGTTATGGGCTTGGGCCAAGGGCAACTTGTCATAAGTTATAAACCTTATCAGGTTGGGATGAGCTTGAGGAGCTCATGTCCAAAATGCCCTATCAATAGTATAAATAATGAAGACCTCAAGGTAGTGAGACAAACTACTCTAATTCAGGAGATGAATGTAGCCATAAGTGGTCTAAAGGGGATGAAAATTGGTGATTCAGAAAATTTGAGAATGACAAAAAGCAAGTATCCTATATATAAAGATGATACTATGAAGCTAAGTTTCTATGTTAGGATCATTTTTAAATCATTAAGGCTATTCAAAGCGACTGTTGTCTAGTATTCTATTGTTGAGCACAAGCAAATTAAGTTTATCAGAGCTATCCAATAACTGTTAGGGAACAATATAAAGGGGAAGGCAATTGTCCTTAGTTCATCTCATGTTTGAGGAAAAGCTATAGTCTCATTTCACATTTACAGTTATAAGTACCTACATGCATGCTGTATCAATTTCGATAATGAGAGGATAAGGAGTGAATAGCTAGAAAAAGAGTTTGTTGCCACATTGATGATAATGCCTAATACAAAGCTTGCAGAAGTAAAGGAGCTGGTGAAAAACCAAATAAGGGTAGAAGTGTCCCTTACAAAGTTAAAAAGAGCTAAGATGAAGGTGATGGAGAATGTGATGGGAAACCACATCAAGGAGTATGGAAGATTGTAGGATTATGCATACAAGTTGCATAATATGAATCCTAGCACTATAATGAGATTGAATGTGTACATGCTAAACCTAAATGCCCCCTTCCTAATTTAATCAATTTTATATGTGTATAGATACGTGTAAAATGGGCTTTCTAACTGGTTGTTGCAAAGCTATAAGCTTGGATGGATGTTTTGTAAAGACCGTATATAAAGGAGAGTTGTTGTCCACTATCAGATGAAATGCAAATAACCAAATGTTTCTTGTTGCATAGGTAGTTGTAGCCATGGAGAATAAGGATGCATGGACTTGGTTCCTTAGATTGTTAGGCAATGACTTAGGTATAGGTATCGAATTAGGTAGGGCCATTATCGATGACAAGCAAAAGGTATTTCCATTGGTGTTAAATATATATAATGTGCATTTATTTACACATTATTTTTGTAGATATTTGTGCATTATTACTGGGTTTTGATTTCTTTTCTTTTTTTCTCTTTTCAAGGCTTAGTGAAGGTTGTAAAGGAAGTCCTTAGTGAAGCTAAGCATCACATGTATGCTTAGCATATATATGCCAACTAATCAAGGAAGTATAAAGGAAAGGAGTTACAAGCACAATTATAGAAGACAACAAAGAGTACGAATCTAGTTGACACAACTGTATTCTTTGAGAAGTTAAAGGACATGAGTCTTAAGGGGTATGATAGTTTGTAGGTGTCAAAGATTGAACATTGGTGTAGGAGTAACTATAGATTGCATGGGAAAAGTGACATTATTGATAACAACTTATGCAAAGCATTCAACGGTACTTTAGTGACCGAAAGAAACATGGCTATTATATCATTGTTAGAAGGGATTCATGAGAAGTTATGCAGTGCATGCATAAGAACCATGAGAAAGCTTCGAAGTGGACAAAGAATGTAGGTCTTAAGATTGTGAAGTGGATTGAGACCAATAAAGGGTTTGTCCAATATTGCCGTATTATCTAGAATGGGAATGATGGATAAGAGATCCTCCATGATTCCATGAAACAATGTATGTTGTTGGACAAAAGAGAATGTTCATGTTGAGCATCGCAATTAAGTAGCATTCCTTGCACACATACTATCTCAATGATCTTAAACAAGCATCATAATCTAATTGAATATGTGGATGCATGTTATAACAGGGAGAACTACTTGAAGGCGTACGAGCATGTGATGGAGCCTATTAGTGGTAAAAAGTTTTGGAAAAGATTGATAATGAAGCTTCACAACCTCCACCTCCTCACAAAATGCTTGGATGGTTGAAGAAAAAGAGGAGTCATGAGCCTGGTGAAGCACCAATAGGACAACGCATGACATGAGTGGGTGTAGTAATACATTTTCATCACTGCAAGCAAGCTGACCATAACATAGGAACGTATCCTGACTTTACTCATGTCAAGTTAAAAATATCAAAAGCCAAAGTAGGTCTTAATCTAAGTGCATTGCTATAACAAATGACTTTATATTATCTATTTCTCATAATTGTCTTGTTTCTATGTGCAAAAGAGTTCAAAGCATATAAAGTCATTGTGTACTATGGGAACAAGTTAGAACCATCCCCAAACTCCATCTCTTCAAATGTACGTATTTGTTTTTTATATTGAACTTCTTGTAAAGAGGTTGAATTTTATGATATACTATTGTTTAGAAAATTTTTAATTTTTTGATTCATTTTCTTTAATGTTGAACTTTCTTGCAAGAATTTGTGTTAAATTTTGCATGTTAATGAGGTTTTCTTATCAAGAAGTTCTATTTTACTTTATACACTTGTGATGATGGGAAACATAATTCATATTTCTAACTAAAAATATCTAAGATCACTGCTTTGTGGGTTATGAAGAAAGGTGATCTTTTAGTTGTAGGTCTTGTGTTTTAATTAGTGGGTCTTATTCAATTCCTTGGAATATGAAAGTTATTTGGTTCACTATTTGGTTGACTTTTTTATTTTCTGAAGCTTGAAAGGAGGGGAAAACAGGGTGAAATTTCATTGTTGAGTTCTTAGGCAATGTGTTTAGTGTAGTTTTTTAAGGATTTTAATAGCGAACACTAGATGAAATTTGACTTAAATAGTTGAAGGCATAAAGGAATAGATTTGAGTGAGTAGTAAATGTAGCACTATTATGATTGGAAATTTTATTTTTGTTCATTTTGCCTTCTAAAAGATTTTGACAGTGGCTTTATTGTTTTTAATGTATTAGCTACTCCATTTGTTTTTATTTTCCATAAAGTAAAACACAGACTAATTGCTTTAGAACATATTTTAAACATTCTCACTGTGAAGGCTATTATATATTTATTTCCACATATATTTATTCTTTCTAATTTTGTCTTGGGTTAGACCTACAAAGAATGGAATTTGGAGGCTAACCATGCACCCCAAGTGTGCCCACACATAGGAGAGTATATCCATAAGCCTATTTGTGCACATAAGAAGAGCACCCTAAGATATATGGTAGAGGTTTCAATTCACCACAAAAACAGCACTCAACAACCAAGCAAATTCCATCTACATCAATGAGACAACAAAGTCTATCCTTTTCTCCAAGGTGAAGTGCAAGGATTGTGTGTTTTGTTCTCGAGAAAAATATGCCATTAGACAAGGGTGATCATGTCATATTAGATTGATCAAGTGTTATGCTTTTTTTCTTCTTGTTTTTCTTTTGGGCCATAGTACCAAGACATCACAAAAGCTGTTAAGCATATGACCAATGTGTTGTTTTTGAATTTATGCTTTTACATGCATATATTTTTGTGCACATATGGCTAAAACTAGAACCACTAAGATATTGGAGTGAACAAGTTCTCTTGTAAGAATGTTTTATTTTGTAAAGTAGCATTTATATGCTATAAACTTCCACTTCTATGCATAGCTTTTTTTGGATGCATATGTGAATAAATGGCATCATTGGGAATGATATATTGTGTAAAGGAGCGCTTATATGCACTTAAATTAGATGTTTTGTTCTTTATTACCCAATATGGACAAATCTTAAGTGTAAGTGAATGTTAAGTTTCTATTAACAATTGAAGATTTTCATTTTCATTAGAAGATTCTATTAGTTGGACAAATATTTGGCACTCTACGTTGTTATGAATTTTCTTGCCTTTATGTTCAAGATATAGCATGTTATGAAGTGTAGAGTGCTGCATTGAAAATTTATGAACATTTTGAAATGCATTTGGAGGAATATTAAATTTCTGATATGGAAGGTTCTTTTGTCAATATTAAATTTCTACTTTTGTCATTCCATTATTCAATGCTTATCAAAATATCCTTTGATAAGGTTATTGCAAGTTTTTCTTAATATGGACTATATTAAATAATTTCATTCCAAACAATCAATGCAAGTGAAACATACTTTTCTTTTATATATATATACAAGTTCTGGTGGAAATATTAAAAGGTTCAGCATGAAGCTTTGAAACTAAATGGGAGTTTCTCTTGTTAAGATAGATTAGATAGAAAATATCTTTTAGTATTTTAGGCAATCAACTTACTTATTTGTGAATTCTCCGGTAGGTAATTGAATTTGAAATCAAACAGAAATCTTTTACTTTTTTTTTTTTTTTAGTTCCAAAAGGATTTAGAATCTCTTTGCTTTTTGTTCAATGTTCCTTATTGAAAAGTCTAACATGAAATGGAAAATCCTTAAAAATCAAACAAAACCAAGGGAGAAGTATTTTAATGCACAGCAGTAGTGAAAATTTTATACAAATTTAGTAAGCTATACTGAGCACAATTCTTATTTACCATAAAATGCAATTAGTTGGGAAGATATGTTGTTGGACTTATAATTTGAGATTCTGGAGGTGTGACAATTTTCCTTACCTTAGTTGGTAACATTCTTTGCTTCCATTTGTTCCTTTATGCAAATAAGTTATATAAGCGAAAATTACAATATCTTTTCAAGCTAATTTTAACATGATGTTCAACAAAATCACAAAATTCTCGTACTTTTTCTAACAAGGTTATAGTAGATGTCAACTACAAGAGCCTTACCCCATATTCAACATTTTTAGTACTTCTCTTATTGTTGAATTTGTCATAGATTATCTTCAGCACACTCTAATATTACAATATCTCTTTAACAAATCGAGGCTTTCCTTCCTTATTTTCGAAAAAGTTATCTTGGAGGTGTCATGCCAATTGATGTTTTTCAATTTAGATACACTCAATTACTTCTTGTGATCCATATTAAGTGTAAATGGAGCAAAGATAGTCATCGACAATGGAAATTAATACTGACATAATATTAACACAACTATAATAGAATTTTCATTACAATTGTAATAAAATTACTTTAACACAATATTAACACAATACATTTTCTTCGTAGCAAATGGGATTCACTATCAATACAATTATAGCCATGGCTACAAAACCTATTGCAGACTATCACAATAGTAACATAAACCAGCTAGACCAACACTTAGAGGCATGCAAGTAGGTTAAATGGGTCAACCTTGCTTGACCCACTTTAGCCTATAAGTTACATGGGTTGAATTTATTTGATTTGCTTTTTAAACGGGTTAGAATGTGTTAATGTGTTAAATGGGTTAATTCAAACCAGCCCACTTTAGCTAGGGGGTTAAGGGGGATGGGTTCATTTGGCTCGCTTTTTAAATGGACAAAAAAATTTGGGCCCAAACCATTTAAAAAGTGAGTTAAACGGGTTAACCCGTGAGTTAAAATCCATTTGCATACCTTTATTAACACCTACTTAAAGGTCTTAAGAAATATATTCCAAACACTACAACATTAGACTACCTATTTCCTAGACTCATTTCCAGTTACAGACCAAATAAACATGATCAAACATATTATAAACCATGAAATCTGTAGTTTACATTTTAGCATTGCCTTCAATATTTTCTTGGCTCAAATTTTTGCATATTCAAAACCCTTAATTTATGCCTAAGCTCTTCTAACTTCGCAATGTCCTCTCTATCAAGTAAACTGATGATAACTTCCTCTACCTGTTCTCAAAGTTTTTGATCTACCCAATTGTAGAAATTATATACCCCATCCTTCGACAATGGGAAAGTCATGAACCTTTTACCTAGATTCTGCCTTGTCATGATGTCAACTCAAGTGCATCCAAACCACAAAACCATTTTATTTTATTAATTGCGCTTAAGTGGTATGTGCCATCTACCTTATTTGAGCTTTCCTTTGCATCTTTTTTCCTCCAATAATTTCGACAACTCAATCCATTAAGTGTTGACATTTCTACGATGCCTTTACGTTCTTCTTATGAAGAGATAATTGTGGGTTTGTTTTGGTTAGATTTTACAGGTCATGTTATCAAAAATCAAATTTACACTTAGGGTTTCTTCAATCTCATCTTCCATGAGAGGGGTTCCCATTAAGGTTTCATCTTTATGATTTCATTGGCTTAGCTAATTGTGGGTTTCATACAATCGGGTGGGGTTTACATCTTTTGATTGTGGGTTTCATGTTCTAAGATTAGGATTTCAAATTCGTGTGCAAATTTCATGTTTTTGAGTTTCAATTTTAAGAGTAGGTTTGAAAGTTTTGTTCTAAGTGATTGCCAAATACCAATGCTGTTTTTATGGATCAGGGCTGTAGGTTCAATTCTTCATTTAGGTTGGGTGAGGATATTTAATAACTAGTTGGTGACCTAGTCGATTACATGGAGCCACATGGAGTGAAAATAAATGTAAAAAATGCTACATAAAATTTCTTGGATGGAAAACTTAATAGATGTAATAGATGTCATTTTTGCCAAAAAAAAAAAATGGAAAGAATGAGGATTGGAATAAAAAAAAAATAACATACATGGACTCAATTAAAAAAGGAAAATGTACAAAAAAGTCTTAACATTTACTTTTTTTTTTATTTAGTCCTTAATGTTTCAAAGGTTTTATTTCAGTCCTTCATGTTTTGAACTTTTCTAAAATAATTCCTTTCGTTAAGTTTCATTAGTTTTTTTTTTTTTTTTTTTGTGAATAAGGACATATAATAGTACATGAATGGTCTACGTGTAGTTTTTAAATAAAAATAAAATACCTAAAATTTTTACAAATATATATAAAAATAAAAAAAATATATAGAAAAATAAAAAAGTTAACAAAATTATAAAAACCATATATAAATAATATAATATATATACTTATACACATTTATATATTAATAAAGTATATTGAAATTATATGAAAATTTGCAAAAAAAAAAAAGCTAAAAAAATATAACAAAAGGGAATCCGATTACCTAATGATAAGGGATGGCTAGATTTCAATCTAAGCAACAAAGTGAGTCACAACCTACTTCAAAAAGTGAATCATGCAATCTATCGGTGCTTTATAATGGCTGCCAACCATCAGGGAGAGTCGCGTGACACCTTCATTTATTTATTTTGGGCAATCGTAGATGCCCATAGCCACTTACTCTAATGTTAGGGGGGGTGGTTGGATTTGATTTTTTCTATATTTTTTTATTTTTTTTAAATTTTTATTAATTCATTTAAAAATATATTAATATATATTGTTGGTCCTGTATAAGATATCAAGAAGGGAGGGTCGGGGGGAGGCGAAGGGATGGGGTATGTGAATTGATATTTTTAAATTTTTAAAAACTTCTTTAATATAAGAAAAATAAAATTACTCCTCTTAACAACTTATAATGGTGAACAGTAATATTTTAATAATTCAACACATAACAATTAATAAACCAAATTAAAAAACTAAGAAAGGAGAATATCGGACTCAGAATTTATAGAGCTTCGGCTTTCTGTTTATTGCCTATTGCTTACTACTCTCTTCTAGCTTTATTGTTAGGGACTTGGTCTACTTTACCAGTCTTGTTCCACTTAATCTAATAAATCAAAATCATAAAGAGATCATAAGTATTCATCATACATTGACTTTACAACACTCTACTTTGCCTATCTAGCTTCTCTATAATTTAGACTAATACAAATCTACAAAGTACAAATGTACTTGTCTCAATATTCAAATAACAAATAAAAGTTACAAGTTACAAGTTACAAATTACAAGTGAGAATAAAAATATAAATCTCAATTAATTTCGCTGTAAAGAAAAATAACGATTGTTTTATTGTTTGCTTTGGTGCAACTTTTTAAAGAAGTATCTGAAGGACTTTCTGTGACTTTTTAGAAAGTAAAATTTGATCTCAGCTCTTTTTATGTAGCGAAAACATTTTTCAGTAAAAAAATAAATGATGCTATGAATCCTTTCTCTTTTTATATTGAAATCTTCTAACGGCTAATTTGAAGATTATCTTCATTTTTGTATTTATTCAACTGTTAGTTGTTAAAAATAATTCCTTGAATATTTTGAGAAGATCTCGGTCATTTAAAATTCAAAAACAACTCTCCTTATTTTGTTTAGATCATATATACTTCAATTTGTACTAAGCAGATAAGCTTCTAATTTAAATTTATCGAGGAGATATGCTTTATCATTAACTTCTAAATAAGACTCATATTCAAGATTTGAAATTACACAAAATCCAAATCAACCTTATTCTTATCCATATTTGATTTATCAAAAATTAATTTGCTAAAAAAAAATCCCCATGGATCTTAGTACTATCTTAAGTGAAATGAGATTAAGTATATTCCCTAATATACTCAATTTAGTGGAGTTAGGCCTTGTTGAACTTAAATTTGATATGAAAATTTAATGTCATATATTTCTAGATCGACTTTCTAAATGACTTTTTAAAGAGTATCAATTCTTCATTTCTTTGAAGTTTCTGAACAAGCTTTTGAAGTGCTATATCACTTTTACTTATAAAACTTCTGAAATACTTTCTGAAAAATTTCAAACTATTCTCTTTTTTAGTCAAATCAGACTTTCTAAATAAGTTCTGAAGATAACTTAGTTTTGTGAATTTAAACTTTCTGAGAACCTTTCTACATGCTTGCAATCTTAATGATTCATTAGTATTTATCTCTTTTTATTATCATCAAAATATATGAGATATATCTAACATATATGTATATAAAAATAAATTACTAAATAATATATGTTATTTTCCTGATTTTCATTTTTATTTTTCTAATTTTTAAAATCATTTTTATGAATTTTAACTATATAATATATTATTAATTTATTTAATTAAATCAATTATTTGAACTAATCAAATTATGCAATGTGTTAATATTAATGGCAAAACTAATGGAAGGACTTTTGTAAATTTATGCAAATGTTAATGACTCAAATGAAATTTTTGAAATGTTAAGAACTAAAATGAAAAAAAAAATAAATGCAAATGTTAAAGACTTTTTTTATACTTTTCTCA
Organism: Lumnitzera littorea; assembly: GCA_024138015.1. Taxonomy (NCBI): domain Eukaryota; kingdom Viridiplantae; phylum Streptophyta; class Magnoliopsida; order Myrtales; family Combretaceae; genus Lumnitzera; species Lumnitzera littorea. The sequence goes on from JAMXBB010000003.1 coordinate 107,983,022, forward strand.
TTAGAAAAAGTGTGAAAGTTGAAGGACCAAAAGTATCCCTCCCTACTTAACCCCCACCCCCCCTCTGTCTCTCTCTTTTTTAAGGTAGAAAGGAAGAGCTAAACTTTTGACTATGAAATTGAGGGAATTTCTATATTCAAGATAGAAATTTCCCTCATGCAACATCCATGTTAGTGATAGTAACTAATGTCACTATCATTTATCTAAATTATTTAAGCATAAGGGGCTTTATGTATTCACCTTGATTTTTCCCATGAAATTCTATTAAATGCCTTCAAAAATTTATGCTATTGAATGCCATAAAATCAACTATACGGGATATTATAGCAAGTTTTTGAATAACACTTTAACTTTATCGGATCACCATCCCATCTTTATCTCCACCCCCCCGGTTCTTTTATTAAAATAACTCTTGATGGATTGCTAACCTCTATTATTTGAGCTCAACTTCCAAGTCTCCAAAGCTTGGTTAAGAGTATGTTGATCCCCTAATTTGCTGAGGATATGTTCTCTTATCAAGATGGTCTATGGCTTAACTCTTTGCATAATGTTGAGTTGTGAACTCTAATAGCTATGATTGACTTCCCTAACATCAAGGTCCCTATCCAAGATCTCTAATTGCTAACCAAGTCACCCAGGCAAATTTTAAGCTTTTCCTATAGACTTGATATTAACCTAGGACAGCTCGGCTTTAGGGATCCCTCTTACTTTAGTACGAAGCCAACAGATGTCTGATGCTTGTTTTGCTTTTCTGAAATTGTATGATATTCTCTTTTATCTTTTTTGTCTTATTTGCCCTTTTAGGCATGTACTAGGTTTCATCATTCATGCATTAACCTTTTATAATTTCCATATTCCTATGTTTCCTCAAGGACTTATTATAAATAATCCCTTCTTCTTATAGCCAGGATCATCTTCTTTTTTTTTTTTCCATTAGTAAATATTTTTCTTGCTACTTCTTAAGAAGGTACCTTCCTCAAGTCGTGCTACTTACACTTTTATCTAATCTTGTCTGGTAACTCGAGATTAATGGCAAGTGGACCTTAGCTCTCTTACTTGTGAATCATATTAAGTCGAAGGTTAAGTTGTGTTGTGTTCTTCAATGAGTAATATCCACATAGCAGCTTCAAGAAGCTACTGTATTTGACTATTCTATCTTTTTTCAATATCTAGAAGGACTCACTTTTTGAATTATGATAAGTCCTAGTGATAATTGAGCTTCTAAAAACACCAACTCTTCGCTTAATACTTTCACCTTTTTCTCCTTCATCAATATATAGAAATATTATAGTTGAAAATATTATAGTAATATAATAAAAAAATATTGAAAACATTATAATTGGAATGGGAATTACAATTGGAATAATTATAGAGACATGAGAGAAAAGCTGCATGTTTATAAAAAAAGTGATAGACAAGTTATTATATAATTATTATATTTATCTTTTTTATGCACACATAATATGCGTGCTTTTTTCGCTAGTTTTTTTTTAAGCAAAAAACACAAGCTTTCATAAAAAAAAAAAAAGGTATATGAATTATTAAGGAAAAATAAAAATGTAATGAGATAAGGATCATAGAGTATATTCATAATTGATACGCTTCTTATGGTGATGAAACAACCATCAATAAGTTTAGTTACGAAAACCAAAATCTAATAGCTTGATTGAAGAAAGACCATATAAATAGAAAATCTAAACAACATTGAATCAAGTAAGGATATGAATCTCTTAGTTTAATTTCTTTCAATTTTCCATACTTGACCCCTTAACATGTTATCACATTCAGTTAATGGCTAAAATTATAAGTAAGAAGATGATATAACGATGATATCACAATGTTGATGGTAGTTCTTAGGCATGGGCCAACCACCTTATGTCTAAGGTTAAACACTACCTCTTTTGAGACCATGATGCTAAAAATTACCTACGTTGATTATCACAAGTTAGTAGTTGAATGGCCGATAGGCCTTAAGCCGACTGGCCTAATCCCTAAGCTAAGTGATGTTGTTGGCATACACATGAGGACAAAAGGTTTGATTGAGGGACATTCACCTTTAACATAATCTAACTTCGTAGGTCATCGACTGACCTTTGACAAACCCTTAACGACCCTTCTAGAACAGTCCTAAAGTTCATAAGAACCTGTAAGGCTTGGCTATGCAACACATTGCATTAAATGCTATATGATCCTTGATGGCTTACCTTGGGGAAAACCTAAAGCACATGTCACTCTAGTTGTATGATGATGCCAAACATTTATGAAGAAAAGATAGGTACCAAGTCCAACAACAATCAATCTTATCTTTGCCATTTAGAGCCTCACAAGATAAAGGGCAATATACTATGAGTTGATAGGGGTTCAAAGGTTAGAATATATAAAATACCTGATCTTGACACCTCAAAGGTAATACTTGAGACTTCCACTTTTTTATTGCTCTCAACCACTTAGCTTTTCCCTCTTGAGTTTCTATACGAAGCATTCGTTCCCTTACAAGCCTTATTGACTTGAGCGTTAGAGTAGTCCTATCGAACAACCCACTAGTTGCTTTACTCACCTTTGTTTGCTATGCTAGTAGGCTTAGGTAACCCATAACTACCTTGGTTTGACTTACTTAGCTTGGGGAACTTGCCAATCGCTAAGCTTTATGGGCAAAAGATCTGAGGGAACATACAGGATATTTAAAAAATCAAAATAATCTCAACAATTTGATTTGTAAATTAAGGAAAATTAGGAGGAAAATTGAAAGGATCTAAATTTGAAGATGTAAGCAATGGAAAGTTGAAATGGATGATACCTTTTAATAATAAAAAAGGGTGAGATGAGCTTAAAAGTATGATGTCAATGATACGTGAGTTTCCTTTGGTGAATGAAGAAGAGCTATCAAATTTAAGACTGTATGATAGAGGAAAAGAGTTGCAAAGGAAAAAATGGAGATGAAAGAGTGGATAATAAAACATAAGAGATATATGGGTGAGTACGGAAGGGCAACTTGTAAAGAGGAGGTTGCCTTACATTTAAAATAGAGGGTTCATTTTTTCTTTAAGAAGAGAGAACTAGAGAGATTTAGGTTCTATTAGTGTATGCTTTAAGAATATTTGTTAAGGGTATAAATAAAAAATTTTTCACATTATTTAATTATACTTTAAAAGAAAAAATATGTAAATAATTTATTATTTTAACAAGTTCCACCATAATATTTTGCAAATTGTAGGTATCTTGGGGAAATATTAAGGGCAAAAATAAGATACATTTATAATTTTTATATATTTGTTTCTCAAGGGTATAATGAACTTTGAAAAAAATTAAAAATTTCCCTTTTTGAACTATTTAATTAATATTATGTATCATGCCCCAAATACGAGAAGCCCCAATGGTCTCACCCTGTAAGCCAACCTAAGATATAAGTTGACATCTTAGTTACGATGGTAAACCTAGTCCACATAAGGTGTACTTGATCAATTGTTTTGAAGCATCTAGCTCATTTACTATTAGTTATAAAACTTATAATATAACTTTTCAAAATAGTTCTTCACTAAAGACCTGTATAATGAAACTTGTGGTTTATAATCCTAGTTGCAAGTAAGACATTCATGTGAAAACATCACATTTTTAAGAGGGTCTTTTAGGACCACAAGTTCAAGTTAAATACATTATAGAGCAAGGATTGAAAACTACTAGGACACTAAGGGAAATCCATTAGTTTTCAACCAAAAAGTTACGACAGTTATCAATAGAAAACAAAAGTGCAGCTATTCCTTCTCGATCCTCACTCCTTGACTCCATTCGTTATCATTCTAGATTTAGGTGGAGTACCACATTCTACTTTAGACTTGTAAAAGAATCTATCGAGAAATGAGTGACAACTTGTTTAATAAGTAGGATAAAGATAAAACCATGCATTCAATACAAAATAATCAAAGTTTCCAATTAGTTAATTAGATGTAATATAAGTTCAAGAAAATGCCATTGCACGATATTATTTGGTTCGACATGAGATGAGAGAAATTGGGTTGAGGAGTTTAACATTGCACACACATGAATCGAAGCCAAATTGGAGCTTGTACAATGGGAATACCCTTCACTGGAGACTACCTTTGAATTGCCATCTACGACTTTATCGGGACTTTCTCTTCTGTCACTTAGTTTGATTAAGAATGATGATAGGACCATTCTAACTATCCTCATTAAAGAGTTCGTATTTAGCTTAATAATCTTAACCATTTCTCTTAATGGGTTACGATACATATCAGGTTAAAAATTAGGCTAAGTTTAAGTTAGTTTGTTTTTAGGGTAAGAAACCAATTCTAGGTAGTCTAAACCAAAACAACATACATAAAACAAACACAACATAAATCTTAGCCCCTATAACAGCAAAGTACTATTTAAGCACATGTGTGACATATAAACAAATAATAAATTATATCTAAGAGCCAAAAATAGACCAAAGTCTCCAAGTATTTTAAAATAATACTCTAAAATACTACGAAGCATTTATCCCACTTACCTTGGTGTTGATGCTCGTTATCTTTGTCTCTCACTCAGAGTCTTCTTCAATTATTCCCAAATATTTAATTTAACATCTTCAGTTTCCATCTAATTAGGGGTAGGTGTAGTTTAGTTTGGTATAGTTTACCCCTCCTTATCGAGCTGAACCTAATAAACAGTTTATTTTTTTTTTTAAATCGAACCTAATCATACAGTTCAGTTCGTAAATTTTTTAAACCTAATTAAAATCGATTTAGTCTAGTTCAAACCACGATTGAACCATTTATGTTAAATTTTCGCTAAACATTTTTATTTATAATAACATGTTTTCCTTTCCATTGAACTTTTATATGTTTTCAATTAATTTCTCATATATTTATCATGTATAATGATACTTAGTATATATTTATTTTGTATAATGATACTTAGTAAAAAATTGCACAAGATCTTAACAAACTTAACTTGATTAAATGAGAATAAGAAACTCTATTATAATGAATAAATAATAAGGAGGGAGAAATAAAGCTACTCATTAAAAAGCAATATGGAGAAAATAAAAGAGACACACCAAAGATCGGAAAAGAAATAAAAGATACGTAAAAAGCACCAAGATGAGACTGTTGATTTGAAAACATATAAGAAAATGATAATTTAGAAAAGAAAAATTTCTAAATGTAAAATTTCATATAGAATCCACTCAACTTAATCATAATAATTTACCCAAAAATAAAACAAAGAAGAAGAAGATATGAAAAATTTGATGAAATCCATAAAAATTGATGAAACAATAAAAAAATAACAAAACAATTACATGAAATTATTTTTGTTTAACCAAATGAACCGATTTGGTTCAATTTAAAAAGGTTCAATTTGGTTTGGTTTGCTTTCTCGAATCGAACTACAAATCGTTTATATACAATCAAATCGAACCATGATCAAATGGTTCGTAAAAAAAAAAACCATTTTTTTTTGTTTGGTTTGATTCAATTCAGTTTACCGTTCAATCTATGATTCACGGTTTTTTTGCCAACCCTACATCTAATATATGGAATAAGAGTTCAATTAACACTTAGGTATGTTCTTCATTTAAGTTAATTAAGTTTCCTAAGCTATTAATTAAGTAATATAGGTTTTAACCAAGACTCTAATCAAGGTTCTGACTTAGTAGTTTAGCTTAAGTTCTTGCTTAAAAAGTTTTTGACTTAGGTTTTAACTTTATTAATGTAATACCTCGGGTTCTTCCAGTTAGTTCAATAACTCTAAGATCTGAGCCCTTAAATTTGGGGCATCGGATTAAGTTATCAGTTTTATTTCAAACTTCACAGTAAAGTTAGAAAAGTTAGATAGAATAATTCAAGTAAAATCAATTTCTTAAAATAAGCTATATAAAAATATTAATTTGAGAAAAACGTTAATTTATCGATAAAGCCGATAATCGTAAAATTTGAGCTTTTAGATATAGCAAGATATTAAAGATAAGTTAATTAACTTTCAAAAATAATAAATGAAATTGAATTATACATAATATACTTGTATTACATGCGATATACATTATATGTATTAAATATATACATATAATAATTATAAATTATCAAAATTAGGTAAAATAATGGAAAATTAATAAAAAATTGAATGGATGAGTCACCAAATAATGTGTTAAGCTACGATTAATTGCAAATGATGAGTTAATACTTGGTTAATAAGGAACTAACTCATGGCACCTAGGGAAAACTGAAAAATGACATGTGTAATTTTATCTTTTTCATGTGAAAAAATCCAAAAGCCTATAAATAGGACCTCAAATCTCATTTGTAATATTTTACAAACCTGAAAACACAAGAATATAATTTTAGAAAATCGAAAAAAATAAAATAAAAATAGAATAAGAAATAGGGTCGGAATTGGTTAGGATAGTTTGTATACCAAACCACAACTTGAGTTTGAGCGGCTTAGAGGTCCAACAAAGGGTAATTGGAGAAGGTGTTCCGATAAGGAGCAGTGACCAAGTGGTAGCCGTTTTAGGTGAATCAAAATTCCACTCGTAATTTGTTTAATTTGCTAAAAGTATCAAATGTTATCTATTAATTATGAAATTTGGTTTTCTGGGATTATTTAGGTATAGATTAATTTAGTAATTTTATTTTAATTGAATAATTATTTTAAATATGGGTTCCTTAAGAAAATGCCATGTTTGGAAGAAAATTAATCAAATTTTTATAAATATTAGATGATGTTGTTTCAAGCTCAATTTTTGTATGTAATACACCTAATATATATTTAATTGTGGTAACAAGAATTTTCAAAATTAAGCATGTTTACTATTTTTTATAATTATTTTGAATAAAACTGTCAATTTTACTGAATTATTAAAATAATTAGTTTTTAATGAAATTAATTAATGAGCCCTACATGTTTAGACTTCTGGATGTTTATGATTATATTTGGAATATTTAATTTTTATCTCAGTTGCAAATTTATTTATTTTTCTTAAATTTTCCATAATTTTGAGCTAAAACCATTATTTTCATAAAAATATATAATAGCTAGTTTATATAATTCATAGTTAATAGTTAAACTACATATTTTTGTGAGTCCATAGAATTTTTCGTGAAATTAATCGGGCTCATATACTATTTATTACATATTTTCCTAGTATAAGCTTATATATCTGCTTAATATGTAATTCAAATACTTGTCAAATTCACGTAAAATGAATACTTTGGGGTATATTAAGGGTTACTAGATAAGTTTGGAAAGTATGATTTTTAGGGTTTTTAGTTTAATACTAAAGCTTACTCAGGTTAATTTCGGAGTTAGGATAGCGTACGGTCGAGTCGTAATACGAAAGGGCATTTTTTGGTTTTTGAAAATATTGATCAATCTTGTTTCTTAAGATATATTAATGGTACACGAAATAACGATCATGCCAACATAAATTTTATCAAAATCGAATAAGAAATGAGTAGGATACGATTAAATGAAATTTAAAAACTCAAAAACGAAAACTTATAACAGTTTGAGTTCGACCCATAGTTAATTTGAAGACTGTGTTATATTTTCATAAGTGTGATATATAAAGAAGGACCACGCCGTGAAGTTTAGGATTTTGTGCTATTACTAAACCTAGGTAAATGGATTTAACCCATGCTTAGAGTAGATATATTGCTACTTATAATACCATGTGATGTTTGATATTGTGTTGATTGAATGTGGATATATCTTGATTGAATTGATATGTTACTATAGTGGATGTTGATGTGGTAATTTTGAATAACAGTAACTGTATTCTGGTTAAACTGTTATGTTACCATGTTGAGCGATGATTTGTGTTACGAATGATTATGCTAACCAGGGAAGTTGAGTGATTGCTAACTCAATCTTCTATGTGTTCACTTAAGTGAACCCCAAGTAAAACACTAAAATTCCGCTAAGGAGAGGTTGAAAGTTAGAATCGGATCACTAGGTTGAATAAAACTGGGAGATTGATTGTGCTAATTGATATTCTTGAGTTGCTATTGCATATCATGACATGATACAGCACAAAAAGGGACCTATAGGTCAGAACTTTCAAAATGAGGCTTCCAAATGATCATGGAAAAAACATAGCTTTATGAACTTAGTTTTTGGAAGCATATAGATTACATTGCCCAAACATTGTGACTATTTTAATAGTCAAATTTAGTAGACTATAGTGTATGGTCTTGGTAGTGTTGCCACTTTGATTTGGTGAACTATAAAGTGTAGTCTAATTTTTAGTAAAGTTGGGGATTCTAGTCTCAGGTAGCTCCTTGCTGCTCTTTGTGATAACGGTAGACTATAGTACGTAGTCCAATTTGGTGCGGCTCCTAATCCTAGGCAGCTCCTTGTTACCTTACGTTCCTGGACATTGTATCCAAATGTCTGGCTATGTTTATTAACCGGTAGAAGTTTAGAGAGCATAGGATATCGGTACTGATGCATGCTACGTACATGAGCATAGCATACTGCATTGCTAGCAATAAATGCTTGGTTGGGCAAATGCATATGTAATGTTGAACCTACAGGTTATGATTGAAATATTTCAGTTGTGATATGCAATATTGTTTATCATATTGTTTATATTGTGTTGTATGTTATCTACTTTCGCTCAGCTTCAATAGCTGAGTGGATAAAATGTTTTATCTTCAGGTTAACTGTATCATGAAAGGCCCAACGCTAAGGAGGAGGATATATATACTAAGAGTGTGAGTCGAAGTCAGGAATTTTTATATGGAGCTTGTACTAAGTTAGGAATTCTATTATTGTGAAGATAATAAAGGAAAAAGCTGGTTCATGTTTTGATGTAAATATTATATTGTACACATAAATTGTAACAGAAAATCCAATTGAACTTTGATGTAAAAACCTTTTTATTATATAAACAATGTTGTTTTTTGATGAATGAATAGGTTGAGTTAAGTTTTCAACAAGTATTCCTGTGCGATGGTACAACCCATACTATGCCAGGATGTGACAAGTAAGTTCTTAGAGTTTATATACAGTTGACTTTCTAACTTACTCTTAAACTTTGGTGTGATCAAATAATCAATAGCAGTCTACTTTTTGATCAAGTTTTTGACTATTGCAACGATAATTATATATCAAGCTTCTTTCATAAGACTACTTTCTGACTAAGATTTTGATTGAGTTTTTGACTCTACTATTACTTCTACATTTTAGTCCTTTACACATAAACCTAACTTACCCAGAGTTATAGAACCATGTTAAATTTACTTCTTATAGCATCATAGCATCCCAACACCACAGCTAGCTATTCCATTCCTTCACCAACTTTATTTACTTAATTTTCAAGGAAAACCCTAGGATTAAGTTTCATCAAGTTTGAGGTTAAACTCTGATTTAAGTATAAAATTCTCAATTTAGGACATGAAATTCCTCATGTTTTATTATTGTACACATGAGAAAAACAAATTATATATAATTATACAAAAATCATGTAACTTACCTAAGAAATTCTAATAATCAACTCACTGTTTTATAGAAAATCAAGAATTTCCGAAATTCCAACTACATGATTTGGAAAATCTAACCACATAGCATGAAAATATAATCTCTTAGGTGCTTACACATAAAAATTTAGATTGAAATTACAACATTTTTATTTTGAAAAGTAGCTAATAGGGCGTTTTTCTTAAGAACCCTATATTAACACTCAAAATTTCTAAAATTTGATTTGATGTTTGAATTTTTCATGTAAAAATATTTAGAAAAATCAAGTTTCATAAATTTTGAAAATTATTTACTATTTTTAGTAAAAATGTTGATAAAATTGAAGAAGTAGAACACTTACCAAAAATCGCTAGTCTAGCCACTATCAGCTACCCCAAGTTTGTCTACTCTCCAAGGCACAGTGTTTTCCTTTAAGTGATAATCTTGTTTCACTCCTCGGTATTGATTATAGTAGGAAACCCTTCAATATCTAGATTTGTTGTAATTTTCTAAAATTCTATTTCTCCCTCTCTCTTTCTCTCATGTTTTTTTTCTAGGATCTCAAATGATCAAACCTATGAATGAAAAGCTGGTTGTGTTTTTATAGTCAAGTCGAAGATACTTTTGGTCAATTTCTTTAACTAATACATGTTATAAGGACAAGATTAGGTGTTAACACTTTAGGTTTTTAATCCACTAGCATGCACAACTTATTCTTCTTGTCTTGCCATGTCTCCCACAATTTTCCCATTGATTCTGCACATTTTTTATAATGATTTGCTATTTTGCTTATTAATTTAGTGTGTTTTTGCTTAAATTCGGGTATTTTGGATAATTATGGGTATATATATACGTGATAATTATATTATATATATATGTCTTCTATATATAATTTTATGTTATTTAATAATTTTATTATTCATATATATCTCTAAAAATTTGTTTATTATCGATGACGATTTTGCACATTTTTGATATTTATATGATAATATAATAAAATTAATTATTTTGGCTCTGTTTTTGTTATTTTAATATATTTTCGAAATTCAAGTCTACAGGGTTTTCTCAATAATGTTTGCAATCCATTTGTAAGTTTTTAACTTAGTTGAATTACCTTCGTAAGTACTCTAAATTAGCCGCTTAGGATCTTGTTGTAAAATTACGAAACTAACATTTTTTAAATTAGGTTTTGGATCTTAGTTGTTAAAATTGTAAGTTGTCACGTTATAAAACACTTGTCAATGAAATACAGTCATAAAATGCGAAAATTACGAGAAGTTATCCCCACGAAGCTCGCCCGACCTTGCGTTCTATGAACATGACGGTTGGGTCGTGCGTCTTCACCGTCGGCCGTGCACCGTGGGATACGAAATTCGTGGGAAAAAACTGGCGGGAAGCTTCCCGCGGGTCCCAAAACCGCTCATTACCTTTGCCTTCCTTTTTCTAATCACACACTTCCATTTCAACAAGCCTTACAATTATACGTACATATACGATGAACCCTTCTTTACTTCCCAACCCCTAAGGCCCCAACATACTAGGAATTAACTAATCATTGTTCGTCTATTACATCCCTTTTTGATATTTTATGATTAAAATGTGCTTTCAATCTTTAAATATGCCAAAGGTTCTCTTTAAAAATCCTTAACAAGTATATTCAAAGCATCCATTAACACACTAATGATGAGATAGTGACTTAGTAATCACGCTCCAAAATTAGTGCCATTAAAATTTAATGTTGTAATTGGTTACCGGTATATCAATGTAGCCTTTTATGTTCTATTGAGATCAAAAGCACCTTATGGTTTTATCTATTCTAACGGAGAGGGGATGGCTTTTTGCTCTTTTTAAGTGTAAAAGTATAAATATATGGGTGAATGCTACTTTTAATACCTAAATTTTATTTATTTTTGCAATTAGTTATATGAAATTCAGAAGTATCAATTTACGATTTATAAACTTTTCGAAATCATTTATAGTATCTAAATTAAGTAGTTAAATTACAAAAATGAGTAAAGTTTAAGTTATTAATTACGAATAGTAGGTAAAGTTTAGGTAGTTAATTATAAAAATAGGTAAATTTTAAGTAGCAGATCAAAAATTTTAAGTAATGCATCAAATGCAGCATTTATTATGAATATATTTAGCTCAGGCCTTCCATTTTCATGAGATCATGATTATTACTCAAATTTCCCATTGCTCTCTATAAATTGATTACATCCAAACTTGGGCATCCCTAACCCTCCATTGATTTAAAGCTATCCCTTCTTTTATCCTGCATATGACGAAGTTAGCTTGCTTATTATGACCGGTCGATTGAAAATTTTGTATCTGTGATGCTATGTCAATTCGATTGTATCATCTTTCAATGGTATTAATGTTATATCAAACTTTCAACATATGGACGAATATTCTTTTATGCACATGTATCTTTTGTCAAATCGTTATGTTATGGATGACATAGCAAAGCCATCTCATTTTATTTTGCTTATTTATGTGCATTGTTTAATACAAGACAAAACGTAATCCAAAAGATGTAGTGTTCTTAATAGTTTTTCTATTCCTAAAATATCGCTTGATAAAACTTCATTGTAAATTTTTAAGCTAGCATAAGGTTATGGAAGATTGAACTCGCTGTGTGTACTATGGTTCGGAAAACAAAGTTAACATTAAAATAAGGAAAATAAAAACTTTCTTTGAAGAATTTTCTTTATTGAAAAAAAAAAAAAGAATTTTCTTTATAGGTACAATTAAGAGAAAAAAAAAAAGAGATGGTAGTCTTTGTATAGACATATCACCTTAATATGCATTTTCCAATGATATCTATCTTCTTTTTCCCAATAATGACAACATATTAGAAATAAGTAAAATTAAAATACGTGAACAAGATGTTAGTTTAGTGGCAGCCAATGGAGGAGATAATTATAGTGTTTTCTATTTAAGTTTAAACCAAAGCACAACTGCTTTTTACACCAATTTAATGTTTCACCAAAATATATGTCGAGTTGATAAATTTTACAATTCAATTGTTTATCCGTTAAAAGATTAGGTTAAAAATGTTCACATCATGACGTAATATCATGCGCAATCGCTTATTTCTTACTAGGCAAACTAAATCAAAGAAGAAGCCGCTGAGCAAGATGGATCTTCACTCTCGTGGGTCCATCAATGAGCAACACGAGGACGCTGGGCCTTTTTTGGATTCACTTTATCTGTAATTTAAGCAACTTTATTAGAATTAAGATTTTATGAACGCTTTAGGAAGAAAAAAAAATTATTGTAATGGTAAGAGCAACTTTAATCCTTTGCAATTAAGGTCTCTCATATCAGATCCCTTCTTATTACAAGGCAGGATTTTACCTTTTATTTATTATATACTTAAAAAAAAATCACATACTTTATTTGGGAAGCAAATGCAGATTCAAATGACTTCTTTATATGTAGTATATACTTTATCAAACAATTTTTATTTATTTAGTCTCTTTTCCTTTAGTTGGTTTTTCAATGGCTACATTTTTTTTTTCCTTCTTTTATTTTGTACTAGTCCCACGAATAATGTAGAAAATCTCTAGAGCCGAGAGTTAAAGTTGGAAGACATTAAATAGAAAAGATTCCTAAATACTGATATGACACTATAGAGACCCTTAGGAATAAAGATACTCTCATAAAAACCTTTAATTTGAACCGTGTTTGATTAGACTTTTATAGCATTAGAGTATTACCATTCATAAGAATTTTATTTAAAATTTCTAGATGCTACGTTTATAATTTTAAGTATGTCTTTTTTTAAGGACCTTTTCACCTTATTCGTAAGGTTCCTAAATAGAGATCCTTAATATTTATTTATATTATTTACGAGACTTATAATATAAATTTTTAATAAAAATAACATTTAAAAAAAATTACAGCTTTTTGGGATCCTTAAAGTTTAAGGACCAAACTCTAGTGATAAAGGACCTTACATGAAATCCTTTGCCTCTTAAAACCCATGTCGGGGAGCACCAATTGTGATGCTTTTAGGATGTCATGGTCTAAAGTGAACTAGATTGTATAAAATACCTACTACCATAGTTCACGGAATGGGTTCAATAATGGATGAAGAACCTTTTAAGAATTAGATAAAATTCAAAAAATTCACGAGTCAATTCTTTAACATCCCTATGATAGGAATAAACTCTTTAGACCAGTTACACGTAGTCAAGCTAGAGGACTATAATGACTCATATGGAAAATATTAGCTTGAAACCTCATTCAGGATGAGGATTCCTATTTTGATCTCCATCTCTTACACTACTATCGACCCAAGTGTCGAGCTCTTATAAGTACCAACATAGTTTTCGAGCTACCAAGTAGTAATATTAGCTTACTAAGCACGCATGCTAACCAACTGAGCAACCTTACCTATTCCTGAGCTCATACTATGATCCAGGTAGCTCCCGAGTTGACTAGTATTAGACTTCTGTTCGAGTTGAGCTGTCGAGACACTCGACCTAAAGAGGATCAGAATACCTTTCAATATGCGAGCTCTAACTTGAATCAGGCTACGCCAGGTCTGACTACAAACTTTCTTTTAACTTCGTTCAAGTAAGATCCTACAACTATCAAGCATCCTCATAATTCATTTCAAATGAGCCAACTACACTACATGCCTCGAGTCACCTCTTGATACGTGTCTTTTGGCATAATATTCTAGAATACAGTATATTATTTTCCATTTTTACTCCTTTTAAGAATGTTATAAGAATCTTTTATTCATTATCCATTTTATCTTTTCCTTATTTTTCCTTATTTAATGTAACCCTAGTTGAGGTCATATAAATCCCTCACTTCTTTGTATGCAGATAACACACACTACATTATTGATTAGTATAAGTTTCTTTTCCTAAGCAACCTTAGTGTTCTCATTTATCTCTTAACTCTTATCTATTCCCTTTAACAAGGAGTAGCGGTAAGTAACCTTAGTTCGGCATTCGTGAGTCATATCGAGTGCTTAGATTGAGCCAAGTATGATCAATTTGTATGTCATATCTGATTGGTAGCTGCTTGGATTTACTAATCCTTCCCCCTTTCTTTTACTTTCTTTTGGTTATCATCTGTTGTGGTGCTTCTTCATGTGTACGACCCCGGATACGCATCAAATTTTCTAATATCAGAGTACAATTCCAAGAAGGAGTATGTGAAGTTACAGTGAAGTTTTGTTCGTGTTTACTGTTAGTGGCTGCTATATTCTTTTCGTAGTTGTTGTAGTGTGTTCGAGTAAAGTAAGTTTTGAAGTTATGAGCCGAGAAGTGGAGGTTTGTGTATTGGTAAGTCGTTCCTGTTGTTACTCTGTTTTTCATTGCAAAAACAAAGCAAGTTCATTTTTGCTGTATTCAAGTGAGTGTTGGGTGTTGAACTTGCTAGAGTGTGTTAGTAAGATTCTAGGTAGTAAGTAGAAGTATTGTTGTGTATTGTGTTGTCAACCTGTCAAAAGTATTACACTATATCGGATTCAAGTATTGAAGGTGTTGTTGATGACTTGAGTAGTGATGTTTATGTTAGCTATAGTCAAAATGATAGTAACACCCCTAGGTTAGTTGATGACATGCTTCACAGACTTACAAATTTGGTTAAGAGTCCAGTTTTTGAGGACGCGTTGGTCAAAGGAAGGGGGAGGTCTTGATTTTGGGACGGAGCTGTATAAATCACTAATTAAAGATAAACAAAATGGAAACAAAAGGTAAATGCAATGTAAGCCAATAGGTAGCAACCATAGGGTATACCTTATCATAACCCACTTGAAAATGTTCATGAGAGATGATATGGCCAAGGTGGCTAAGTTAATCGCCTCGTTTGACTCCATCGAGTTGGAGGAGTTGCAAATCGAGCTGCTAAACAAAGGCTGGAGTTAGAGGAGATAGAAGAGGATGTTGATGAGGAAAATGTAGAGGTAGATGGAGAGGAAGAAGAAGAGCTTGAATATTATCAAGCACAAGAGCGAGGATGCCAAGCTCCTTAAGGATTTGATAATGTTAAGGTCCAAATCCTACCCTTCCGTAGAAGTAGAGATACAGATGAATATTTATACTAAGAAGAGAAGGCAGAGAGGGTATTTGATTGTTATGGGTATACAAATGCAGTTAAGGTTTGACTTGCTGCATTTGAATTTTCTGAATATGCTGCCATATGGTAAAAGAATCTAAATGTAGCTAAAGCGAGAGATGGACAATGAGGTGTGCGAACTTAGGAAGAGATGAAGAGATTGTTAAGGGGAAGATTCGTACTCAAGACTTACTTATAGGATACATTTGCTAAGTTGTAAGAGCTTTGCCAAAGAAGCCAATCTGTTGATGATTATGTGAGAGAATTTCAAATGTTGATGATCCAAGCAGGCGTGGAAGAGCTAAAAGCCTATACTATGTCATGTTTCATCTATGGACTCAAATATGAGATTCGCAAAATTGTGGAAGTAAAGAGATTATATACACAGGAGGAGGCTATTAAAGTAGCATAGAAGGTTGAAAAGTAGAGGAGATATGCTTTAAGTAGGCCTGGGTTGAGTTTTTCCTGAACTCTTACTCTGTACTGACTTGCACATGCTAAGCTGAGGAGACCTCTCCGAGACGAGGAAAAACATGATTGATTTAAAGATAGCAGAGTAAGCCAGAAGAGCCGTACTAAAGATAGGCTGACCCTGAGGACATATGAGAAAGGATAGACCTTTGGACAGAAGGTGAGTGAGGTAAAATGCTTCAAATACTTGGGTTTTGGACATATGGTTGCTGAGTGTTTGAATTGAGGTGACATGGTGCTTTAAGGAGATGTAGTGGATAGCACCGACGGGAGCAAGCTAGAGGAGGAGGAGAATACTGGAAGAGTTCAAGCTGAGGAGTAAGAGGAAACCTATGTCTATACTAATCAGGGAGAGGTGATGACACTTGTATCGAGACGAGTGCTTAGCTCTAAAGAAGATTAAAGAGAAAATTTATTCACAACAAGTGTACCATTAAAGCACAATTGTGCATCATCATTGTGGATTAAGGGAGCTGTACCAACATTGTTTTGTCATCCTTCATCCAAAGGTTAGGACTACTGACCTCTAAGCACCTTTGACCTTACAAATTACACTGACTTCATGATAAATGTACTTTGCACATCACTAAACAATTGACCGTACCTTTTAGTGTTGGGAATATATACATAGACAAAATGGTATGTGATGTTATCTCTATAGGAGCTTGACATCTGTTACTTAGATGAACTTAGTTGTTCAACCGACGTGTTAGTAAGGACAGATATAAGAACACCTATGCCATTGTCAATGATGGAAAGAAGATCGTGTTGCAACCCATAATACCAACCTAGGTTAATGAGACTCATAACCAGCTCACTTGAGCTAGGAAGAAGAAAGCCTTAGTGATGAGCCAAAGGGAGCTTCGAACTACTGAGAAGGCCAAAGAGCCTATGTTTCTATTGATTAGGAGATTATTGGAGATGAGAGATCTAGAAGATGTGCTTAATGAGATCCAAAAATTGATTGAAGAGTTTTCTGATCTGTTCCTCGAAGAGTTGCCTAAGGGATTACCCTTAGTCCGATGCATAAAACACTATATTGATCTATAACCTATAGCAGCCTTGCTAAATCGACCTGCTTACAAAATGAATCCTAAAGGCAAGTGGATGAGCTGATAGAATGAGGTTTTGTAAAGGAGAGTATGACTCTTTGTATTGTACTAGCCCTACTCGTCATACAGAAAGATGGTTCGTAATGCATGTGTATCGATAACCGAGCTATAAACGGTATTATAATCAAGTATAGATATCCAATATCGAGTGACTACCATCAAATTTGCATGAGGCTTGGTGATGAATGAAAGATTGCTTTTAAGATAAAACATGTTGTCTATGAGTGGTTAGTTATGCCACTTAGATTTACAAATGCGTTAACCACATTTATGTTGCTTATGAACCATGTGATGTGTTCTCCAATCAAAAGATGTGTGGTTGTGTACTTTGACGACATATTAGTATACAGTGCCGACCCAGAGAACCATATTCAACATCTTTGAGTTGTTTTTGACACTTTATGAGATAGGAAGTTGTATGGGAACTTGAAAAAGTGTATGTTCTGTCAAAGTGAGGTTGTCTTTCTTAGGTATACAGTATCCAAAGACGGAATCTAAGTAGATGAGGAAAAAGACCGAGCTATCTTAGAATGGTCGACGTTGAAGAATGTTACCGAAGTACAAAGTTTTCATGGTCTTGCTTCTTTCTTTAGAAGATTCATTAAAAATTTTAGTACAATTGCAGCCCCTTTGATCGAGCTAACAAAGAAGAATGATGGATTTTGATGGAATGATCGAGATGAGTAGAGCTTCAAGGAAATTAAGGAGAAGCTTACTACTGCCCTTATCTTGTCCCTACTAAATTTTAACATGCCATTTGAATTGGAATGTGATGCATTAGGCATTGGCATTGGTGCAGTTCTAATGCAGGAACATCGATTGATTACTTACCACAGTAAGAAGCTTAATGGTGCCATATTGAACTATTATGTGTATGAGAAAGAGTTGTATTCACTTTTCCAAGTTCTTTCTATTTGGTAATGCTATTTATTATAACAAAAGTTTGTGATTTATACAGACCATGAGTCCTTGAAGTATCTTAGAAGTCAGAATAAACTTTTGAAAAGGCAAGCAAAGTGGCTAGAATTTATGGAAGGCTTTTCTTATGTGATTTGACATAAGAAGGGTAGTGCTAATGTAGTTGTAGATGCCTTATCACCTTAGTGAACCTTGCTAACCACCCTATAGACAAAATTACTAAGGTTTTCCCTTATAATCCAATAGTATGCGTGTGACCCCAATTTGGTCCTATTCTTGAGTAGTGCAAAGAAGGAGTTATTATTGGAGGATATTATCTCAAGGATGACTCTCTATTCAAGGAAAGAAGGCTATGCATACTGAGTTGTTTCACATGTGAGCTGTTGGTGCAAGAAGCTGATAGTAGTGGATTATTTAGTCATTTTGGAGAGACTAAAACAGTCGACCTGTTGAAAAAAAACTTTTACTAGCCTGTTTTAGCCAAGGATGTCTATAAAGTAATTAGTAGTTGTGAAGTGTGCAAGAGAGCCAAGAGAAAGAGAGAGCCACATGGAGAGTATGAGAGAGCCACATGGAGAGTATATGCCTTTACCTACATTGACCTCACCTTAGATTGACCTCAGCATGGACTTTGTCTTAAGGTTGCACTGGATATTGAGGGGAAAAGATTCAATCTTTGTTGTAGTGGATTGCTTCAGCAAAATGGCACACTTCATCCCATACCATCGAATTAATGATTGTTTATATATTACTGATTTGTTTTTGTAGGAAGTTGTTTGACTATATGGAGTACCGAAAACCATTGTTTCTGATCAAGATATGAAATTCCTTAGCTATTTCTAGAAGACACTTTGGAGAAGACTTGGAACTAAACTTGTGTTCAGCTCTAGGAGCCACCTTCAAACTGATGGCCAAACCGAAGTGGTGAATAGGATGTTAGGCAATTTACTTTGGGAAAGAATTTAAAAGATTAGGATTTGTATCTACTAGTTGTAGAGTTTGCATACAACCAAACTGTCCACAGTATCACTGGAAAGACTCCTTTTGAGGTCATATATGGCCTCAATCCTACAATTCCCTTAGATCTAATCGATACACCCGTATCTACTAAAGAGAGTCAATTTGGAGTTGCCTAAGCCCACGAATTACAAGAACTACATCAGTCTGTAGCAAGGAAGATTGCCGAGTTCAATTAGAGACAGCAAAAGGTTGGTAGTCATCATCACCAATTTATTTCTTTCAAACCAAGTGACCTAGCATAGATTTACCTCAACCGAGAAAGATTTCCATAGTTAAGACATAGTAAGCTATCTCCATGAGCTAATAGTTCATTCAACATCTCAAAGAAAATCAATTGTAATGCCTATCAGATAGAATTATCCAAGAGCTATGGTGTTTCCTCCTTTGACCTAATTCCCCATTGACTAGAAGAAGACCTAGCAGATGCTAAGATAGGACAAGAGTTAGAAACCTCTTCGGATTTGAGGATAAATCCTTCTGTCCCTTAGATTGATGGTAGGAATTAACTCCTTGGACTAGTTACACATAGCCAAGCTAGAGGACTGTAAGAACTTACATGGATAATACCAGTTCCAAGCTGCTAAGTAGTCATGTTAACCTGTTAAGCATGCATGCTAATCGGCTGAACAACCTTACCTATTGTTGAGCTCACACCATGATCTAGGTAACTCTCGAGCTAACTAGCATCATACTTCTATCCAAGTTGAGTTACGGAGACATTTGACTTAGAGAGGATCATAATGCCTTCCAGTACCTAAGCTCTAACTTGAATCAGATCAAGTCAACTATGATTACTGACTTTCTTTTAACCTCATCTAAGTAGGATCTTACAACTACCAAGCAACCTTAGAATTCATTTTAGCTTAGCCAATTGCACTACAAGTCTCCAATCGCCTCTCGACATGTGTCTTTTGGCATAATATTCTAGAATGATTCTCTACTTTTCCATATAGTATATTATTTGTCATTTTTACCCCTTTTAAGAATGTTATAGGAATCTTTTGTATATTATCCATTTTGTCTTTTCCTTATTTAGTGTGACCTTAGTTGAGGTTATATAAATACCTCACTTCCTTGTATGTAGATAACACACATTACATTGTTGATTATTGTAAGTTTCCTTTCGTAAGCAACCTTAGTGTTCTTGTTTATCTTTTAACTCTTATCTATTCCCTTTAGCATTCATGAGTCATATTGAGTGCTTAAATTAAGCCAAGTAGGATCAATTGGTATATCGTATCCAATTGGTAGCTATCCAGATTTGCTAACCACTTCCCTTCCTCTCTTTTTACTTTCTTTTGGTTCTTATCCATTGTGATGCTTCTTTGTGTATATGACCCTAGAGATGCATCACCCTACTTGTGGATTGTACATTTATATCTCTGTTCTATATTATCTGACCCCTAAAATTTTTTAATGATGCATCTACACCTCTATATATGTTTTCATTAGAGTATAGATGGTAATATTTTGATAATAAATCTTGTGGTTGGAGATGGTTGTAAAATGAATATACGTAAGCTAAGAGTGGGTGTTGGAGTTTACTTTGACTTGACCATACTAATACTTTAGTAAGAGATTTTGAGATAATTACAAAAGTAAGTGAGGGAGAAAGAGAGCAAAGGTTTTTTGAGGATGCCAAGCTTTTGGCATTTACTTGATATTTATAGGCTTAGGAAGTATGCCATATTAGGAAGGTGAATCTCACATCGTGATGGTTTAGATTTGCTGAAGATTTATTGAAGGTGATTTCTAGATTTTCCAATAATAGAAGAGCTCATTATGAGGTATGAGCTTTTGGGCTTAAATAGAATTTCTTTAGAATTTAGTTAAGCTCCACGAAGCTCGCTGTAATTTAGGTGAGGTAATCATAAGGGTAAATACAGTGACTAAGTTGTTTGAAGCTTGACTTAGGATTGAAGGTCTTGACCTTAAGTCCCAAGAAGTTTGCCAGGCTTATAAAAGGTTCATGTCTAAAATAACTTATCAACTTTAGTATTTTCCATAAATATAGACTCAACGCATGTCATAGGAATATAAATGTATACTTAAAAAATTAGGAATGTTGACATAATTTTGAAAATTAATAAGAGGAATCGACAATAATTTATTGAGGTTTTATTCGATTTAATAAGTGAGACATTAATCTTGTTAATTTTTTTTTAATGAAATTCTTTAAACACCCCCCTTATTTCTTATACCGAGTTCCTTATTTTCCATGTGATATATTATTTATTAACTAAATGTTACCTTTTAAGTTTCTTTTTGATTTTAGATTTGCAAACATGTTGAGACACTGGGATTGTTAATAGATATAGACAAAAATGTTTTCTTTTTTTTTTTTTAATATTTGGTAAACATGGTGCTTTGATAATTAAATTCTAGTTATTTACAAGTGAAGCTAAACTTCCATAAGCATTTTGTTCATTGGAGGCAGCATGCAAAATACATTCATCATTAACAACAAACTTATATGGTCTACTACAGCCATAGCCTAACACATCTTCCTTTAATAAAGTTGCAAACTTCCTTAAGAGGATCTTAAAAAATTGTGGAGTCAAAGGTTTGTGCATGCATAATACTATTTAGTCCATCAGTTACCCTATTGCATTCCCTTGAAACATATTGATGAAAATGTTCAAACATATATGAAATTCACAACAATGGAACCAAAAGGGCTTGCTCTTTTGCCAGCTCGATTTTCACTTATCTTTGCAAACAAGTGGAGAAGATTTGTTGGGTTCCATGACAATGACAGATGTCTTATAGAGGGTAATTGTATGTATGACATCTATGTTGTTTGTTCCGTTGTGGACAATGTTGAAACAAGGTGCATAGATATTATCTCATGCCTATCCTCATGGTCTTGGCCCATTGAAAACCCCATGTTAAAGGTGCTTTATCAAAAGCCATGGGCATGAATTTGAAGCCTAGTAACAAAGTATTGTACGAGTTTTGTAGCCCTCTCTTCATGAGAAATCATTAGTTATTGGCATAGGTATGTAAATATCAATAAAATTTCAAGAGACATTACGAACAACTTCCTTAAACTTTGATTCAAATGTAAATTTATTATGGGAATCAGCCTCTAACTACATCTAAGCCAAGGCAGACCTGTCCAAAGTTAAGGCCTATTATTGCTTGTTAAGGCCAAGTTGCAGCCCAAAAGGACGAGAGGAAGGAAGATAAACGCTTGGCATCAAGTCTGTCATCAGTCGAGGAGCTAAGATACCATAAGGCCGAGTACTCTAGATCAAAGAACCACTCGGCACAACACAGAGAGACTCGTGCTGACTGATTTTAGAACTCGGCAATTATGGGCTGACCTTTCTAGTGTCTTGGCCAAACACTGTAGGACTTTAGGAACTCCTTCCCGAACTTGTACATCCAACTACTGACCCCATCCGGTTCAGATATTACTCCTTTTAGGACATGCCAAGTGACTGCATGCTGACTTTCTTTGTAAAACGCACAGTTTTATTCTTTTGTACATGTTTTCCTTTATTTTATTTATGGGCCCAATTCTTTAGGGTTTAAGGCCTTGTACATTATTTACAGTTTTGCCATTAGGGTTTAAGGACTTGCTATAAATAGCAACATCTATAAACATCAAAAGGAGGGACCATATAAACGAAAATTAGATAGTGGTACATCCCTACGTTTGGGAATCTTTCCCTTTTTGAGAAAAGCTACTCTTGAGCTAGCATTTACCGGATTATCGAGTATAGATCAAGCTCTTCATCTCTCCCGTGTTCTTATCGATCTTGACCTTAAGATTGTGGTGAACCCCTTTATTTGAACCGGTTAATGAGTTGCATCTAACTTTCATTTGAATCCTAAGCAACATTTAGTGTTTGTGAGTTGTATCAAACCCTATTTCGAGCTTAAACCCCTAATAGTGTTTGTGTCCTAGTGAGTTATATCCGTTCATATTTACTATCAAAATTAACCATCTCACTTCCTGTCTGTCATACCCATTCAACCCATTCTGGGTTTTCGAGTTCGCTGTCATTGATTCTGTATCAAATTTACCTCTTAAATTTTCAAATATTACAGATCACCCCCCTAAATATTGATAAACTAATAATGTAAACAATTTTTTTTTATTTAAAAAAGTCATACAATAATTAAATTTTAGGAGGCTTAAAGTACATTTTAATTAGTTTTTGCACCAAAATCAAAGTTTAGATGTCATTTACAATTTATGTGGGTTGTTAGCTAATTTTTTAAGGTTTAAAGGAGTGATTTGCAATGTTTGAAAATTCAAGAGCTAAATCCTTTCTCTAGTCAAAGCTTACAAGGCTTTTTGTTACATTTTTCACAAAATTTTAACATTTCTAATATGTGCAAAATAGTATATATACATAAGGTATGTCACACTAACAAATCTTTTTTTTTTGTTTGTTTTCAACAACATTGGATACGTAATTGTAAAATTGGAAGGAGAATTCCTTGTAGGAAAATAACACTTTTTATGTGTATTAAATATGATTGTCCTTCAATGATTATTTTGCCAATCATGTCAATGAACCCTTTCCATGCTTACACTTAATCAATAATAATACAAAAAGTGGAAAAAAAAAAGTCTATGTTAATGCCCTAAAACTTATGCACATCACAATTCGCCACATATTCTTAGTTTTCTAATGATACCTTTAGGTTGTAGAATACTATTGTAGTCTTTAGAGTTGATTCTAAAACCTACTAATAGTATGATAAGAATCATTCTCTAAATACAACAGCTTAAATGACCCATAGGCAAGTTATTTCACCTACGAATGTAATTATCAACAATTCTACTCAACATAATTACTCTGTTTCCTTAGATCGATAACATCCTTAATACAACACCACTATTGCCTTTATTGCAAACTATTAGTAGTAGTCCTGAACACTATATAAGCATTAACATCATCTTAATCACTTGCAGCTTTAAAAAAAAGAAGAAGAATAAGTTGAAGCCCAATATATAGCACACAAGCACACAAGCACACATAGATGCCAATCCAAGCATAACACATGCATATAATGTAAAACAAATATCTAACCAGTTATTATCTTATTATTTAGCCAACAAATTGCAAAGGGGAACTCAAGACTCTACCAAATCATAATCTCTTATGCATATAGGTAAATAGAATATAATATAAATCCTTTAGTTTACTACATACATATGATGGTGATGGTCAATTGACAAAACACCCATAAATAGGGAACCATAAGATACCTAGATCTAAATTTATTTTCTCAACATACAAGCCCACTAGAGAAACCTCACAAGAAGATTAGCATTGGTCCCTTATACTTAAAGATGGGCTGGGAAAGCAAAAATAGCTAACAAGTTCATAAGTCAAATACGAGTTAATCTAATTTAATAAGTACAACTAACAAACATATGCTATATACCTAAAAAACCGATCTAAAAGCAATCCCTTGCCTTAAATCTAATTAAACCTTGTGTTACGCCCTATGATGGGAATCGACCTTCGATCATATCCAAGCCGAGGCCTATTAATGCTTGCTGAGGTCAAGCTATAGCCAAAAGGACGAGGGGAAGGAAAATAAACACTCGGCATCAACTTTGTCGTTAGCCGATGTGTTGAGAAATCACAAGGTTGAGTACTCGAGACCAAAGGACCATTCGACACCGCATCGAAAGACTCGTGCTGATTGATTCTAGTGCTCAGCAATTATGGGCCGACCTTTCTGGTGTCTTAGCTAAGCTATGCGAGACTTCAGGGACCCCTTCCCAAACTCACACATCTAACTGTTGACCCCATCCGATTCGGATATTACTCCTTCCAAGACATGCCAGGTAACTACATACCGACTTCCCTTGTAAAATATATAATTTTGTATTCTTGTACATGTTTTCCTTTATTTTATTTATGGGCCCAATTCTTTAGGGTTTAAGGCCTTGTACATTATTTACAGTTTTGCCTCTAGGGTTTCGAACTTACTATAAATATACTAATACAGATATAGATAGATACATATACATACAGACATATATATATATATATATAGAGAGAGAGAGAGAGAGAGAGAGAGAGAGTGAAACATTCCTCTTTCGAGTAAGGTCGTACTTGAGCTAATAGAGCTTGCATTTGCCAGATTATTGAGTATCGATTACTCTCTTTAATCCTTCCCATGTTCTTATCAATCTTATTCTTAGGATTGTGGTGAACCTCTTCATTTGAATCGGTTAGTGATTTATATCTAACTCTCATTTGAATCTCGAGCAACATTTAGTGTTTGTGAGTTGTATCGAACTCTATTTCGAGCTTAAATCCATGATTGTGTCTATGTCTTGGTGAGTTATATTCATTCACATTCACCATCAAAAACCTTCTTGTTATTCGTACCCATTTTCTTTTGGAATCCCAAATACCCATTCTGGGTTCCCGACCCGCTACTGTTTCTTTGATCCTTATCATCTTGGTGTCAAAGCTTTAGGGAGACACGTGTGCTAGTGTTCTTCAAAGTAGATTTGTGGTTCTAATATTTCTATTAATAATTGATTTGTAGTATAGTGTGCTGTTCCTAGTAGTTGTTAAACAGTGGTACATCCTAATTGATTTGACTGGAGCGGTTCATGCATTGGCCTATCGACTTGCTGAGATCATATAGAACACACCACAAGTTGCTCAACCTGTTTCAAGACAAAACTCAGTTCAACAAGTTTAAAGTAGGGAGTAGGAGGATGAGCACAATGAAGGATTGACTTGGGAGATATAGATGATGACAAAGAAGAGGAGTATAATAAAGAAGAAGAGCGAATTAGAACACCCTGAGGTACCGACCATGTGAAGCTTCAAGTTTCGAGCTTTAGTAGTTCTAGGAATGTAGATGATTATTTAGATTAGTAGGAAAAGGTTGAATGTATTTTTTATTATTACTAATATGAGGACTGAGAGAAGGTAAGGATTGTTGCTATTGAGTTCTTAGGATATGTCACCATATAGTGGAAGAACTTTTAGATCATGAGGAGATAAGAAGGATATAGAAAGGTTAATAATTGTCCTGAGATGAAGAAGATACTCAGAAATAGGTTTGTAGTGGATACTTATTTACAATACACTTTTGTTCAATTTCAAGAGTTGAGGCAAGGGGGTTAAACTATTAATGAATATGTTTAAGAGTTTTAGATACTCATAATTTGCTATGAAGTAAGAGAGCCGTTAGCCTGAACATTGTCTAGATTCCTCATTGGATTAAGAAGTGATATTGGAGACATTGTGGAACTTCAGTAATTTACTACAATAGATGAGGCTATAGGAATAGCCTAATGAGTAGAAAGACAGAGAAGTAGTAAAAGCCCACCTGATCCTTAATGAGCTGACTTAGTTAGTCAAGTCAACCTGTTTAGGTAAGTTACTGAGCTCAATCAAGTACCAAGTGGACTAGATGAACAGATGTCAGGACTAGATAGAAGGGCCAACCTGATGGTGATGTACCACCTTAAACATGTGAGAAGGGGTAAGGATTTGAGAGGAAGATGAGCCATATCAAATGCTTTAAATGCCAAGGTTTTGGGCACATAGTTGCTTAGTATCCGAACCGACGAATTATGGTCATCAAAGGAGATGTCCTAAAGATTTAAGTAGACAGTACTAATGAGGAACCCGGGGTAGATGTTGTTCCCAAGAAGGAAACCACTCAAGAGGATGAACTAGTCAAGGAAGATGTGTTTGTCGAGGACTTGGACAAATTGACTCTAGTTGTTCGATGTGCAATGAGTTTAGAGCCCTCATTTGAGGAGGAGCAGAGGGATAACTTATTCCACATCACTTATAAAGTGGGTAATCAAGTGTGTGTACTCATAGTGGATAGTGGGAGCTGCATTAGTGTAACATCTGTTGACTTGGTTAAGAAACTGAATCTACCAACTATCTCACATCCAAAGCCATACAAGTTGCGCTGGTTAAATGAGAAAGTAGCACTACATGTCACTTAACAAGTCTTATGTCGATCTCTATTGGAAATTATTTTAATGATATTCTTTGTGACATGTTGCCCATGTGTGCACCTCATTTTCTATTAGGCTGACCTTGGCTTTTTGACTGAAGAGTTATTTATGATGGTTATAAGAACACGTATCTGTTTAAAAAGGATGGGAAGAAGGTTACTTTAAACCCTATTATGCCAAATCAAGTTAGCAAACTGCAAGCTAAACTTAATCAAAGATCTAAGAAGACTTTAATTCTAAGTAGAGCCAAGCTCTAAGAAGCTATAAAGGCCGACATGTTGACTTTTATGTTTATTAGAAGGCTATTAGAGTTAAAGGAGCAAATCGAGCTGCCCCTTGAGGTGAAGGAGGTATTGGATGAATATGCCAACTTGTTTCTAGAATAGTCACCTGAAGGATTACTCCCATTCAGAGGCATTGAATATTACATTGACTTAATACCTAGCGCTGCCTTATTGAATAAGCCAGCTTATTGGATGAATCTTGAGTAGGCTTCTAAGCTCTAAAGATAAGTCAATGAACTACTAGAGAAAGGATATGTAAGGGAGAGCCTCAGCTACTGTGCTGTATCAGCATTCCTTATGTTGAAAAAGTATGGTACCTGGCAAATGTGTGTCGATAGCTTAGCTGTGAACAAAATCACCATCTAGTATTGATATCCTATCCTTAGGTTAGATGACATGTTAGATGAAATGAATGGAGCTAAGGTCTTCAACAAGATTGATCTGAAGTCCGGCTACCATTAGATCTGGATGATGTTGGGAGATGAGTGGAAACTGCATTTAAAACTCGACATAGACTCTGCAAATGGATGGTAATGCCTTTTGGCTTATCAAATACCCTTAGCACTTTCACGTGACTAATGAACTACACATTGAGAAATCTGATCAAGAAGTGTGTCGTGGTGTACTTTCACGACATCCTTGTGTATAATATCGACCTTATAGCCATTGTAAATATCTCCTAAGCTGTAATCAATGTATTCTAAGCCGAGAGATTATTCAATAATTTGAAGAAGTGTTGCTTCTACTAGGAGGAAGTGGTATTTTTAAGTTATGTAGTAGGTAGAGGAGGCTTATGAGTAGATGATGAGAAGATTCAAGCTATTGGCGAGTGGTTGACTCCAACCACTTATGCCTAACCGAGAAGTTTTCGTGGATTGGCATCATTTTGCCAATGCTTTATCCAAGGATTCAATACTATTGTTGCACCTCTAATTAAGCTTACGAAGAAGAATATTGAGTTCAAGTAGGGAGAGTGAGAGGAGAGAAGCTTTGCTGAAATGAAAATGAGGTTGACCATTGCCTTAGTCTTGGCTCTACTCGACTTTGAAAGAATATTTGAGCTTAAATGCGATGCTTTAGGTGTTGGCATTGGAGTTGTACTGATATAAGATTGCACCTATTGCTTATCATAGAGAGAAGCTTAGAGGAGCGCAATTGAACTATTCTGCATATGACAAAGAGCTTTTGGCCACGATCCGAGCTCTTCGCGTGTGGTAGCATTATCTCTTACCAAAAGAGTTTGTCATATACACAGATCATAAGTCCTTAAGGTATTTACAGAGCCAAACCAAACTTTTGAAGCGCTAAGCATGATGGATTGAGTTCCCAAAGGGATTTAACTTTGTCATTAAGTACAAGAAAGGCAAGAACAATATAGTTGTCGATGCCCTATCAAGTAAAAATGTCCTTCTTACTGAGCTGCAGACAAGATTGTTGGGTTTTGCCAGCATAAAAGAATAGTGTTAGGATGATCCTTATTTTGGCCCCATATATAAGAACTATGGAGAGGGAATAGTGGTATATGCAAGGTTATCAAACTCGCGATTCTACGTAGCTAAGGGTTTTGTAGAATTGAAATATAGAAACGAAAAGTAATGTAAAAATGTAAGTTTCTACATCTTACATAAATTAGCTTTAAAAAACTATAAATATGCTTATAAATTCATAAGAACATTAAAATATATGATGTAAATAAAGAAATTTAACATAAACTTTAGTCACAATATAAGTTATAGTACAAACAAATAAGAAAAAAGTATTATGCTAATGTATAAAACTAAAATATAAATATTAGTATTGATATAATTTATGCTATAACATAAATTATTATGATAAAATAATTCAAAAAAATAAATCATCAAATGTCTTATCATCAACAAAATTACTATAAGATTAGTTGCAAATCATATGTTTTTTTTTTTTTTGCCAATAATGGAGGAAAGAAAATTCGAACCCTATCTATCTTAATAGGAGACCAATGGTGATGTCATTAGGCTATAACGGCCTTAGCGTAAATCATATGTTAGTAAGAGGGAATAACTAACATAATTATTATCATCGTTATTATTATCGTTATTGCCAACCGTTATTGATACTACTACTAATAGTATCCACCTGTTCATATTCTAAGTCACTAAAGCATTGGTTCATACTTTATCTTTAATAGTACTAATGTCGTGAATCTTTTAATCATCTTCGTTCCTACTCCTATAGGCCATGACTCTTAATATCTATAAGTACATTAACCCTTCTATATAATATTACGTCATCTTTTTTTCTCATCCCTTACTCTTAAAAGAATACTCAACAAATCATGATTGGATAAATTAAATAATCTTCTTCCTTAGTTATTCATTCATCTTTGGTAAGAGATTTTAAACAATGAAACTAGTAACGTAATCAACATAAGTTAAAGAAGCAAACATAGTGTTATTTCACTTACAATTTTGATTCACTTGCTCTAAATCGTAGAAGCCAAGTTTTTTTTTTTTTTTTTAGTTTTAATGGTTTATTACATTCAAATCATGTAGAATCGCATAGAACTAGTATAATTGGTAGAATTGCACACCTTAAATCATGATTTTACCACGAGTTTATTAAAAAATAATTTTGTGTACGATTCAACTCAGGAAGGATTTGTAGAATTGTAAACTCATAAAAACATACTAGTAAACTTATGATTTTGACAACCATAGGTAGATGATTACCATGTGGAGGATGGTTATCTATTTAGAGGTAGCAAGTTATGTGTGTTGACCTGTTCAATGAGAGAATTATTGTTGAGAGAAGCCTATGATGGAGGACACTCTGGACACTATAGAGAGTAGAGAACGTATGAGCCATTGAATGATAGATTCTTCTGGCTTCGAATGAAGCGTGACATGCATCATGTGATTGAGAGATATGCCATCTATAAGAAAGCAAAGAGTCGAGTAGAGCAAGGAAAAGCAATGCCCCTACCTGCCTCGACTAAACCATAAGTTTACTTCAGCATGGATTTTGTCCTTGGATTACCCCAAAATGCTTAAGGGAAAGAATCTATGATGGTTGTCATGGATAGGTTCAACAAGATGGCATACTTCATGCCTTGAACCAAGACTAATAATGCTTTAGCTATTGATTCTTTATTTTTGCAGGAAGTAGTTTACCTGCACAGAATACCGAGGAGTGTGGTATTTGATAGAGATCTAAAATTTCTAAGCCATTTCTAGAGAACACTTTGATGTTGGATGGGCACCAAAAAACTATTTAGCACCTCCTGCCATCCCTAAATTGATAGCTAGACAAAAGTGGTTAACAACACTCTAGGATCATTGCTCCAAGTTGTAGTGGGGAAGAACTTAACTGATTGAGATGTTTACCTATGCTTTGTTAAATTTGCTTACAATAGAACAATATACGCTGCCACTGGACATTCCCCTTTTGAAGTCATCTATGGTTTTAACCCGGAACTACACCCTAATCACACCCCGATGCCACCTACTGACCTAGAATATCCAAAAGCAACAAGTCACCTAACAGATTGATTGAGCCATCAGAAAACTAAAGGAGAAAAGCAAAGGAAGAAAGACCAAGTAGTTTCAACCCGAAGACTAAGTGTGGTTACACCCGAGTAAGGAAAGATTCCTTAACAAGAGGAAGAGCAAACTATCTGCTTGAGTTGAAGGACCATTTAAGATACTCTAGAAGATCAAAGACAATGCATATCAACTTGAGCTTCCGGAAGACTTTAGAGTGTCAGATGTATTTAATGTTGCTAACCTTAACCCTTACCTACCCAAAGAGAACTTGGACGAGGACCAACTGGATTTGATCCTAAATCCCAATTAATTTGGTGGGGATGATAGGAATCAGACGACCAGACCTTTGACCCGCACTTAAGCCTAAGGGTTGAAAAGTATGGCTAAGTGAATTCTTTCCTTAAGACTCACCATTGAGGAGTTCGAGCTACTACAATCTGCTGACTTGATGCATTGGCCAAATCGGACCCTCCTTTACATGTCATTAATCTCCAATTGCCAACCTGAACTGCACTTGAATGTCATTTCGACTCATCCAACCATCAACTTAGCCAACCTAAACCTAAGCCATGCTGAAAATGTCTAAGGTAAATTCCCTTCGGAAGAATTATATGCTTGGCTCGACACAACCAACCTACACCCTTACTTGGCACCTCTGCTCAATAGAAAACAAACTGATCATACAAATTTTTTTTTTTTTTACCAGAAAGTCATCTAACTACCGGGAGCTACACGTCTAAGCAAGCGTATAACAAAATCATCCGTATAAGATACTCATGTTGTTGTATTTTCAATTATACCCTTATTATTACTTATACATTACTTCTTTTAGATAATACCCTTTTAATCTTTTCCATTTTAAAAAGGTAAGACAAGAAAACCCTTATTATTCCTTATACATTATTTCTTTTAAATAATATCATAACCCTTAAGCAAGACCAGGTAGTAAGTAACCTCACTAGACTGTCCCGTACGTCATATCGAGTTGTGCCATAAGTTTTCGAAAGTTCCACTAGTGCATCATACCTTTGAAGCTATTCGTAGGTTTTCTTATCTTACCTTTTTATGTTCTTTCGTACAAATTCCATCTCGTTCTTCAAGCTTTCTCAAAGCTTGAACTAATCCCAGCAACCGGCCTTGTTAATTCTTGGTCTCGATCCACATTAGATAGTGTGGTCAATCAGATGTGCTAATTGGGAAAAGGTTCTAAATGGAGGCTACAAGTATGCTACAAGAAGCATGTTAGTTGTTTTTTTGTGATAACCATGTTTTTGAGCCCACATAAGTGTTTGAATCCTACTATTAGTTAAGAATACCCTTAATTGGATGCAACCACCCTATCTTGCTTTATTATTAAGGAAGTACAAAAATCATCGAGTATTAAGGTGAAACATCTTTAGGCAACCATTTGTAAGCAGTATGGATGTACTATACATATAAAAAGAGTTTGGGAAGCTAAGCACAAAACAATTGAAGAGGTTTATAGAGGGACATAATAGGAGAAGAAGTCTTCAATGGGGCCACTAGTCTACATTTAGTGGATCCACTGGTACTATTTCTAGTTTTATGGATGACTTGTTAATGATCATCTCTTGTTTACAATTTTTTTAATTCCTTACATGCTATTTGTGCTACTCATTTGTCTTCTACCAAACTACTCCGTATTGTTTTTATTAAGCTCTATTTTGATTTCCTTAATTTAACTTATATTAAGCCTAGTCTGCTTAATACAGATTATTTGACATTAAACTAAGGAAAAGAAATTAAAAAAAAAAAATGGAGCCAACAACCAGTTCAACCGGTAAAAAAAAATAAAATTAGGGATTTTGGGTAAGAAAACCTTAATTTGATCACTAGTTTACGGATATTTTAAAAGAATTGATTTTTTAGAAAATTGAACCAGAAAATCGGATTCGGGGGCTAACCTATTAAGACTAAGTTACCATGTGAAAATTTAAAAAAATTGATGGGCTTTGTTTTTGTAATTTTTTTAAAAATATTAAAAATATATGTAAATGGGAAAAATATAGCTAAAAATGATTTTTATTAGTATGAATTTTTTTTAAGAAAAAGGGATTTTTTTTAGATGATTGCCTAAAGGTGCCTACGTACCTATTACTCAGGATCAAACTGGCCATAGTTCTCTTTTTATAAAATTTTTAGTGGGTAGATTATTTTTATTTTTGAAACTGAACTAGGTTTACATTTATTTATCAATTTATTATTAAAAAAAAACCTAAGGAATCTAATTTTTCCCAATTAAATAAAAAACCTTAACTAATTAAATTCCTTTTTTAAAAACTCAATTTATGATTTTTTTTATTTTTCAAAACCACTATATGTCAAAAAATATATTTTTTATTAAAAAAAAACATGATTTTTCAAAAAAACTTAATTCAACTAAATTTTATTGGAATGGCTTTAAAAAAGTTGCAATAAAAATAAATAATAACAAAAATAAACCTGCACCTAAACACAAAAAAAGTTAAAAAAAAAACTAATAAAGTAAATTAATAAAAATTAATGAAATAAATAAATAATAATAAAAAATTAATGAAAATTTACATAATGTTGGATCGTGTTAGTGATGGGTGAGAGTTAGGCGACGTTGGGGCGCTGTTGGGCGAAACTGGGCGAGAGCTAGGTAAGTTGTTAGGTGAGACTAGGCGAGAGCTAGGCGAGCGACTAGGTGACACTAGGTGAGCGCGAGTGAGCGACTAGGCTATACTAGGCTTGTATGGGGTGCTATTGGGTGATAGCGGCAGTGGCTTGTGGTGGTTATGTGGTATTGTGGGTGGCTACTTGGGT
The DNA here is from genome assembly GCA_024138015.1 of Lumnitzera littorea. Lineage (NCBI taxonomy): Eukaryota > Viridiplantae > Streptophyta > Magnoliopsida > Myrtales > Combretaceae > Lumnitzera > Lumnitzera littorea. Next base: position 108,016,662 of record JAMXBB010000003.1, read on the forward strand.
GGTGGCATACAGTGGTTTGGGTGGTTGTATGGTGGCACGTGGTGGTTATGTGGTATTGTGGGTGGCAGCTTGGGTGGTGGTTGTGTTTGTGAAGGAGTGTGATTAAGAAAAAAAACTCTCCTCAACTTCCTCGTCAACGTGCTATTTCTAAACTCAAAATCAAATCTATTGTATTAAAGATACGGAAGATAGGATTATGATTTGTCAAGGATTTACCTTAACTTCTAGAAACCCTAGGCTTTTTTAGTTTTTCAAGGCTCGATCCAATCGGCTAAAATTTAGTCTAATAATTCCCTAATCTGATTTGAGCCCCTAAATTAGATGAATTTTTATCCTATATTGGTCTAGACCAAAATTAATGAAGCCCATATCGTCACCTAATCCAACAATCTAACTTAATTCAATTCAATACGATACGACTCGACTTATGACTTAACTTGCTACAACTTGACTTGATTTTCTTTTTTTTTTTTCATTTTTCATTTTTTCTTTTAATTTTGTTTTTTCTTTTACTTTTTTTTTTATTTTTCTGTTTATTTATTAACTTAGCTCAATTATAAGAAATAAATAAATAATGGCAAAAATGAGATGTCTACAGCTACCCCTTTTTGTAGTGAAGTTTAATTAAAACTTCACTACAAAGATAAAAGAGATACCCATTTTTGTTAGACCTGACTTGAATAATCTAAAGAAGATAGATCTCTTCAAGATTTATTTTGACTTATGATTCGAAGAGGACAGATCTCTTCGAAATTCTTGAAAAACTTTGTTGAATGGTCTGAAGAGGATAGATCTCGTTGACATTTATTTTGGCTAATCCAAAGAGAATAGATCTCGTTGAGATTGGTTTGGTTAATCTGAAGATAATAGATCTCTTCGATATTCGTTTTGGTTGATTTGAAGAGGATAGATCTCTTTGAGATTCCTTTTAGTTGATCCGAAGAGGATAGATCTCTTCAAGATTCATTTTGGTTAATCCGAAGAGGATACATCTCTTCGAGATTTGATCTGGTTAAGAAAGCTAGCTTAATTCTTCTAAATATCTCTTTCTAAAGACTTTTAAGGTTGTTTTTCCTAGGATTAAAGAATTTCTCAGATAACAACTAATTGGCATGCTTAAATCGACTCCCAATATTCACTCATTCAATCAGTAGAATTTCACCAAAGGACGGTACTTGCTTCTTCTTTCCTTTTTTCTTTTTCTTTTCTTTCTTTTTTCTTTTACCCTTTCTCTAAAATCTCCCAAACTTTTGAGTTTTGTAACCGTACCATGCTCATGCCTTGAATTTGCTTTGTTTTACGCCAAATTTTAGTTTACACTCTTCATGACTTCTGAACGATAAATTTCTTTTCAAAAGAAATAAGATTAAATTATTAAGAACATTCGATTTAATTTTTTTCTGGTGATTCATTAGTAAGGGTTTGGTGTTTAAGTGTATGAAGTTAGAAAAACATGGTACTTAAGGGTTTATTGGTGAAGTGTTTGTTGGTCAATGAGCATCCGAATTCGAAAACATTTATGGATATTAACTTTACTTATAAATGATAAAAGATTAACCACAAACTTATTCAAGAAAAATTGAAATCTTTATTGAACTCATTTTTCATGTATAATACAACTTGATTGCATTTGAATTCACTAGCCACCTTAATTCCAGGCCATCCATCTTTGTTAAGACTAATGCATTTCCTGATAATATCATTTTCATTACATAAGGGCTTTCATAATTCGGAGCAAACTTGCCCTTAGGGTCTTTTGCATCTGGCAACACTTTCTTCAACACTAAGTCTCCCACTTTGAAGTATCTTGGACGTACTTTCTTGTTAAAAGCTTGTATCATTCGCTGTTGGTAGCACTAATCATGACATATCGCAGTAAGCCTCCTTTCATCTAAGAGGTTCAAATGTTCCATCCGCTTCTTCACCCACTCTGCTTCATCGAGTTGAGTTTTTGCCAATACTTGGAATGAAGGTATTTCTACTTCCATTGGTAGTACCGCTTCAGTTTCGTACGCCAATGAATACGAGGTTGCACCAGTAGAGGTCTTGACCAAAGTTCTATAGGCCATGAGTGCAAAGGGAAGCATCTCATGCCAGTCCTTATAAGTGATTGCCATCTTCTCAATGATTTTTTTAATGTTCTTCTTTTTGGCTTCAACTACACCATTCATCTAAGGTCGATATGGAGTTGAGTTTCTGTGATTAATCTTAAATTGGTTGCACACTTCATCTATTAACTTGATATTTAGATTTGTCCCATTGTTTGTAATAATAGACTCGGGTGCATCGTATCTTGCAATAATATCTCTTTTTAAGAATCTAACCACTACTCTTTTGGTCATTATAGCATACAACGCTGCTTCTATCCACTTAGTAAAATAGTCGATCACAACTAAAATGAATCTGTGCTTGTTTGAAGCTGTTGGTGAATTAGTTCGATCATGTCAATTCCCTACATCGAGAAAGGGCAAGGAGCTGATAACACATGCAATTCTTAGGGAAGAGCATTGATTTTGTTAGTGTATACCTGGCAAAAGTCATAATACCTTACATGCTTGATACAATTCAATTTTATCATCATCCAAAAATACCCCATTCTCACGATCTTTCTAGCTAACATATACTCATTCATGTGAGGACCACAAACTCCTTCATGCACTTCTTTCATTAATTTCTCAGCTTCTTCTTCATCTACACACCTTAGCAATGTTGCATCTGGCGACCTCTTATATAATGTGGCTCCACTTAATAGGAAATGAGTAGCCAACCTTTTTAAAGTTTTTCCATCTTTTCGATCAGCATCTTCAAGAAACTCCCCCGTTTGAAGTAACCTTTTGATATCATGATACTAAGGTTCTTTTGTTCCATTCTCTTCAATTGTAAGGCAAAAAGCCAACTTTTCTTTCACTTCAATCTTCAAGGGCTGAATTTCTATCCCATTAGTGACTTTCACTATTGACGCTAATGTAGCTAATGCGTCGGCAAACTGATTTTCGATTATTGGAATGTAAGTGAATGAAATCTTCTAGAATTTTTCAATTAGCTTTCCTAAATGTTCACGATAAGGTACAAATTTCTCGTCCTTCATCCTGTACTCTCCCAAGATTTGGAAAATTATAAGAGAAGAATTTCCGTACACTTCTAGTTCTTGTATTCCCATGTCTAGCGCCATTTTGAGCCCCAAAATGTAGGCTTCATATTCTGCTATGTTGTTAGTATATGGAAATGTTAATCTTGCTACCACAAGGAAATGATTACCCTCAGGTGATACCAATACTGCTCCTATCTCATATCCAAACACAATGGCTGCTCCATTAGTATACATTTTCCATCCTAATTTCTCATCGCTCAATTCATTGCCATCATCACATTTTCATTGGGAAATTGCGCTTCTGAACCATCGTCCTTATCTTCTAATGGGTATTTTGCCAATTGATTAGCCATCGCCTACCCTTTAACTAAACTTTGACTTATGTACTTGATATCAAACTCAGAGAGTAACATCTACCACTTTAATATTCTCCCAATCAATGTTGGCTTTTCTGCTAGATACCTCAAAGGGTCATGTTTTGTTAATAACTCTATTGAATAATAAAGAGTGTATTGCCTAAGCCTGTGCATCACCCATACTAGGGCACAATACATTCTTTCCACTTCCGAGTATTTTTGCTCTCCTTTTATGAATTTCTTGCTTAAATAATATATAGGATGCTCTTTTCTTCCTGTTTCATCTTTCTGCCCCAGCATGCATCCTATTGACTCAGGAAGAATCGTTAAGTAAAGGATTAAGGGCTGTCTTGGTGTAAGAGTGACTAGTACAGGAGGATTCATGAGATACTCTTTGATTTTAGCAAATGCTCACTCATACTCTTCATCCCATTCAATGGCCGCATTTTTCCTCAAAAGTTTAAATAATGGCTTGCATCTATCAGTTAATTGCAATATAAACCGAGCAATGTAATTCAACTTTCCCAACAATCCCCAAACTTCTTTTACAGTCTTAGGTGCTGGCATGTTTACGACTGCCTTGACTTTATCTGAGTCTACTTCGATTACTTTTCTACTGACTATAAAACCCAACAATTTGCCGAAAGTTACTCCAAAGGTGCACTTTTCAGGATTTAACTTCAGTTGGAACTTTGATATGAGGCAAGTGTACCTATCAATTTTAATATAGCGGATGTAAGTCGGAGTTGATCCCTTAGAGATTTTAAGTACTAATATTAACCTTAGCTTTATTATTTAGCCGGAAAATTGTGATAAATTGAATGAATTAAAAATACTGAAATTAACCATCTAAACTAATTATGAGACTTGATTAAGCAAATTAGAAAGCAATAAAACTACAAACGACTTCAAGAAATTAATAACGTATTTAGGAATTATTTCCCCTAGTGTTTAACATGTGACCACTTAAAATATATTCAATTCAGTTTCTATTATTCTTGACCGGAGGGATTCACAAATAAAGTTAATATCTTTCTCAAGCATATTAACCTTGATCTTAAATTATTTACCGGAATCTCTTCACTTAGTAATATAACTTAGAATTGCATTAATGTATAATGAATTCCCATACAAACAATCAACTTTTCGGAAGAAACATGTATCTTATCTCTAAGTATACATGTAATTCTCTCCAATTATGCCAAGTTCTAATTACACATGCAATTTCTCAATCATCATGCATAATATCATAAATTGATACTCTAGAATTATCAATCAACAATTAAACAACATAATTGAATCAAGAAAAGATAGAAACTTTATTGAAATTTATAATTCAACTCAAAAGTCACATGAAACCCTAGGTTCCATAATCCTAAATACTCGAATTCTAAGCTATCATAATGAATCTAGAAACAAGTTCCATAAAAAACATAAAATAAAACATGGAAAACCCCTTTAGTTGATGAACAATATCTCTAATCTTGAAATTGATGTTGTTCTCGCCTTTTTCTTCTCTTTCTTCTCAAGTCTCTTCTCTTCTCTCGTGTCTCGTTCGTTTCTCTAATGTCTCTCTTCTTTTGAAACCCTAAGATATCCTTTTATATATGTATTACAAAGATTCTATTTTCGTTACCAGACACGGCCTGGGACATGGCCGTGTCCCCAGGTCGTGTAACTTTCTACACTAAGGCAAAATTTTCTATATAACTTCAAAACTTCATAACTTCTTCGTTTGAACTCCGAATTGAGTGAAACTTGATTCCTTTTCTTCGTTTTCGATCCTAGAACACGTTCAAACCTTGAAATCAAAATTTTACTCAATTAATTATCAATTTTTTTAAAGAAAACCAAAAATGTAAGGAAAATACTATAAAATCACCATATGAAATATGTTTAAAATCAAAGTTATCAAATTTCCCCATACTTGAGCATTTGCTTGTCCTCAAGCAAATAAATCAAAACAAAACTTTCGGGACAAGAAATGTTAAACAAAATTTATCACTATTTAGGAAACAGGTGAACAAATACACTTAACCCGAAGAAAGGTAAGAAAATCATTCTCAACTAACTTGCAATAATAAAGTCAACCAATTTCATTTGACCATATTCAAATGCTCCAACCATACTTAATACTAGAGTTCACTAGTTAATTTATGAAAATCAAAATTTACCCGAGTCATTTAACTAAGGATTCTTAAACTAAAAATTAGATTTAACATCTCGCCAATTAAGAAAGAGTCATAAAAATTTTGTCCATTTGACTAAAGTGTATACAATTCTCTTTTCCATGTCACTAAGTACCATAATCTAAAACAAACACATTTTACATCCACTCATCCTCCAATCATCCCCCTAGTTCATGCTTTTGTTGAGAGGTCTTTTAAATTTACCTTATTTAAGCACAATTGTGTTGGTAGAGGGAAAGAATCTCGCTCTTCTGACGGACCAAGACCGATCTATACCAACTTATTTCTTATATTGATAGCGGGAAAGAACCTTGCTCTTCTAACGGACCAAGGCCGATCCATATCAATTTTTTCATTAGAATTGGCATTGGGACTCAATCTCGCTCTTCTAACGGACCAAGACGAATACTTACCAATTTTTCTATTCATACACTTGTTATTACTTTTGACCTCCAATCATTGTGATTTTTCAGGGGTTTCTCAAAAGAAGAATTTCATTTGTTTGTTTGCTAAAAATTATAGGGCTCTTAAAAATTTCTAAGAGAAAGGTATACATAAAAGTAAATTTAAAAATAACCATGACTAACTCTCAACTAGTGATGTTGCTCCAATCTCAAGTCTTAAAGTCCTAAGCTAAATAACTCGTAACTTTGCCCTCCACAAATTTGACTAATCAATTCTAGTAAAGTATAATAAGATCAATAACGATCAAGATGATATAGTTGATTTGGCTTAATATCAATTAATCACCTATTGTAAGTTAACTTAAAAAGTAATTGGGTCAAATATGAATAATTGGTCTCCTAAACAGTAACAAATTCATATATATCCTTTTCCCACACTTAATAATGTACATTGTCCCCAATGTACGACTAAGAAAGCACAACATTAAGATATGAAACAATAAAAACCATCATAGGGAAAAAGGAAATACATGTATTGAAAAAGAAACTAATACTTCCTTGCCAGTCGAAAATAAGGTGAAGAAGTTCATAACGAAGAAGCATCATCATCGTCGTCACTGCCTTCAACATCCTGTTCACGACCTCTAATCGCCTCTTCCTTACCATGAAAGAATAAAAATGAAGTAAACTCTTAGACAAAATGTATGTATTAATTCCCAAAAGTCCTAAACGTCAGGTAGCTAAACATGCCTAAACAATGAGGAAAATACAGCATAAACAAGAGAGGACAGAAGAAAAAAATTAAAAGAACTTACTTGGATCGAGAACATGAGGAGAAGATAGAGAGAAGATGAAATGTGAAATGAAGTTGTGTGGATGTTTGTAAGTGTTTGAGAGAGTGCGTGTGCAGAATCGTGTGGGCTGGGCAGATACGGGCTGGGATACGACCGTGTCCCACACCCGTGTAACAATCTGTGCCATCGTGTCTTACCTGGATGCATACGGGCTGGGACACAACTGTATCCTATGCCCGTGTGACTTTTGCTTCCCATGTATGAAAACTGGACGGACACGGGCTGGGACACGACCGTGTCCCACGCCCGTGTAACATTCTGAGCTCTACTGTGAAGTCTGGACGCACACGGGTTGGGACACAACCGTGTCCCACGCCCGTGTAACAATCTGTTCGCGGGTGGGAAATTTTGGGCGTACACGGGCTGGGACACGACCGTATCCCTTGCCCGTGTAACTTTCCATAGGTGGGCAGATTAAAGGGCTTGGATGGACACGGGCTGGGACACGACTGTATCCCATGCCCGTGTAACTTTTTTTTTTTTTGAATTAAATTTAAAGATAAGGGAAAATTAAAGAAATAAAAATAATAAAACTAAAAAAAACTAAAGAGAAAAAGCAACAATAAAACTAAAAGAGAAAAGGCTATGACGAAAATTGAAAGAAGATATAAGAAGCAAAGCAAAGTTAGATAAAAGGAAAATAAAATGAAATAAACTTAAAGAACTAAAGTATAAGCAAAGTTAGACATGGGTTGCCTCCTAAGAAGCGCTTTAGTTAACGTCGATAGCTCGACGGGATACGTCTTTAGCTCGACGGGATACGTCTTGTCATTCATGATTCTTCATCTAGGTGGAGATAGGACTTCTCCTGTATCTCGCTTTCGAACTCTCCATACGAGCGTAAACTTACCCTTAGGCCATCGACCTTGCCAATTCCATTTCATTGGTGCATAACTTCCATAGTTTCTCTCCTTATCATGCCACTTATCAAATTCATGTAGCCTAAACTTCTTCATCTTGTCCGCTTTTACCTTTGATGCGGTTGTCATTGGAAGTTTTGAACTTTTCACCACAACGGAATGTTCCAAATGATTTTTTGACAGTTTTGGTTCCAAAATTGGTGGCTTCTCTTTGAAGGATTTTAACCTAGGATCCTTTGACTTATGGAGTTGATTAACCCCCTTCTTGTCTACAATAGATTCATGAACTTTTATTTGAGCTACCATTTCCGCACAATTGGGGTTGGTCACCAAATCTTCATCTCCCTTTTGCAAGCAATAACTTGAGGAATCCTTGGCAAGCGTTTCCTGCACACATGTAGATAGAACAACATTAGTGGCATTAACATTGCGACATATGTCCTCTAGGTCAAGAAATTTGTTCACTGCCTCTGGAGTTTTAAAAACTATTTCATTATCTCCGACCCGTAATATCAACTTATGCTCACTAACATCAAAAACAGCCCTAGCGGTGGCTAAGAAGGGTCGACCTAAAATGATTGGCACCTCAATATCCTCATCTATATCAAGTATAACGAAATCCATGGGAAAGATGAATTTGTCTACTTGCACTAAAACATCCTCTATGATGCCTCTAGGGTATGTGATAGACCTATAAGCTAATTGAAGACTTATGCGCGTTAGTTTAGGTTCTCCTAACCCTAGCTTTTTGAACAATTTATACGGCATCAAATTTATACTAGTTCCTAAGTCTGCCAAAGTATTATCTACTAACAAATTGCCAAGCATACAAGGAATAGTGAAACTCCCTGGATCGTTTAATTTTTGTGGCAGCTTTTTCTGGAGAAGTGCTGAGCATTCCTCATTCAATGTGACATTTGTAAGCTCCTCCAACTTCTTCTTATTCAATAGAAGATCCTTTAGAAATTTCGCATACTTTAGCATCTGTAAGATTACATCAACAAGAGGTAAGTTAATGTGCAATTGTTTGAAAATATCAAGCAATTTACCAAATTCCTTATTCGGATCAGTGTAACTTTGCTTAAGGCGCTGTGGGTAAGGGATAGGAGACTTGTACTCCTTTACTTTCTGTGGTTCCATACTTTCTTTTGATTTTAGTGGCTTTGCATCTTCCTTACGGTTGACTTCCACTTCTTTCTCAACTACTTCCCCACCATCCTTCTTCTCCACTTACAGTTTTCTATCACTTCTTAAGGTCACAGCATTAACATGTTCCCTAGGATTGACCTCAGTATTCCCTAGGAGTGTTCCCTGTGGTCTTTCAGAGATTAGCTTCGCAAGTTGACCAATTTGGTTCTCAAGGTTGCGATTGGACGCCTCTTGATTCCTCAATGATGATTCAATGTTGGATAGCTGAGCCTCATTGCCTTAAATATATTTTGTGAGAAGTTCTTCCACACTGGACTTCTTTTCTTGAGGGAGAGGAGGTGGGAATGGTCTTTGAAATCTAGGTGGGCCAAAGTTGGTCTTTTGTTGGCCTTGGTTTTGATTTCCCCATGAAAAATTGGGGTGATTCCTCCATCCGGGATTATAAGTGTTGCTGTAGGGGTTATTTTGTTGCATAGGTAGATTTCCTAGATAATCTACCTGTTCCAGTTGTTCTTGTGCTCCATACCCCTACATCCCAAAGTCACTTACATCTGATTGCACTTGTTGAGGGCCAACAGAGAGTGCATCAATCTTCTTACTCAATAGGTCCACCTTGGCTGCCAGAGCAGTGGTCAAGTCCACATCATAAATTCCCATAGCCTTTTGCTTGGCTCTAGTGCTTTCCCATTGATAATTGTTCATTGCTATTCCTTCAATCAGGTTTTGTGCTTGCTCAGGTGTCTTTGTGTTCAAAGTATCTCCTGCGGATGCATCAATCATCTGTCTAGTAGATAAATTGAGACCATTATAGAAGGTCTGAATCTGCATCCATAGTGAGAGGCCATGATGTGGGCACCTCCTGAGCAGGTCCTTAAACCGCTCCTAAGTATCATATAGCGTCTCCGCTTCCAATTGAGTAAAACAAGAAATATCATTCCGAAGTTTAGCGGTCTTTGTAGGTGGGAAATACTTCTCCAAAAATTTCTTTACCAATTCATTCCAGGTTATGATTGAATTTCTTGGTAGAGAGTTTAACCACTGTTTTACTCTACCCCTCAAGGAGAAAGGAAATAGCCGTAATCGAATGGCATCATCCGTGGCTCCATTGATTTTAAATGTACCACAAATCTCTAGAAAGCTAGAGATGTGGGCATTAGGATCTTCATCTTGGAGACCATCAAACTGAACATATTGTTGCACTATTTGTATGATGTTAGGTGCAATTTGGAAGTTATTAGTCGCGACGGTTGGCCTTGCAATACTAGAGTCAGCTCCAATAAGTGTAGGCCTTGAATAATTGGACATGGTCCGATTTGCTTCATTCCCGTTGTTAGCCATGTATGGTGGATCTTCTTACTCAATGAATTGAGTGTTGGCCTCTTCACCTTCTTCCTTGATTTCAACGATTGACTCGTCGTCTATGGTCGCCACAATTTATCTAGGTTGCGATCTTAAATTTTGAAGGGCAGTTCTCTCGATTTCAGGATCAAGTTCTACCAAATCTTCTGGATTACTGCGGGTCATGCACTACAAGGGCAAGAAATATAAAATCAATTGCAGCTCTAGGTAATAAAAGTAAACAATGAAAACATAAGAAAATAAAGAAAAAAAAAATGGTTAAAGTAATAAAGCAACTAGCGTTCTTAATATCGAAAATCCCCGGCAACGGCGCCAAAAACTTGATATGAGGCAAGTGCACCTATCAATTTTAATATAGCGGATGTAAGTCGGAGTCGATCCCTCAAAGATTTTGAGTACTAATATTAACCTTAGCTTTATTATTTAACCGGAAAATTGTGATAAATTGAATGAATTAAAAATACTGAAATTAACCATCTAAACTAATTATGAGACTTAATTAAGCAAATTAGAAAGCAATAAAACTACAAACGACTTCAAGAAATTAATAACGTATTTAGGAATTATTTCCCCTAATGTTTAACATGTGACCACTTAAAATATATTCAATTCAGTTTCTATTATTCTTGACCGGAGGGATTCACAATTAAAGCTAATATCTTTCTCAAGCATATTAACCCTAATCCTAAATTATTTACCGGAATCTCTTCACTTAGTAATATAACTTAAAATTGCATTAATGTATAATGAATTCCCATACAAACAATCAACTTTTCGGAAGAAACATGTATCTTATCTCTAAGTATACATGTAATTCTCTCCAATTATGCCAAGATCTAATTACACATGCAATTTCTCAATCATCATGCATAATATCATAAATTGATACTCTAGAATTATCAATCAACAATTAAACAACATAATTGAATCAAGAAAAGATAGAAACTTTATTGAAATTTATAATTCAACTCAAAAGTCACATGAAACCCTAGGTTCCATAATCCTAAATACTCGAATTCTAAGCTATCATAATGAATCTAGAAACAAGTTCCATAAAAAACATAAAATAAAACATGGAAAACCCCTTTAGTTGATGAACAATCTCTCTAATCTTGAAGTTGATGTTGTTCTTGCCTTTTTCTTCTCTTTCTCCTCAAGTCTCTTCTCTTCTCTCGTGTCTCGTTCGTTTCTCTAATGTCTCTCTTCTTTTGAAACCCTAAGATATCCTTTTATATATGTATTACAAGGATTCTATTTTCGTCACCAGACACGGCCTGGGACATGGCCGTATCCTTAGGTCGTGTAACTTTCTGCACTAAGGCAAAATTTTCTGCATAACTTTAAAACTTCATAACTTCTTCGTTTGAACTCCGAATTGAGTGAAACTTGATTCCTTTTCTTCGTTTTCAATCCTAGAATGCATTCAAACCTTGAAATCAAAATTTTACTCAATTAAGTATCAATTTCTTTAAAGAAAACCAAAAATGTCAGGGAAATACTATAAAATCACCATATGAAATATGTTTAAAATCAGAGTTATCAAACTTCCTCAATTGTTCGAATAGTTTATGTAAAGTATTTACGTAACTTTCATCCTCCTTGGATTTAGTAATCATATCATCTACATAAACTTTGATTTCTTGATGCATCATGTTATGAAACAAGGTAACCATAATATGCTGATAAGTTGCCCTAGCATTCTTCAACTCGAAAGGCATTATACGATAACAAAATGTTTCTTAAGTGGTAACAAAAGTTGTTTTAATTTTATCTTCTTCTACCATTTTAATTTGATTATATCTCAAGAAACCATCTATAAATGAGAAAAGATGGTTCCTGGCTGTCTTATCTACTAATACGATAACATGCAGCAAAGGAAAGTTGTCCTTTGGTGTTTCTTGGTTTAAATCATGAAAATCTATATAAACCCTAACTTTTGCATTTTTCTTCAACACTAGCACTGCATTGGCTACCCATTTACAGTAATCTGACACTTCTATGAACCTAACTTCTTCACTTCTTCTTTTATTTTAAGGAGTATGTCCAACCTAAATCGTCTAAGCTTTTGTTTTTTCGGTTTAATTTCCTCCCTAGTTGGCAATTTATGAACCACAATAGACAAATCTAAATCGGGCATATCTTTATAAGACCAAGTGAATATATCTAAGTATTCTAATAGCAATCGAGACAACTCCTATTTTTGATCATCCGTTAAATTACCACCAATTTTCAAGTTTCATGGACTTTCCTCTATCCCCAAATCAATCTCATCCATTAGTTCGTCAATAATCACTCTACCCTGTTCATGCCGACGCTAACTCTCTTAAATTTCGTTTAGAGTCTCAATATCATCTCCGATGTCTGACCCCTAAGGTCTAAGGTGATATTGGTACTTTCATCATTTACATGCGCGAGATATTCATTACGCTCGTCATTTTTATCAAATCTGAAGGGTAAAGGAAAAAGAAAGAAAAATGACAACGAATAAATAATAAAGAAAAATTAATAGAACAAAAGGAATGAATTTTATTAAATGAATGAATTCAAATTGTATGAAAGGAAAAGTCTAACTAATCGGATTAATTATCGAAATCGAATGTTTCCAATTAATCTAATTTTATGTTTCTAAAGAGACCTATTAATAGGAACGGAAAACCAGTTGTATAAGGAAACTGGTACGCCAATATCTTCCTTCTCGTTTGGACTGATGCTGCATTGCCGATTTAAGGCCTTGGATAGACTAGCTACTTCGGGTTCTTGAACACTAGCTGGTATTGGGAACGTTTGGTGGATGTCCAAAAAGTCCATATGAGCACAATACAGCTGATCTCCTCTCTTGCTTCTAGTTTTAGCCTTTATTTCTTAAATCTCCTCTTCAGTGGCCTCATACCTAAGCCTAAACATTCCAATATGTTGCTTGGGCTATTTCAAATGACCCCGTGCCCCTTGTCTTGCTTCTTCAATCACACTAACTTTATTGAAAATTTGCAACCCTGGCTCTTCCAATTCTTCATTTTCGACATAGGGAATAGTCATTTCTTTGTAAATCTCGTAGTCCTATTCCCCAAGAATAGTAATCAACTGCCTGTTGTTTATGAATTTCACTTTTTGATGTAGATTGGACGGAATTGCCCCTATTGAATGAATCCACAGTCTTCCTAACAAAAAATTGAAAGTTCGCGAGATATTCAGAACTTGAAAGGGAATAGTGAACATTTGTGGGCCGATCTCAACTTGTAATCCAATTTCTCCAATTATCTCCCTTTTTGATCCATCAAAAGCCCTTATTGAAATCGAGTTGGGCTTTACCTCAGTTACATCTACTCTAAGTAAATTCAGTCTCGCCAAGGGACATACATTCAGTGAAGACCCATTATCTATTAGAACTTAAGGAACCACTCTCCTTGCACACTTGACCACTATGAAAAGGGGCTTTGTGTATTGGTCTCCTTCTCCATCTAGCTCATTTGGCAAAAATGAAATCTGATCCATCGCAAATATTGAGTTTACCACTAGTCCTAGTTTTTCTATAGAAATCCCTTTAGGTACTTTGACATCCTTCAGAATTTTGATTAATACTTCTCGATGAGTATCTGATGACAACAGCAAACCCATTAGAGAGATCTGGGCTGGTACTTTGGCTAACCGATCCATTATCTTATATTTACTGGCTTTCACTATCTTCTTGGCAACATTGCAATCTTTATCATCCGTATCCTCAAAGATCATTCGAGAAGCCTCTTCCACAGTAGACTTCTTCTTAGTTTCCTCATTCTGATCATAAACTTGTGTAGACACCTAATTTTTGCCCTTCGTAGCCTTAATTTTTGATTTTTTTTAAAAAAGGGTTCTAATTCAAAACAAAATAAAAAATAACTAAAATGAAAAAACTGAAAATATGATGAAAATACAAAAAAATTAGAAAAGGAAAAATTATTATAAAGACTTTTATATTTTTTGGGAAGTAGATTATTTTAGGGTCAATAGTTTTAGTTTTGGTATAGTTTGAATTATTATTTTAAAGAGTTGCGTGAGTTAAGTACAATTTAGTTATATTAAAAATTAAGGCATAGGACAATGGCCTAATGGGTAAGCATTGAATTGGAATAGCCTAAAGTCACAGGTTTGAATCTTACTAGGCACATATGTGTCTTTTATTTTCTACATTTCATTTTGTGAAAATCGGTTGAGTGAACATGATTCAAATCTAATTATAGAGCTAATCAAATCTTCTAATCTTTTGTGAGATTCAAATCTAGTTTGATTTTCATTGAATCGGATTTAAATCTAGTTTGATTTTTATTAAATTGAGTATAAGTTGATATAAATGATTTAAATCAGATCGGGATCAATATAATGGAAGCGATTTGATATGATCTAAGGGTTTGATTTTAAGCTTTATATATTAATCGTGGCTATAAAATAAAAAAAAATATACACACACAAAAAAGCTGGATCACACTCCACTACTTCAACTCTCCACTTCTAATCACCAATCAACATCCACTCTCTACAAGAACTCTATGGAGACCACCAAACAAGAGTAGGCAGAGCAGCTTCCAAGACGCGTAACGGTGGGCACAGCTCCAAGCTCCAAACAGTTGAGATGAATGCCACTACACTGACCATCAACCTATTACGGCTATACTATCCTACGCCAAGCTTACTGCAACAACATATACACAAACCACGAACAATAGCATACTTTATGCCTACGCCTTACGAACAGAATCACCATCCATCGACCAACTAACTGTTGAATCTCCATCCTCACTACCATTGTCTCTCTCTTGAAGCACACCATCTTCAATAGACCACCGACTAGCCTTTGTCGCACAAACATAAATAGCGACATCGCCGTAACATACATACTACCGTACCCAATCAATTATCCCTTACTCACTACGAGCTACTTACAACCAACACCAATAGCCACTGCTCTACATAGCTACTGATCATCCATTGTCCCTTATGAGCAAACTACGACCAACAACTCCAAGACAGTGACCACCGAACCGAGTAGAAATAGCAGTTAAGACCATCCTCATGATAGCCACAATGAATTGCAACAGAGCCTACACTGTACTCTAGTTATTAATATGGACAGCAGCAGTGGCACAACTTTAGCTAATAGCAGCACCTATGCATCCTTTGTTGACTAGCCCTTATCGCATGAACTCGAGCAACGATCAACACACACGCACAGTTGATTTAGGTGTTGCACTAAACTCCCAATCCAAGCCCCATCATTGTTGTTGCACTCTAATCAATCCACGCACACGCACGTTCAGGAAGCACTCCATTAAATTCTAACCATATGGATTGATAAGCCACCGATCATCCTCTGCTCCATCTACGTTCGTTAGACTCGAACACATACTCTTACTGAACAGCTACGGTCATCCATGTTATTATCTACATGACCCATCCTTATCTCGTTATGCATGTAGAAGCTACGTCTTCGTTCAACTTCGACTCAATCCCTCTCTCGCAGCACTCACAACAACCCATGTCACGAACTTACCACCGACTACCACACATGACAGCAGCAACTACTGCTTCATCGATCATTCACAAGCACCCGCACATGGTCTACATACAAACAACACTAGCGCACACTACTCGCTGATCAATAGTAATCAGCACGAGCATTGCCTATGCCACAGCCAAATAACTAAGTTCAAGTATGGTCTTCTTCAAGTTTTTATTTTCTTTATTTAGTTATCGTTGTCTTTATTATCATACTATTATTCTATTAGTTAGCCAGTTATGTTCAAAACATGATATATTCATATATATGTATATATATTAGTTTAGGGGCTTTTAGCATTAAGTTGTTAGGATTGATTACATAAGAAGTCATTTTTTTTCTTTAAATAAAAATTAATAAAACACCTTTTTCAATAAATAAATAAGATAGGATTTTTAGAGTATTTTTTTATAAAACAAAATCACTTAAAAGTTAAGCCCTTTAGATTTTTAAATAAACTAAATCAACAACAACGTAAACTTAATCGATTTCTAAGAATAAAAATCAACCAACATACTAAAGATTTTTTTTTAAGAACTACGATCATCTGATCTTAGCTAGTGAGTACGTATGTATCTTTGGGGCGACGATAAAATTTGTAGAAATTTAAGTTTTTTTTTTTCTTTTGGTTTTTATTTTTCTTAATAATATTACAAATTGAAAAATAATTCTAATTTCAGTAAATAAATAGTGGTACTTATTAGAGTTTAATAGGTTAGCCCTTAAATTCGGAGCCCTCTAGTTTTTCATTTAAATTGAAATCAAAGACCGGTAGCTAAATTGTAATTAATTTACCAAATTGATTATGATTTCTCTTTTTCCTGACTTTGGTCGGGTAATGACTCCAAAAATTTTTCTAAATAAAAAAAACCAAAATTTTCTAATTTCTTTAGTCAATGGTTAATATTAAACGGGTTAGGGTTTAGTATTAATCAGAAATGGGGAAATCAATTTTAAATAGAAATAAAAAAATTAGACTCAACAACTTGTCCTGAACGTATAAGCCCACCGACCCTGGGTGATAAGGCCTTAGTTGTTTGATTCACTGCGTGGTAATCTAGAGGTGTTGCTTTGTAATTCTCCAAGGCTATTAGGACATTGAAAGCAATCTTCTTAGGCTTTCCCAATTCCTTAACCTTCTTAGTCTCCCTATCATACTCAAAAACCAATGGATTAGGCCCGTCTCCGATCATTCCAACAATCTTAGCCATCTTCTTAGCTCTGACTATAAGTTTGTCTTCTTCCTTGAATTCTAGAGCCCATCTAGTGGGTAGGGCGTTAACATATATAATAGGTGAACCAACATCATCCACCAAATACTCAAACTTCCCCGACGGTTCTCCTAGGGTATCAACCATTGGATCGTTGGCTTCATATTTTTTTTCTAAGCCCCTTCTAAGTACTTCTCTTTCACGGTTTTGGGATCCTCATAGCCATGATATCAACTTTCTTTATCTTCCCATCCTTTAGTAGCTAATATATTGTGTAAGCCCTAAAGCCAAGCCAAGTAACCGTATGTTTGAGCTTAAAACCCAAGGTTTAGGACGTCGGCTAAGGGATCCGATCAAACCCAAATTATAAACTATTTAGCAAAATACCAGTAAAAATGACCCTGTAAACTTAAATTTAAGAAAATAAGTAGTAAAATAGGAGACTATAAAATTTTCAAATTTTAAGCATAATAATTGCTAATTACCGAAAAGGCGAAAAGTGTAATATAATAACTAATAAATTATTAGAGATAGATTATATGTATACTAAAAATTTTAGAATGACTAAAATAATATTTAGGAATGTTCACGTGTACCCTACATGTATTTACGTGTAGATAAAAATACGCATAATTACCAAAATTGGCCGAAAACTAAGCAAATAATTAAAGAAAAATACAAAATAATTATAGAAAAATCAAAAGAGGATAAGCTGCAACAAGATTAGGTCGTGATAGAAAAAGAAAAAAATAACCAATAGGAATTGGACAAACAAAAAGCCAAAAATGAAGGAATTGGGGCAAAATCCCATCAAATTAATACACATTAAATTCTACAATTGTCTATAAATAAGGAAAAAAATTCCAGAAGTCATTTGGCCAGTTTGAAATCTGAGAAAAATCGAAACACTGAGAAAATCGAGAGAAAATCCAGAAAAAAAAAAAAAGAAAACTGTGCAGATTAGCAAGGTAAACTAAAATCACTACCCACCATCACTTGGGACCGAACCACCACCACCACCCTACACTAGAACCACCACCTGGACCAGCTGACAGCCTTGGACCGGGTTTGGACGGCCAGAAAGCTTCGAACCGGTTAGTCATTTATTCACCCCGATTTTTGTATAATTTTGTAAAATTAGTTATTTTGCCCAGAAAATTATGAAACTTGTTATTCTAAGGTTTTATTGTATGTAGATTTAGGGAAAAATATTAATTTAGTTTAATTATGTCTGGAAATATAGGGTCCTTAACAAATTGTTCAAAACCGAACATGATTAAACTGGAAATTAAATAGGCTTAGGGATGTAGTTTGGGGCTCAAAATTTTTCTGTAGGATTCTCATATGATGTAGAACAGTGCTATGAAGCCATTTTTTTAAAATTAATTTTCAAAAATTTTAAGTTAATTTTTAGCCCTAAAACGATGATAAAATTGGGTGATTTAGGATTAATTAGGTGATTAGGATGTTAATTACTGATTTGGATCTTAATTAGATGTTTAGGGAAGTTAATCTCTACAGTGGAACCCTAATCCTAGCCTTTAGGTACTAAGTATAGTTAATTAGGGAAATTAGGTAAAGAATATAAGAAATTAGGAATATGTAAAAGTGTAAATTAATAAATCTAAAAAAAAAGGTTATTTAGATAATATTATAATTAAAATCAGAAAAATAATAAATCTGAAATAATATTTAATTTTAAGTAAATATCTCAAAATGTAAGATTTTTACACATCGGGAATAAATTCGATACCACAATTAGGGTTAGCGTGTATCGAATAGTTTAGAATACTAAAATTACGACCCAATAGGATATTTGAATACCCGAGCATAATGTGATTAATGTCACATTGGGATTCGAGCTTAATTACGACTTAGGAATTAAAACTAGAATCTAGTTTAAGAACCGAACCTCGAAATAGAATACAACGAACTATTAATATATTATAGGTATACAGGAGGAAAATAAGTTACATTATGAATTAGAATAAAAATCCATAAAATATAAGTACTAAAAGGACCTATTATAGGACACCCAGAAAACAAATCAGCTCGCGAATAAAGGATGGAGCGATCGAGCAAATTCAAGTTGGGTTATTGCTTATTGTAATAGAGTACTAGTTTTGTAGTACTCGGAGACTTAGGCTTGTATATGATTATGATTGTAAATAGTTTGTGCATGTGCTTGATGTATCTGAATTCGTGCTGGAATTTGTACTGTAAATGATTTTGTGACTGATTGAATTGGTATGAACTTGTTAAACACCCTAACCGAAATTTAATCGTAGTCGACCCTAATAACCGAAAATGTCATGCATTGCAACCCGTTAGGGGATCATAGGACTCTCCAACCAAATACCGACCCCTTCGAAAGGGATAGCGCAGGATTGCAAAATGGTCCCTTCTTCATCATCAATCGAACTAAGTGACAGGAGAGGAGGTCGCGGCGGGGGTGAAGTTAATGGTTCGAAGGTAGTCGCGGGAGGAGCGAGGTCTCCATTGCATAAGCCTGGGTTTGGTTGTGAGCTGCTGCATAACATGGAACTCCTCAACCCGGATTGGAGCGGGTGAAAGTTCTCTGATTTCACAACGGACCGGACTACGTTGTGCGATGACACTTGATTGTTGCATTGCATGAAAATAATTGTTTGTTAACCTTGTTTGTGCTTGTATGCATTCATGAGTCTCCAATTCAACTTACTGAGCTGTAGTTACTTATAACCTTATAGATCCTTTTGCAGGTTCTGATTTGTGATCACTACAAGTACTATGCCGCCCTACAATTACCAAGAGGTTAGTCTTTTTGAAGCCAGGGGAGTGAGGTCCAAGATATTTAGTAAAATGTGTAACTGGACTGACCTTATAGTTAAAGGTTAAAGACTGATAGTTATTCTGTAAATTAGTAGACTGTGGTGATTATGTAAATTTTCCTAGGAAGCTCTGTGGACTTATTTATAATTATATATGTTTAATAGAAATTTGTGATATTTATCATGATTGTAGTATAATTATTAATCGAACTGTTTACTTCAAAGCGAGTGGTCGTCGACGCCTTGTATAGATTATCTCTATGGTAGGAACTGTGAAGCCAGTTTCTATAATAGAATGGTTTACACGGCGCGACTATTGCGACTTCGCAACTTCAAGGCATAACATATTGTTGGTTTAGTCCAGGTCCTATTCTTAAGATTCTTATTCTACAAATGCCCAGCTTGCCTCAGATTCCATGCTATCCCCTCAATAGTGATGGAGCAGACTATTTAGATTGATCTCTGGTTTAGAAACTTCAGCAATAATCATATTGATCGAATTTCCATGATTCGATACAGGGTTGTTACCCACATTGAGAGTGGGAGTTTGAATGAAATCCAATCGAACCAATTTGGCATCAATAAGATCATGGATTTTATGTTTGAGTCTCCAACACTGATCTATAGAGTGCCCTACTTACCTTAGATGATAATCACATTGAAGCTCTAGGTTATGATCCCTCGGTCTTTGTCCTTTCCTTGGTATTTCAAACATCAGAAGGTTCTCTTTCCTTAATCGTATGAGAACCCAGCTTAGAGGAATGGGGATATGTGTGAACTATCTTCTTTGTGGGCGGTTGTTTTGATTTGGACTTAGTGGGGGATTAGATCCTCCCGTCATGGCTACTGAGGCTGCAGGTCTGATAAGGATGTCGGTATTGAGAATGCTTACAGTGGTTTTCTTGGCTTTGTTGGAAAATCTTGAGGGAGGTGTCTTCTTCTTAGCTACTTTAGTATTAGGATGCCTTCCAGTAGCAATAGCTTCCTCAATTTGGCACCCTAAGGCTATAATTTTTGTAAAGTTAGAGGCAAGGTGTTACGCCCCGAAATTGCAGAGTCGCAACAGTCCCGTCATGTAAACCAATCTATGGTAGTAACTGGCCTCACAATGCCTACCATAGACATGATCTACACGAGGCGTTGACGACTCTTCGCTTTGAAGTAAACAGTCCGAATAACAGTTATACTACAATTATGATAAATATTACAAATTTCTAATAAACATATATAATTATAAATAAGTCCACAGAGCTTCCCAAGAAGTTTTACATAATTACCACAGTTTACTAATTTACATAATAGCTACCAGTCTTTAATCTTTAACTACAAGGTCAGTCTAGTTACATATTATACTAAGTAACTTAATCCTTACGCCCCGGGCTTCAAAAGGATTAACCTCTGGGTAATTGTAGGGCGATATAGTACTTGAAATGTTCAGAAATCAGAACCTACAAAAAGATCTATAAGGATATGAGTAACTACAGCTCAGTAAGTTGAATTGGAGACTTATGAATGCATACAAGCACAAACAGGGTTATCAAACAATTATTTTCATGCAATGCATCAATCAAGTGTTATCGCACAACGTAGTCCGGTCCGTTATGAAATCAGAGAAATTTTACCCGCTCCAATCCGAGTTGAGGAGTTCCATGTTATGCAGCAACTCACAACCAAACCCAGGCTTGTGCAATGGAGACTTCGCTCCTCCTACGACTACCTTCGAACCATTGACTTTACCCTCGCCGCAACCTCCTCTCCTGTCACTTAGTTCGACTAAGGATGAAGAAGGGACCATTTTGCAATCCTGTGCTATCTCTTTCGAAGGGGTCGGTATTTGGTTGGAGAATCCTATGGTCCCCTAACGGGTTGCAATGCATGATATTTTTGGTTATTAGGGTCGACTAAGATTAAATTCCGTTTAGGGTGTTCAAACAATTTCATACCAATTCAATCAGTCACAAAATCATTCACAATACAAATTTCAGCACGAATTCAGATACATCAAACACATGCGCAAACTACTTACAATCACAATCATATACAAGCCTAAGTCTCCGAGTACTACAAAACTAGTACTCTATTACAATAAGCAATAACCCAACTTACATGAAATCGCTCGATCGCTCGATTCCTTAATTACAAGCTGATATGTCTCTGGGTATCCTATAACACAAATAGGTCTTTTTAGTACTTATAATTTATGGTTTCATATTCTAAGATATATTTTAACTCAATTTTTTTCCATATATACCTATAACGTATTAATGATTTGTTGTACTCTATTTCGGGGTTCGAATCCTAAACTAGATTCTAGTTTTAATTCCTAAGTCTTAAATAGGCTCGAATCTTAGTGTGACATTAATCATATTACGCTCGGGTATTCAAATATCTTATTGGGTCGTAATTTGGTATTCTAAATTATTCGGTGCACGCTAACCCTAATTGAGGTATCGGATTTATTCCCGATGTGTGAAAATCGTACATTTTGAGATATTTACTTACAATTAAATGTTATTTCAGATTTATTATTTTTCTGATTTCTATTATAATATTACCTAAATAACTCTAATTTTGTAGATTTATTAATTTACAATTTCACATATTACTAATTTCTTACATTACTTACCTAATTTCCCTAATTAACCATACTTAATACTCCAAAGGCTAGGATTAGGGTTCCACTTCAGAGATTAACATCCCTAAACATCTAATTAATATCTAAATCAGTAATTAACATCTTAATCACCTAATTAACCCTAAATCACACAATTTTCCCATCATTTTAGGGCTAAAAATTAACCTAAAAATTTCGAAAATTAATTTTAAAAAAATGGCTTCATAGCACTGTTCTACATCATATGAGCATCCTACAGAAAAAATTTGAGCTCCAAACTATACTCCTAAGTCTATTTATTTTCCGGTTTAATCATGCTCGGTTTTAAACAATTTGTTAGGGACCCTATATTTTCAGACATAATTAAAATAAATAAATATTATTCCCTAAATCTACATACAATAAAACCTCAGAATAACAAGTTTCATAATTTTCTGGGCAAAGTAACTAATTTTACAAAATTATTCAAAGATCGGAGTAAATAAATGACTAACCGGTTCGAAGCTTTCTGGCCGTCCAAACCCAGTCCAAGGTTATCGGCCGGCCCAGACAGTGGGTTTTGTGTAGGGTGGTGGTGGTGGTTCAGTCCCAGGTGGGTTTAGTTCACTTGCCTAATCTGCACAGTTTTTTTCTGGATTTTTTCTCGATTTTTTCAGTGTTCCTATTTTTCCTAAATGCTAAACTGTCCAAATGACTTCTGTAAATTTTTCCCCTATTTATAGACATTTGCTGTAATTAATATACATTAATTTGACAAGACTTTACCCATTTTCCTTAATTTTTGGCTTTTATGTTGTCCAAATTTTATTGGTTGATTTTTCTTTTGCTCATCCTGACATGCTACAACTTGATCTTGATTCATCTTATCCTCTTCTGATTTTTCCATAATTATTTTATAATTTTCTTTAATTATTTGTTTAGTTTTTGGCCAATTTAGGTAATTTTGCGTATTTTTATCTACACGTAAATACATGTGGGGTACACGTGAACATTCCTAATTATTATTTTAGTCATTCTAAAATTTTTAGTATACATATAATCTATCTCTAGTAATTTATTAGTTATTAAATTACACTTTTCGCCTTTTCGGTAATTAGCAATTATTATGTTTAAAATTTGAAAATTTTATAATCTCCTATTTTACTACTTATTTTCTTAAATTTAAGTTTATGGGGTCATTTTTACTAATATTTCTCTCAATAGTTTATAATTTGGGTTTGATCGGATCTTTTAACCGATCGCCCTAAACCTTGGATTCTAAGTTCAATCCTATGGTTATTTGGCTTAGCTTTAGGACTTACACAGGGTGCCCGACAAGATGTTGATAATAGGGGCTTCCAAGAGTATTAATGAAAGCAAAGGTTAGATCCTTCTCGGTTAAGGGTAGATTTATCCTAGCCACCATACCCCTTCATCCTTGAGCATATTCTTTAAAGTTTTCATTGGCCTTCTTTCGTAGATTATTTAGATCCCACATGGATAGGGCCACTCCGATGTTGAATTTATACTGGTTGTAGAAGGCCTGTGCTAGCTTATCCCAAGTATCAATCTCATTCAGATCCAATTGGGTGTACCAAGTTAAGGCAGGCCCAGTCAAGCTGTCCTGAAAAGTTTAGACCATCACCTTGTCGTACTTTGTGTATTTTCCCATTTTTCTTGATTTACAATCGAGTGTGGAGTTTCGGGCAACCAATCCTATCATATTTCTCAAATTCCGACACTTTAAATCTTTTCAGGAAGTCATTGTCTTCATATGTTGGCAAATTAATCATCCCCATCTATTCAAACCCGTTAACCATTTCTAGGGTTTTCATTTTCTCGATCAACTTCTACATGAACTTTCTTTTCATATTGCGGTGTTTCTCTTCGATCTCTTTCCTCCATACCTCAGCATTAGGGGCTGATTCTTCATCTTCCAATTCTGGGGGAGGGGTCGTTTTTGCATTTTGATTTGGCTTGACTTGAGATCCTTGTCTATCGTTAAGAATCTCGATAGCCTGAATGAGAGCTTAATCTGTTCAGCCATCTTGTTCATGCTTTCCTCCAGATTTGCTACTCTTAAGTCGAGCTCGGTTTGACTAACATTTCCAATACCTTGAGTTGACATCCTAGCTTTAGAATGAGTAAATATTGGGCTTCTAGTTAAGTCTACTCGTTTAGACGCTATATTCGAAATCCTATGTGAAAACCCAAGTTTTAGACTTTTAGGTGAATTAAAGATTTTTTTTTTTGGGCTTTTTGTTGTTTTTTTGTTTGCCTCTTTTCTTTTGTTTTTTTTTTTTTCAAATTTTCTCTTTTTTTTTTTCTTTTAAAAAGTCAACAAATAAATAAATAATAATAATAATAATGAGTAAGAGACTGCACAATTAATGAAAATTTTATTTACAAAAGCTACAAATTTATTAATCATAAGATCCAATTTATACAGCGGACCAAAAGAAAATAGAAGAAAAATTCCTAACTAATTTTCCTAAAAACTTAAATCTTATATTTACAAGAGTTAGCGGATTTGGCTAGGATGGGCTTCACCAACTTCCCTCATAATTCTTTGTACTTTAACACCCCTTTCTTGAATCTTGTTCCTTAAGAATTGATTTTCCTTCAATAGGCTCTCATTTTCTAACTTTAACTCTTCATTGATTCTCTTACTTTCTTGGAATTGGGCTTCAACTCTGGCCCGTATGATGTCTCGGTAAGCCTGCTTAGTGGGTGAAAGACGTGTTGGTTCTAGCTTGTGTCTGAATACTTCTGGAGCTTTATACCGTATTTTTCCAGTCTTCTCCAACTGATCACAAATGAACTGCTTGGTGGCTTGATATTCTCCAACTTTGCCTCTTAAAGTTCCCACGTTAACTATCTTTTTTACTTCTCTCTGTTCCCATAACTTCACAAGTTCTGCTAGTCGTCGAATCAAAGTAGCTGTAGGTAAAAAAGGATCTTAATAGTTCATCATGATGACATCCACGGAGTCTCTGTAGGCTATCTCTTGAAGTAGACCCAATTGTCTGGTGACACAAGCTAGGAAGTATCCTATATAGCCAGTAATGTCGATAAGGGGGACTCTTGCATAATCGGTGCACTTTAAGACGTCTTGAGTGCAGTGGCTCCATCTAGCTATCCACATAAAGTCTATTGGCTACATTTTACTGATAACTAATACCTATCTATTAAACTAAGCTTCATCTGGTACCTTAAGGTGGCGGGCAAAGTCGTTAATTAGATTCATATTTTCAATTAGGGACTCTTTGAGAAGCTTCCCTCCATACCCCTGTATGTGACTAAGAAACCATACGGCAAGGATTGTAAGGTTAGTCATGAAATAATCGTACCCCTACTTCTTTAAGTGGGTGAGTGTCCTGAACTGTTCTGCCAGTAATGCTGGTGTATAGGATTTACCGGCTAGGAATTGAGTCACTAGCTCGACAACTCTATAATGGACTTGACCATATCTGAAGGGAAATAGCATTGTTCCAAACATTGCTATAATAAATGCGTTGACTCTCTTTTTGGCCCACGATTCATATCCTCTATAGAAGATCTGACGATATCTCTAATAGGCATTTGGGCTTGAAAACCACTCTACTAATCTTAAGATGCTAAGACATTTCTGGCCTTTTGAAGACAAGAATGGTGCCAAGGCTGGCTGCTTGACTTCAAACAATGTCATGAAAGCTCTCTTGGGCTGGACTTTGAGATCAAGGATAGTTATGCCTACTTCGAGAGGTAAGACACTAAGTAACTGCGAGTACTCTTCTATAGTAGGTGTCAATACGTGCGAGCCGAAATTAAAAGCTGTAGATTCAGGATCCCAATAATGGATAAGGGCCTGAATTAAACGCCAATGGAGCTGGACCTGCATAAGGGATGTGACTAGCCCAATCTTCTTACGAATGTGTCTTGCTTAGCAGGCGGAAGCTGGTTTAACCAATCTCTCAAAACAGCCTTGGAGAAGGAGTACTTCTCCAACTGGAGCTCATGGATGGGTTCTGGAATGACACTACCCTGACTCTCCATATCTGTATTACAAAAAAAAATGTAAACAAAATAAAAGGCAATGACTATTTACAATAAGGCCACTAAATTTAGAATAAAGTTGGATATGATGTTAATAATTTCACAGCTTTTTAAAAAAATTTCATAGAAATTACGCAGCCTTTCACTAACTGAAGAGCAATAAAATAAAACAAAAATAAAACACATAAAACATAAGGAAATAAATTATTCACAGAGAAACAAGCATAATCTAACATATAAAAAATGTAATATGTTACATACAGATGCAATGTAGTAGGGTTAGTATTTAATAAATTATAGGAAGTATGATGAATCCACGGTTAAGGAGCACCCTTATTATAAGTAGGTTCGAAATAGGATTTTTTTTTTTAAATGAAGCTCGCGAATACTTATATATAAGGGTTACTGGTTTTTTTTTTTTTAATTAATTTCCTTTTTTAAAAAAAGAAAGTCGAACCGACCATAGATTAATCGAGCTTTTTCTATAATTTTAAAAAATAACTACCCTTTTTTTTCGAAAAGGATGATGCAAAAGGGTGGAGTGTATGGGTCTCAGGCTATATAGCTTCAAGGCTTTTCAAAGAGAAGTTGAGTAGACTACATTGAATTCTGAGTAGGATCGCTCATCATTGTTAGGTAGAGGTAAAGACCCTACCGACTTGAAGGTTACACAATGGCGACTTATCCTAGGTTTCTAAGGTGGCTTAGGTCCAACCACATCTAAATACACAAATGATTAATAAACCCCCTCCCTGCCCCCTAATTTCCCTAAAGAGCTCATTGGGCTAGGCTTTTTCTTATTGGGACTTGCATCACTAAAAGACAATTAGTACAAATATAATATAATACAAAAGGAAAATAATAATACAAAAACCTATCCAAATTTTTTTTAACTTTCACATGATTAGCCTACCAAGCGTCCTTAGTAGAGTTGCTAATTTTGTCGAGCCTTATTTCGATTTCCTTAATTTGACCTATATTAAGTCTAGCTCGCTTAATATAGATTATTCGACATTAAACTAAGGAAAAGAATTTTTTTTTTTTTTATTAAAAATGGAGTTGCCAACCAGTTCAATTGGTAAAAAAATAAAATTAGAAATTTCAAGTGGGAAAACCCTAATTTGACTAATAGTTTGCGGATATTATAAAATAATTGTTTTTTAAAAAATTGAACCAAAAAACCGGATTCGGAGGCTAACCTATTAAGATTAAGTCACTATGTGAAAATTAAAAAAAATTGATGGGCTTTATTTTTGTAATTTTTCAAAAAATATTAAAAATATACCTAAATAGGCAAAATATAACTAAAATTTTTATTATTTTTTTATTACGAATTTTTTTAAGAAAAAGAAATTTTTTTTTAATTTTTAGAAGGTTACCTCGAAGATACTTACGTACCTACTATTCGGGATCAAACCGAATGTAATTCTTTTTTTATAAAATTTTTAGTGAGTGGATTATTTTTATTTTTAAAACTAAATTAGGTTTACGTTTATTTATCAATTTATTATTTAGAAAAGACCTTAGAAATCTAATTTTTTTGAATTAAATAAAAAACCTTAACTAATTGAATTCCTTTTTAAAAAACTTAATTTAAGATTTTTTTACTTTTCAAACCCATTATATGTCAAAATATATATTATTTTATTAAAAAAACATGACTTTTAAAAAAAAACTTAATTCAACTAAATTTTATTAGATTGGCTTTAAAAAAGTTGCAATAAAAAAATAATAAAAAAAACCTGCACTTAAACATAAAAATAGTTTTAAAAAAATAACTAATAAAGTAAATTAATAATAATAATAATAAATGAAAATTTACTAAGCATTGAAACGTGTTGGTGTTGGATGGTGATGGACAAGCATCTAAGCGAGAGCAAGGCGCTGTTGGGCGAGACTAGGTGAGAGTTGGGCGAGTTGTTGGGCGAGACTAGGCGAGCAACTGGGTGACATTAGGTGTATACGAGGCATTACTAGGCGATAGTGGCGGTAGCTTGGGCGACAATAGCTATAGCTTGTAGTAGTCGTGTAGTATTGTAGGTGGTGGTGCAGGTGGTTTGGGTGGTTGTGTAGTGGCGTATGGTGGCACGTGGTGGTTGTGTGGTATTGTGGGTAGCGGCTTAGGTAGTGATTGTGTTTATGAAAGAGTGTAATTAAGAAAAAAAAACCCTCCTCAACTTTCCAGTCGAAGTGCTATTTATAAACTCAAAATCAAATATTTCGTATCGAAGATACAATTATGATTTGTCAAGGATTTACCTTAACTTTTAGAAACCTTAATTTATTTTGAGCTTTTTTTACTTTTTCGAGGCTCGATCCAATCTACTACAATTTAGCTCAATAATTCCCTAATTTGATTTGAGCCCCTAAATTAGATGAATTTTTATTTTATATTAGTTTAGCTCAAAATTAATTAAGCCCATATCGTCACCTAATCCGGCAATCCGACTCAATTCAATTCAACACGACATGACTCAACTTGCTACGACTTAACTTGATTTTCTTTTTTTTTTTCATTTTTCATTTTTTCTTTTAATTTTCGTTTATTTATTTATTTATTTTTCTATTTATTTATTAACTTGGCTCAATTATAAAAAAAAAATTAAAAAATGGCAAAATGAGGTGTCTACGGTTTCATTACAAAAATGCAAGTGTAAATAGATATAAGAATAGCAGATTGGTCACTGCTTTAGCTATAGCTATCCCATAGGTCTAAGCTAATATGAGGTGAGGACTCTTAACTTGCTATTCAGCTGCAGCCAAATTTCTTGTATTGGAAGTAACATTTGTTTCATTTCATTATAACTCGTAGGAGAATTATTAAATTAGATATCATAGACGAGAGGCGATACTTGGATGCAGGGATGGATGGGAGATCTTAATAGATCTCCAGATGGCTCCTTACCTTGAGCAAGCTAATTTTCTTGGTGTGGTGTTGGTGCCATTCATACAGTTTGATTAACATTTGATCATTGCCTTAGTAGAGCGTTGGAGAGAGAAGACACATACATTACACCTCCATATTGAGGAGATGATTGTAAACTTTAGAAAATCGATAGTCTGAACCCTAATTTAAGTCCGAGTGATCTAAATTGTGTCATGAGTTGATAAGGTGAGTAACAATAAAAGATTATGAAATTTAATAAATTAAATATAACACCGATAATAAAAACCCTAGAAATTGATCGAAACCCTAAATCTGATTTATGCACAATTAACCGAAATCGAACCCGAATTTGATTGAAACCCTAAAACTATATCTTTAAGCCTATAAAATAATTAAATATCACTCAATAGTGATATAATTGTAGTTGATTGCAATTATCAACTAAATCGTGTAATCGCATAAAATTTTTAATGAAATCGTTAAAATAACTTGTAAAAATTATAATTGTAACGCGTACCAATTAAATTTATAAATTTTCATAAAATTCCAAAATTAATTTATGATGATTATTTTTATGATTTTTAGGTTTAGAAAAGTTACATATATTTATTTTTAATTTTTATTTTCTTCCTTTTTCTTTTTTCTTTTTTTTCTCTTTTCTTTCTTTTTCTCCTCATTCACTTGTTGCCATGTCCATATGTTGGAAAGAAAAAAATCAAGAGTAGCAGCCCACGTAAGGAAAATGAAGTTCTAAGTGTTGATTTTGTAAAAAAAAGAAAAATTAGATATGATTATATTGTCTTATCCTCATAAATGAAGAGATTAGGTTAGTTTATTTTTATTATTTTATCCTTAAATTGCTTATCACGTTGGAACCAAAAGAAAAAAAGAAATTTGGAAGTGAACAATTAAAAACACAAAGTGAAGAAAGAAAAGAAAAGCAAAGTAAAAATAAAACAAAAGCAAAAATCAAGAAGAACAAGAAGAAGAAAGAGGAGGAAAAGAAGAAGAAAATTAAACATATTTAGGTAAGTATAATTATTTTGGTTGTATATATGTATATTATATATAGTATGTACATGTATATACTAAGTATTTTTGTTGTATTTTACTAAATGTTTCATTATATATATATGTATGTATGTATAAGTAGATAAACAAATGCATATGTATCCTTATGTGTGTATAAATATATGTATGTAGACATGTATATAGATACAATTAGGTAAAATATATGGTATATGAATATACATATGTGTATAAATAATAATACATGGATATATACATGCATGTACACGAAAACAATATATATATATATATATATATATATATGCATGTGTACATAAGAATATGTCTAGTAAGTATTTATTATTTTCACAAATTAAACATAGATATATATAGATCTATATGTACACGTGAATATGTATTTTAATGTGTGGATGTATATAACATTTATGTTCATATATGATATATATGTGTGTAAGTAAACATGTATTATATAAACATCTATATCCATGTGCTTCATATTTTCTCTTCATGTATATAAGTAAGTTATTTTTTTTCTTATATATGTATATATAAATGTGGCATGATATAGCATATAGTATATGAAGTATACCGTATATTAAGTAGTATATACGACATAATAATATTTGCTAAATAAAATAAGTTCATAAATATGTAAGAAGTAGGTATATATATATTACTGTAAATTAGGAATTACTAATTAAGTAAATTATAAAAATTAATCAAATATAATAATAAGTATATATATATATATGTGTTTGTATTGTAAAATACAAATAAATAATAAAAATAAAAGTAATAATAATAATAGTAATAAGTCTAAAATCTCAAAAATAAGTAACTAAGATAAAATATGCTTAAAATAATAAAATTATCAATTATATGATTTAAATAATTATTAAATCATAAATATATTAAGAAAAAGATAAAATTAATATTTTATAACTTTTTAAATGAAATAATAAATTTTGTGATATTTTTATATCACATTTCAAACTACGAGTCACAACATCCAAAACGGACCTCGTTACGAAAAAATATGCTTGAAAACGATCAAAATTGACTATAAGCTCATAACGATTCAAGCTAAAACGAAAAAGTTATACGCGATTCAATAAAAGACTCAAATCGATAATTTCACATAACTAAGTAAAATAAATTTTACAAATTACGGTACTAGTTTAGTTTTAAATTCCCAAACTTACAAATTTTTATATTCTTTATTCTTAGGTGATCTTGACTTTGATTCTGAGTTGCCACCAGATTATTACGATTCTTGAGTCACCTATAGCTCAGTAAGTTTTTCGTAATGATCCCATACTTGCATATGTTTGTAATTAATGAATATAAATTATGATTAATAATTGAATGTTGTATAGGATTAGGTTATGCTTGTATATGATAATTGTTTGTTAATGGTGAATTTACTTTAAATTACAATAATGTATTGATTGTTGCATAGTAGATTCATTAGGAAGTGATTATTTGTGACCTTGATTGATCACTAAATAATAAGACCTAGTTTTACTCGATTAGAAAAAGTTAACTTGAAACACGCATAATCATACACTACATAACTATTCCCAATTGTCACATTACAAGGAGGTAGCAAGAGGCTATACGTGGGTTGATTATTTGATTGTTATAAATTTTGTACGGTACACACGTGCGATATGACCTTATCTTGGCCCACGAGATTACTAGGCGTTGGAGGCGCTAATCGCGTGGTTATGGGTCGAGTGTAGAGGCCTCCGTTTTGGGATGAATGAGGGCTGTATGAACCTACTTATAATTATACATATAACTCGTTTTTGATAAAATTGATAATAGATATACCATTACATTTTAAATATGAAATATAGAGTTTCGTTATGAGATAAGTTCTAGTACGATACCCGGATTTGACTATGCCGATATATCTCCAACTTGACTTTGGAGGGTGTTAAATCTGAGTTGCATGTAGTACCTAGTCACCTGCATGTATTTGTTTGGTATATCGATTAACATGTATTCATTTGATTGAATTTAATTGGTGTATAACTTGATTGCTGTATAGTTGAGAGGATTATCTCATTAAGCTAGTTAGCTTATACCCTTGTAGTCTTCTTTTGCAGGTTGAGTTATTCGTGGAGTCAGGCCGTCGTATGCCCGAGGTTAGTTGTTCATCAAGGGGTCAATGTGAGAGCAAGACGTGATCAGAGTGTATTCATAATAGTTTGTTTAGATTATAGATATGAATATGTGATAAACTGATATTAGTTTGAGTTAAAAGTTCTAAAGACCTTATATCTGTAAATTCTTATATAAATAGATTATGTTTTATATTTCTGTATCTTATTATTGTTATCATGAAATGATATTACTTATGCTTGTGCAATTCTTGGTTGTTAGTTGTGGCTGTAGCCTTGTGTGTCATATAAAGGGTTGTCGATTGTAAGGGAATTCAATCTACAGTCTTTTATACGGTGTACGATATACGGCAACTGCCACGACTAGCCCCCTCAGGTTATGACAATGATGGTTTCACTTTAGGAAATTTTTATGCTCATTAGTCTCCTAGTTGATGGTCAAGCTATGACGAGTGGCTCCCA
Source organism: Lumnitzera littorea (assembly GCA_024138015.1). NCBI lineage: Eukaryota > Viridiplantae > Streptophyta > Magnoliopsida > Myrtales > Combretaceae > Lumnitzera > Lumnitzera littorea. Next base: position 108,049,607 of record JAMXBB010000003.1, read on the forward strand.
GATGGGCCACTTTGATATCTACCTACAGTTGCTAGGTATCTACCCTTCGTAAAGTGCTATTCATGGGGCTTGAGTGAAGTTGTCTCGGTTAAAGGATAATTTTATCGATTTGCCAGTAGGTGCAGATGATATTTATTATCCAGTGATATACTTGGGCTCATATTATGCAACCGATTGGAGTGATATTATTCTTCAACAAGTCAAATAACTGGGGGCATCTAATGTTCCTCCTTCTCTTCTACAACCTTAGTACAGCTGAATGATATACTAGGGGTGCTGTATGCCTGGTATGGCTCTGTCGCCAAGTGTTTCTTGCTTTATTGATGGATGCTGGTGAAATCAGTGGACTACTTATCGTACTTTAGGTGTAGGCATGGGAGCACTTCCCATACATAGTCCCTTTACATCGTTGGATTACAGTAATAGTAGACAATCGACTGTTGATGAATCGATGGAGAGCTGACTCAATGTTACCAAGCTTCCTACAATGTCATTAGCCAGTATAGGGATGCATTTTACCGCTAGTGTCTAAAGTAGGTACATATAATGCTAACTCAAATATTTTTAGCTTTTCGAGCTTCCATAGCTACATATTTTGAAATATTAATTTCATAAGTTGTATAGATCCTTTACTCCCATGATGACATGGCTAGGCTCCCTACTTCTTGTTAGGTTAGGAGTGACATTTGAACAGCACAGGTACTGTTAATCTACTTTCATATCGAGGAGTTGTATTTCTTGGATCGTATGGCACGACATTTTGGTGGGATCTAAGGGATTCCCGATTATGAAAATATCTCCTGGAGGTTGTACGATGTTGACTTATAAGGTCGAATAGAAATGAACTAAGCCACTATTCATGTAACCTAGTTGGAGCAATAGATGGATCATCGTAATAGGATAGTTGCTATAATACCACCACCTAATGTAGCTTTAAACTATCATGCTTGATACCAATAGGTCACTTGCTGATATATTAGCTAATCAGGAGCATCTTAGGTATGCATGATAGGCATTTAGCTTTATTGTTCTTGATAGTTCTTTACTTATGTCTTTATATGCTTACCAGACTATTATTTGTGACATGTGGGTGAATTTTATACATAAGCTGCTTGATATGTCATATGAGGATTACCGAACTTGATTTTTTCTCCCTGGTTTTATAAATTAATCTTCTTTAAATTGATCAATATTAAACCTTACTCTTTTAATATTGACACTCGACTAAGGTTTAAAAAAAACATGTTCTTTTTACCTTTGAGAAAATTTTGGAGTTGCTACTAAACCGGAGTAGGGAAATGGTTTAGGTCAAAAGCAAATAAGTAGATTTGGTTTTGATCCAGATACTAATTCACGTGAATGAAAAATTGATTTTAAAGAAAAGGCTTTTGAAAACTAAAGAAATGAGTTCAGGGGTCAAATTCTTTAAACCTTTACGGGTACCATCCACTTACTAAATTTAGATTTTACTTTCTAAAATCACCTTTCAAAAAGCTATCATATAAAATGAAACATCGATCATCAGTTAACTAAATAGATCCTATTGGATAAATTTAAACTAATCTGGAAGAAGTCTAAGATTTTTTATTTTTTACTAAATTGAGTAACTATTAGTAGAAAAACTAGTTCTTTTTTTATTTTTTACTATAATCTTGGAGGTGCCTATGTACCTGCTATTCGAGATAAGATGTATGTAGTTCTTTTGGTGAAAACTTTAGGTAGGTAGGCTGATTTTAATTCTGAAAGAAGATTGGCTTTATGTTCTTGACCCGATTTGAGTTTATTTAAGGAAAATTATCTAAAAGAATCCTAAACTTGATTTATTATTTTGAAAATTCAATGAAATGTCCTAATTCGAGGTTTTTATTTTGGCAAAGTTCTAAAAGTATCCTAATTTTGAAAATGGTTATTGTTTTTTATTTATTTGGAAAATTGTTTTTTTCTAAGTGATAAAATGATTTTTTCATTTTTTATCATTCTTTTATTTTATCATTATTTTTTTCTTGTTTAAGTTTTAACCTAGAAAATAAATAAATAAATAAATAACAAGCTAAGCTATTCTATTTTTTTTTTCTTTTTGTTCCTTTTTCATTTTTTTTCTTGCTTTGTTTTTTTATAATTAAATGATAGATGAAATAAACTAAATATAAATAAATAAAAAAGAAAATTGAAATCAAAACAAGGTCGTACCAAAGGAAGGTTTGTGCGTGGGTCATGGAGTAGATCCTAAGTTAGGTCATGGATCTAGAGTAGGTTAGATTTGGGTCGCTTTACCCGATCATGTGTGACTTACGTGACAACATAGGGAAGAAGAAGACCACCCAATGAGTACTAGAAGGGGATGTTCTGGATTGTTCTGTTGACTAATCTAAGTGGCTAAATCGATTTTCATGTGAAAGTCATTGACATTAGGGAGATAAGCAGTGGTGCATTGGTGTGGAGTAGTTGTTTGGTGGTTATGTGTGGTTTAGCCGTGAGTGGCAGTAGTGGCCGATCTACATGGTGGCTATTAGAGCTCATACGAAGGTTGGATCTTGGGTTTTGAGGAGTGGCGAGGTGTGTAGTGTTGGATTGGACTCAGATACGGTCGTAGGTAGTGGTTTATGCTAGGACAGTGGCGGTGGTAAGGGTTTGCTTGGTTGAGATGGCTAGAGATTGTGGCAGATGTTTGGGTTGCTTGGGTACAAATCTTAAGGGTATAGGTGATTTAAGTGTTGTTAATAGAGAGTCGTTGGTTGTGTGAATGGCTAATGTATGCGTAGTGGGCTTTTGTTGCATTGGAGCAGTCAGCTGGGCCTTTGGTGTTGGGTGTTGATGGTGGTTCTGGCATGCATTAGGCATCGCCATTGTGGATAGATGGGAGCCATCACGTTAGGTTAGTTCTGCTCATCAAGATGTAGACTGCCATGTGCATTAGGGATGAGTGTAGTTTTTACAGGCCATCGCTGTAGTTAAAGGTGGTGTTCAGAAGTAGAGGCTTGTATGAGAGGCCGTGATAGGGACAAAGATGGGCAGTCATGTGTTTATAGGTTGCTGTTGGTAGGTTGCGTCACAGTATTGGTTGCGATGGAATTGGGAGTTGGTTTGGGTAGCTTTATGTGAGAGAGAAGACGATCAGTGTTAGAGGGAAGTCGATGCTTGGTGTTTGGATGGTGTGGGGAGTGGTGGAGAAGGAAGATGGGGAGTATGATGGTAAGTTGTCTGGCCAGTAAGAGTGAGATGTGTCGATGGATGTTGGTCAAGAGAGAGGGATGATTGTCCCTAATCTGTATGTGTAGAGCACCACGTTAACTATGTGATCCAATAGGAAAGTGCCACATGTCTTGAAATGAAACGTGGGTAATGACGTATATGCTAGAGTAGTGCTACGTGACACACCAAGTGTCATGCTATGTGTCGGTAGTATACAAGTGAATAGCTGACGTGGTCCAATCACAAAATACCACTACGTGTTACGACCGAATAGGTGGCTTAGTGATTTCTTGACATGTGGTAGTGCATTGTGTGTGTTTTGTGGTGAAAAGAACAAAAGGCTCTTTTATGCCTTTGGTAAGGTGCGAACTTAGGATCTCAAGCTAACCCAATGCCATGCTTAAGTGCTTGTCTATTAGACCGTTGGCCTATGCTTTATCCATATGTGCAATCAAATTACAAATATTGACTAAGCAACTTAAATTAGATTTAAATCTAAGCCTAGATTCAACAACCCTTTTCTTATCTTACCTAAATTAAAAATTCTATTATATTAAACTATTTAAAATTTTTATTATTTTCTAAATTTCCTAAATCCTTTAATTTTTCTATTTTTTTTGTGACTTTTTCAATTTCTCTATTTTTTTTTTGTAATTTTCTATTTTTTGTATTTTTTCTAAATTTATTATTTTTTTGGTTTTTCCTTTACCTAATTCTAAAAATTCTAAAAAATAAAAGAGATGGGGGGTGGGGTAAGGGAAGGGGTAGGGCAAAAATGTAGTATCTATAAGGATATCATAGCAGAGCAGGCCATCATCTAGCAGCTTAGGGGCGTGCACCTGAACAATGCACTCGAACTGAGATTGGATATTAAGGAAGAGGACTCTCCGTCACACAAGCTACAACATAGAGGGTACTATCAAGGACAAGGACAGGGCTAGGGTTAAGGGTGAGGACATTGATAGGCCGAGTTGGGTATTAGGGACAATCCTTCTCTTGAGCACTAATCATTGGTTGCATCTTTTGTAACACCTGCATTTCAATTCCAAACATCCTTCACTCGAAAGAGCTCCAGCGGTCAGATGTTCCAAATACCCTTCGTTAAAGAGAGCTTTATTAGTTAGATCTATATGCCTCTTGCTCCATTAAGGAGGCCAGTTAGAGATCGCGACGAGGACATAGACGAAGGTCTTGGTAGGTAGAGCTTACTTCAACCCCTATGCATGTGTCATACTTTAGTACGTATACTGAGGATGGGACACATATTACACAATTGGATGTAGATTAGATGGTGCAGCCTTAGCTTGATACAGATACCCAGGATACACATGCATGTATACGCTAATGACACATACATCATTTGATCGTCACTAGTTGCAGCTAGTTGAAAATTTTGATTAATTGATGCGTATTTTGTGAACTCTTTGTAAATTTTTGAAAGGAGTAATGGAACTTTTATTAATTGTGATTTTCCAACTTTTTATCCATTGTTTACTTTATTGTGGATGCTGTTGATATCAACAATTACAAAATATAGAATTTGTTTGATATTTCGTTTTATAGGTACGATTAAGTTTGAATGATAGCGCAAAGTGTTTGGATTTTATTGTAAGGGGTGAGCTATGACTGTGAAGTTTGCTTATTTAAAATAATTTGTTGTAGTATTTGGAAATTTTGTTGTAAAATGGGGTCATTTAGATGTGCTAGGTGCAGGTTTGGGAGGACTATTGATAAAATTGTCTCGTCTCTTCAAGATGTAATTTTAACTACCATAGATTTGGGATTATTTTTTTTAATGCAATATTTTTGGGATTTTTTTCTACAATTTTTTTCCTTTTCCCTTAATTTTAAGAACTTAAGATGGAAAGTCCTTTTTTTCTTGGTAATATAGTTAGGTTACTAAGTTATATTTGGTTTTCTCAAGTTATAAAGATATCCTCCAATGTAACGGTAATTGTTAAGAGTAATTTAACTTGAGATTTTAATATATATGTATAGAATATATAACCATTATGAAGATTTTAATAGCATATGTTTTAATGGTTATTCCTATTTAAAAGGATAATTGTTAAGGGTAATTTAACCTAATATTTTAACATATATTCTATATAATATGTTATATATATTTTTATTTGAGTATGTATATTATATGCTATTTATGCATTGTATCATGGGATATTGCCCTAGGTACTACCTGAACTTTTTATGTTCTTGCAATTTTACAATTAAAATTTTAAGTTGTTAGTTACATATTCAATTTGAAGTTTAGTTGTCATTGGCTAGTACTACCTTGTTCTTTTTCTATCATCGACCATTAATTAATGATTGTGAGAAACCAATAATATCATGACATATGTAAATTTTAATTTCACAATTCCTAATTAGATGATTTAATGCTAGGTCATGCACCATATTAGGAAAAAAAATCCACATTATCAATTAGTAGAAGAAAAAAAAAATTAAAACAAACCCAAAAGAAACAAATAAAATCAACATGCAATAGAGATATAAAAGCAAAACAAGTAAAATTAAAACATAACAAAATTAAAACTCAGTAACATCTTAAAATAAACATCTTTGCAAAAGCAAATAACACTTGACAAAAACTTAAATAAGACCCATTCATCTTTGTTATTGGGGTTTTATTCCCTTTCTTTCATTTTAATGACTAGCAATACGCATTGAGAATTATGTTTTATCTTTTGTTACTTAGTATTGAGGAAAGGAAGGGTTTTTTGGATTAGGGTAAGGGTTTTCCTCTATTTGTGAAATAAGAAAGATGAAAGAAAATGGGTTTTACAAATTTAGGTTTATTTTTTATTTTGCTTTTTAGGGTTTATTTTGTTTACCTTCGTGAAACAAGGAAAGAAACAGATTTATCAAAACTTAAGGGAGTAATTTGCAATGTGAGCCTCTAAAATCACATTTCGAGTAACTGTACTTGAATTTAGGGCTTTTAGGAAAACTTATCTGATTAAACATAAATTTTATGATTAGATTAAAAAAATTAGTTGAGGTGACCTAGTGAAGTTAGATGGTAAAAATATTAATCCAAAATCTTAATTTTAGTCGTAGAAATATGATTATTTAATATAGTATAAAACCCGTCGGAGCCCTTAAAATTAAGCTCGAAATGCGATGAGAATTTAAAGATAAGTTGATTAGGCTATAAAATGAAATAATATAACAAGATATACTATATGAAAATATACGTCTTTTTATGAGTATATATAGTATATATAATAATTATACTTGTAAATTAACTTGAAATCATTTAATTATATATAATATGTGCTAAACTCATAAAATAAATAGAAAATATATTTTAAAAATAAAAGATATGCTAAAAACATAATTATATGAGTACAATTACACATTACACATGATACATATATAGGATATATACACGTATATTAACAAATATACAAAATATTAGCATAATATATATATGTATATATAATACTAATAATTAAACCAAAAACTAACCAAAAGTCATTCAAATGGCTAAATTCAATTTGGAAATTACTGGAGAACATTTGTGGCAGTAGAATAAGTAAGGACAAGTTGAATCTAAAAGCAATTTAGCATAATTTAGATACCTCCTACTTGTTTATAGTGTAGAAAAATTAGAAAAAAAAAATTGTTACAACAAATCCAACCCCTATAAATATCACAAGACAATAGAACCTCATTATTTTAGCAAATTAAAACCTAGGATAAAGAGAGAAATAAATCTAAAAAATAGAAATATTTAGAAAAGTTAAAAGAAGAACAAAGCAAGGGTCAGATCAAGCTTGTTCCCCAATGTCCCGATAACCTATTGTTGAAACCTTCCACCACCATGTAAAGCCACCTATGCCTAGCATTTCTAACAACCACCCACCACTCAACAGCCACACCAGAGCTTTAATGAATAGTTGCTTTAATATTTTGTCATGTTTTTCCTTTATTTTCTAAAAATAGTAAAATTGTTCAAAAAATTATGAAAAAATTTATGCTTAGGTTATTTCAGATATACTTTCATATGGTACTTTTATTTTTGTAAAATTTCAAATATTTTATATACTAGCTTAAATAAATTACTATTCATCTAATTTTTGAAATAGAAAATAAATATACTAAGTGATATTGTTTTTAGCTCAAAATTTTTTTATAGAATAAATATGACATGTATCTAATTTCTATCTAGCCAGATTTTTAATTTAGGTATGTTTAATATTTAATGTAATATTTTACCTTAAAAATGGATAGAATTAGGACGAAATTATGAAATAAATAGATTTTTATACAATTAATTAATGTAGTGGATGTTGACTGACTTTTTGTGATTCGTAATAATGTTAAGATATATTAAAAATAATTTTGTATAAAAAGGATAATATTTGTTTAATTAAATGCAATTTAGAGGTAAAATGTAATTATGAATATGTAGGCGATAAACTTGATAGCATGAAATCATATGTTGATTAAATTCCTCATATTTTTAGGAGTCTATAAAAATTTTCGGAGAATTATTTGGTGGCCCAAGCTATTTATCATGAATTTTAGTAGTAAAATAGCTAAATTTACTAATCAGGACACATTTTTAGTAATAATAGGTTAAAATGTGATAAATATAAAAATAAAACTCATACATGTACATGTTGGTCAGATTTGGTGAAAATAAATTTTTAACTTACATATATTACTAAGCTATATTAGTAAATTATATAAAATGTAGTCTATTTACATAAAATGAATATAATATGATAATACTTATTAGAGGAGCATATAGGTATATTAGAAACAATAATTATCCTTTAGAAATTATCTCTCAAAATAGAACCTATAATTCATATCGTTAGGTTCTTACGAACCTATAATTCATATCGGATAATTTTTAACACTACTTTTGCTAAAATCGGATAATTTTAGGTAATATAACCTATATCTCTATAAGAATTTACATACTACGACAATCTTATCATAATTGAAACATAAATTGACTGATTAAAAGTACGTTTCGAAATGATATATTATAAGTTATAATATAACTACGCATATTATCGATACTTAATAACTTCATATAACTATATAATATAACTATATAATAGAACTATAATAAATATATATATTTCTAAATAATAATATCTCTTAAATATATGTGTATATATTTATATACATAACTTTATAATGAAGTAAAAGAGTAAGTAAAACCCTAATGTTTTCATAACTCGTACGAAAACTAAATTTGGGTTTTGTTTATACAGGATCTCCTAGTGAGCAGAGCATTGACGGTACAAGACTTCTAGTGTGAGTGTTAGGATAGGTAGGTTGGGATCATGGTTTTACCGCTTATTGAGATAATATGTCAAAGTATCTGGAGGCTTATGAGATTTCTGTTTACAATTGTGAATTAGTTGTTTATACACATCATGTGTGTGGTTGGTATTCTGATTCTAATAGGTGTTGAACTCTTTGGTATGCTGTTTTACATGATTTCATAGTATTGTATTGTATTGTATTGTGTGAACTTGTTTTGCTACCCTTAAATAAAACTAATAGTGATATGATTGCTAGCATAACTGGACATGTGGAGCAATTGTTAGGGGAATGGTTATGAGTGTCAGACCAAATATTGACTTCTTTAGATGAGGATAGTTGAAATGGTCATTTCTTCATCTTTAGTTGAATTAAGTAACAAGTGAGAAGGTCACAGCAAAGGTAAAGACCGTAGTTCAAAGGTGGTCATGAGAAGAAGGTATTCTCCATTTTATAAACTTGGGTTTGGTTTGATTTTGAGTTGTGGTAAACTCGTTAATCTAAGTTAGAGCGGATATAATTTATTTGACCTCATAATGGATCGAATAACATTATGCGATATTTCAAGTGATCAATTGCATTACATTTCATTTCATTATAATTAATAATCTTGTTTGTGATTGTTTGATACTCATTTGATTTCATCTCGTCTATTGAGCTAGTTGAACTTATATCCTTACAAACTTTTTTGTAGGTGATTAATGAAAGATTAGGATCTATAGATATCACTACCCTTAGATTAGTGCATAGTTAGCTGGGAAAGTGAGGAAAGGAGAATCTAATGAGTATGAATTTTTTATCTTTTTTTTTTTTGAGGAAACTAATTAGGAATTCCTTAGGTCAACTACTAATTTCCTATGTTATTGTAAATAAACTTTAAGACTTATGACTTTTGTAAACTTTAAATGTAAATTATAACTCTATATATGGAAACAACCGTAGTAAGTAGTAAATAGGGGAGAAAATCTAATTTCTTCTTCGTCTTTACAAAAAAGAAAAAAAAGAAAATAGGAAAGTAGTTAACTGTGACATGTTCACTATAAGTACTGTTGTATTATTGTACAACTGGTCGTCGTGAACATGTATTTTGAAAAGTTATACCACCTATTTGATTACAAACATGTATCAAAATAGATACTTCAAATTGATTGAGTCGTGTATGCTTTGTGTGAATTATATTTACGATAGCAGTTATGAGGTTAGCTTCTTTTTTAAGTTAGTTTACACAGTGAGATCGTTATGACTTTTTCTGTATGGGGCGTAACATACAACATTTAAAAGTTTAAGAGGTAAATCTACATTTAGGTTAAAATATAGGAGGTTATTTGCATTTTTTTTCCTTATAATTATATGTCATAATACATATATAATATGTTATTATGTATTTTGAATATTACATAATATGTTCCATAATATATGATATATATTTGATATGTTATTAATAGTATGTTACATACTATCTAGCATATTAATTATATTATTTATGTATAATACAATGTTATAAACTTAACTAATTTTATGTTAGTTATCTTTTCCTATCAAGTATGCCTTATAAGATCTACCAAGGCCTTTCAGTTTAAATACGAATGTGTCATTGATGATTTAGTTTTTTTGTATAAATAATGTTTTTGAAATCTATAGTATAGTAATTAGGACACAAATTTGTATTTGCTTAAAGAAAAAAGGAAGAACAATACCCTGAATTCACACGGTAATTATCATATCAGCTAATCGAATTTATGTCATGTGAAAGTGGAGCATGTAATGGCATGCTTATTGAAATATTAAAAGGGTTGACATACGAATTTGGTGCATTATATTCATCCCAAGGTGACACGTAGATATAAAATAAGTTGGTATATCGTTGTATGGTGAATGTATTGGGCTGTCTTCTTTATCTATTGACTTGTAAAAGAAAATTTCGCAAGCATCCTTCTTACTATTTTAGATTACCTTTATCTCCTTTTCTCATTTATGTTTTTCCCATAACTGAGTTATTAGTTCTTCCACTTTTTTTTTTTTTTTCAATCTCAATCAATCTTCACCAATTTCGTTTACATGTAGCCATGCATGTTCAATCGTTTAATAAATCCTGGAATCCTGGACGATATAGACATTCATCATGTGTCTATTCTAGTCATGATTCCTAGAAATATTTGAAACATCTTTTTCCTCCAAAATTTCCTGAGGAATTGCCTAGAAGGAGACATATAATAATAACAAAATGGTATGTATAGATAGAAGTCGGATGTGGAAAAGTTTGAAGCGGCGGATAGGGTTTAAAAGGATGATGTGTTGTGGATCAATCCTTCCTCCAAGAACAACGACAACTATAACCATAATAGAACCACCCGAAGACGTAGAGCAAGACTATAACATCGACCAAGAAAGCGTTGTGATTGAGGATTTGACCCAACCGGTTTGGCAACAAAACATTTCAAATGTAACATTTGTTGGGCAGAGCATGAATTTGGCAATGGCATTAGATGTGGAGCGGAATCTACGTGCCGCTCGAGGAATGGGAGGCAAGGGAAATGTGAAGACGTTGATGAAATTGATTGAGGAGGTGGATAATGTTGAGAAGAGGATAAGGAGGAGGGAGAAGAGGAAGGAAGAAGGCCGAGGTCGAGGCAAAGAAGGAAAAGGAGGAGGAAGATGCAATAATGGCATGTGTCGGATATGCAAGGATAGAAACAAAGCTGCAGCTTTCTTACCTTGTGGACATATGTTCTGTAGAGTATGTTCAAGGGAATTGTGGATCAACAGGGGATCATGTCCATGTTGTAATCACCATATCAGGGAAATCCTTGACATACTTTGATGAAAATCTTAGGAATAGTATTGTCTTTCGATTTATTTCATTCTCAACCTGCTAAGGAGAATTAATGTTTCCGCCATCGGATATTCTTATAATCGGGAGACTTTTTTTTCGACAATACATGTGAATTGTGATCTAACTTCTAATCTTCATATATATTATTTTCTGTACGACCAAATCGGCTACGTGTATATGAAGGGCTTGGTTGTGGACTATGGACAGTCTTGCTGGAGGTTTTATTTGATGAAATTACTGTGAGATTATGATGGTATAAAATTTCTATTTGAGTAAGGAAAAAAGAATTTAATGTCTTTTGTTCTCTACATAAAATCCTTAACCTTCTCTTCCTTTTTTTTTATTTTTTATTTTCCCCCATTTTCTTTTTACTACTCTTTACGTTTTGTTCAAGAGACAAGATCAAATGGTGAAGATTGCATATGAATTGTAAGTTTTCAATACATTTTTTGAAAGGTCCATAGTATTGTTGTGTTTAATGGATTGCCAATTATATGTTTGGATCTGAAGCCAAGTGCTTGAAATAATCTTTCAATTATTGGGAGTTTAATGCTTAGCTGAAACTGATACGAGGGTTGAGCATTACTTTTGAATGTCTTAATCAAGATGTTGAGGAAGTGGCAATTCCTTATTTTCTCGTCTGTCGTGAAATTGGAATTTGTTTAGATCTCATGGCATGAGATCTTGAGAAGCCTTAGTAGAGAAGATGGGTGTGAGATGCACATCAGCCACTTCATTTAGATCACAAGTCATATGAGATCTGAACAAAGCTAAATTTTGTAGGCTTTTGCAGATTTTAAGTTTGCTCCAAAATTATAACTTTGGAGCAAAAACATATGTTTTTTCAATCATTTGGGATGTAGTTCTCCGTGATAGATGGTTTATATCTGATCTAGATACAATCTATTAATAGAAAATAAATTTCTTAAGAATCATAACTCTTAGAAGAGTGAGTCATAATGAATGATGAATGCTTAGAAATATATAATACTATGTAACTTCTTTGCATGTTACACACTTTGGATGAATTCCAAAAATATTCTCCCTCTCTCAATATTTTTGAATAAACACCATCTCTTTCTTTGTTCTCTGTGCGATTCAAAAACTTAAAATATTTGCTGTTGAACTTTCTGAATGTAGTTATATGTTGGAAGCGTTACGCAAAATAGTTAAGTTATTATTATCAATCTTCATGCCAAAGACATTAACTTCTTTAAGAGCAGCTATTTATCGTGCCTTTTATGCTAAGATTCGAGTTATACTTTATTTCTTCATTCCTATTCCTTTCCTAAAATCAAGGACAGATTAGGGTGGGAAGGTACCTTAGCTTGCTCCCAAGTTTGGAGGAAAATTAGTAATCAAAATTTATCAGAAAAGGTAAAAATATATATTATATGCATATTTTAAGGAGAACATAACAATGTGATGTTAGACAAAGCTAAGCGATTAAGTATATGAACCTTGCCAACATAAGATCATATATTTATTTCCTACAAAATCATTTTACTTTTCTAACTTGCATTTATTTTTATATGGCTTAAATGATAAATAATTTTCCTTCGAAAGAAAATTTAATATTGATTTGAATAATCTGAACCCTAACTATTCAGTTCTATATCCATCCCGACCTAGCATCTTTAATACTCAAGAGCACTTTTATTCTCACTTAACTAAGAAAAAGATTCCATCACATTATGCTCATTACTAATGTCTCCCCTTTTGGAAAAGAAATATTGGATCTAGTGGGGCCACATGAAACTTTGTTTGCATTTTTGAAGAATTGTGGCTGTAAATTACTAGAATTTACGTTATCGAGTTTTTCTTATTGGCAGCCAGATATATTATTAAGTATGGTGTAGTGAGTTCAATCTTTTTCCACTGGAAATAAAAGGGTTTAAGTTAAATACTCAAATAATCACACAATGGATATTTTCTTCCAAAACTTGTTTACTTTTTTAATGAAATATTTTAATAATCCTTAAAATATAGTTAGTGCTTCAAAATTATAACGTAATCTTTTCCTATAAATTATAGCCGAAGATTCGAAATCTTTGTTTATAGATCCCTTGAATTAATGATAGCTCAAGAGTTTTAGTGGAGATAAAAAAGCTAAAATCATACTTACAAAAAGCTCAATTACATAATAATTAGCTTATAACGGTTAAGCATTGCAAAAAATTAAATTTCAGCAAAGGCTGTCCTCTGAATGATTAAAACTCAGCCTTTCTTCTCCTTTCTATTCCCTTACCATCTTATCTAATGTCCCTTGGAGCGAGGGGTTAAGCAGGTGGTATGGGCTCTTTGGCTTCCAGCTACTTGCTGTGTGGCTCCCGTGAATAAATAAAAAAAAAAAAAAAAGGGGAAGAAAGCAAGAGAGACGAGCGGAAGTCAAAGGAAAAGCTACTTTTAGGTGAAGAATGTGGTTGAAGGGATGAATCTTCTAGGCTTTAAAAGCAAGTTGGTGTCACGTGTGGGTCCTCGCTAAGGCAAGGTTATGTATATATAGAAGTTTAAAAGATGTATACAAACCTTACCATAGTTTTGGGATGTAATTGCAATTAGCCTCATTTATAATTTTTTTTTTTAAATCTCTATCCGATTTATATCATTGTTTGCATGTTCTTTATATTTTATTTTAATTAAAATATGATATTTGCCAAAGTTTTTGAAACGTCTTATTTGTATATGTTACAAGTCTTACTCTTATCTATACTTTATTTCATCCTAAATATCATCTTACAATGATAAATAATAGATGAAAAAAAAAAATTATACACTAAATGAATTTTAGAAGGCCACCTAAATAGGCCATAAGCAAAGCAAGTCTTTAAATAAGACACTAAATAATTTTTCATGAATACTTTCTCTAGCTTTCTAGAGGGAAAATGATAAATATTGTATTTAATATCTAAATTTTATTTATTTTGAAATTAACTACCTAAAGTTTAAAATATCAACGTATTACCTAAAATTTATCCAATTTTTGCAATTAATTATTTGAACTTTACCCATTTTGTAGAAACTACTTAAACTTTGTCCATTTTTGCAATTAACTATCTACTTAAAGTACTATAAATGGTTTTAAAAAGTTTGTAGATCATAAAATGTCACTCTTAAACTTCAAGTAGTAAATTACAAAAATTAGCAAAGTTTAGAAATTGAATGTGATATTAACTTATATATCATCCATCACACCTCAAATGTTGTCAAGTTATAACAATTCACCATGTATATCAATTTTATGCTAAAAACTATTCGTTTAGTCCCTAACATAACTCTAACATACACAAGGCTTGTATTCACAGTTCCACATGTATACTAGCATTTATATTCATAATAAAATTATATTTACAATAAAGCTAAGTACGGAGTATTTATAAAAATATATAAGTATGTGATACGACTCAAAAATAGGAATTCAACTAGATCGCCCAAATGATCTAATTGATCTTATAAAAAACAAAAAGTTTCAAAAACATAGTCCACATCGATTTTGCCTCACTCAAGCCCAAATGCATCTATTTTGCACACTTGGAGGTAATCGTCACGTGGCATGACTGCTCGAATCCTGCAAGCAAATTTATAAGGGAGTGAGCAAACCATAACTCAGTAAGGGGTAGGAGGCAAAAAGCATATACAAGTGAAACTGTACAACCAAGTTATCAAGTAATTATTGTGTGCAATACATGAATAAGTAATGTGTTATCTACACGACGTTATCTAGTTTGTCACGAGGTTAGAGAAATTTCACTCCCTCTAACCTAAGTTGAGGAGTTGCAATATGACGGCCACATTACCAATCATAAAGGCCATGATGCCCTCTTAAGCTAGTTCTGGGCTTATGTAATGGAAGTTCCTACTTTTCCCGTGACTACCTTCAACCTAATGCCTTCGATCACTTAGTTCGATTAAGGATAGGAAAAGGCCAAATCACTACAACCTCGTCGAAGGTATTGGAATTTAGCTAGAGAAACCTAATCATCCCCTAATGAGATGCGATGCATATCCATTTATAGTTTTAGTTCAAATTTCAATTAGTCTGGTTAAGGTTGATCAACCAATTCGTAGTACACCAAATAAGGTCAAACAACATAGCGTAATATGTAGCTTAGTTATTGATCAACATTTCAATAACCAAGCATAAGCGTAGCTTGTGCAAAAACCACTACTTATAACCATAAGAGAACATATACTCCAATCTCCACAAATCACACTTGCTTGTATTAAAGCTCACTCCATAGATTTGGAATGTCAGTGTTTCACTCACTTGGAAATTCTATATATACCAAAGCTCATATTCAGTTTTAGTAAGATTTATGAAAATAATAGGGTTTTATCTAGTGCTTAGTTGAGATATTATTTATCCAATTATTCAATAGAGCGATGTGTATATATATATATATTGTTATACCTACACATTATATATACATATATATATACTTTAAGTTATTATATAAGCTATATTAAATTATCTAAAGTTACTTAATCATAATAAGGTCGGTATCGTTAAGCTTGCTTGAACTCGACAATATGAGTTACAGGTTTTATTCAAAATATGTTTTCTAAAGAGTATTTCTAACCCTAGTATATAGGTAAAGCTATATGGCATGTAATATCACAATGACATCGTATTATGTAAATAAAATATATTGTTACACAATTTTGCAATAAAATATGATAAATCATATGTATCGAATCCTAGTATGTAAACATCATAACCTAATGTCCATAATAGTACAAAATATAATAAAAAAAAATGAATAATCTTAACTGGTTAAGGTATGCTTTCATTATAGTTTTACCAAATAATTGACAAATTTTAACATACTATTACTAAATATTTGTTTCGGTTACTAATTTAAGCTATTTAATGAGAAAAATTCATAATAAATAGCTACAATTACCAAATAAGTCTACAAATAATTCCTATGGACTCGGAAAAATATATGGAACCCATCTAGAAACTTGTTTTATACAATTAAGTTTATTGCCTATATATATAAAATTACAATTTTACTTGTAAATCACGATTAATTAAGCAAATAATATGATTTTTACACTAAATTCATTCTAACCTGTCTTGATATTATTATGAACATCCAGAATTTATTGTTCTAATTTCATCAATTATTTCACCTAAAATCAATTTAATTCACAAATTACCCTATTTTTTTGGCCTAAAAGTGCAATAAATACTAAATAAATATAAAATAAAAATCGGGCTACATATCAATAAACTACATGCAATATGTATTCTATAGAAAAATTTTGAGCTTGAAACATCATTTAGTACATTTATTTTAAAAGTCAAAATTCGGGTGAATAGTACATTTGTTAAGTAAATATATAAAATATTCATAATTTTGCAAAAATAAAATGACAGCTTGAAAATATATCTAAAATAACTTAGGAATAAATTTTTTTAATAATTTTCCCATGTCATTTAATATTTTTTAGAATTTAATGAACAATAGAGTAAATTTTTTACCAAGTGTTCGTTGTCAATAAGGTGGTTAGTGGCCGAAGACCGGAGAGGGGTTGTCAGCTAGAGGTGGTGTAGGGTGCTCTTTTGGTGGCTAAATGGACGTAGCAGTAGATCACTAGTGGGTTAGGGAATCAAGCTAAGATAGAGCTTGCTCTGTTTTCACTTCTTCTTCTTCTTTTTTTTTCTATTTTTCCTGTATTTTCTTCCAAATTTTCTTTAAGTGTCCTAGGTTTCTAAAGTCTATAATCTGTGTCCTAGTGTCCTATTTATAGTATTTTAGGTTGGTTAGATTTTTTTTTTAATGATTAAGTAATTTTTTTGTAATTATTTTATGTATTCTTTCGATAAAAAGCAAGTAGGCAGTGTCAATCCCTCTTGTTTTACTTTTGATTCAGCTTGTTGAATAAATCCCAAGATGCCATGACTAAAATCAACAATTCTCAAAGTCATTTGGATACATTTTGATTTAATTTTAGTGAAATTTGAATAATTTAAGTATATTTAATTATTTTGTTAATATACGTATATATATACTATATATGTGGTACAAGTAATGTGTAATTATACACATATAATTATGTTTCTATCATGTCTTTTATTTTTAAGCCATTTTTCCTATTTAATTTCATGAATTTATCTCTTATTACGTANAAAAACTGTTGAAAGAAAATTCTTGGTTAATTATGAGTCAATTCATTGTCTTGGAGGGATGTAAATCAAATAGGCAATTAGAGGAAATTACCCTAAGTAACTTAATAATATGGGTGCAAACATATTAACTAAATTAAAAAATCTCACACAAAAAAGTGTTCACAATAATTTGGTGATATTTTAGAGTTGAACTAGTAAAGTCACATGTGGGTATATGAAGGAATTTTCTAAGGGTATGTGTGAAATTATTTGTAGATGAGCCTTTAAAATTAAGCTAAGGATACAATCGGAATGGGTTCGGGATGGGTTTAGTGTTCTCATTATGCATCTGCTACCTTATAAGCTTACTTAAAATTGACCCACTAAGGATTTTGAGATCCTAAACTTAAACCCAACCCCGACCCATTAGCACTCCCCATTTTGTTTTTTCTTCTTCTTCTTCTTCTTCTTTTTTTTTCTTTTACTTATTTGCCATCCACTTTGCTATTCATCCATTTGTCTTGGTAATTATTGACGAAGATGAGACATTTAAAATAACAAATGTTGCCAACATTCACATTTAAAAACTCCTGGTTAGCATAATTTGAGCAACATATTTATACAATAGAGTACAGACGAAGAAAAAGTTGTTCTAATCACATTTAAAACAATAAAACTTTTAGTTAACATAATCTAAGCAACTAATTTATATAATAAAAGACGAAAGACTTTCCCTAATCACATTTAAAACAACAAAACTCATGTTTAACATAATTTAAGCAACGAATTTACATAATAGACAAAGAAAGAGTTGCTTTAACTACATTTAAAATAACAAAACTCCTGGTTAATATAATATGAGCAACAGATGATTTTAATGTCCACAAGCTATCCAAGAACAAACAAGATATGGTGTACAAGCTCCAATAGACAAAATGATAAAGGACATATGGTAAGAAATAATAAGACCTTAAAAAAAATAAGATGAACTACAACGCAGAGCATATAAGTGCCAATAGACAAAAGCTACTTATACAATTCAATTATTTAATCCTTCCACTAATGGTTGTTCTCCTTTCCATCTGTGTTATGTACTCATCCATCATTTCACTAAGTTGCTCCTTTTTCAAAATTTGCCAATAGGAATAAAAATCACATAATAGAATTTGCCAATAGCTTCATGGTAGCTATTGATCTAGTAAAAGCAAGACAAGTCTTAGCTTTAGGTGTTCACTTCAAACTCCAATCTAAAACAAACATCTTTATCTTAGCTAATAGCATTGTATACCAACATTATAGTCCAACACTTCAATTCCATGATGAAACGTTACTTCCATGTTTAGTTTTGTTTTGTACCTTTTTTAAAAAAAAAAAACATTAGCATTGCTTATATTATTATATTAGTGAGGAATTATGCTAGGTCAAGAGAAAATAAGATTCTCAAGTGCCATCCATGCTAGCCATGGAGCTTAGTTTCACTCAAATCTACATAACCACCAACTGTCTAGAATCACACTCCTCAAATCTATACAAAGTACATGATGAAAAAAACTATTAAAGCTTCAAAAGTCAAAACTTGTAAACCAAGGGTATGCAAAACTAATCTAATGGAAGTTAAATAAACAACTGTGCAAATTAACAACTATAAACAAATAATAGCGCAAGTCTTAAACACTAAAAAATTCTACAAAGAAAATAAACAAACAACAATATAAGCTTCCCATACAAAATCAACAACTATGACCAATTTTATTATTATCTAAACGTACCTTAACTTGCATGGTGAGAGAAGAGCCAAAAAGCCATTCCATTTAAATAAACTACTTCCATTAGAAAGAATAAAAGAGTTATTCATCCCATACCTCAACTAACTTCTTCATTCTTAGCCTTTACAAGTCATCTTTTTGTTCAAATATATTCATACTTATGAAAATGGACAAAAAAAAAACATAAAATACATTTAAAAAATAATAAAATACATTAGAAAATAATTGATTAAAGCCTCTTTCATAAATTAAAGATTGAATATTTTATGAAAACATACTTCTCACCTTTGTTTTCATTAGCTACCTAACTTTGAGTGCACATTAAAGCTCCTATCATCTTCAGATTGAGCCAACTCCTATGTGAGCTAATTATCCATTTCGGTACTAAATGTGGATTTAGAAGCAATTGTGGACACCAAAATAGCTAGCATATCCCTAGCTATTTCTTATAGTGTAGGATATTCCCATTTAATTTCCACCAACTAATAATATTAAAATTCTCACTCCAAAGTAATGTAACCTTTTCTAAGAAATGATCTAATTTTGATTTCACTTGACTGTTAATATTAGTGTTGCTACAATATTCCACTAACTTTGACTTCGTCGAACCAATAGGAACCACATAATCTATTGAAGGCTTTGATGAGGAACTACTATGTGCACTCTCAGTTTGGTGAGATTTAGCTTTAGATTGGTATTCTTGAACCAACTCATAATATGTTTTCCTAATATTTTGTATCTCCATAGGTGCATTAGGCCATAAATGGGAGGAAACATAAATTCCACAACTTTCATCTTAAAGCATAACCATAACGTCATGCACATCTTGCCAATACTCCTCAAACTTTTGTAACATTTTCTCTACCATTTCACTCATATTCTCATCAAAAGAATTTTTCCTATTAACCAATGTTCCCTAATCTCATACATGTTTTCAAAATAATAATTATAGTTGGATACTAAGTACTAGAAAAAAGGTTACTTACCTCATAAAAAATGGACAACTTCTTGCAGATTTCGTTAGCCAAATCCTAATTGTTATAAGTTAAAAGAGATTTATAATGTTTATCCATAAATTGAACCCCATAAAAAACGTCCTTATATGCAATAGTTGTAACCAACATAACATTTGCCAAATTCCATCTAATCTTACAACATAAGCAAAGCTTTGTATTATATAAAATATCCAACTATTTGCATGCCTCTCCAAACTTCTCTACTCGTGATAGTGTTTTTGACCAAAACACAGCACTTTCATAGATTCTCTCAATTGCACTTTCTATCAAAGCCACACTCTCCTTCACAATCAAATTTAGAATATGCACACATCAACACATATGTAGTATTTTCTCATGAAGTACCAACTCATCCCTTTGTAATTTCAACATTAAAGTAGTCATCATTGCATCATTAGTAGAACAATTATTTATAGTAACTGTAGATAATTTTCTATCTAATCCCCAATCCATGAATTAATTAAATAAACAATTAGCAAGTACCTTGTTTGTAGTGGCGTTGAAACATATACAAAACTACATACAAATGTAAGTAATATTGAAAAAGTATATGTAGATTCCCATTAAATAAAATTAGAAGAAACATTAAGAAAAAAAACTTATTTCAAGAGTCAACTTTGGATTTTCCAATTATTGTTGATGAAATGTTCATATATCCTTTCTTTTGATTGGCTGTCCATATGTCCATAGTTATTGTGACTCGAGAATGAAGTCTATTCAACTGCCTTCTCAATTTTTCCTTCTCTCCCTTATAGATGTTCATATTCTCTTTCCTCATTGTAGTACGACTTATATGATTAAAAAGAGGTAGAACACTATCAATAAAATGCATAAAATACTCATGCTCAACAATTGAAATTAGATATTCATGAACAAAAATTGCACTTATAAGATGTCTCTTAGATGCTTCTTAATTAAATGTCTAATTTCCTATAGTTACACCACTATTATCCCCACTTTATTTTTTCTCAATTGATAGGAGACAATACTTTAAGTCTTTTTTATTGTTTTTCTGCAAACACTTTTTAAATGATTAAGCAAATGGTTCATCCCATTTTTACTATTGACTTTTAGTTTTTTATAACAATGATTACAAATAATAACTTCCTCCCATTAATAATTTTCTTTACCATGTCATTCCTTATTAGGGAAGTCAACTTACATTTATTGAGAATATTACTTTTATTTGCATTACTAACTACTTGAGAACTTGATGTATCTGTTGGTCTTAATTGTGCTACTTCCTTTTCAGAGCTTGATAGTAGAAGTAGACTTTCTTCAATGTCATTGGCATCCATATTTAGGGCCTTATATAACAAAGAAAAAATATATATATTTATATATATATATATTAATGTATTATGAGTTTCACATAATTCATGTTAAATAATAATAATAATAATAATGTTAGAAACAAGTGTTGAAGCTCTAAGAATAAGAGATACCAATATAGGTCATTTTGGCAAGTTCAATTATTAAAGTAACAAACAAGGAAATGTTTCAAACTCATATTTCCATCATCCCAAAAGAAGAATTCAAGGAAGCAAATATCACTAGTGTCTAATTGACATGAGTTCCCTTTCAAATAAAAATTGGATAGACTAAAAACAAAGGAATAGGAGGACCTTTTGGAGCCAAAATCAGACCAGTAAGAAGAAATTGGACAAGCTGTACATTTATATATTGAATTGATATCTATCAAACTCTTAATGGAAAATATTCTAGATCTTTGAAAGTTACAAGTAAAAGTGTGCAAGTAGGTTAAACAGTTTAACTCAGCTTAACCCATAAGTTAAATGACCAAGGCTTATTTAGCTCGCTTTTTAAACGGACAAAAAAACCTCAGTCCTAATCTATTTAAAAAATAAGTTAAATAGATTAGTGTATGGACCAAAGGCGTAAATATATTAAATGAGCTAACTTAAATTAGCTCACTTTGACCTGTAGGTTAAATAATTTGAGTCCATTTGGCCTATTTTTTAAATAGACCAAAAAGCGTTTGCTCAAATCAGTTTAAAAAGCCAATTAAACAGGCTAATATATGGCCAAAATCCACTTGCACATCTCTAATTATAAGTGCATATTTCTGGTAACTTTGCAATATGTACATTTCAAAATTACACATGGAAACTTGTTCTCTTGCATTTAGCATGCAATTGCATTGTGAAACAGATAAGGTAGAGCATACTAACCCCTTTAGGTATATTTCCTTAGCAAGAAGTTATTATTTTAAGCATTTATGTATTACATCAAAAGAGGTATTAAATGAAGTGGAAAGATAATGCCCAAGCATATCCCAAATAATGTTGCAATAGTTATTTGGCTTTCATTTAAAACATGAGATGTAGTTTCTTCTATAGAATGATTTATGATGATGTCTTTTGTTTTATAAACAACTTGTGACCATCAAAAGAATTGAGTTCAAATGATAGAAAAGGGAATATGAGTATGGAAATGATTTCACTTAAGAGAACAGAAGTTCCTTTGATTAAATTGACTGAGATAGTGATTTAAACGATCTCATTAATAAATAGATTGGATTATAAGATTCATGCTGTAGAAAAGTACAAAAATCTTACATTTAATGCTAGAATTTTTCAATCTTACTAGATCTTCACTATACAGACATACGAAGCCTGATTTCAGTGATCAATTATAGTTTACTCAGGTTGATTGTTATCTTTATATGCTACTAATCTATTCATATCCTGCCTCAGGTTGTCCAAAAATATTAGCTATTAAAGAGTTTAGTTAAACCATAAATAGGCTTTTATAGTAAAAAACTAATCCATTCATTCAAAAGTTTTCTTACATTTATAAACTTCCTAGTGTTTATCTTTGAATCAAACCAAATATATCATTCTTTTCCTTTCTATCTTATTGTTTAAACTTTTGATTATAACATTTCTAATACTTTTCTTCTTTATAAACCACTAATGCTTATAATGAGAAAACTCTAGTACTAATAGGAATTAGTACACTTTTTAAACATGTTTAAGGACATCTTTCTCCTAAAAATTGTGATATAACTAATCTTTACAAAATTACAATGTAACTACAACCAAAGAATGATGGTGATTTATGTGTTAAACATAGAAAGCTTTTAACTTTTACTTCTACATGTAATTTTAGTAGTTGCGAAAACCTCGTGAAACATTTTTTGTTATTCTTTCTACCCTAAAACCACAACATCCAAAAAATAATAATTTCCTAAAATTCTTCCCAAAACCTTATTAGGAAATACTTTATATGGTTTTCAATAGATTGAGCTAGTCAGATACCCTATTACGACTGACCCAATTGCACTCCTAAACCGAGTTTATCAATCGCTAGGAAGAGTATGGAAAGGTGTGAGGTGCTTGTCAAATATGAAATACTTAGTGATTTATGCTTTAATTGTAGTAAAATAGGCCATTTAAGCAAGAATTATGTGTTTGCGGAAATAGAAAATGAGGCTGGATGATAAGTACTCTGCCGTAAAGTTCAATATCAATGCATTTGGCCAATAGTGATAGTGACGATGACGATGACAATGACAATGGATGCATTGAATAGGAGATAAGTATAGTTGAAGGACTTCGTATCCTTCAAATTGTAGTACATGAATACATCAGACAACTCTTTAAACTTTTCTGAGATCTACACAAAAATCATACTGTGGGGAGTCTCTGATGGTGAGGTACTTCTAGCTACACCAGCTTCTCCTACATTGCTGTAATGAAAGCTGAAAGTATGCCAATAAGGCTACAATTTTATGCTATAATCAAACCCTCCTTCTGGTGGAACTAATATGATCCAGCTATGGAAGGAGCCAAATTGGAAAATTCAACTAAATGGGATACATATTAACTTGCAAGAAGGAAACAGGGTGATTACTCCTTTGCTGCATCTATGCACTAAGGAACTCATCAACTTTTCCTATTTATTATAATTGTAAGAAATTTACTACCAAGTAAAGCAGATTTGCAGGTTACTGCAAGCAGTTATCTTTTCGAACAAGAGAAGGATAGCGGCATATTTTTCAAGCCAGAAGTGTCAAATAATTCCATAAACCTCTGATCTGAAACTCTAGCTTTTGCAGCAGCAAAACGTTGGTACTCATCAAAGATGGATGATAGGCACCATCTTTGTAGTCTTCTCAAGCACCCTACTAGGACGCCAGTGCGATGCTGTCAAAGAGAATAAGGAAGAGATTTAGAAGCAATGGAAAGGAAAAACGTCCCTAATCACAATGACAGTCCAACACACTGAATCAATAAAAACAACCATAAGAATTTGAAAATACCTTTCCTCGTTTGCAATGTATAAGGACAGGATGATTCTTAACATCTGCAGCAGAGATATCAAGAATATTAATACCCCTTCAAAAAATTGCAACAACACCCAAATAAAGAGAACATATTGATTTTCATACCAAGAAGAACTTTCATTGCTTCTCGAATTGTCTCCTCCGGAATGTTCACAAAAGGCTCCTGGACACAAAACCTCAGATGAGTATCAGAATAATGCAGCATGTTGGAAACTTGGATAATTCTCAATATTTCTAAGCTCAGCAGATTCTTGAGTCCCTAATGAGATTAAAAAAGGGGAAAAAGAAAATTCAGAAGCCAAATTTTATTAGGAAGCCATAGACAATCTGCAAGGTAAAATTGCAAGTGGCTTCAAATTCATTCATCCATGACTAGACTAATTATATATCTATATAGTAATGCTTGCCAGAAATTTCTCAAAATCTGCCATTTTGTGGGCTACAATCCAGCTAAGATAATAGTTCCAATGTAAAACTAAACATAGAGACTGATGCAAAGCTTACTCTGTAAACCAAAATTAAATTACATATTCTCAGGAAATAACAGATGTGGGCAAACATAAAGCATTGGGACAAAGAATCACTTTAGAATAACATGTATGGTTTAAAAATTCAAAGGAAAAGATGGCAGGGTAACCCCAACTGCCAAATTAAACTAAACTCGTGCATTATAAGTATTATGCCCACCCATCTCCAGAGAACCAGAGAGACTTTTTATTAACTGAAAAGAAGGAACTAATGTATAGCTCAAGAAAAAACCAAAAAAGCTGGGCATACAATAAATTTGATAGAGGCTAGCACAAACATTAGTAGCGTGTGCATATAGTTTTCTTCCCTCATGCACTGCTTCCTTTTCAAGGTTAATTGACGAGTTCTATAGAATTGTAAATAACTTGCATATAGAAACAATCAAACTAGGCTAGGATTCATTTGAGAAAGGATTAGAAAAACAGAACCGCGACTCAACTCCACCAGAAGCTCATCTCACTTAAAATCTCAGAAAGGGAGAAATAGGACATAGGACTTCTATCATGCCAATCTGCCCTCAGAAGGCACCCCATCCATAAAAAGACTTGCAGATCAAAAGTTGAGAAAGAGTGTTATATCAACGAGTGGATAGCACGTTCTCCACATGTATATGCGGCCAAATATGATTAGAATAATTATCATTTGGTATCACCAAATTGCAGTGTTGTTACATTATTGCTTCAGTCTAGAAGGCTTGGTCAATGTGATTGTTTCTCAAAAAGGAAAATGATTCTTAAAAAGCCACCTCTGCCTCCCACCATTATACTCGGAAACAAAGCCATCAATGACTGCATTTTGAGATTAGTACAATAATATTTAATATTTATCAAATATCGAAGAAGAAAATCAAACCAAAGATACCTATTGGATAGGTAAAGTTGAAAAAGATATAAAATGGAAATGAATCCTCTAAAGTACTACTCAATGGTTGATATTATCTCAATTTTTAAATTATCCAATAATATTATAATAACATCATTTTTTTTCTTTACAATATCAACTATTGATTACATAACTTTACAGAAAAACTTTAAGAAAATAATTTTAGAGGATCCAAGCATAGGATACCACATAACATATCAAGCTTTTAATGGTTGAATACCACAGGATACCGGAGAAACAACCACAAGTATAACAGCTATTTTTTAAGATATATTCACATTTCCCTAAACCTTGCTAGTTACATTTTTCTGTTTTTACAGTTCAAGGCCCACCAATTAACCCCACCACCTAGCAAAGCATTAATGTCATATTTTCATTTAATTAACTGAACAACAACACATTAAATAATACAAATCACATTAAAGCACAACAACAAAAATTATGACTAACTCGAAAAGCAAAAACGAGTTTTCTCATTACCAAAAAAGAAAAATAGTTTTCTCATTCTATTTTTCTGTCTCTCCTGCTGGGAAAGTTGTTTTATTTTGTTTTGGTTTTTCTATATGTAAGAGCGATTTATTGACGGTTACAAGCAGAAAAGATAAAATGAACCAGAAAGGAGTTCGTTCACATTCATTACGGTAGATGAAAGGCTAGTACCGGACACAGCAAGAGAATTATAGAAATAATATTTTAAAAAAAGACATTATCAATATAAAAATGTAATGGAAAAAAGAAAAAGTACCTTGGCACTTTCGATACCGAATTGATAAAGCTTGATCTTATTCGCCTTAAGAAATTCCATGTTCGCATCCGGATACTCCTCCGGACACATACAGCTACAAAAACAAAGCCTTCATAAATAACAACACTATTATACACAGATACGTGCACGTTTATGTATGTACGTCGGTGACTTACATGATGGAGCGAAGACCTAGAGTTTGGAGGAAGGAGAAGTTAGCGGATTCAGGGAAACCGGAGCGGAATATTCCATTATCGACCATAGCGAAATTAAGGGGAGGTATGAAATGGAGGTCCTCGCCACCACCGGTGACTGGAGTTGCCGGTTGTGGCTGCTCGATAACCGCCACTTCAATTGTCTTGTACATGCGGCTGTTGTCATCGCCGTTGTCGCGGTGTTCGTCTTCTTCGAGGTAATCGAATCTCTCGAATTTCATTTGATCAGGAAGAAGAAGTGAGAGAAAGAAAGTGAATGATAAAGTGTGAGATTGGGATCAGAAAGTATGTTCGGTTTGGGTTCTGTTGAGTGAAACTTTAATTGACAGTTATGGAAAAGTAGAGAGAAAGAGAGAGAGAGAGAGAGGGAGGGAGAGAGATAATAGGATTGGTTGTTAAAGTGGATGGGATGGGGCGGTTTGGACTGTGGTACTACCCGACCATGTTAAGTATTTATAGACCCGCCCCACAGCTGCGGGCTGGTTGCACGATACAAAATTTGGAATAAAAGTTTTCCTTGGCTTTCTCTATTAAAGTTTTGGGTTTTCCTTCTTTTTTCTTTTCTTCCTTCTTCTTCTTCTGTTAGTTTTCTATTTCCAACAGTATACACAGTAAATCTTTTTTAGAGGGAAGAGAATCAAACCAATCAAACACGGTTTATTACGTTATTATTAAACTATAATAATTTTAAATTTCTATCTTTTATTTGAGTATTATAAATCTATATTAAATTAAACAATCTTTTCAATAAAATTAAATCAAACAATTGGAAAACTATCTAATCTATTTCAGTTTTATACACAAATTTAGATTAAGTGTTTCTTCTATCTTATTATAATTATGCTTAAGATGATAATTGGGGAACGGGAGTTTGGCGGTGAACCTTCATTTATTGTCAAATGAAAAGATTCAAAAAATATAATTTATTTACTTGAAGAAGAAATTTATCTTTTCTTAAATCTAAATAGAGCGGAGATTAATTAATTAGGCATTGCTTTTATAAAAGAGGTATATTTGCACTTATATTTTTATTTTTCTTGGTATTTTATTTTGATAAACACCCATTTGGAAATTTTATCAAACCGATAAAAAAAAAAAAAGATGAATGAAAAGGTTGAGATCAATTATTAGCCTTTTAACGTTTCAATTATTACAGCATGCTAAGGAACCAATGAAAAAAAACAGATGACTGAAAAGGTCGACATCAATTATTGGCATTTTAAGGTTTCGATTATATTATGGCATGCTAAGGTTTTAGAAAATAATTGCGTGTAAAAGGATCGATATTTGATATCAATTTTAAAGAAAGTATCAGGTTTTTAATTGGTTAATACAAAGGATCAATAATGTTATAAGTGTAAAAATAGAGTATTGAATTTTTAAGTGATTAAAATAATTATTGGTATTTTAACGTTTCAATTATATTATGGTATTTTAAGGTTTTGGAAAATAATTACATGTAAAAGGGTCAACATTGAGATCAATTTTATAGAAAGTATTAAACTTTTAACTTGTTAACACTGAGGATCAATGATATTATAAGTGTAAAAACAAAGTATTGAATTTTTAAGTGATTAAAATAGAGAATTAATATTATTTTAAGTGGATTAAATAGATTACTAAAACCTAATATTATTTCATAACTTCTCCAATTTTAATCCACTATTTGAATTACTTATTATAACATTGATTCTTATATTAATCACTTGAAAGTTCACTTTTTTATTTGAAATACTTAATATAATATTCTCTTTTTTTTTCCTATAAAAGATATTAAACCTATTTAACATAATGTTGATCTTTGATTTTGATCACTAAAATATGACATCCTGTATTTGAATTTGGATTCGAAATATTGATTTTCTCATAAGGCTTTTATAGCCATGTTATGGATACTGTTAAGTCAAGTAGGTTCCATTCCCATACCGGGAAAGTAATATAGGGAATAGGTGCTGGAAAAACATAGTTGAGGAACACACACATATTTAATAAGATAAAATGTCTAAACAATTGAATTTATTTTAGGATGGTTAAATTATAGGTATAATTAATCTATGGAATCATGTGATACGAGAATGTGTGTTTAAACTTTTAGTAATCAAATAAGTACGAAACTGTTGGAGATGGTGGTTGATTTACAAAGTCCATATTAATGGTCAGGAAGCGAAGCAAAGATGCTTAGAAATTAAAAGAGATGTGGGTTTGGAAATAATGGTGTAAATGGGACGTGAATATTTACGTGTTGCTCGAGTTCTACTTAATATATTTAAGTTTCGAGTTCTATTTAATATATTTAAGTTTAGTTTGAGGATAATTGAGTCGATTTTCAGCTTACAATATCTAGTTCAATTAGTTTAGGAATCTAATTGAGTATTAATAAACCTAAATGTTAGTCGAGTCTAATCTATTTTGAATATCAATAATGTTTAAATCAACAAAAATATTTTTTAAAAAATCGAGTCTATACGAACTTAATCGAGTCAAAATTTTTCTAATTAAGCTTAAACTTAAAGTTTTAGTTGTAATTGAGTTCTAATCAGCTTTAAAATTTTATTGTGAGATCAAGTTTGAGTTCCATACCATGTTATATCAACTAAACTTATTCACGACCCCATTTGAGACTTATGGAAGCAGCTTATGTCAGTAAATCTATTGGGCATAAATTGGGTGAATTTATTGAGCATATATCTTTTCAGTCCTATACTAGACTTTCCACTTTACTAATATCCCATTGATGCAATAAAAACGAAAAGTAATTATTAATTAAAAGTTAAGATTTCTCATTTTTCATAAAATATCAAGCTATCAAAAATTTGGTAAAACATAAAAATATCCCGCTGTTTTTTATGGTTTGGTCGAAATTTAAATCAAGAAGAAAATATTGTATAGCTACTCCATGTAAAAGCTGTTTCTCTTTGGGGTTATATTCTATATTTTTTATATTTACATCAAAACCTTTTTTCCCCTTAAAAAATTATATAGAGAACAGACGCTATCAAAGATAAATAAATATACAAGTTTGGATATGATGACAACATATGAATTAGAGGAATCTAATTAAAATAGTAATGAATATATGAAAATTTACACACTTATACTTTTAGATTAATTTCCATCAAGATTGGACTAGAAAAGGGTACAATCGATAACAATTCTATTTTCCTTTGATAAACTTTGACAAGGTCTTTTTTTGTGATAATTTTATACATGTAGATACTGCTGAACTAATTACTATATGATTACTACTTTAATCGTGCTATTGTCTGAAGAATTATTTACGTTTTCTATTTTCCGTATTTGAAGACATATATGATATATCACATGTAAAAAATTGCAAGAATTTTATAAATTTATATTTGAGGACTTTCGTAGTAGAGATAACATCATGAAACTTCATGATGACATATATAAATTTATTTTTAAGAACTTTCGCATAAGATTTTACATGAGAAATTCAAAGCGGGACATAGTTTTATTACGTTAAAGCTCTCCTGTTACTACTAATTTATTTTTATTCTCATAGACAACCTTGTAAAAATATTTTTTTAGTATGCTTTTAGAATAAGCTTTGTGGCGGAAGAAATAGAAAGTCTGACGCTAGGTCATTTTTTAAAAATCAAAATGTTGAAACTAATTTTGATTATATCTTTTTGTTTCTAATTACGATTATAATTATTTTTGGAAAAAAAAAAGAAAAAATGATGCATTTTTTTTTTGCCAAATGATCGATGTTTGTTACAAGGGTTTTAACTGTTCCACAAACAGGTCATATAATTGATTAGAATTTTTATCCCATTAAGTTTTATAACCTCTCAACGATCAGATCATACATTGAGCAATTTCTTGAATCGACAATAGAAGTCCTTTTATTTTTATAATGGCTCTAGTAACATGAATAAAATTCAATGATACTAATACAATAGATATTTCAATGAATGAGTTTTATAACATATTATAAATAAAAGAAGGGAGATTTGAATTTAATTTATCATATTGAAATATTAGTATTTATTGAATTATGTTATAACGGTCTTGATACTTACTAAATATTAAAAAAGACTTTTTCTTAGTCATTCTTTCACAAAAGGCTAATATATAAGAATTTTTTTTTTTAACCATTAACAAATACTTTAAGAAACCCCTTTACATTTTTCTTTTTTTTTTTTCATAAAGAATATTACAGTATATCCTCCTCCTCCTCCTTCCTCTCACTTTCCTTGTATTTTTATTTCCCCTTTTTCCCTTTTGTCCTTCTCTGCTTGTTTTTAAGTTTATAAGCTAGAAACCTTTTTTTGCCCCCAACCACGAAGAAAAATCAAATAGGTCACTATAGTCACCCAAAAAAGTAGCCGCCGTTGCAAGATCAAGTTGTTGCCTTCGGTCGAAAATTAACATCGCGTGAGGTGGCGCGTGTTGAAAACTCTCCTAAGCAAAACATAGAGGGTTCCCAAAATTATGGTGATTTAGACTTCAATGATGTGATTGGCTTGGGCCTTGGGCATGTGCAATCATTGAAACCTAATCGATTTCTTCATCAGTGACGATAAGATAGATGCTGTACGTAGTTATAAATAAAAATGAGAGTTGTAAATGTCTGTCGAATGGTCGCAGTCTTCCTTTTGGTGACGATTCTTGTTTTGTGAACCAAGTTTTGCAAATTAAATACGATGAAAGAAATCATAGAATCTTGATTTACCAAGTAATAAGAATCACTACAAGGAAGAAGATGAGGTTGGTGGCTCTCTTGCTCATTTTCAATGACAAGAAATAGGCTAATACGCTAGCATCAAAGTCAAAATCCTCATTTTTAATATATCCATTCACACTACCATTAATTTTTCTTTCTCTCTTTTTTTTTTTTTCTTTTTTAACTAAGTTACTAAAATATAACATCAATTTTTATGCTTTATAGTTAACTTGCCTATGTTTTATTTTCTTGTAAATACAGGAGCCATGTTATCATCCATTAAAAAATTATCAACCCTCCATTAAAAAAAAACACTTGACATGCATATGTTTTCTTAATGTTATGCTTGGAATTCAAGAATCATTCGAAATGGAATAAAATAAATTGGAATGGAATAGAATTAGAAGGGGAATGAGCAATCCATTCCTTTGTTGGGAAATATCAATAAAATTACTCATTTTATTTCATAATTATGTTTAGTTTTATCACATTCAAAACTAAATAGAATAAGCATATGATAATATTTGACAATAATGCCCTCAATTTATAAACATATATATGTTTACATGTTATGTTATATATATATACACATAACATCACATATATATGTATAATTATATATGATATATCGAATTATAAATTATACATAAACTGATTTGCTATTACAATTATATCAATAACATTTATATAATTAAACCTAATCTATGTTTATATATTACAATATAATTAAATATATAGAACAATATATTAAATATAAAACATATAATCTATACACATAACATAGTTATAACGTATAAGTAATATTTATAAATTTATATGTAAACATTTGTAAAACAAGCAAAAAACCTTAGGACAAAATGGGGGTTTATCGATGACTTTGCTGAAATATATTAGAGAAGATCAAATATCAATAGAAATTAAATCAAATTCATACCTTTTGCTTCAATGTGGTTCAGATATGGTATTGTGCTATTTCATTGGTTTACTTTCAACTTTGAATATGGATTTCTTTGTGTATTTTTTTCTTTATAAAAAATCAATGAGATTTATCTTCAACTTTCAATATGTCTTTCTTTTTCTTTTTCTTTTTTGTTTTCTTCTCAAGAACCAATGATATTTATCTTAATAAATGTTTTAAGTAAACTTCATTCAACAAGGATAATTATTAAATTGCGAGCACTCTTTATTGAACTTTATCTTTTCAAAGTCTCAACATTTTTTTTTTTGCCAAGAATAGCAACAAAATTGGCTTCGTTTTCCTTTTCAACGTTCTTTTGCAATTTTCAATATTAAACAATTAGCTACAATAATATATAATATAGGTCAAAGGCCATATCGATTCCTAGAAGGCTTGTTATGTATATTTGCATAAGTTTTATATATTCATAGTCTATCATACACCATACTTTAGAGTACGTTGCAAATACATGCCCTCAATTATTATATCTAGGTATGAATGAATTATAAAACTCATCAATGATATTTTACTAATCTATAAGTCATAACTAAAAGAAACATGCATGATATATTACAATATATTCATATATATAGAACAATATATTATATATAAACATACAATATATACGCATAGCAATATAGTTATAACCTATAAATAATATTTATAAATTTATATCATAATATAGATTTATATATTAAAATATAGTTATATATAGAACTATATATTATAGATAATTGATATTGCTATTATAAATATTTAAATAACATTTATATATTTATACCTAATATATACTTATTTATTACAATATAGTTATATATATGGAAAAATATATTATATATAAAACATATAATCTACATACAATTTATATATTATATATAGAAATTTATATATATATATGTATATATAAGACATTATATATACTAGTAGATGCGTACTTCCGTTATTTGTGCAAAATTTTATATAACGGTGTAATTAAAATGAGATAAGAACATAAAATTTTACTACCTCTATTTTAGCTTTATTGTTGATATGAAGATTTGATTTCAAGTTTGTG
This sequence comes from Lumnitzera littorea, assembly GCA_024138015.1. Lineage (NCBI taxonomy): Eukaryota > Viridiplantae > Streptophyta > Magnoliopsida > Myrtales > Combretaceae > Lumnitzera > Lumnitzera littorea. Next base: position 108,083,208 of record JAMXBB010000003.1, read on the forward strand.
TTATATTAGAATGACAATATTTACCACTTAAATACTAAAAAATGTGGGTAATTAAATTATTAGCGTATCTTTGAAAATATTCATGGATCATGTGTGCTTTCATATAATTTGCAATTTCAATAATATAATGTGAATTTCGCTAATTTACTTTCTTGATGAAGTAAAAAAATATATACAAAAATATTTTAATGTAGTTTATGGATGAGAGTAATAATTAAAATTTGCCTATGATAGCATAGTAGCTTTTCCTAGTTGCATTTATGTTAGAGCTTTTAGTTGCATTTTTTTTTTTAATGTTATTTGTATATTGATGAGGTTATTTATATAACTGGCTATTTAATAAGGTGGAATAGAATTGTGACTCCCCTTTTAAAAAGGCAAGACCGCAATCCACTTTAAAGTCAAAATTATCGATTCTAAGGAATCACAATTTCGACTTCTTAAAATGTATCCAAAAACAAGAAAGAAAATCAAATTTGGAATCGCGATTCCATTTTGAGTCTATTTCTATAAACTAAACACAACATCATAAAAACCCAATACATACATACATTTGGAGACCCTAATCAAACAAAACAACACAATCACTTGACTCTTAAAACCTAAATGAGAAAAGTCTTTGAATATGTTCTTTTTGTTGGATTTAAGGCTTTTGAAGAAAGTTTTATGTAATTTAGGGGTTTTTTAGGAGAACAAGTATGTGTCATGTGCCATTTTTAATCAGGCATTAATGATTGCTTAATGGAGAACAAGACATTGTCATGCATCTGGAAAATAAAAACATAGCTCAGTTAACCATAAAAGTATGAAAACACAAATAATGTTTCCTCATCGACATTAGGCACCGGTCATTTCTTGCATTTGACATAAAACGGCGAGACAAAATGCACGGAAGATGTGTTTGTCAGTAAATAAAGCGATTTTGTGACTACATGGAATAGTTTAAATAGAAATTTGATTAGCTAATTATGTCTTTACAAGCAATTATAGTATTTGCTTCATGAAAAGGTACTAGCTAAAAAGAAAAAACACTACTTCCATTCTCTTTATATTCCTTGAATTTTGGGTTTCAAAACCTATATACTATACAGTACGGAGTCCAAAAAAAAAAAATGACGATTTGGCTTAGTAATATAAATAAGTAATATAAATAACTAAATAACTATTTGGCATGCGTTTTAACGCGTAGAGGCCACTTATGGTGCTAGGCATCTTATTATCTTATCCTCAAGGAAAAATCTTTAACCCTCGTATCTAATGGTGCAAAAAGTATATCCTTATAGAAGATTGAAGTGAGATTTCATTATCCATTAAATTAAACGGCTTTGACAATTCCTCATTCTTTTCGCATTGAAAGGATGTGATGGGATCACATTCTAATTAAAATTTCCCATTAATTAATTAACACCATTTTTCTTAGAATACATCTTTGTATTTTAACACAAACACGATGTTCTTGTCGTTTTCATCTCTGCCATGTATAAGAGATCCAAAACCCAACAAAGGAGCGTGCCGTTGCCCCGAATCTCAAGGAGCGTGTGTCCTTTCTCAAATCCTCATCATGCCCTTGCTGGAAAGGCTATACTCCTCTATAGTGCCGCCATTGCTCCACCCATCACCTTAGCAACGTAAAGTTGACTTCTTTCATCACAATCACGACCGTCCAATCAACCGAAACCAAACATGGTTCCATGATGTTGACACGAGACAACTTGGTAAAGGAGAATATAATATTAGGGAACACGTGCAAGTGGTACAACGAGGCGTAGGAGATCTTTATCCTAGATATTCAAAAATGATAAATCCATTTTCTGAATCTTACATATTGATATAATTAGTTTAGCAGATTGTGTAGACTAGGAAGAATAAAAGAGAACATTCGAAGGAATATGCTGAGAAGGGTGTCCTTTGTGGGTTTCTGAGGCACGCCTGCCACGTACTACGTTGTTTCCTCTTGCGGGCAATCCCACGCCAGAAAGCGCACAAAAAGTGTCACCAACCAACCCCCTTTTCATGTTTAACTCAGCAGTCCATTATAATTAGGGTTTCTGGTCAATGTAGTTTATAATCTTTGTAAAAGTTCTTTTGAAATTCTATTTCATGCATGTTTTTTAAGGAAAAAAGTATATTTTGTTTGATATAGGTAGATTTTCACTAAAAGAAAGTTTTTATTTTTTAATAATGTGGAACAAACAACTAACTATTGATTTTTTTCTTTTTTCTTTTTGTTCTTCGTTGCTAATTCACATTGCAGGTTGGCTATAATTTTTTAAAAATAAAATAATAAATCTTTCACACATTTTTTTATAATAAATTGGGTTAGGATTATTTAATTTTCAATCTCAAAAAAATTGGACTCAAAGTGAATATAAATATATATATATATATATATCTAAATTTCGAACAATTCATAGGTCTTGAATCCGTAAACTAATCCGTAAAAATTGCCAGGTATGTCGATCCGATCTGAAATCAACCCTCTATAAATTGGTTGCAACCCAGCCTACGGGGACCTCGAGCCATCGTTTCCAATCGAGTCGAGGTGGATCGGAGCCCCTGTCCGGGCTATAAGGCTTATAACTTATTATCACTTTATTCTACCAAAAGTACTAGTTTTGAAACATACCGAGAATTTATTATGGAGATATTATTTTGTACAATTACTGAGAAATAAAAAACTAGTAGGAAGTGAGCATCCGTCCCTATTGTAGATTCATGTCCACATGATGCCTATTATGGAGATATTATTTTGTGCAATTAATGCAGGTGCTTCTGTAACCAGTTGCTTAATTTTATGACAAGATGTATTCCGTGAGCGTTTTTAATTTATGGAGATATTATAGATTCATGTCCACATGATGCCTACCAATTTGATTGCCACACAATAATTGTTTACCTTGGTTTACTAAATTTAAGCCATGCACATACCAAAATACGAAGCTTTAGTTATACTCACCTTCCACGTATTTGCTAGATATTTCTCCTTTTAATTTATATTTACTTTACCCCGTTTCCTTGTACTTTATACTGACAGTTTAGATACTAAATCTTAGGAAAACATAATTTTAGAACTTCTTTTTTTTTTTTTTTTTGTACTTTTGCATAAAATGAAAAAGATACTCAAATAAAATTGCAAAAAAATGAAGAATAAAATAGCCATGCAAAAGTCTAAATATAACTTTTTTTTCCTACAATCGAGAGATCTAAATGCTCAATTTCAAGAAAAGGGACACATAAGACTAGCTTAATATAAAGAGATATATTTCAATTTATGCTATTTTAACTATAGGGCCGCTCACATGGTTGATTTTTAATGAGAAAGTTCTAAAAATATCTTTTTTCAAGAATTGGGAGATCTAAATGCTTAATTTCTAAGAAAGAGGCACATAAAACTAGCTAATATAAAGAGATATATTTCAATTTATGCAATTATAATTATAGGGCGGATCACATGATTGATTTTTAACGAGAAAGTGCCGTTCAAGTTGAGGGATATCACGGACTCACAGCCGGTCTCGGAAATTACTTTTCTGGGTTTGGAAACTAGTTTGCAAAATCTCAAATCAATATCTGCGGAAACAAATAAGCCAAAACAAGAAACCACTTGGTTAGAGCTTCCAGAATATAAAACCGAGAGATGTAAAATGAGGCAAAGCTATTTTTTAAGTTATTTAAGTATGATTTTTTATTAACTTAAGCTCAATTTGATAATACACATATTAATCGGATAGTTTATCAAGTTAAGCTTGAGTTTGTGATATTTAATAGAACCGAACTTATATATTATTTGAATTCAAGTCATATTTGGATGTCAATATCATTTTAATTAAACATAAATAATCTTTTTCTTTATTTAAATCACTCATGAAAAGGTTTAATATAATAGAGTTTTAACACGTTGAGTAACACTCAAAATCGAACTTAAAAAGCCCATTGACCTCTCATTAAGTTTGAACTCAAAATTGACACTAATTTGATTACTCTCGTTGAGAGCTCTAAGAAATTCAACACCAGTAGTTGGAATGGTTACTCTACATATTACACCTATTATGATAGGAAGAATCTAACCTGATTTGTCCAATTAATAGATTAATATAGATACCATTACATTATAAATGTCTAACCATCCGCTTATGATATTTATTATGGCTATTTAACTTTAGGGGACATATCATCACATTATTATATGGTTCTATGTAATCTTATCTTTATCAAGAAGCTTTTCGTGACTCGCTTGTAATATTAAAATTTGTAAAGATAAATTTTTGAACCTATATTTTGGTACAAAATTTTTAGCTTTATGTTAAATTAAAAATAGGTAAAGTTTGGGTTATTCAGATACTGTCAAATGATAATGAATTTTTCTTTATATTTAGATGAAGAAAACTATTTTCATATAAAAACAGAAAAATAATTTGAATTTATTTAATGACAGTAAATTAAACTCTTTTCACGACATTTTTTTCAGTAATTGGACCTTTTTAATAATATTATTAAAATTATATGATTAAACATACACACATCCTTCTTCCCCAATCTCCTTCCTCCACTTCTTCTTTATATTTTCTTGGATAAATTGCAAATATACCTCTTTTGTATATGTTTAACGTGCGCTTAATAATCCTTATATTTAAAATTGAAAGTTTAAATCTCTAAATTTTTAGGAAGGGTGTTTTTGATCCCTTTTTTCTACTACCTTGCTTCTGGATAAAATAATAGAAAAATACCAAAATTAAAAAGAAAATATGTACAATTAACGGTAAAATAATCATGTAAAAGCCCAAATATACAATTTTTTTTCTTTATTAAAATTTGAATATATAAAGATTCAATGTCAAAGATAAAGAGGCTAATAAATATAAAGAAAGCAAACATAAGTGGGTAATGTTTGCAATCTACCCTATTTTCTTTAAGGTGTCGAAAGAGAATTAATAAATATAATGAACAATATTTTCAATATTTGCATAATTCTTTATTTAAAACAAGAAAACCGAAATAAGAAAATGAAGATTTTGAAAATCTTCATTTATAAATTGCCTTAGAAATTTCCCACAGCCTTCAAAAACCAAACAATCCTACAATTTTCATTTTCCTTTTACAATAGAGAAAATGAGCCAATAGCTTAGCTTGAGTTAATTTTTAAGTTCATTGCTGTTAAACTTAAGTGCCTTGCCAAATTTTATTAGTTTATGCAGCCTCATTGTTTTCACTGAGTAATAAATATATCAACAGGCATGGATCACCTACCACAATTAAGCATTGCGTATTCAAGTAATCCGGTACGATTCATCGACTTCACGTCACGGAACTCATCCTAAATAAAATAAGTTGTACCGGTTAAGAAAATTGCTTTATTTTTCTTTAATACACTTCGAATGTTGTTTGATTTCATAATCATTACTAAAACTTAAAAATCTTGAAAGTAACTCTATAAATTATAATATATATCTACGCCGAGGCTTGCCTACCAAATAAGCTTTCCAAATTGTGTGTTATTGTGTACGCAAAGCTTTCCCAAATGGTAGTAGAACTCTTTGTGGATAGGATTACTTTGAGCTTGACTTAGATAAGTTTGTTCCCTTCATTCACTTAAAAATACATTTTCTTCGCATTAAAATAATATTGATACTTATGTTCAATTCAAACTCAACTAATATTAAGCTTGTTTAGACCCCAATTAAATTGTAAGTCAGTCGAGTCAAATATTATGAATTTAAACTTAATTCGATAAGCGAGGATATTCAAGCAGCTCAAGTTTGAGCTTATCTAGACTATTATCTAGTCAAACCGAACAAATACTAATCCAAACTTGAATAGAATACAAGTTTCCCTTATTTATACCCTTATATGGAGATATAGTTTAATAAAGAGATGGTGAAAATAATCAAATATTTGGAAGTGACTAACCATGTTAACGTGTTATCTTAGATTCATTCTAACATGTTTGCATGGGAAATAAATTCATTAGATAATATACACTATATCTTATATATATATATATATATATATATCAATACGAATAATAATTTAAGAACTAATACTAAATCAATTACCATCTGTGATTTATATATGTCATGACTTTAAGGTGTGACCTAGTAGGATAATTCAAAACTTTCATATTACGTGTGCACCCATAATATGAAAACCGTCTTATAAGTAAAAAATTGCAAGATTTTAACCAATTAGTCACTAAAATTTTTTATTTTTAATTTAATTAACTTACTATAAAATATGAGTGGCTATGGATATCTGATATTCCACAGTCCACTAAAATCACAAATAATTGGTATCTCTTACCAAATACTAAGATAAGGTAATAAAGTTATAAAAGTTAAATTTATGAAAGTTATAAAATCTAAATATAGTATTAATAATTATATATATAATAATTTAAACTAAATATATAGTTTGTCCTTAGATTCTAACTTCTATGTATCTTAATGCTAATATTCAACACTCGGCTCTTGACCCACGCTCGATTATCTAATAACCTGCAAAAGAAAATTATTGAAGAGTAAGTTATAGGAGCTTAGTGAGATATCTCTCATACTATACTGATAAGTAAGTCATCAAATAGTTTATTAATAAACATATGAATGTATGAAAAAGTAATATGCCAAACAATATATATCCCATAATCCATGCTCATATTCTATAGTGGTGGTATTTAAACTCGGTCCTTAATCACCTACGGTTAGTATCTTTGGGACCAAGTAAACCCATGAATCAATGGTAGGGTATTGTTGTACTAATGCTTCTACACCGCATTAATCAAATCATATGAAAATCCATCTCTTTAAGGCTTTTATATGCAATGTTCGTGCTTATACATGATTTATTTTATTTTAGCTAAGTTGAATATGATTAAGTCAATTTATGAGGTGATCAATTAATATCAACAAATTATTCAATTATGTAGTAATAAATTAAGTAGCCAATTATTTAACTATTATGTTTTATAACATTTTACACAACACATAACCAATATTTAAACACATGCATAACTCGAACCCCCATGCATCAAATTATTAATTTTTATTTTAAGTGTACTAATTACAAACAGGAAACAAGTATAGAGTCATTAGGAATACTTATCTGGTCATGGAGTCTATCGACGCTCATAATAGTTCATTTAATAAGTCGGTATCCATATCGAAATCACATAGTATTTAGGAAATATGAAAAGTAATGAGTATCTAAGTGGAATAATTAAGTTATTCATATATTTGGTATTGACTACTTAAATTAGTTATCTATTCTTATAAAATACTCGGTTCAGGCTTTTCCATTAATTGTGTATAACTTTTTTAATTTAACTTTGATTTTTATAAACTTATAGTCTATTTTCATCATTTTCTAATGTACTTTCTTGTAACGGAGTTCGTTTTAAACATTGTGATCCACAATTTTTATTATAGTATAAAAATATTATGAATTTTATTATTTTAACTTAAATAATTATAATTTATTATTTAAAGCTTTTCTTTATGATTTTATGATTTAATAAATACTTAAATTTTATATTTTTGATATTTTCTTATTTTTAAGTTTATTTTATCAAAATTTACGTATTTGGCTATTTTTTAAGGTTTAAGACTTATTTAATTCATTTTTGCTATTTTAATAATTTTCTAATTAATTAATTATTTTATTATTATTATTACGAATTTAATTAAATTTTATTAAATGATGACGTGGCAGTATGAGAAGTTGCCACATGTTATTTTAATGATTTAGTATATTTTTCAAAATTTTCCTATTTCGTACTTTACTTAATAATTTAATGTTATAGTATATTACATATATACTTTTTAAGTATACTCATATACTTATACATACTATACTTTCAATATATGCATTTTTATACATATATATATACACTCACAAAATTAGTTTCTCTTACTTACTTATTCTAATACTTATGTAATTTAGTAAGATAACTCCAAATATACTATATGTTCTATACACTTATACATACTTATACCACACTAATACTTTTTGTATTTTATACATATATATCTATACATGTATTGTCGGCCACTTATTGGTACTACATACTCATATAATAAAAATACCTATTATACACATATACATATTTTATACATGCATACATATATGATATATATATATATATTACGCTTATGTTTTTGTATTTTATACTTACATATACAACATATATATATATATATAGTGAAAATACATATTATACATATATATGTACGTATACACAAATCCTTATACTAAATATGTGTAGAATCACATATGACATATATGTAAACTTTGAATATACCTATGTATTTATACCTATAAGTACATGTACATGGCATAATACCCATTTTCATAAAATCCTAGTACGTATACATAGGTTTTTCTTTGAAAAATTTGTACATACTCTTAATATACATAAGATACTACAATATACATATATATATATATATATATATATATAAACAAATACATATAAATGATTATTGTAAAATAACTATCATATACATACTAAATACTCTTACTTTGGTGTCTTGAATATATATATAATCTAAGGATTCTTCTTCTTCTTGCTTGCTTTAATTGTTGTTGAAAGAATTAAAATAAAAATGAAAGTTGGTAGTGAAAAGAAGATGAGAAAGTTTCGATTTTTGGAGAGGGGGATTTGTGTGTGTTATTTTGTGTTTTAAGACTTTGAAAATGATAGAGGGTAAAATGAAATACATGGACATACTTGCAGCCAACACAACATCAAAAGGAAAAGAGGAAAATGAAATGAATAAAAGAAAAGAAAAGAAAAAGAAAAAGTAAGATAAGATAATGAAGAGATTTGATAAGATCTCTATCCATATCTTTGTTTCATCTAAACATTTAACACATGGGGAAAAAAAAAAAAAAAAAAACAACCATACAAGTGGCTACCCCAACACATCCAGCAAAAGGAAAAAAAAAAAATCACGTAGAGAAGAGGAATATATATAGGGAAGGAAAGAAAAGAAAAAGGAAAAAAGAAAAAATAATATTTAAAAATCAAAATTTCAAATACAAAATTATAAAATTATATGTTTAATAATAATTGTGAAATAATATTTTGAAATTTTATAAAATTTATTAATTAAACTATTACCCATTGCATTCATAATATTTAAGAATTATCTCAATGCATTCGTGATTGATTTTATGCGATTGTACGTATTAATCAATAATTATATTCGATTAGAGTTTTATTACTGTTAGAATGTAATTATTCATTTTATAAGCTTAAAATTATAATTTTAAGGTTTTTATCAAGTTTGAGTTCAATCTCGGATATTTATATATACCAAGGAGTTAAGATTTTTGTACGTAATTTAAGTTTCAATTGAATTTCTAGGGTTTTTATTACTTATAATATATTTAAATTTATAATTTAATAAAATTTTTATTTTACTCAACCTTATTTACTCATGAAATTATCCACAGTGCTATAGTTCAATTCTATTCTCAAAATAATTAAATTCACTGGGTTTACAATATAAATGATATATATACTAATATTCGATCGGTATTTATACATTATATGTACTACACACATGCCAAATATCATCTACTAAATTGTTTCTTGAATATATGTCGTTGATAGGCCTTTTTGACCCAGGTTTGAGAGGTTCAGCCCAAGCGTTTTAACGTGCTTTGGATGCCTCAAGCACCCCATGGGTAGAAGGCTCGGTCCCCCTTTGACAAGCTAACTTGCTCTAGTACCGAAGAGCAAGTTGGCTAAGGCCCGTGTGTGATTAGATGATCGATCCACCTAATGCCAGCATAATATGCCCAAGGTTACCCTTAGGTACTCCTTCGACCTTGACCAACAAAAGGGCCCAAAAGCCTTTAGTGAAGCCTTTGGGATGCTCGACTCCTTAGTACCCTAGCCTTAAGGACTCAGGTCCTTCAGATAGCTATGTCTGCGACCCAGTAGTTCTACTCCGATCTTAGAACCCCGAGCATATGCCAAGTGCTCAACACTTGAGCTAGAGAGCATGACATCGAGGGCTACCCTACTCATCCTCCTTCTCTCTCCTCAATAAATTCTACGCGACAAGCTAATGTACGGTCTAGAAGCCTAACCGTCCAAGCTATGGCGGTTATCCACGCTAATGTAACAAGCTCCCTTACCAAGATTCACCAATTAGCAGAAAGTTGTTGTCCTTCTTGCACTAAGTATGCCTCCATACCCTAACCATATACGAGCCAATCTTTCTCCAATACATATCCATGGCAAGTAAGCTCCATGCTATATAAATAGGGCACAAAATTACAGATATAAGGATCTTAGCTCTCAAACACTCTTTATATACTTGAAACAATTAAATGCTTTCCTTTCCTTTCCTTTTCTTTCCTTAAAAACTCTCCTTACTAACTTTAGCATCAAAAAGCCTTCACTGATAACGCCACAAGAGACTTTTTTGTAGGTCTACAATCAGTCATGGCCACTAGACCATTGGAAGATTACTAAAAGACCTCCTTAGTGATAGCAATATCACCATACTCCATAGCAATGTATTCAAATAAATACCTTATTTTAATGGAGTTTAGAAAGACCATTTCAATAGAAAAGTTATTGGTAATGTTGTAAAATTTGCAGCCTTACAAACAAACAACAGTCATGTTGATGCGATTTTGCTACATATAATAAGCAATTAGAAGCTATATATTATTCAACATGAGAAATTGAATGGACTTTGAACTTCATTATATTTATCGAGATTTCAGTTTCCATCAAGGGCTAGCATAAATTAGGATGGCGCTGAATCTCTATGTTTTGAATGGAAAGAAAAAGGCAAGACCCATGCAAGGTCCCAACATTATAAGTTAAATTAATCACGATTATATTTGAATGATGCATCTTTATATGATTGATATCCAACCAATCACAACCATTTATCATATCTACTGTTTAGGTGGAAAGAAAAATGCAAGACCATGTAATTATTGCTTTATCGTGTATGTTTGAGAAAAGATTCGATAAGAGTAATATGCTAAATGGATCGCTTAGAAATAAATACCAACTAAATGAAAAAATTGATATATAAAAGTTTTCAAGACCATCCTTTGTAGTTTTGCCAACTTGATGGTTAATGTGTCTAAGATTCTATATTATTTAATTACATATCATTAAACATGCCATGTAACATATAATAATGTTTGATGAATATGTTTTTTACCCTACGGCAAATCTCAATGTCTAGTGAATAGGATAGAGTTAACAAGAAGTATGCCTTATTCATACTTAGACCTAGGTATGGGTTGGGTCCAAACCGTGATCTAGCCTAAAATTGTCCTACCAAGTCTAAGACTCGGCATGGATTCGGCGATACAAGTTGAACTTGTAAGGCCAACGCATCGAGTTAATAGGTTTAAGTCGAGTTAATCTCTAGAACCCATGGACCAAGTAGTTCTTGAACCACCAATTTAAAAAAAAAAACAAAAAGATAAAAAAAAAAAGAATAAAAAATGGAGAAATAAAATAATTTTTAAAATAAAAAATAATGAAAACTAAAAATTTTAACTAATTCCATATAAATAAGAAAAAAATCATTTCCCATTATATGATTTGATATATATATATATATATATATATAGACTTTTACTAAAATTTTAACTAATTTCATATAAATAGCGATCTCCTCTAATCACTTAAAGGATCACATGTAATTAGAAATCTCTATAAAAAATCATAATGTTAGTTTCTCACTCTATCTTATTCTAAGTGCACAACCCATTCTTTCTCTTCAATTTCTCTCAATATAGAGATAATTGATCCGAGAAATTTTTTAAGAACTCTTACTTGTGTTTAAGAACAAAAGCTAGACTTTGACTTCATTTATTTTCGTGGGAAATTAATCGTATTTAGTGGAAAAGTTTGGAAAAAAAACTGTTAGGGTCCGTTCTTTACTAGGTTGAATTTTCCAAGAAAATTGAAAGGATGAAAGCTCAAAATTTCCAAAAATTAATTTGGAGACTTCAAAGTTCAACGTCTTAGGAGTCCAATGCCACTTGCCATACTTAAGAATCAATTGAAATCCCGCTGAATTGGCTACGTTTTAATCGCTATGCAAGGTAAGCTCTTCCTCCTTGGTGTGTGTGTTTCATGCTTTGTTCGAAGAAAAAAACAAGAAAATCCAAAAAAAAAAAAATTGATGAAAATTTTTTGATCTTGTGTTGATTTATTTTCATGATAATAATGTGTTTGTAAATTAATTTATTGTATGTTATGTTATGTTATAAGTTGATAATGTGCATGTTGGAATAATAATTGTTTTAATAATGTAATATGGATACTTTGATTTAATAAAATTAATATGTTAATATTATTCTAATAATATGTTTGCATCGGGGTTTTATACGTTAGTATAATAACTTGGGTTGATTAGCACAATGCCTCGAATTAGTTAATGTGGTTCACATAATAATATGGTTTGATAATAAATTCAATGATTAGCATAGTTTTTTAATTGGCAACATGTTTGACTTTAATTTGAATAATATGGTCTATTGAACATTGGTAATTAGTGGCATTTTACAAACTAGCGTATTGGGTTTTAATTTAAATTGTCTCATGGGCTTTAAATTTATTTTCAAATAAGATGGGCTTTTTTTTTTTCCAATTTTTCCACTCTTAAAATGTTCTTCATAAATAAAAAATATAAACTAGCTCTTTTCTAAGATTTAAGGTATTTTGTTTTTTAAACTTTCACAAGTGGACAAAAAATATTATTTTTTTAAATTAATAAAACATAATAAAATTAAAGTGAAAAGAGGAATTTCGAATGTAAAATAAACTAACAAACTAAAATTTTCTTACACTAAGAATTATGTGGGTTGATCCTGCTTCGTGGATACGTAGGTACTTTGAGTTGATCAAAATTAATAAAAATTTTGTTTTTCCCCTTTCATTTTTTTTAAAAGCCCAATTTATTTGAAAATATATTAGAGGCCCACTAAGTTATTTCATGGATTTCTCTTTTGGAAATAGCTTAGATTTTAATAAGATAGCTGTTGAGCCCAATAGATTTGTGGTTTCTATTTTTCTAAATTTTTTAGAAAACTTATGGACTAGCAGTTGAAATTAGGGTTCATTATGGACCCTCATTTCACTTTTTTTTTTTCTTGATTTCAATTGAGTGGTAACTCCCTTTTTCAAAAGTTATTTTTTAAAAAATCTTTTCTTAACCTAATCATAAGATTTATGTTAAACGGGTTGGGTTTAATATAAATTAGATTAAAAAAAGAGGGAAACTGAATTTTCAAGTTGATAAATATTATTTTTAGCTTACATTCAAAATCATAATATTCAAACTATAAATCAATATCACTTTTAAGTATATGTTATAGCAAATATATGTAATAAATTTCAATGAAAACCTTGGAATAATAGCATAATACAATAAACATAAATTAAGATATTAACTCAAGTTTGAGATACTCGAGAAAGATTTGATTATTTGATTGAGTGTTGACATATGGTTGAATTTACATTATATTTATTTAAATTATTTACATTAGCTATATTATATAGGTCATGTTTCTATTACTAACATATATTCTGAAAATAAGGGATACCTTAGAACTTGAAACCTATAATATACAAAGCATAGATGTGGTCCACTATGAGCAGTTTTAAGATGGATAGGAGATCTTATTTTGTTCTCTATTTCATAATTATAATAGCCCATACTTTGCTAAATTGAATAAATGGAAATGGAATAGGGATTCTTATTAAATGAAATAAGGGGGAATGTCGATTACAATTTTTAGTTGAAGAAAAAAGGTATTAAGAGTAGACTTGTAATAAAAATTAAAAGATAATTTTACTCTCGTCTTATCTCTCTCTCTCTCTGTCTCTCTCAATCATCTTTACCCTCCTTCTCTACTATTGTTTCTTTCGATCTCTCTATACCCTTTCTCTCTCCCTCTTAATGACCTCCTTTCTATAGGAATAGAAGCCCTAAATCCGAGATTGATAAGAGAAATAAGGAGATAGAAACTTAAAAAGGTGAGAATTTTAATCACAATCAATCACCTATCTAAGGTGTTATTTGATCAATTAGATGGAAGGTAATAGAGTCAGATGTTCGGGGAAGACATTACAATAAGATGTTGAGGATTCTATAGTTGGCATCTAGTGGTGAACGTGGGTCTGGTAGTGTTGAAGTATGTGAGTTGGTAGTGGTGAGCGTAGGTCAGATAGTGGTGAACATAGGTCAAATGGTAAATGTGCGTTTGGTGGTGAACATGTATCTAGTGGTGAATGTAGGTTAGATGGTGGTGCCAACAGCATACATAGGTCAGATGGTGGTGGGGTGTGGAGGTCTGGTGTTGAATGTAAGTGGATGGTGTATTGAAGTCAACTAGGAGGTAGGGGTGTGGTGTGGTGTGTCGTGTTGTGAGGATGAAGACAAGGGGTAAGCGAGATCTTTTTAACTTGAAATTGAGAATCTTCATTTCCCTTAAGCCCCAATGAATCCTAATTCTTAAATTTTAGGAGTTGGGATTTCTTAAAAATTACAATATCATTTGTCCCCAAATGAACACAAGATAAATTTTAAAATTTTAAAATAAGAATTTATACTGTATCATCTAATATCCATGAAATCAAGAAGGGTTTAATATGAAAATCTATACAGATTTTAATATCCATCCAATCATATAGGGTCTAATAATTTTTTGATTTCCATAAGTTGCGATGCTTATCTCAGCTAAGTGTATACATTAGCAAGTGGAATCTTTGTAGTGAAGCTTTCGGTGCTTTTACCTTTTTTATGAAGCAAACTCCTGATGTGTTTTGTCATGGCTGACATCTTTCTTTCCATGTTTTTTTAACTCTCTGGTGTTGAAATAATGGAATACTTAATAAGCTTATTATTCTAATATCATTGGCGGTGATAGTACTTATTAAAAGATCGTCGATGAGATTCGCTTTGCTTCACCTTTGTTTTTTTTCGTGTCTTTGGGCTCAGCACCAGTTGTATTAGAACGATGAAATGAAATATTTCGACTCAAACAAGGTGTATGCATAGACGGAGTTAACTAGAATGAGCCAACGTAATATATAAGAGAATTTAGTCTCATGATTATCCTTAAAAGAAAAAGCCAAATCTGCTTACGAGTTAATTGGTTTCACAATTCGAAACGATTACCCATCTCGAAACTTCTATGTCCATCTTATGCATCTAAATATTTTCTTATTTTTAATTTGTTGTGTTTTACGATCCTATAAAGAAGTGTGCCTTAAATATTTATTAACTTGATGGTAATAAAATTCATATATGCCAATCTCTCATTTGAACTGATTAGATTTGAACCATTCCTCTTCTATTATATTTATCAAAAAGATTATAATTTTAATGCAACTATATATATATATGTTGTACGCTAAAGGAAACTAGTCTAGAATGAGTAACATATCCTTTTTTCAAACTATCAATAAGACATTGGAAGAAAATGGGATAAGCACGAATATGAATATCATTTAATAAATATTTCTGAGTCGAAAATTTGGACGTAAACTTAAAGCAATAATTCAAAAGATTGGAAAAAAAAATTTGAAAGGAAAAAATGGGAAAAAAAAAAAAGACCATTGGATCATAAGAGTCACATATCTTGAGAGTTTCCAACGATACTTTTTCAATGATACTAATACGTCACGTTTATCAATAAATATCATACAAATATTAATAAAATTTTGATACATAAAAATATAATTGGTATTTTTTTTCAAAAAAATATGTTCCTTCATTATTACGTATCAAAATTTTATTAATACTTATATACTGTTAGTTAATTTAAATAGTGTATTAGTATCATTAAATCTTTTTCATAATACTGTACGTTATTTGAAAAACTAGATACGTAAATAAACTATTCTTCCCCAAAATATCAACCTTTCAGCAAAAGTTAAGTATATATCATATCACGGTAAATTCCCTATTATGGTATAACTGTATAAGTTTGAAAATGAATCTCTCTCTTTTTAATTCTTCCTATCCTTGGTCAGATAGTAAAGTCCGTTACTTCGTCCACATCTTGATCGAATATATTCCTTTATACGTAACTTTGTTTTCTACCTTCCTAAAGATTTTCTTGAATTTATATTTAAATATTATCTGGAATCCTGAAAGCTCTATTTGTATTATTATTAATGTATGGAAAATGAGCGTTTTGAAGGAGATGATTAAAAAAAATAAAACAAAACCTAGTTGAAAACTCTCGTGTTCCCTATAGTAAATTGGTAAATTACAAATATGTTATCTAACTATTGATTAAAAGCATATAAATCCTCCAAACTCTTAAATTGTGAAGTCGTTAATTTCCTATTGTTCTTTTAAGAAACATGCAAATAATCTTGTTAAGCACCCCACAATCAAATGATTGCTCTTATGGCAATTTTGGGGTGATTTCTACGAGAATATTGGCAAAAATACGTTACAATCAATCTAAATAATTAATTTAGTAAAATTTAATTTACAATTTTATCCTATTAAAATAGGTTAATATATTATCTAGACAATAGGTCTATAATTTTTTATAAATAATTAATTAAATAAAAAAAGAGAGAGAAAAGATAATTTGTTGACCTTTTTATAATAGGTTATTTTGATTGGCGTTAAAGTAATGCTATATTACTAGTAATTTGGAGTTATTTATATGTGTTGAAAATTATGGTGAGGTAAAATTAAAATTTTGAAAGTTTAAGAGGCTATGTACTCAACCAATAATCTAAAAGTATATTTATCTAATTATCCCTAGTAAATATTTGATTATAATTGTCCTAATTCTTCGTAATCGATGTAGCGTGAACATTATAACTTTTTCTAGAAAGGGAATTGACACCAATTTTATTACGACATCGAAAAGATACAAGACGAGGGCGACATCAATGATACCTTTGCTAAAATAAAGTGAACACAATTACAAGACAGTACTACAACTAATTATTTAAAATATAAAAGAGTATGATGACACTACTTCTACTACTACTCAGAAAGGTAAAATAAGAGGATGCTTAATTCGTTTTGGATTTGAGATTTTCTTTTATTTGAGCTGCTCGTGAGTCTACATCACTCTTTTTTTTATCACTCCTCTTCCGTCTCTTCTAAATATTTTGTGAACTTAAGATATAGAGATGAGTAAGGTCAGATATTCCCTATCATTCTCATCTTTAGTCTCATCATTCGTTTATCTTATCATCTCTGACAAACTTAGATGAAATATTTCTTTCCTATGAGAGCCAACATCATCCTTAGTTGATTCAGAACTTACTACAGTAAGAGAGACAGTAGTCTTATCTTCTTCAACGTTTTCCTTGACGCTATCCACGCTAAGCTAAAGCTGCATCTTTAATTTCTAAGTTCTGTTTCACTACCCTAGTTGATTTTGATCCTTACGAAGCTCACTAACTATTACTTTAATATTCTAGAAGGACTAATACAGTAAGCTCAACATTTTTAGAGGTAGAATTGTGGTCAGTCTGAATTATTTTAACTTTACAAGTCATGGATGTCATAATTTTAGGAACATATTTCGGCTGCACTACTTTTGGGTTCCAATTTTCTTAACTATCTATTTTCTTTTGGGGGTTAGCAATAGTATTTTCGACTGTTCAACACAATGACCCATTTTAAAGCAAAATAAATAATATTTTGGCAAAATTTTGAACACAATTTGTTAATAAAATCCACTCTTTTCATTTCTAGTCCATATGCTTGCTTCATATTTCCTAAACCATTAAAGGCCACGAAAAATATTCAGTGAATTTTTCCAATTTTATTGGAGTTTAAGACGCCAGTGCAAATAACATGGATTTTTCAAAGCAATTTATAGAGGGATAAGCAAAATAAGGTTTATATTATGCACACTCTCTATCTCTCTTTTTCTCCCAAATTATACTATCCTATATCAATCTTAAATATTTATAATTAAGAAAAGCAACATTTTGTTCATTTTATCTTCACACACATAACTAGGACTCGAGTCTTATATGGACTTACGGAGATATACCAGTAGCAAGTATTGATAGTTGATGCAGAGGATGAACTATTTTCTTTTCCTATCACTTTTAAGCAATAAATAAATAAATAAATAAAAGCAACAACCAAAGAAATGACACGTTTTTCACCATCTTCACCTACGGAATTAGTTTTGGCCTACCAAATATTTATTTTACCATGGGGTTGATGACAAGTTTTATGTGCTTTGATAAATACTGAAACCAATATTTTCCGAATCTGATTCGAATTAAACATTAGTAGTAATAACTGAAAAAAAGGAAAAATCACAATCATTACAAGATCAGAAGTCAGATTAACTGAATCCTTAATCACCAACGAACAATATTTCTAGCCTCCCCTTTAAATTAGCAATTTTAGGACGCATGTATTATTTCGCAGAGCCTCTCATGGTGGGGATCGAATGGATTGACAATTCAATGGTGCACATGCGTTCATGATTATAAAGCATACTTCTTTTTAATTTAGTTTATGCAATCACTTTTACAAGTGTAATCGTCAATTTGCTGCATATGAGATAAAGTAATGCTTTCAAATTTTAACTTCTTGTGTCAAAACCCAAAAAAAAAAAAATAATAATAATAAATAAAGGACTTTTTTATTTATTATTTAATGCTAATCATATTCATCTATGAGCTTTTTTCCATAAAAAGAATTCGAAATATTTGTGGGACGTCGGCAGTGCCTCCATTGTTAGAAGATAGCCCATAAACTATAATATAAAAAGTTGTGTAATCTAGCTAGCATTTGAGTAATAATGACTGAATGATAGTTGTATGACTTCAAAAAATTTAATTTAAAAATAAAAACATATTCTATTATTTGATAACTAATCACATTAGCTTATTTATTGGAGCATTTTTGTGATATCTCAAGGTTAAAAGTCTTATATAAATTATAAAAGGTTATAATATTCATTTGTAAAACTATGATGATAAATATCTTATTAACATAATGTTGTAACTTTTCAAGAATCTCCATCTCGATAGGTCCTCTACACGTTGTGAAAGTAGTGCTAGCCTTATCCTTGATGGATCTCATGGGGTTAAGATGTCAACCGATTAATAAGCTTATTAGTATTTATTGATTTGATTATTTATTACTTTTGATCCGAAGTATTACAATTTATTTGTCTTTAGCCAAGTTAGATGATCATTTGTTAAACAATTGGTCACATTCATAACAAAAATCATAAATATGTAAATAGATCCTCTCTCTCTTTTTTTTTTTCAACCTTAAATAAACTCTTAAATATAAAAATTAATTTTTAAATATGAGGATACTAGATTTGGATAATCTCAATTTATTTTTCCTTAACTCTCTCTGGTTATAAATCAATAATCGAGATTCTTTCAATTTTTAGAATGCCAAGTAATGTCATTACAACTTTACTGTTTTTTTTTTAAATTTTTTATCTCAATCATTAATTATACATAACAATATCATAAGAAAATAAATTAAAAGAAATCGAGAAAAATTAAATTTATAGTATTCTTGAGTCCTGTTGCCTTAACATGAATCTATTTATATTTTCTAATTCTATATATTCTGATATTAAAGGAGGAGAGATCATTTCGGTGTCTTAGGTATAAAAGAAATCATTTTACTATATAAGAACTGTATTTCCATCCACTAACTTTCTACTTTTACGTTACAAAATCAATACCATAAAATAGCCCTCTACTAATTAATTGTATTATGTTTAAAATATTATTATATCCTCATTGGATTATGTATACTATCATGAGTGTGCCTTACTAGTATGTGTCTATATATATATATATATATAAGTCTTTCCTTTGGCCCCTGATTGCTTTGAAATGGTGGGCAATCTGCTCTGCTCACATTCAACGGTAGGCAAGAAAGTGACTTTTTCGGCTAGAAGTTTGCTTCCTTTAAGAAAGACGATACTGTAGTTAATCATGGAATGAAAGAGCAAAACAAATGCAATTGCTCTTGCGTTATATCAAAGGTCACCTCCTTATGCTTAAACTTCGAGATTATAACAATTATTCTAAGGTCCCACATCTATGTCGAATTTAGGCATATAACCTTGAAGATATTGTTATTGACAAACTATAAATCAATTCACGGATTATACATGCTAGGACAATTATTTAACATGAATGAAGTGAAGAATCAAATCTAATTTTCTAAACTAAAATTTTGACTTACAATACTCATCCTCATGATAGCTTATTGAGAAATAGACTGAATTCGGTGTATGAGACATTATTAAGCTAATATTGTGCAATTACTATTTATTTTTATTGGGCCTTGACACCTCATTAAGTTACGTCCCAGTTGACCCTACAAAGCTTAAATTCCAATTATGGCATGGGATTTCGATACTCTCTATTTCTATTCTTTTAATTTCCGTTTATTTTTTTTTATTTAAATATTGTTACATGTAACCAATAATTCATATTAATTTTAAAAGAAAAAGATGATATAACAATCTCAAAGCATTGACTTAAAAAATTGACAGAATGTAAGAGGATAAAAATTGGAGAAAATCCATTTCAGCACAAACGGGTTATAAAACTCTCATCGTAAAGGTATTCATGCTGTAAAGTTAAATAATACATTAATAATAATCAACATGTTTATACATAAAATCTACATACAGCAAATTAGATAAGAGAAATAGTAGTTTGTGCTCTTAGTTAAATTGTTCAATACATCCAATTTTTTTCCCCATGATGCAGTGCCTCCTTGGCGTCCGAGATGGTTATATGCCTGATGTCGACTGATTCGTTTTATTCTATCTTTTGCTTAATAATGACTACCAATTTATATAACTGGTATGAAAAGCATTATCTTTAAATATCGATCAATGAGCACTTCTCCTTTACATGCTTTAAGGAAATGGATCGAGATTGAGATATTGGAAATAAAGAGAATTGAAAATCCATCTACCAAAGCTTGAAGATGAAAGAGAGAATTCGCTATACATAGGGACCTAAGATGGGCTTATCTATCTAGTTTGCAATTAAAAAGTTGTTTTATTTGTAATATTTCCACTTCAAATGCTGGTGACATGTCAACATTATGATTAAGAAGAGGGAAGGAATTAGGATGGAAGGAAAGTGTAAAGAAAAAATTAGAGAGGAGGAAATATAGAAGGAAATAAATGTTTATTTTTCTTGTTTGGATTGATTAAAAGAGGGAGGAATTGAGTGTTATTAGACTCGAATTAATCTGCATGGTCCAACTCAGTTTAATCGACCTCTCTATAAAATCAATCCGAATTATTCTTTTGACTCTTATTAATAGTGACTTAGCACAACATAGTCGACTCAATCGATCCAACTCGATTCTTATATGAACCCACTAAGTATTTCAAGTTAAAATATATTATTTTTTCTTATATTTTCTAAAAATATAATAATTTTCCAAAAATTAAATGTAAATAAAAAATAAACTGTGAATAACTTTTAACTTTTAATTCTTAAGAATGTAAATAAATTTTATTATAAATAGATATGAATTATATTATAATATTTTTATTTTCTTCGATTCGTTGTAGTTTAACTTTCTCGATCTTTAATCCCTTTTCATCCTCGGATCAACTTTCCAACTCGGGTTTAACAACATTGGAGGATCAATATGAGAGGAATACTTTTTAAGATAATATTTAAAAATATTTTAAACTATGCAATTACTATATTATCTAAAAAAAAAAAAAAAGGTAACAAGACTTTAAAAAGTAAGGATATGATTGTAATTTTAATAACTTTTCTTTTTAAATCACTCTAATTTGAAAGGAAAAAAAAATGCAAAAACTTTCTTTCTCAAATCCATTCCCTCCCACCTTCCTTCCACTTCCAAATAATAATAAAGATGTTTTAAAATTTATATTTTCTTTTCATTTTTTTTCCCTCCCAGTTCCTTCCTCTATCCCCATCATAATAGAGTAAATGTTAGGGAAACGTTGTCATATCGTTTATCTGAATTTCAATTACGTTAAATGGACGTTACTCTTTTTAATTTTTTTTTCAATAATGAGAAATGTCAATAACTTTATGCCCCTCTCATAAATAACCCTAAGTGTACGACCTACCAATCCTTCCAATTGAAGTCTTATTCGAGTACGTGGCACGTAGTGAAATTTGTGTACGTAGTCCCCATCCTAATACAACAATGTACTGGCTAACGTTGATTGAAGTAGAACAATGGATCCATCTGAAAGGAAGTTTGATTACTGACGTTTTATCTAAAATCTTTGTCAACGGATGTTGAAAATTTTGACTTTTAATGAATTCTTGCATTATTGAGACTCGTATGAGGGCGGGCAAGCGGTTGATAATACATGTCCTTCTCTTTCAATATCCATTATTTATGTGTATGTTATTGATCCATGGATATATGGCCACTCTTTTCCCTTTGCTGACGACCAGAAAAAAAAAAAAAACCATAGGCATAAACAAATTTTGAATGCTCCTCATGAATAATATCTGATTTTATTTGAGCCACAATAAATAATAACTTGTTACTCACAAAATATATATATATTATCACTTATTGAATATTTGTTATATACTTAAACTTGTCACTTTTTTTGAGATCGGCTATATACTTTAAGAAAAAGTCGGTACATGAAAAAGAATAAAGTTTCTATATTTAACTTGCTGACAAAGCAAGTGTATTAAAAGTGCTCATTAACATTGTGTTCACCAATATTTGGAACAATTAAAAGTGGATTCCATGCAATTTTGTCGGTGATTATCGGAAAACAAGATCTAGGGTTTTGAGGGCTTCTGAAAGTAAAATTGAAGGGATTCAGAAACATACTACAACAAAAGTAAAGTCGGTGGTGTATTTGGTTCTAACATCTTTAGAAAGGAAGTAGGCTAGAAACTTGGGTGTGTTTATAACTTGGACTATGTTTCCAACAATACACTTCTCGAATTGAAAAAGTAAAGTTGCTTGCCCCGTCAATATGTATTTATCCTTAGTATCTTGAAAATGAAATATCCGAAATAGATGACAAAATACTTCGAAATTGGGAGAGAATTTCTATTTAAACCATGAGATAAGAGTTTTATTTGCTCAAGTAATAAAGAGTTTCATATTACTTCAAGGTGCAAATAACTTTGTTATTATTTGTACCTAGTAATAATCTGCTCGATCAAGTAAATTTAGAGGTTACGGGTAGGTTTCAAATACAATTTTTCGAAACTTGTTCCTATAAGGTAGGGAATATGTAGGACGTCTACCCTTTCTAGAACCTATATTATAATGTATACATGGTATAAATTTTAGGATATCTCATATGCACCCTATGAAATTTGTTAAATATTAATCATAAAAATAAATGTATTACATTTTTATCATCTAAGCTCTACGGAGAAGAATAAAATGAATCTTGATAATGATAAGGTAGCGAATAATTAATATTTGTTTTAATTTTGTATTTTATTATAATTATTTTTGTTGTAATGCAATTTGTTACAACACTACTATTTATTTTATATTATAACCAATATTTAATTTTTTTTTTATTTCCATCAAGTATTTTAAGCTTTTTATGACTATTATAAGTATATCTACAATTTTCAAAAACTATTTTACACAAATTACAGAAACTTATCTTTCTAAATTTCGATCTATAAACTCTCTAATGATTCTAAATAGATCACGAGCTCTTGATATTACTCACTAGATTCAATAGCAATATGTGTGCTAATGCTGGTTAGTGATTATTAGATGTTAAAAGTTGATAAATAGGAGGTTTAGCCCCTAAAGCCATATATGTTAGACTTATTGGAGGAGTTCTTAATTTATTTCAAGAGCCCTATGAATTGTCCCTTATCATACACAAGATCATAGGATTCACTAATAAGAACAAGCAAACCCTTTGACTTTAAGGTTGTGTGGCATTTTACATTAGAGGAGATGGTAAGAGAAATGATGTGAAATGGGTTTATTAAGCTAGGCTACAATCCATTTTATTGTCTATATGTGTCGATGAGGGGAAAAAATAACACTTAGAGCATGTGTTTTGATTACTAATAGTTGAACATACTCACTATAAAAATGATAAGCTATTTATACCTATCATTAAGGACTTATTCATTGAATTGATGGAGCTAGTTACTTTTGTAAGCTAGATTTGAGATCGAGGTTCTCATAAAAGAATGATACATCTTAAGGATGCCTATAAGACTACTTTTAAAATATATGGACATAATGAGTTCTTAATCAAGCATTGTCTTAATTAAGCCCCATCGACTTTTCAAGGGTTAATAAATATTATATTCAAGTCTTACTTATGAAAGTTCTTTTTCTTGTTTTTCAATGATATTTTTTGTGATTATAAGACCAAAGAAGAGCATTGTTGATACCCAATTCTCGTTTAAGTCAAGGCTTATAAGTGAAGCCCATCACAAGAAGTAGCGAGCTTATATGTCGCTGAGACCTTCTCGCAAGGCCATGAGCTCGCACTAGCG
This sequence comes from Lumnitzera littorea, assembly GCA_024138015.1. NCBI lineage: Eukaryota > Viridiplantae > Streptophyta > Magnoliopsida > Myrtales > Combretaceae > Lumnitzera > Lumnitzera littorea. Next base: position 108,107,689 of record JAMXBB010000003.1, read on the forward strand.
AAAATACAAGCTGATGGCAAACTTGTCCCTTGTGACTTACCTGGTGAGCCAAATGATGACCGTTCGAGTAGGTCGGCCACCCGACTATCAACTTAGTACCCATCAATCGAAGAACATGGGTTCGAAGCTTAACTCATCCCCCATCAAGCATCAATCGACTCCTTCCTTAGCATTTCATCTTAACTTTTATTTCTAGTGCCTACACTCTACTATATCTCATTAATGAGCGCCTAACATTCGTAACACAATTGGCATAGTTGGTGCCCTTACTCCTACTAGATCATTAAGTTACAGATTTGGTAGTTTAATTAGCCACAACATACTACCTACAGTGAAGCTCAGTCTCTACTGTGAAGCGCACTGTCTGTCGATGATTGGTACGAATGAATCCCTGATCAACACATGTCCAAGTAACTCGTACAAAAGGCACCAAGCTCCATAAGTAAGGCAAATCTCTCTCTTACTCTCACAAGACCTTTTCTTCTCCCTCTCTTTAGAGAGTAGAAGTTAACACTTTTTACCTATACTCTAGGCAAGTACAGTTTACTAGGTCCTTAATGCTCATCCCCTCTTTCTTTGGTCCTCTTTACTGACTTAAGCATTCAAGGGCTCCTGTAGCACCTACATGGTGCTTTTTTGTAGGTTTTGAGAAGCAAGAGGTGAAGTCCAAGCTGAAGCTCATTCGAATTGAACTGAATCTGATTCAACAACATCTTAGTTGGTCTAGTCCCAATTAATAAGCATGCGTTCACTTAAAAGCTAATCCTTTTCTTACTATTGTGGAAGTAAAAACTCTAAATCAATGGAAGCAAATGTATTTTAAGAGCTACTTAAATTGAATTCTTTAGACATATAGTTACTAGAAAGGAGGTGTCTACGAGCCCTAAGAAGATAGAAATAATAGTGAGATGGCCAGGACCATAAATGTAATACCAAAAAAAAAAGTAATTAATTAATAAAAGTCATAATAAAATAAAAGGTAATTAAGTTTTGAGGAAAAGAGTATTAAGGTCTTAAGCTGAGGTTTAATGAAGAGTAATATCGGAAATTCAAGAAAAGAGTTAAAAATAAAACCCTAACTTAACTAGTGTGCAATTGGACTCTTTACGCATTACATGTTTAGACTTTTCTCTTGTAATTACTGGAAGCCCTCAAGAGCAAGGATAGTCTGTGTGAGGAACGCAACCCTAAAGGACCTTGGTAAGCGAATATTGATTTGCGGTTTTGAGTTTTCTTTCTTTTAGAAACTAAGATTTTATTTTTAATCTTTTAAGGTTGCGAATAATCGATTAAGGAAAAGCAGGAAACTTTAAAGGACTAATGAGATTAAAGTAATTCTTATGTATTTCTTAGAATCCCCAAATTTCCTGATTTTTTGATAAGTTTTGGTTTTGCCTTCTTAATTAAAAATGTTATAGAAATGGATTTTAGGAGGGTTTTGATGATTTGAATCAAGAGTTTGTGAAGTGAAGTTGTAGAGTATTGTTGTGGGGTTTAGAAAGGAGTTTGGGTGGAAGAAGGAGAAAAAAAAAAAATGTTTGACCAGAAAGTTACACAACCAGAAGACATAATCGTATCCCTGGTTGTATCCCCATGCAATAGGCAACGTCGGTTAGTAGATTAGAAAGTTACACGACCAAAAGATACAATCGTATCCCTAGAGTAGTAAAGTGTAACTCAATAACCAAAAAGACACGATCGTATTTTTAATTGTGTCATAGGCTTTGCTTCTTTAAGTTAAGATTTTCCTTTTCTTTTTATTTTATTCCTTTGTTACCTTTAAAGTAAACCCTTTTAATGTATTATTAAGTGAATTTAAGGAAATTTAAATGGTCTAAAAGTGAGTTTTAACTAAGAGAAATCATTTTTTCATAGGGAAAATTACAACAGAGGGGATCAATGTTCAAGGGTAAGTTCAAATAAGATATCAATGTTTTAAAGTGGTTCAAATAAATGATAAATGTTTCAAAAAGTTCAAATAAAGGATCAATATTTCACAAAGTAGTTCAAATAAGAGATTTATAATAGTTAATTCATAAAATTATTTGAATCACTTTGTAAAACGTTGATATTTTGTTTGAACTTTGTAAGACATTGATCCTCTATTTGAACTTAGCATCAAACGTTAATCCCTTTCGTTATAATTATCTCTTTTTTCAATATTTAAAGGTGTTTAATGACTATTTATTGTTTGTAGGATTTATCATTATGCTTGATTTATTGGTAATGGATTCCAAAAATTAAGGTACATGACACTTGTTTATTGTATATAAGTGTTAAGATAGCAAAAAAAAAAAAGTTAAAAATGAATTAAATGTATATCCAGCTTATGTATTTTTTTATTGTTCGTATTTGGCTCATCTTAAGGGCCTGTAGTGATAGATCCTTAGGGGGCAACTTTAATGATCTATGTAATGCGTTATCCCTTATAAAGTCTCGTATGAAAATGACTTGAGGCATGCCCAATATTAGGTTATAGAGGGGCTTGAAGAGGTATGCCTAAACTCTAGGTTATGATATAACTATAATGTGAACGGATCATGAGTACCACTATCATGTGTTGTGTGTTTGACTTAAAAACAAAGATAATTAAATGAATTATATGATTTACTTATTCGCATTTCTACGTACGTGAATATGTATCATTTAGTCATGCATATGTGGTTGTGTGTTATATATTGGGCTTCGGCTCATCATATTATTTCTTTTTCCTAGCTACATGTTAAAATGATGTTTATGAAGGTTATAGTTAAGAAAAATATATTGGTTATGAGAATATTACAGTTAATGATTAGAATGATAGTTATTATTACTCGGATGTCGGTTTTGGAGACTATTATCGTGATGATAGCCAACAATTTTAGGAGTAGTAATAAGGATTAAAATGAAAATTGTGGTTGAGACTTATTCTATCTTTTAATCTCTATTCATACTAATGGTTTGATTTCATTTACAATATTTCTGTTATGAAAGACAAAATAGTTCTTTAATCTTGTTGGTACTTATGGAGTATGAACTATGGAGTTTAAATTTTATAAAATGAGAGTGTTTTTTTATTACCAATGTTGATGGTTTTAAATATCAAGTTAAAAATATTTATTGTAGTTTTAAAGTTTGACATATCATTAGAAAACTAAGGATACGTAATGGTTTATAGCGTTCTAAGTTTTGGTGCATTACAATAAACCTTCAAGCAATTAAAGGAATTTTTGGCTTTAGCTGAATATTGTCGACATTTTGTACAAGGGTATCCAGAGCTAACAAGGCCCTTAGCTCAAGTGCTTAAAAAAGATCGATTTTGATGGGGAAAGAAGCTACATATGCATTTGAAAAACTAAAGGAAGTTCTTAGACAACCCAATCCTTAGACTTTTAAGTTACCTACAAGGTTATACTTATGTAAACTAAGTTGTGTTTGTATGTCCAACTTAGCATTGCCAAGTTATATTTAAGCTCAAATCCTTTTGTTGAGAATTCACAATCAATAAGTTCCCATATCATTTTAACTCCTATTGCATTTACATCACAATATACGAATTAATTTTGTACATTAAATACAAAGATAGCAGGTACCTCAAGTTTATAACATTTGTAAATTTTAACATCTATGATAAATCTTATATGATAATACATGTTTGTAAAGGGTTCGTTAATTGTCAAATTACCATGGTAGTTGTAGGGGGGCATTCCTTAACACAATGTTTGAAATAAGGGAAAGGAGATGGAATAATGGGAATAGAAGGAAATAGGGGGGGGATAGTATAATTGTTTTGTTTGATGTAGAGGGAAAATAGGGAGGAAGGAAAATAAGATGATTTATTTTCATGGACTCAACTTTTTTTTTTCTTTTTTCTTTTTTCCTTTTCAACCCCAAATGATGAGAAAGAGGAAGGAAGGGGAGGAAAATATTGCAATTACTAACTTACCCTTCCTTTTTATTTACTTTTTCTTCTTAGTATCATTTTTAATTGGCATGTTAGTAATTTTAAATTATATTTTTTTGTCTTTAGCAAATATTATTATTCCTTCCATTTTCCTTCTCTCTATTATCCAAACATATTAGAAAGAAAATACTCCCATAATTTCATCTCTTCATATTCTTTTCTTCCATATTTTTAATGAGTATTTTAGTAATAATTTTTTTTATGATTATATTTTATCATAATGATTTATGTTGTAATACAATTTACATTGACATTACTATTTTATGATATGAATCAAACCTAAGGTCCCATGACACATGCCTGACCTAGGGAACTTAAAAGTATGGTATGTCGGGTCAGTTCTCTTTAACTAAGTCCAGAAGAGTCGTCCTTATCAGCTCAACTCAACTTGTTTTGCTATTGAAGCTACAACTAACCATTTGCATTACTTCTAATCATAGCCCTGACCTAACTTGAGTTCCCCAATAACTCGTTAGTCTAGCTATTAGCTTGGCTACCTTATTTTTTAGATGTCTCAACTACAATCTAAGCTATTCACATAAGGTCAACCTACTTTATTTGGGCCCAAAGTTCATTATTTATTGCTAGGAGAGCAACCACATAACTTGCATCACGAATCCTTTACTTTTTTCGTGCTGTATTATTTTCAAAGGATATTCTTTTTTGTCTTTATACTAGTTTACACTTTTTTTTAACATAATATTTGCCTTATTAGAGTCGCTTGTCCTTTTTAGTGATTTCCCTTTCGTGTCAATTGCCTTAAAATAGTTGGATATAAATACCCTTAATGTAATTAGTCAAAAGATAGTCCTCTTGAATATTGAATATCTTCATTTCACAAATTGTTCTTGTGTTCCCTTTTTTCTTAGCTCTTACTCATTTCCTTAAGAAAGGTTAGTGGCAAGTGACCCTTATCACTTAGCTTATGCATCATATTAAGTGAGTACCTAGGTTCGTGAGTGTTTCTTGGTACATCATATCCATGGGATGACTCATGAATCAACTTACCTTCCATTTCTCCATTTTAGTTTTGAGCCATAGTTTTGGTTTTAACCTACCTTTTGATACCACTACACGTGTCTCTTCTCACCATAGCATATTAATTTTATATTTTAAATTTATATATTAGCATAATGATTTGTACTTAGTTATTTGTGCTCAACTAAACTTTATATTGAATTTCATTATTTTTATCATATATTTCAATTGTTTTTCTTAACTATTGTAAGAATATTCATTATTTTGAAAACTAGCTTATAAAAATTACAAAACTTATATTTCTACATTGTAATTAAACGTTTTATCGTCTCAAGATTTTTATTGATAAAGTAATTGGAATGTAATGGGCCTCTAAGACAACACAATGGACCTAGAAGACAATGAAATCGTGAGTAAAAAAGCTAAGATTATCCGACATAGTTACTCTGATACTTAAGTTGGTTTCTAGTTATAGAGGGTAGAAAGTTAATTCAAGTAAATAGTATGTTGGTTCATATTTTTGCTTACCATACTGAGGGGTAAGTGGGTTATATATAGGTAGGATCCGGAGCTCTAATCAACTCATAACCTATAGCCTAAGACATCTCATTTTAGGTTTTTAGAGCTTAAGGTTGGTATTTTCTAATGTAATCAAGGTATGATTGCTTTAGGTCTTATGCTTGTCTTCTCACGTTTAATTTTTTACAAGCATGTACAGTTAGGCCACGTGGGTCTTCACATAGGAACTCCATCCATTGTGTTACATTCAGTAAATTGTTGGTGTAATACAGATGGGCACACAAGCTTCTGTCATGGGACATGTAGGTGTTACCGAGCTATGCCAAAAAGCCTATGACCTATATAGCGTAGAGGTTTTGCTTGTTCTTTTGGGGCCATTCAAGGCAATTAGCACAAGAGAGATTAGTTCAGGCATTGGAGAGTTCGACCCATGGTCGGGGGAGGCTCAACCAAGCGTTGAAAAGCTTGACTTGCAAGCCAAAGTGGTCGGTCGGGGTCTAAGGGCCTATATCGAAAACCGATGACCAGAACTTTCAATTCTATAGAGCCTTAGATGACTCTAGGTATAAAACCTTGAATACAACAAGGGATGAATGGAAGTGATATAGTTATGGAATCCCACAAGATGCTTACGAAGTGGGTAGTAGTAGCTATGGAGGGCTTCGACGTAATTTATGGAATCGATTGGCTAAGTAATTACCAGTAACAATATGGAATGTGAAAGAAAAGGAGTGGTATTTAGTGTCAGATGAAGAGATGAAGAGGAAATTGCTTTAAAGGAAGCTCTAAGAAGGAAATCCCTACGATAATATCACGAAGCTATTCATAATACTTGTGTTGAGTACTCAGCTTTACGGAAGATATTCTAGCAGTGTTGACCAAATTACAGTTTTTAAGCAGGTTTTTAATTCAGTCGCATAACCAAAAAGCCAAATGATATTATGCAAATCTTTTGTTTTTTTTTTTTTTTTTCTTTGGACTAAAATCACACTTGAAAAAAGATTGAATATCAATATGAAATATTAAGATTTTTATTTTTAATTCTTTCACTCATCAAGCACCTGGCTTTTCTCGACTTCTGCAAGTGTTGTAACTATGTTTTCTGTTTTAGATCCCAAAGAAACAAAGGAGCATAGAGTTTGTCATCGGCAATAAATAGTTTGTTATCACTTGAAACGAGGTCCAAGTGTGCATGAGCTGTAGCTTATAGTACAAGGACTGTCTGCGTATAATCGAGTTGGTCCGACCAAGCCTAGAGAACATAACGTAATGCCTTACGATGTATTAAATTTATTGACGTTCATTGCGCAAGGCAAATGGGTAATATGAACTCTTTCAATTACAAGCATATGTTTATCTATTTACTGATGGATATGGAAATTTTTTACTTTAATGAATTGATGATGGAAGGCGATGATGGTGACTACCCATTAATAATAGCGGTTAATAATTATGGAAAATGATTAGAAAAATGCTATATATAAATCATTTTCCCCATTTTCAATTGGTATTTTTTATGATTAATCATTACCATCACTTATTAGTTATAACCTGGATTTTCCACCACCAGCTACTATTAGAAACCTCTAATAATTGTAACTTCTTAAGACTATTTGTGACAAGTGTAATGGTAGGCATCATAAAACTTTTGCACGAAATAAATAGCAAATGACTAAATTATTAAATAAAAGAGGATTCAAAGCACAAATAAACATGGTTGGTTGTATACATGGTGGGATATGGTAATGTGAAAGGTAGATATAACCTTCGTCCATTTCCTCGTGCGTGTCTGGTGATGTTAAACATCTCCTTTACCATGATATTTGATAATTTTAAATTTTGATTATAACGAATATAAAAAGAAAAAATAGAAAAGGTGTTTTACGAGCTAAGTACACCCTTAGTGTAGTGTGTATATAAACCCTACTCGAGATTACATACATGGGTTTAGTTATCAAATTACTGTGTGGCTTTACATGTGGGGCATTCTTTGTAAGAAAAGGGCGAAAAGTGATATTTCAATTCTGAATGCTGTAACCAATGTTGAATTTAGCTCTGAATACTTTTTATCGTTCAGTTTAAGCTTCTTTGAAGACTCATAATTGCTTCATTTTTACTCCCTCGTAGCTTTTCTTAGACACGACATGTGTAAAGAGATATACGCAAAATTTACCTTATCTTTTCGTCGATAGAAACTTTCAATCCATTGACCGACCAACACTGATTCTTATATATACTTATCTTGGTTGGGCAAAGGACTGTATGGTAACACGTCCAAATAATTATGTTGGCTTTTCTGGATCCGAAGAAGCAAAAGTGCATTACTTTGTCATCAGCAACAAATAATTTGTCACTTGCCAACAAGGTCTACGTGTTCGTGAGCTGGAGCCTATAGTAACACAAGGAGTCTCTGCACTATAGCTGTATTGGTCCAAACAACAGGAGGACATAGACACAGAGTTCTTCAAGACCCGACCGTAATGTCTTACGATGTATTAAATGTATTGATGTTGCTTGCACAGAGGCATCCGATGAATTTTCTGACTTTTTTTCAATTACAACACGGTTGTTTATCTCCTTCAAATAAAGCAATCTATTAAAAAAATCTCTAAATGGTATCAATATGGTATTTAGATAAATAAGTAATACATAAGTCTCGATAAAATTTTAATATATAAAAATATTATAATTAATATCAATAAGAAAATATTTTGATTAATAATAAAAAAAAAACTTACTTCTACTGTCATAATTTAAATATCATTAATATTTAAAAGCGGATCAATACAGTATGTTATAATCTAACTTTCTACTGTTGAAAATCGTGAACATCGAATTAACGTAGGGCAATTGACCAGTCTAATACTGCCACGGAATTGCCGGTTGTGCTGACCCAGCATGCATGACAGTTTGTTCCTTACAGAGAGACACCAACTAAGGGGAATTAGGTTTCGTGGGAGTGTGAGATGTGCGACCGTGGAAGTTTATCTGATTTCCCAAATTCATATTGACTTTGTTGCCATGTTTTATCGTGCTTTTATGAATTTCAATCACGATCCAGTATCCTTTTCTCAATTTCTTATGGCAATATTAGTCAAACTGAATCTTTCTTTCGAAACATGACGGTGTGAACAATATATATCCTGCAGAGACACAGACGTAGAAGCATGAACGAGTGTAGCGACTCGATTTTGGTTGCGTGAACCAATATCCAAAGTATGTAAATTTGAATAAAGATCAGAATAATTAGTTCACAATTGTCGTACTTATTCATTTCATACGCTTATCTTCCGTGTATTATGTGTTGTGTTAATTTCGTTAGATTTTTCTATAGTTTTATCTATATTTTTTATTGGATTGATATCTTTTTTTATACTATTGATTTAATATTTATTAAATCTAAATCATTAAGTTAATTATGTTTTTAATTATCTAGATTTAATGAATAATGAGATAAAAAATTAAACTGATCTTATTAAAACAGTGAACGAAACTGTGAAAGTTTCCCCTCTCTCTCTCTACATTCATATTTCTAGTTGTATCATGCTCATGTTTAGGTTACTATATCATATAAAAATTTACCAAAACCAAGTGATATGAATAGACAGACTAACAAAATAAGCTGTAAATAAACAAATATTCTAAACAAATCGTTTTGGGTTCGAAAAACATACTTCAAGACTTGTAATAGATCTTTTATTATTTGTGGTTTTATTTTTGAGATTTCTTGAGAGATTTTTTTAGGAGCTTTTTGTCTATATATATATATATATATATATTTTTTTTTTTTCAAATTTTTTTTTTTTTTTTAAAAAAAACTTATCACTAGAAATAAAGATTTTTTAAGTTTTTTATACTGTGTTTTTGTTCAAGCTGCGCTGCATCATCATGAGATTGGGAGGATCAGAATATACGACTTTAAAAACCCATTTTGCATATGTATTAGGAAACTTGAACGCAATTTTAAAGTGGTTAAATGCATTGTGTTTCTTATTTTAAAAGTTTAACAAATATCAAAGATCGGCCAAAACTTAATGCATTCACACTTAATGGACATATATGAAATGGTCTGGAGCCGCTCCCGCTGGTCGTAATGGATGATTCTCTTTTAGTTACTAAAAATCGATAATCCCCTTGTCGTTGTCCCTTTTCTATGGAATGCATTTCTCCCCTTCAAACGTGGTTGGATTTCGATGATTTCCTTGCGTGAGAGTAGGTTGTTTGGCATCATTAAGGAGGTCAAAGTCAATACTTGAGCGTCAAGAATTGAAATTCCTCCAACTGAAATATAAATCCTTGGTTGTAACTATAACGTGGGATGACCTGCAAACAACGGTTGTTTTGTGATTATTGTTGTGGAGAAGCGCAAAAAGCAAGCAAACTATAAACTAAAAAAAGAGAAAAACTTTTTATAACAAAATAACATAAACACTAGACTTCCAACGGAATAGATGAGATTCAATTCTTTTCTTCTATGGTTGTTGTAATTGTATTTAGTAAAAATAAAAATTAAAAAGAAACTAAAAAATGGCAACCGACACTGATTCTTATAGTTATCTTGGTTAGACAATGGACTGTATGATAACTCGTCCAGATAATTATGTTGGCTTTTCTGGATCCGAAGAAACAAAAGTGCATTAGTTTGTCATCACAACAAATAATTTGTCACTTGCAACAAGGTCTACGTGTTTGCGATGAGCTGGAGCCTATTGTAACAAGGAGTATCTGCAATACAGCCGTATTGGTCCAAACAAGGGGGCACAGACACATAGTTCTTATAAAGACCCAAACGTAATGTCTTACGATGTATTAAATATATTGATTTTGCTTGCACGGAGGCATTTGATGAATCTTGAGCTTTTTCTTCAGTTACAACCCTATGTTTATCTATTTCGAATAAAGCTACATTAAAATTCATAATACCAACATATATATATATATATATGTATTATAGATAAATAAATAATGTGTGAGTATAATAAAATTTTAATACATAAAAACGTAATGGATAATATTGAATTAGTACTTGCACATAACTCATCCAAATACATAAGGTGTGAATAATATTTATAATCTAACTTCATTATTGGCTCGAAAGTGGTGAATATTGAATTAACATAGAGCTATCGACCAGTCTAATTCTGCCATGAAATCGCCGGTTGTGTTGACCCCCGCATGTCCGACAGTTTGTTTCTTACGGAGAGACACTAGCTAAGGGGAAGTATGTTTCGTGTGGGTGTGAATGTGCGACGGTAAAAGTTTATCCAGTTTACCGAATTCATATTGACTTTGTTGTCATGTTTTATAGTGCTTTTATGAATCTTCAATTATGATTCAGTGTCCTTTTTCAATTTTTAATAGCAATATTAGTCAAGCTGAATCTTTTTTCTTCTAAACAAGATGTGAATAATCTATATCATGCAGAGACGTAGATGCAGACACAAGAAGTAGTGTGACCATTTCGTGTTTGCATGTGCCAATATCAAAGGTATATAAAATTTAACAGAGATAAAAACCAATAGTTAATTTATAATATAATCGTGTTACGTGCTATCTTTACCTCCATATTTTCTTTCTATAATCATAATGTATTCGTGTTTGTGTTATTGTATCATATTAAAAATCACTGGCCTTACATAGGACCGTGAGATTGGGAGGATCGGGGTATGCAACTGTTGTTTTAAAAACCCATGTACCTATATATTGAGAAACTTGAGCATGTTGTAATGTACTTAAATGCGATGTGTGTTCTTAGCGTAAAAGGTTAACCATTATCAAAGATTTGCCAAAAACTTAATACGTCCGTGTTTTGATTGCATAATTTTTATAATACTGAATTATATAAAAAATTTTATTTCATATTTGCTTTGTGACTTTACTTGATCATTGTATAAAAAATTGGGCTAATAAATTGAATAAAAACTAAAATATTTTACATTCTCAAAAATACTTATCCATATTATAATATTAAATTAATTGATATTATTTTTATTAAATATTGAAAAAAATTACTTTATAATATAAATAATTCATTTTTTTATATAAATTTTATGTTTAATATTATACAAATCCAATATGATACAATAAATTTATACTATTCAATTTTTTTTGTACTTATTTTATTCAATTTTCATTCTTTAATTTAATCTTTATAATCGAATACTATCTTAATATACAAGTGTATCGCTTCCTATCAATCATAATATGAATGATTTTCCTTTTGTCAGCAACAAGTAATAAACTCCTTTTCGTTCCTTTTCTAAGAAATGCGTTTCTTCCGTCCTTATGTCGATGGATTTCGATGATTTCCTTGCATGACAATTGGTTGTTTGGCATCATTAAGAAGTCAAAGTCAATACTTGAGCGTCAAGAATCGAAATTCCTCCAACTAAACTCTAAATCCTTGGTAGTAAATATAACGTGGGCTAAGCCCACAAACAATGGTTGTTTTGTGATTACGGTTGTGAAGAAGCAAAATAAACAAGCAAACTAGAAACTAAAAAAACGACAAAAAAAAAAAAAAAGGAGGTGAAGGTTTTTATAACAAGGATATAAACATTGGACTTATAATAGGATAAATCAGATTCGATCTATTTTACTATAATTATTGTAATTGCACCTAGCAAAATAATAATAATAATAATAAAAGAAACTAAAAAAATGGCAACCAAACAAGTAGCTCGCTCATCCTCTCCATATGGCTTTCAAAAATGGTATATTATATGGTGTAGAGCCCAATAGGAGGTATTTACTTAACAATATTATAGATAAATAAGTGGTGAATGTGGATAGTGGTGCTAGAAAATTATTATCGTGATAGTATTAACCGGTGCCAAATAACAACAATAGGTAAAGGGACATGGCCAAGGTGGTGAACCCTGTGCCGATGATATTGAATATGGTTCACTAAATCTATATATCATAATAAACCTTGCCATATATATTTCATTTAACCATATAAAGTTATAGTAAAAATGGAGCGATCAAGTAAAATATAAAACTGTATGTTTATAATACAAATCAACACAACTTAAAACTGTAGATAACTCGCTGACAGTTGAATTCAAATCTAAGTATCAATTTAAAAGCTTAATAACTAACAGATAATGGTGTCCTTTTATATTTAATGTTGCTCCTCCTACTTAAATCACCATCAATTGAGTTTGTCCTAGGGACATCACAATGTACAATCTGGTAAGATATTAGCTATTTCGGATTTCTTCTCTCAAGCATGTCCCTACGAATAATATGTATACGCTTGATCTGATAGGATAAACTTTCATATTTAAGTATTAATTTTTTTATGTAGACACTTGAATATTATTGGTGACGAAGTACTAGAGACAACAATTCGGGACGGTGAAGTATGTAAACATGTAAGCTGCATTCACATTGCCAACCAAATGCAATTAATGGGCTTACATAAAGCCCAATGGTCTTGATTTCTGGTTTCTCTATTTTTGGGCCAAAAGGTTTTATGTGTTTTTTAGTTCCATTTCAACAGGGATTGGGTAATAAACTGGAGCAATATTCCTTTTATGGAGACCATGGAGGTGTCCTTGACCATTATGAATTTAGCGAAATGTTATTAACCGACAGATCGATCTACACTCTCCCAATCGCCATGAACCCCACACTATTAACAAATGTTATTTATGGGGAGGAAATAAGGGTGGGAATCACACTGCCCACTAAAATGATTTTTTTATAAGATAGTCCAAGGAAAATGTTTAAACTCTTCATCTAAATTGGATTTGATGTTTTCCACTTTAAGACCACTCGTTCATATGAGATGAGAGTTTGCCTTAGTGATTCCATCCTTCTTTGATCCATCTTAGCCGATCACTAAATGAAATAAACTCAAAATTAGTCAAGTTTCTTAACAAAATAGAACAAATTGAATTTTCTTGATCAAGGAAGGAGAAGAAGGAAGCAATCAAATATTATAATTGCAAAAAACCGGATCAAATTCAATAATATTGCCTGAATCATAAAAAGGCCGAGAAAGAAGTAAGGAAAAAGGCTGTGATGGCAACTTGAAGTGATAATGATTCAAGTGACTTGGAAAGAGAAATGTGCTTTATAGCAATCGACAATAAGGTACGTTTTACTTGTAGTGATTTTTTAAATGATGAACTAAAAAATATGCATAATAAGTTATTTAAAGAATTTATTAAAGCTCAAAAGAAGAACAAGATGATGAAACAAATGATGATTGAAATAAGAAGTGAATTTGATTTATTTAGAAATGAATATAATAAAGTAAATGGTGTTAAAGAAAGTTTAAAGAAGAACAATGAGCACTTAAGATTATAAATTGATAAATTAAAATGAAACAATGAAACATTGAATCTTAGGAATGAGGGGTTGGCTAAGGAAAATGATCAATTAAAAGAAAAAGAAAAGTACAATACTCTTGAAACAAAAATTGATAGCATGAAAAATAAGGATAATATGGTTAATAGACTAGGAAAACTTCAAATTGAAAATGTTATTTTAAAGTCTAACCTAGATGATTCAAAACAAACTATAGTCAAGTTTGTGAATGGAGAAAAGAATTTAGATAAGCTCCTTGGCTCTCAAAGGTAAGGATTGAACAAAATCGGAATTGACTATAGTAAGGAATATATTTACAAGTCCTACAAAAGTCACTTTGTAAAAGCAACGACTAAGACTTATAATTATTGCAGTAGATATGGCCATATTGCACATACGTGTACAATACGTCGCAATACTAATTTGAATCATAAAGGTAAAATGGTTTGGATTCTAAAAGAACAAAGATATATTATTGCAACTAACCACAAAGAACCCAAACTCACATGAGTACCAAAGAAGTAATTATATGTTTTTGTAGGAACTTTAAATGGAAGCAACTCAAGAAACTTGAATGAAGAAAACTCAAAATGTGTCTAACATGGTATTTGATTCAAGAAACTTATTCAAGTAGTCTCCAAACAATAACTAGCATATTTTGTGTACACTCAAAGTTTTCTACATTTGCATAGGGTTCTTTGTGCATATATTTATTATCTCTTGATTTTAATGTCAAATTTTAGCTCTCACATGTTTAAATATGCTAATATTTCATACTTGAATGGTTGGCTTGATTTGATTATAAAACTATGCATGATTGATATATCCTCAATCACATTTGAGCTCACATAAGTATTTAGAGATTTAATTAGTGTTTTTTTAATTACTAGCTTTGCAAGCCATGTGTAAACACTCATCATGTCATAATATGTATACAAATCTTGCTTGGAATGGATAATTACAAATGTCATAGTTTTTGTGCACATTTGAAGTGTCTTATGTATATTTAGAATTATATGTGCACAATTTTACCATGTTTCGATTTTTGTGTTCAAATCTAATTCCCACATATTTAATTTTGTCCATCGATCGTAGTTGAATAATTAATCTGACCTACTTTTGTTTTTGTGCAAATTTGACTCCTTTAGACTCAAATTAGGCTCTTATTGTTGTTTGGAAAGTCGTGATCATTTTGTCCATTTGTATACTATATGTTGTAATCATGTTACCTTTGTATCTATAGACACCATTGAAACTTGTTTAGAATGCCAAATTATCATGAACTTGATTTAGTATGTCACAGCTTAATTTGTACTCAATAGTTGATTTTGATGATTTCAAGTGATGATTTCAAGTGATGATTTTAGGACTTCCAAATTCTTCTTGCAATATTTTCCTTCTAACAAGTTTAAATATAATGATGAAACTTGCTTGAAGTATTGTTTTGTCATAACTAAGCCTTATTACTTGAATTTAGTCATTCATGCATTTACATGGCTTAATAATAAACTTTCTAACAACTAATGGCTTAATTTTGTTAAATCTTGCTAATCTTGCTAAAATACAAACTTTTTACACTCAAGTGGACCTAAGAAACATGCTCATATAGATTTCATGCATTAAATATCACATTTAACATGTTTTGGGCACACTTGAAGTCATTGATGCTTATTTAAGTTTATATATGAAAAAATTATCATGAATTGGTTTCCATGCCCAAAATCGAGCCTTATATATCTATTTTCATCCCTAAATCATGTTTGAGTGGTTAAACTATCTTAGTTTGAATTTCGTGTATATTTGACCTCTCTAAACCCTTTTTAGGTTCTAAGTGCAAATGGAGCATTTCTTGCTTATATGAAGGTTGTTTAGCTTGATCGTGTATCCTTTATGTCTCTCAATGTCTTTTAACATATTTGAAGCATGAACTTCTCTTGAACATTGAGAAAGCATCTTCACTTGCTCTCTAGCTACTTGTATGATTAAAGAACTCAAGTAGTCATTTCACAATTTGTAGAGCCTTAAAGCTATATTTTGTGCCTACCATGCTCAAACATGTATTTAAATTTTGCTTGAATTGTTGATGTGCAAAAACTCAATGCTTATGCACATAATTTACTCATACATGGACACTTTCACTTTATCATGAATTACTTAGCTTTATGGATTTGATTCGGATAAATCTTGGCTATGTAGTTAAAAATTAAGTTTTTTAAGCCTTAACAAATTCAAATAAACTTGTTTGAAGTGTTAAAATGTTCATTGAATCTCTACAAATCAAATTGGATTAAGAACTTTGCTCAAACAAGTGGTCTCTACTGTTTTTCTGTAAAATTGCAGATAACCAGTAAGCCGGTTCACCTAAGTACCGGCAAGCCGGTACCGGTATACTACTCTAGATTTTCATTTTGTTTCAATTCTATTCTAAGAATCGATATGCCAGTACCCTTAACCGCTGGTAAACTATTTTCTATAACAAATTTGCAATAGTTCTGTTCCCATAACCACTATACTAGTTCCCTATACTACCAGCTTGCTGGTATCTCTGTTTCCAGCCATAAATAATGCCGTTTCTTTCTCTTTCTTTCCATCTTCTTCCTAAAACCCTTCTTTCTCTTCCCCCAAACCTTAAAATCTTCTCTCTCTTCAATCTTCCATCTCCAAACTCTCAAAATCATAATTTTTCTTCATTAATTATCTCCAAATCCACACAATCTCTCATTAATCCCTTCACTTATTCAAATCACACTCTCCTCTTCTCCTTCACACGACTTTCTCTCTCTACCAACCCCCCATCCACCATTAAGTTGCCACCTTGATGAACTACGGCTACTTCTAGATGAACTATCACTACTTATCTTGTCTCATTCCTCCTCCAGCTTAAAGAAGACGATCTATAAGTTGCATGAATTGCTAACTTCCAATCTATTTTGTATATGCTCTTCATTATGTTTTTCTCATGTTATGAATTTAGCTATTAGTCACTACTATTGTTATTTTTTATTATCTTGCCTTAGCCATTATCTTGGCTTTTATCGCTTATGCTGCTTGTCTATATTATTTATTACTTATGGTTCTTGTATCTCATAGAGTTATTATACTCTCCATAGTTGGCTCACTTTTTTGAACATTTGATATGGCATGGGCTAATTTTGATATATTTTTTAGCCTCTTTAATTTCACTTTTGTAAGGTGTATATCCTAAAGCTTAAGTTAGGATTATACCAAAATTTTGACTTAAATTGTCTTTCCTTTTCACCACTTAGATCCTCTTCTTTTTTATGAGGCCAAAGGGAGAAAAATATTGAAGTTGTTAGAATGTCAAAACATATATTACATCAAATTGGTCATAGTTACTCCAAAGATGATATTGATCCTATAACTTTAGCATATCTTGATTCATTAAAAGTTTGATATATTTTTTATGTGAAGTTATTAAGAAGTGAGATTTGATTCCTTAGCACATCAATATACTTTCGTTTTGCAAGCACTAACTTAATTTTATTCAATTGTCAAATATCTTAAAATCAAGTGCTAAATTGAGGGAGAGCATTTAAAGTATAAGAGTTTTGTCCTCATCAAAAAGAGAGAGATTGTTGAACCTAGGGTTTATTATTTGATTTTGATGAGAACAAAACAAAATGTATATAACTAAACATGTTGTTTTTTAAGAGAACAAAACAAGTGAATGATTAAATTAAGTATTATTTAATTATATTGAGGTAATTGAATAAGATCAATTAATTTGCTTAATGATTAAATATATTAATTATCTCAACAAGAAATTTAATCTTTTGAGTTGTGATCAAATGATCTTAAAGTTAGATTGCAAAGAATATTTGTTTGTTGTATGTTAAAAGAATTTTCAGGTGATATTTAGTTTATTGGGTTGACAACTCAAGAAAGAACCAAACCGATGATATAAAGTCTTGAAAAACACAAAGAAAAGCACACTAACCCGGAAGAACCGGCTTGCCGATAGAGTAGCTATTAGTTAAAAGTACCGGCATGTTGGTGAGTCTGATACAACTAGCCATTGGAGCATTTAATGTACTATAATGGGAAGAATTGAATGGGATGGGATAATATAAATGCTCAACAACTCAATCAAGGGCAAAAGAGAACTAATCTTTTGCTGCAATATTTCAACATTCTCTTGTATTTTTATTGTCTATAATTCTCATTGTCTCTTATACCATAAATTGCTAATATTTGGAGAGATTTGAAGTATAGTTCTTGTAAGTTATTAGTTGCAAAGTATTGAGAGTAAAAAGAACTACATCAATAATTCTCGAGATTGAGTTTTGTGTTGTGAGTTGAGATTATGATTTGTATTAAGAGTTATAAGTATGAAACTTGTGTAATAACTCTTGGAGCTTGGATTGAGAAATTAATAAAGTGGTGTGAAGTCCACGGTTTGAGGGATTGTATGTCTATGGAGGCTAGGGGGCGGTCCGAACTCCACGTTATATTCTATCTTGATCTTCTTTATTCTTATCTCGTTTAATTTCTGTACTTATTATTATTTTATTATTGCTTTGATTACTTTAATTATTGTATTTAGTTGTTTATATCGAAAAAAATTGCAATTTATCCTTAAAACTCAATTCATCCCCTTCCCCCCGGCGTTTTGAGGTTAGCCTAGTGTTCTTCACTATTCTCACATATTAAACGTAACATAAACATTACATACAATAATTTTCCTAACAATAAATACCTGACATTATAGATAGCAACTAGTTTGACATGGTTATAAGTCATTCACTTAAGGGAGAATGAAATTTCATTCCCTTTTTTATTCATTATCTAGTCTTTAATATATTGTTTAGTTGGTTTTTTTTTTTTTTTGCCTATATAATACTCATTCTTTAAGAATTACAATTCTTAAAATTTAAGAATGGAAATTTCGACACTCAACCTATGAATTACAATTCTTAGGCCTTATATGTTGATCTTTCTCAGTTTCTTCCTTAAAATACTCTTAGATAAACTCAAAAATTACACATTTTACTATTAAAATCACAATGAACAACAAAATCAAGGGTTAAGAAAACTCCTAATCTAAGAGAATCTACTCCTCCCTCTTCTATCAACTTCCTCTTAATCTCCTCCCTCTCAATCTCTTTCCTCTCTTTCTCTATCATGCAAGTGCAAAACATTAATAGCTCTTCTTGTAGTAGCTTTCGATCTCTACCTACAAAGGTGCTTGAAATTTCAAGTAATGGCTCTTCATGGTGTTGTACAACCAAAAGTTGGTGGCTTTGGCTAGTTTTGGAGGGTAGTAATTAGGGATGCCACTAGGGCAAGTTCTAAATAAGTTTTGCAAAGCCTGAATTCGACCTAATACTTTATAGTACTTCCTAAAACTCTATAGGATACAGGGTTTTCATCCTATTTCCATAACCTACCCTTGTAGGGTTTTGAAAAACTCGATTAAAATCTGATCCAACCTGCAATATTATTGGATAATCTTAATTTATTAATTTCTAACTTTAAATCCAATATGTGGAGTTTCCCTACTTCTTCCCTTGATTTTTTTTTTTGATGAAAAAAATAAAAGAACATAAATTATGAAAGAAAAGAAAACCGTGTCTATTTTTAACTAAGACTAATAGTTGTCTTTTCTAATTTACTAAATTAAGTACAAATGTGACATATCAATCAAGATAACATTACATAATTTACATATATAAACAAATGTAGTTGGTTGATATGGGCTTTAGGAATGAGA
Organism: Lumnitzera littorea; assembly: GCA_024138015.1. Lineage (NCBI taxonomy): Eukaryota > Viridiplantae > Streptophyta > Magnoliopsida > Myrtales > Combretaceae > Lumnitzera > Lumnitzera littorea. The sequence continues at coordinate 108,127,176 of JAMXBB010000003.1, forward strand.
TTAAGAGCTTTTGTATATGTATATATTATTATTTTAAAACGGATTCGGGTTTTCCATTAGGTTTTTCCTAAATTTTAAAAACCTAACCCGTAACCCTATAGAGTTTAAGAATTAATTCCAAAACCTGCCTTAAAATTTTATAAGGTTAGATCTTACAGGGTTTTTAATGGTTCAGACCGGTTGTAAATCCTATAATAATCTATCCAATGGCATCCCTAGTAGGAATATGATTATATTGGTTTATTTTCACTTATTTAGGTCGAAAATGAAGAGAGAGAGTAGTGGTCGTCAAAGCTTCTGTTTTTTTTTTTTTTTAGAAAATGATGCTCTTAATGTGTTATAGAAGGTCTAATTAATAAGATGATGTCCATTAAATTGTACAGGGAAGCTTGAAGATCAAGAATCATATGTTTAATATTTGGAAGCCTTTTCAAATTTAATACAAATTTAACCTTAAATGTGTGTTTTTTATGCATTTTAATCCCATTTTAATTACCCTTTAATGTTTCATGACATTCTAACTATTAGGAAATGAAGGGATTTGGCAAAAATTAAGTAGCTTTTGATTATAAGGATTGGACAAGATAAAGAGAATTAGACATGACAAGTATAGAGAGCATTGAACAGTACAAACTTATTGTACTATGTTTGGTTTTGGCAATATTGAACACAAAATTTATATTAAAAACTTAATTATTTATATTATAAAATAAAAAATTTTTGTAATATTTAATAAAAATAATATCAATTAACTCAATTTTATAATACGGAGGGGTATTTTTAAGAATGTAAAATATTTTTGGTTTTTTATTCAGTGAATTTAATTTTTGTACCATGGTGTAGATGAAACAAAATTTGGACGTTTTGTTTGATCCATCGATCCAATTTTTGTTCAATTACCAAGCAAAATCGTAAAAAAAAAGATGGGATAAAATTTTTTGTTCAATCTAGTATTACAAAAATTACATAACCAAATACTCCCTAAGATAAAATAGTTATTATGCTAATTTCACTATGGTATCAGAGTAAGAGGGTGGGAGTTTGAATCGATGTACAGTTGTTTCATTCCATTTAAAGAAGTCGACCATTAGATGAGTTTCAGTTAAAGTCATAGCCTAAAAGTAAAGAAAAATTTCAAATAATAAATATAATAACTCACTCCATATTTATAAATTTAAACTTTTAAATTAAATAGTTATAGTGCTGACTTCAATAATGATTAAAAAAGTTTTCTTTTTTATAGATTTCCACTAGTTTATATTTTTTTTTCCAAGGAGTTAAAAGTGATTTTCTTATTATTTTATTCATGGATAGAATTGAAGATGAAGTTGACGAAAATTGTTTTTGCTCTATTATATGAAGACATGATCTTCATTTACCCAATAACAAGTTAGCTCTTTGTCTAAATGGTGATAAAAATATAAAACTGAAAAGATCGGACATGAAAACATTGGTCTAATGGACCGAATAGCTAGATGATGAAACAATATATAAATACACGTTGTTCTTCTCCTCTTTATCTATCCTATATTGATTCACCGATGCATGCCAAATCCGGAAAGAACAGGGAAAGTAATCTACTGCGGAGGGGAAATAAAAAGTCTTTTCTCATTTCTTTTAAAAATAATAAGAGAAACTATTCACGTAATATATAACAGATGAATGAAGACAAGTCATAATAATCCTTAAAAATGTGTTCGTATCAGCTTATGTTAACCCTTATTCTATATTCAAAAAGACTATGTATGAATGCAACATATTTATACTTTAATATGGACTAACTGTAATGCAGCCACGATGCCTGTACAAAAAGAAAAAAGTATAAACGACTTAATGATATTTATTATGAGAAATGAAGAAAATACTAAATTTAAAACTAATAATAATATTTGAAAGGCTAACCCATATTTTAGATGAAAGACGTAAAAAAATAAAAGAAAAACTTTTTTCGAATTTTTAGAATTATTCATCAGAAGACTTTATATAATTCTAGTCCATTATTCCTTACTATATTGATTTAACTCAATATAAATTAAACATTAGTATAAAAAATTAAATATATTGCATCAAAATACTATATCTATAAGTTTGTCAACCTATTAAAATTTATAAACTATTCAAGAGAAAAAAGTTCAAACAATTTCTTATTATGACATATTTCGAGCATACATAGAGAGAGAAAGGATCCAATAAGATTTGAGTTACTTTGATAAATTTGGTTTGGTTTGATAGCTTTGAAAACTATTTGTGTTTGTGTATCCTAAATAGTTGACTTAAGTCACATTAGAATTGTATATGGATTGCTTATCTTATGTAATATCCAATTTGAGTCGATCTTTATAAATATATATATATATATATATATTTTTCCTTTACTATCATGCACAGCCTATAACTTATCATAATATAATTATAACTTATCTTTGCTTTATCAATAATCAAAATAAACAAATATTATAGCAATTATATTGCAAGATGCCATTTTTAGATATCAATATGCATATATAATTATATAGATAATTTTGTATTTAACTGAATAATAATGACCATAGTGATACGCAAACTAAACATAAGTTGGACTATAAAGTCATAAAAATAAAATATTTAGATTAAAGAACATGATAAAAATCAAATTGCATAAATGCATATGTTATAAAATAACTAACCTTTTCTTTTAGGTATAAAAAACTAAGCCAATTTGTTATTTGTTAATCTATCTTAATATATAATACATAAAGTATTCTATTAGTAACAAATTCAGCACATATTAATAAATTTTAATTTGTACTTTTATAGTGTCACTAGAGTTCCCACATTTAAATTTTAGGTTAAATTGGAATCAAAATAATGTCAACATACGTTTTGTTTTGAAATCTGAGGATAAATATACAACAGGAAATTAGATCTTATATTAATGTTATGTCAAAATGTTATTGTCTTTATGAATGATTAATTATCGAAAAAAGAAGTCTAGATAAATTTAAATTTTAAAAACCATTAGTACTCATTATTGATCACCTAAAAGTTGGAGTAAAAAATAAAAATTTCAAAATAGGAAACTACTTATAAATATAGTATATGAGAAGCTAAAATGTGTTATCATTATAATTTGACCATGAAGAAGAATGGTAATGTCGAAAATTGCCTATAAATGTGGAAGCTGTAAAAAAAAAAAAAAAAAAACAATACTCAATAGAAATTACAACATAATAACAAATGCAAACGCTCACACAACAATTTGTCCACTTTTGTCACTTCCTCATTTTGCATTAGTTACTGTCACTTATTTCTTGTTTGTACACATACTTTCTTATTTTTAACACTCGTACCATTTTCACTTTGTTACACTCAACACTCACTGCATATGTACTTTATTTCACGCACACACCATACACTTTCTAACTACTTTGTTTATATATCAATACAACTACCAACTATTCTAATGATCTAGTATCATCAGGTGCACAATAAATTATGTATTACTCCCTAACACACCCCCTTAATACAGATTTATGCAGCACACTTCAAAGATCTCACACCAATCATTTTTCTCAATCTTTCAAATCTATCAGTCTTCAATCCTTTAGTCAATATATTAGCCTCCTATTCATTAGTCTTATAGTACACTAATTTCAACTTCTCTTGATTCACTTGGTCTCTTAAATAGTAAAATTTAGTTTCTATATGTTTGCTCCTTCCATGCGTTATCAGGTGTTGAACTAAATTTATTGCTGACTTGTTATCAATTCTCAATTCCATTGGCTTCACAATCTTTAACTTCATCTGTTCAAATAAGGTCAGAATCCAAATAGCTTCACAAGCAGCAATATATTCAGCTTTACACGAGGATAGAGCTACCACTAGTTGTTTCTTTGAGCACCAGGCAAAAGAAGAACTTCCAAACTTAAATAAGTATCCAATTATGCTCCTTCTATCATCCTTGTCACCATACCAATCTAAGTCAGTGAACCCAATCACTTAACCATTACATCCATCTTCCTTATTTTTCAATAGAACCCAATAATCCAATGTCCCTTTCAAATATGTCAATATTCTTTTGCCGCAACCATATGTGACACTCTTAGACATTCCATGATTTTACTTACTAGACCTACTGCAAACATGATGTCTAGTCTACTATTGCATAAAATCGCAATGAACCTACTATCTGTTTATATAAAGTTGAGTTTACTATCTTTTCATCTTTGTTCTTCATCAACTTAGTACTTAAATCAACTAGTGTAGCAGCAGGATTACACTCCAACATATCAAATCTTGCTAACATCAGTAAACTCGAAACCAAGGAAATAGGACAATTTTCCTAAATTAGACATCTCGAACTCAAACTTCATAATCTTCTTAAAGTATTCAATTTCATATTCATTACTTCTTGTAACAAGGAGGTCATCAACATATAAACATACAACTAGTAAATCAACACTTCCTTTCAATTCAAAATCCTTAAGTTCACTCCTCTTTACATACACTCCATACTCACAACTACATTTTTCAAACCCTTATTGCAACAGAAACATATCTATTCTTTTGTTCCATGCCCTTAGAGCTTGCTTTAAGCCATATAACGCCTTCTTTAACCTAAACACCTTATTTTCACTCCCTTTAATCTCAAAACTAGGTAATTGTTTCACGTATACCTCTTCTTCTAATGGACTATTAAGAAATGGACTATTAAGAAAGACTGATTTAACATCCATTTGATACATAGGCCATGAGTTGTAACTTGTAATTGCTGCTATTAATCAAATTGTTTCAATCCTTGCTACTAAATAAAATACCTCATTGAAATCCAATTGGACCTTTTGTAGCAATCCTTTGGCCACTAATCTGGCTTTATACTTAGCTATAGATCCATCAGGTTTCCTCTTGATCTTATAGATCTATTTCACATCAATTAACCTCTTATGACTAGGTAGATAAACTAAATCCCAAGCTTAATTCTTCTTAATAGACATTAACTCCTCTTTCATATCCTCTATCCACTTTGGATCTTTTACTGCTTAATCAAACACAACTGGTTCTATATTAGCAAATAAAGCCATGTGAACCAGATCTCCCTTAGTAGTAATCACATCGTTTGGAAACAATTCATAGTCCTCAAATCTCCTTAGCCTCTGTCTAATTCTTAACTCCTTACTATTAACTCGATGACTCTAGTCAACAAGTACACTTCGGTCCTATATTAATGTTCCATCTAATTCATCTACTTCATCCCATGTATATAACTCCTTAGCTTAAGTAGAAGAAGATAACACTTCATTATCCCATTGCCACACACTTTTGTCATCAAAGATCACATCTATGCTAATATACACCTTCTCAATTATTAGACAATAAAGCTTATATGCTCTAGTAGGATGATATCCCAAGAAGACAACTTATGTACTTTTATCGTCTAATTTCCTCCTTTTCTCATCAGGTACATGACTGAAACACATACTCCTAAATATGCTCAAATGCTTCACACTTGGTTTCTTTCCAGTCCACATTTCTTCAGGAGTTTTTCCAACCATTTATTGAGTTGGACATCTATTCAAAATGTATGCAGCAGTCATCATTGCCTCACCCCAAAAATTTTTAGGCACTTTCTTGGTTGGTTAACACACTTCGAGCCATGTTTCACAGTATCCTGTTCCTCTACTCAGCAACTCCATTGTGTTAGGGTGTGTATGGAGCAATAATCTCATGCAGGACACCATCTTCTTCATAAAGTCTCTTGAAGTCATTTAAAGTATACTCACCACCACCATCAGTTCTTAGTACCTTAAGTTGATTTCCACTTTGCCTTTCAACTAAATTCTTAAACTTTCTAAAAACCTCAAATACTTCACTCTTATTTCAAATCAAATAAATCCACATTTTACAACAAAAATCATCAATAAAAGATACAAAGTATCTATTACCTCCAATTGAAGTGATATCCATGGGTCCACACACATTAGAGTATACTACTTCCAAGAGTCTTGAAGTTCTTAGTGTAATCTTTTGTTTGAATCTATTTCTAGATTGTTTGCCCAACTAACATGCTTCACATACACTTTCTTGAACACAAATCTAAGGTAATCCTAACACCATCTTCATATTCCCAAGTTGACACAAACCTTTGAAATTGAGATGACCATACCCCATATGCCATAACTAACTCTCATTTTCCACCACAGCAAACAAGCTTTGATAACAACTTGTAGGAATCTCTATCTTGAAAGTCCTGTTTTTACTCAAATCCGATTTCAAAATTAGCCTTCTGTTGTTGTCACGCATTGTTAGCTTCTTATTACATAGGCTCATAATATATCCTTTTTCTAAGATCTATCCTAGACTCAACAGGTTATTCTTCATCTCAGGAACATACAAGACATCTGATATATAGGATTGCTTCCCATCCTTTTATTGAATTAAAATCTTACCAATGCCTTCTGCTACAACCATACTATTGTCTGCAAATTTGACCTTATTCTTATATGACTCATCAAGTTCAACAAACCACTTTCTATGTCCAGATATGTGGTTTGAACATCCTGTATCTAAGTATCAGGAATTTGTACTTGAAGTATCTGTGGCAACAGCAACCATCAAGAGCACGTGGTTTGAATCATCTTCTTCTTGAGCATAAGCAATAGCTTCTTCTTGGTTCTTGGAGTGTTCTTTTGCGTTTCAACATTTATCCGCAAAATGCCCATACTTCTAACAATTATAGCACTGTATATTTCTTTTATCGAACATCCTTCTATTACCTCTTCCACACCATCCACTACATCTTTGTGTACTGCTTACATTAATCATTGCAGTATCACCACCCTGCTCAAATTAACATCGTTGATTGAAGAAGCTTTTGCCATGCCCCCTATCTCTACTTCTTCCTCGACCTCATCATCCCCTAAAAGATTCAGACATACTTCATTTGGTCTGTGCTTGAAGTGCTTGCTCCGAGTTCTTGTCAAGGTTTCTTTCATTCATCCTTTATTCATAAGCCTCTAAGGAACTTTGTAGATCTTCAAGCCTTAGATCAAAAAGATCCTTCGACTCTTCAATCGTAACTGTAACATAATCAAACTTGGGTATGAGTATAAGAAGAATCTTCTCCACTATCATTATATCTATTACTGTTTTACCATTAGACTTCATCTGATTTGTTAAGTCTGTAACACGGGTGCAAAAGTCATTGATACTCTCTTTAGCTTCCATTTGCAATAGTTCATACTGTCTTCTTAAGGTTTGTAACCTGACTTTCTTCAACTTATTAGCACCTTTATAGCTCTTTTCAAGAATATCCCAAGCCTCCTTCACAGTGTCAACTGATGAGATTTTTTCAAAATTCGTAGTGTCAATAGACTGATGAATGTAATAAAGCGCCTTACAATCCTTTCTTTTAGCTTCCTTATGATCGACACGTTAAGTGTTAGAAGGAGTTTCACCTAATTCTTGCAAGCCATTGTTGACAATCTCTTACACTTCTTAAAAGCCAATGAGGACCTGTATTTAAATGCACCACTTGTCATAATTTTTCCCATCCAAGGGAGGGAGTGGTGCATCAATATTTCCAACATTATTCAACATTAATTAATCACCAAGAGGAAGGCATAACAGAGGATCTTGAGTTCTTGAAGGTGGCTTTGATAACATTGTAAAAAAAAACAGTACTCAATAGAAACCGCAACACAATAAAAGATGCAAACGTTCATGTAACAATTTGTTCACTTTTGTCACTTCCTCATTTTGCACTATTTACTGTCACTTATTTCTTGTTTGTACACACACTATTTCTTCTTTTTAACACTCGCACTATTTTCACTTTGTTACACTCAACACTCACTGTACATACACTTTGTTTCATGCACACACCATATACTTTCTAACTACTTTGTTTATATACTAGTAAAACTACCAACTATTTTAATGATTTAGTATGATCAAGTGTACAATAAATTCTATATTACTCCCTAATAGAAGGAAGGAAGTTTTCCATATGATAACCCTATTGTATTTTATTTATTTAAACTAATAATATGCCAATAATAATATGTTTTAATTCCTATTATATTAATTCTCATCGATAATTCAAATTTTAAATCATTACTTATGATCATTCCATAAATTTTGTAAGATGTTATGCTATTTGTAAGAGTTATTACCCTTTAAATTATGAAATCACAATATTATATGCTTAGGATTGTGTCATTTCATATAAAAATCATAGAAAGGTTGCAGGCCATTATGATAAGACTACTACCTCACCATAACCCTTATTTTTTATATGTATGATATGTCTATTAGATACATGATGGTGATGATGATGATGATGATGCTAGTGAAATAGTCCAACTAACAAAATAAAATAAAATCAGAAGGTACTACTAAAAAAAAGTTATAAGTTTTTATGATGCTCTATATAAAAGATACAATAAATAAATAAATGAGAGGCAATCCTTCTTCATGAGTCCTGATACCGTAGTCTTCACCTTAAACGTGTGCAAAACGACTATGCTAAAGTATTTTATGATGCTATAATCAACCCCTTATTCTATATTTAAAAAGACTATATATGAATGCAACATATTCATACTTTAATATATATACTTGAGGGGATAGTTAATTACTACTCTCAGGTTTTACCTATGTCAAAAGGCTAACTAGAAAAATTGAACAAATTCATCAGGATTTCATCTAAGAGAGCACTCAAGACAAAAGAAAGATGTATTGGATCAATTGGATGAAACTAAAGCAACTAAAGGAAACAAGAGGATTGATTTAACGGACATTCATAAGAGGAACAAAGCAAACTTCATAAATTTGGCTTGGCACCTCAAGAGGAAAAAGCTTCTATGGAGCTTCCCCTCTCACATAAAAGTATAGATGCTAGCAACAAAATGGCAGGAAAAAAAAAAGGTTCACCCTTCTATTCAGAATTGCTTGAGGGATTATAGTGGTTAGAGAAAAGACTACATTTTAAAGTAAAAAATGGATGATTAATAAGGTTTTGGATTGACATTTAGGCAGAAGACAAACTGATTGAAGAAATGATATATGGACCTCTGAACAAATATGATAGAAGTTTGCTTCAACGTCAAGTTTAAGACAATGATATTGGTTAGAAGGAGGGTGTAATTGACTATCCATTAGATAATTCGATCCATAACATGCTAGGATCACTGTTGCTTAGTGATTCTGAAGTAGAACCTGATATTGAGAGATGGTCACATCAGGTAAATGGGGAGCTGAACACTAAATTGACCTACCTTCAAATTCATAAAGAAGACCAGCCCTATGAAAGCTTAGAGTCTTAGAAATAGGTATGGAAACTTCCCACATACTCTAGTACTCAACTCCTTATTTGGAGAATCCTTCATAATGGATTAGCTATGAGGGAAAATATGTTCAAAAGAGAACTTCCTTTCCAACACCTTTATCCCTTCTGTAAACAGGAAGTACAAACTATCTAGTACGTGCATCTAAATTGCAGTTGATCTAGGAGATTATGAGCAGTCCTAGGCATTTTGGTTCATATTAATTTCTCAATTTTTGAAGATTTAGGGACTTAGATATTAGTAAACTGTAAGCGATCAAGAACGGATTGAATAAGAGTTAACCTACCAAGGCATGTCATTGGCAGGTCTTAAAGGTGTTTAGAAATAATGGAACAACATTATCTTTAGGGAACCCATTACCAACGAAGGATGCATTAAGTGAGTTAGGTACAAAGCAAACGAGTGGTAGGTTTTCTATAGGAAGGAAAAACAAAAATGGAAAAGACAGTCTTTAGATATGGCTGACATCACAACAAAGGAAGGTTGGGTAAGAGTCGAATGTGATGGTGCTTTCTCAGATGTTACTTCCACATCCAATATTAGAGTCATTTGTTTTGATCACAATAATGTTACTCTCTGGTCATTCCATAAACAGGTCGCAGGTCTTTCCCTATTAAACGTGGAACTTAGTACGGTTAGAGAAGGGTTGTATCTTACATGGTATAAGGGTTAAACCAAAGTTGTTTGTGTTACTAACTCACATCAAGCACAAAAGTGGTTAAAATACCCAAACATAGATATTGACTGCTGTCATCCTATTCTATAAGATTGTAAAACCATACTAAATCAGTTTAAATTAATTTCTTCATGTAGGGCTAACCGTGAGAGAAATGAAGCAACTTTTAGTGAAGAAAGGACTACAGGCTCCAAGCTTTTCTCTCTTCTTAGATGCTTTACCTCTTTTTTTGCTTTTCGTTTATGATGAACTATTGTTCTTATGACTTTACCTCACAAGACCCGAGCTTGAGGAATTACTCCTTAGCCTTAGACGTAAGGTGATCTCTTCGGTTGTCTGTTTGACTTTTGTTGTTTCTATTGCATTCATGTTTAATGCATTATCTTTCTACAAAAAGAAACATTTCAAAATTATATGTATGGCAACTATGAAACCATACATTTTTTAGGATTTAACAAGTGTTAATATTATAAGAAAAAAAGATTCAATAGTTATTACATACCACGTATTATGTACATATGACATGTACATATGAAGTATAAATATTAATAAAATATTGACACAAATATTAATAGAAATAATAATTTCCATATCAATTACCATGTATGATTTGCACACGGCATATATGTCAATATCTTATTGGTATTTATACACTATATGTGCATAATACGTAGCATGTATTATTCATTGAATTCTTTCCATGAATCTTTTCTCTAATATATATAGAGCGGCTCCAATGAGTATAACTCAAACCACAAATATATGATAGCCAAACCATCTTCCACATCACCTTCTATAGCCTAATACGTATAATATAGATACACCTAAACAACCAATGTTCTACACATCCTTCTACATGAACTTCGATTAAATTAAGAACATAAGTATATATATACGCTAAACAATTATGATCCACATAGCACAAATTATACTATGTTGCATAATCTCACTACATGATCTACATAGGGAGCAAAATGCAAACATGCTTTAGCTATCATAATATATAAAGCCACTAACGTTATCCCCACTTCCATTGTATATATTGCAACCCAAGTTGATTTATAAATCAAATTCTTTAATAATACTTACTCTTGAGAGAAATAATTTCTCACGAAGAATGAGCCTAAGCTCAATATGTATATACAGCAAATTACAATGGATGTAATGCCAAACAATCACATAGAAGCACATGAAACTAATACATGTTATCATAGTATAAATATATAATATAATATATATGTGTATATATATATATATATTCTCGATACTGGATACCCCTACCACCTTAGAGTCAAAAGTAAGTCACATCATCTAAGAGTGTATGCTATATTAGCCATATCCCATAACACTTATATGATCCCACTTTAGCTTCTTCCCAACCATTAGCCCATTTCACAGCATTCCGACTAGTTAACAACCCACTACAATGCAGCACTTAAAATTAGCTAGATCATCTCATTATGCAATTCCACTAATGACAACGTTACACGTTAATCATTAGGTGCCTTATTGACCTACCAATACTCGGATTCTCAACTAATCTAAATATAATCAACATTCATATTTGATATTAGAAATTATTAAGTTTATTTATTTCTCTAACCTAACACTCACAAGTAATATGCCTGTTACAATAAATTAAGGATTTATCTTAAACAAGCGCTTTCTCCAAGGAATCCATTGTTACAAACCCTAAATTGAAAAATAATTCTAAATTCCTATTAGATAATGTCAATATTTATGAAAATTAAAGAGTAAAGGAAACATAGATAAAAACCTGTCGTAATTCATTTTTTTTTTTTAGGTTAACAAAAGTTGGAAAAGAGTGTAGAGAGTCATTTCGATAATTGGGCCTTTATGTCATGACTCTAAGAGGGGCTTAGTATGATTACTTAAATTTTTCATATCATATGTACACTCGTGATACAAAAACTGCTTTACAAGTCAAAGATTACAAGACTCTAAATAATTAATTACTAAGGTTTTCTATTTTTAATTAATTAACATATTATAAAATATAAATAACTACAGATATATAATATTCCACAATTCCTTAGAACCGCATCAAATCGGTGTCTCCTACCAAATAATAAAATCAACTAGTAAAGATTATTTTAACTTGCCAATGTTACAAATTTTAAGTATTAAAACTCATGTAATATTTCAAACCAACCATACAATTTATCTTCAAATTCTATTTTCTAGATATCTCAATATTGGTACTCAACACTTGGCTCTTAAGCTATACTTAGTTATCAATCAACTTACAAGAGAAAACTATTAGGAAGTAAGTTATACGAGTTTAGTAAAATATCCCTTATATTATACTAACAAGCAGTTTATCAAATAATTAATTAACAGGCATATGAATGCATGAAAAAAACAATATACCAAACAATATATGCAGTTAACCAATGCTACATACAACATCGGATTTAACGCCCCCTAAGGTAAGGATTAAAGATTCATTTGCACCAATCATAACCGAGTTTTAACACTTGAGTTTTTAACCATATATTGAAAATTCATATTTTATAAAATATATTTCCATTTTCAAAATCTAATAATATACAAATTCCTAAGAATAATGATGAAGTGGCCTCCGTAGTCCACACTCATGCCTTACAACTCTGGTCTTTAGACTTGACCTTCAGTCACCCACAATTAGTGTCTCCAGCGTCAAGTAAGCTTGTGAACCAAGAGTAAGGTTTTTTTGTACAAATGCTCCAATACTATACTAATCACAAATAGTCAAATCCTATGGTATTCCTATCCCTACAAGGCTTGCATTACCATCTGCATGAGGTAACGATCAGAACAATAAATGCAATGTCTGTACTTATGCATGATCTATTTAATTTAGGATAAGTCAAATATAATTAATTCAAATTATTAAGCGATCAATCAATATCCGCAAGACATCCAAATTATGCAACAATCCATCATACAACCAATTCTTTGGTTACTAGATTTAACAATATTTTGCACAACAAACAAGCAGCCACATGCATATCTTGAACCCCATGCATCAATTTATTATTATATAAAATTTAAGTGCACTAACTACAATCATAAAACAAGTATAAAGTTATCGAGATTACTCGCTTGATCAAAGCCGATATGAATCATGATAATCAACAGGCAACTTACCATCCTGATCGATATCTCTTAATAAATAAAATAATAAGAACCAAATAAATATCTAAATATAATACTAAACGACCTAATTAACTAATCATCTGCTTTATGATTCCTATTCCCACTTAAATATTAAATCACATGTAATTTTTTTGTTTTAATTTTGATTTTTATGAATTTAGTCGATTTTTATCGTTTTCAAACATATTTTTATATAATAGAGTCCGTTTTGGATATTAAAACCTGTATTTTTCATTATGGACCTAACATGTTACGAATTTTGTTATTTTGGTCTAAATGTTTTTAAATTATTATTTTAAACTTTTCTTTTTGGATTGATGATTTAATTAATTTATAAATTTTATGTTTTTAGAATATTTTATTTTTAGGTTACTTTTTGTAATAAATTCTTTATTTTACTACTTTCAAGTTTAAATTATTAATTGTCTGAATTTGTGATAAATGAAAATTTCTAATTAATTTATTATTTTTCATATCCTATTATATTTGCATATTACGGTTTAATTAAAATATATGGAAAAGTTGACTTGGCATTTTCCTAATAGTTTAAAATGTTATTTTCTTATTTTGCTCAATTTTTGTATTTTTTCCAATTTTTATAATATTAACATATACATATACACTTCGTAAAATAATTAATTATTAATTTGTAATAGAAAATCACCCTTATTTCCTTCTTGAAATCCATGTCCAATAGGTCTATATGTACATATATATATATATTTATTGTTAGCTTATTTTAGAGGATTAGTATGTTATTGTACATACATATATATATTTCGGTATATACATATATATAGATAGTTATACTTATAGTAAACTATACATATATCTATATGTACTATTCCTTATTTATTTTACATATAAGCATAATAAAGTTAGAATACTTAATATTATGTATATGTACAAGTACTATATGTTTATCTATATGTATAGCTTATATATGTACACAACTAAATAAATAAACATATGTGTACATATAGCAATATATAGTTATACATATACATATATAAATACATAAACATGAAAGAGAATCACTATACATACAATTTCAATATATGTACTTATGGTTTTATTACAAAGATACTAAAATATGGTTATGTTTATGTACATAAACATATGGTTTTCTTACAAAGATACTAAAATACAAACAATTCCACTTACATACTCCTAGTGTACAAACTACTAGAAAATACTTATACAACACAAAGAGTACATATAAATTAATATTACAAAAATAATTCAAATACCGCATAAATATTATTTAATTACTCTTTTTTTCTTGGAAGCTAGATGAAACAAGAGTCCTTCTTCTTCCTCTTCAGGTTGTTGCAAAATAAAGAGGAAACCAAAAGGATGAAAGTGGAAAAAGGAGATGAGGAATTGTCGATTCAAATAAGGAAAAAAAAAAAACTAGGATTTGTTTTGTTTCTTAGAAAAGAATGAAAGACAATGTAGGTATATGCATGGACATGTGGCCGAGGGAAGTAAAGAGAAGGAAAAGTAAAAAGTAAAACAAAATAAGAAGAAAAAAAGATAATGTTGGATTTGAACTTTCCCTTATCACTTATCTTTGCTTTTTATCCCTTAATTAAGCATATGTGGAAATTAAATGAAACAAATAGCAGCTGAAACAATTGCAATCAGAAAAAGTGGAAAGAGGAAATAATAAAAGGAAAAAAAGAAAGAAGGAAAAGAAAAAGGAATAAGGAAAAAAATTGTAAACTAATTTGGTTGATTTTTCTTAAAGTAATCCTAACTTTTGAATAATATTTAAGAGGAGATATAACATAATCATGAAAGAAAATATAAGATGAAAATTTAATGTACACTATTTAATACATAAACACAAAATATGTAATATAATTACATCAAAATAATTAAATCAATATAAAATTAATACACGTATATAGACATATATGAGGTCACCCATAATCGTAAAATGATATATGTAATCTTGTAAATTTTGTTAATTAATTGTTACTTTTTATGTTAATAAATCCTTAAGAGTTATCTCTAATCGTTCATTTGTGATATTTTGTGATTACACAAGTTAATTGATAATTATATCTAATTAGAGCTTTATTACTATTAGGTTAAATTTTATACATTTTATAAGCTTAGAGTTTTGTTTTTAAGCTTTTTATCATATTAAGGTACAATCTCTTATATTTATGCGTACATAAGGTTTATGGTTTTTATATGCGATTAATGTTTCAATAAATATTTTAGGGTTTTTTTTATTCATAATATATTTATCCTTTGTAATGTGCTACAATTGAAATTTCTTTTTTATATAAGAAAAGAAAATTATGAATAATAAAATAGTGTTGTATTAGTAATCATCTATTGAAGTAATCTTTAATGTGGAAAAAATTGATCATGAAGATTAGAATTCTCTTTTTACATACTGACAAGCAAGACTAGAAAGAGTTGTTTTCTTTCTTATCGAAGTAATTTTTAATGCAAAGCTTGCTTTGCCTATATAATTGATAATTAGTAGGTTGTCTAGATACACTTATTAAATAAATCATGTTACAATTTAAGTATTCAAACATAATTAATAAATAAGCATATCACATATCGCGAATCAAGGTTTTTTAAATATAAATTCGTTTAATTATAAATATGAAATATGTTTCGATACCAGGAATCACTTAAATTTTCGGTCAAAAATAGAGAATGAGTCACGCGGTGTAGCCTGTAGGGTGCGTATCTCGAAGAAAAAACACACCTCCCGGTCAAAAGGCCCAAAGCTAAAAAAATGAATGGCGCACAAGGTGAACAACCTATTTGTGGAGCCCACCTGCTCCAAAGAGGAAAGAGCATTCCCGCCCGGTCATGTCACAAAACGGCTGCCGCGGTTTTGTGTTTTCATTGAAATGAAATATTTCAAATTTGATTATTTAATTTTTTAGATTGCTTCTATGTTTTTGGCCTTTTCTTTTTCTTGGATTTTTGCGGTTGGCTTATCTAATACTTTTATTTCACGGCCTTGGAAGTGGGCACCAGTCGGCTGATTTTCGTTTAACATTCGGTCATTGAGATGACATGTTCCCAAGAGCAAGATTGAGGTTGGTTTGTCCGAAAAGAAATTACAATAACCGTACACATTATTCAGTGGCTTTTCTTTTCTTTTTTTTGTCAAGGTCCAAACGCTTCGTAGGATTACAATATTCTGATACTTTTTAATGTTAATTAATCATTTCACATAGATCAATAATTATTAAAAAAAAATTAATTTAATCTTTTAATAAATAATCCCAAAACTTACATAAGCGATTCTCATTTTAGTATCTATGTTATGAGAATAATTGAAAAAATAAAATATTGTATGCTTTTAAAAAACTAATAACTATTGTCAAGACTGTTATTATGAAATTTTATAGTTAAGTATTTCATATGGTTTGTGAAAAATTACGATACTAGTTTATAAAATCATGATTATAAACAATTTATCAACATAACCTTGAAACTTTTGACTCAATCGGTTGAAATTAACTTATTAGTATTTATTGGTTTATTTATTCACTATTTTTGGCTTGAGGTATTACAAATAGTATCAAAGCAAATTCCTTACTAATAGGTGGATGATTCTGATTTAGCTCTAGTTTAAAGAAGAAGTCCAAGAAAAATGGAGAATGTCAGTAAGATGTGACTCCTTATATGCTTTCAAAATGACTTATTGATAGTGGGTGGCTCGAATTGTACACCAAATAAGAGGGAAAGATTTGAGCGTAATTATAAGGTTTTGCGACGAAGACGTATTATGTTTAAGGGGAAAAAATTGTGAGACCCCATAATTAAGTGTCCTATATGGATTGTGAGAAGCTGTAATACTAGTTCATAACGACATAATTGTGAACACTTTATCAATACAAATTTGAAACTTTCGAGCTAAATAGTCGAAATGGGTTCATTAGTATTTATTAGCTTAATTGTTTACTACTTTTGGCTTTAGGTATTACACTTAGAATCTAGTAGTGTGAATGTTAGTCTCTCAGTAAAATGAAGTAGGTTTGAATCTCCCTTCCCATTATAATCACTCAATTAAAAAAAATAAATAAAAAGGATTAATAATCATTTAACATTATGTTTGTAAACCCTGTATACTCAGTAATCTGAACGCTAATTTAAGTTTGAGTGTCTTAGGCTATATCATAAGTCGATAAAGTTAGATAAATTTTTTTTTTTTTATGAAATTCATAAATTGAATATAGTATTGATAATAAAAACCTTAGAAATTAATCAAAATTTAAATCGAGTATAAAAACCATAAATCCAATATATGCATAATTACTCGAAATCGAACACGACTTTGATCGAAAGCCTAAAACTATAATTTTAAACTTATAAAATAATTAAATATTACTCAATAATGATATAATTATAGTCGATTACAATAGTCGATTACAATTATCGATTAAATTGCGTAATCGCCTAAAACTTTTAACGAAAACGTTAAAATAACTCGTAAAAATTATAATTGTAACAAGTACCAATTAAATTGATAAATTTTTATAAAATTCCAAAATTAATTTATAAATGTTATTTTTATTACTTTTATATTTGGAAAATTTACATATAGTTATTTTTCTTTTTCTTTTTCTTCTCTTTTTCTTTCCTTTCCTTTCCTTTTCTTTTTTTTTCTTCTTCTTATTTTTTTCCTCTTCCGCGTGATTCTTAGTTGCAAATTACAGTAGCCCATGTGAGTAAATTATAAGTTACAAGTGTCACCAAAATTATAGAACAAGGATAAATTTCTTAAAGCATATGTCTTATCTAATTTAATGCTTTGATTTCCTTGGACTTAATCTTTTCTTCTTCTTCTTATTTACTCACTTTCTCTTGCTGGAAATCACGCCTAGAGCATTTGAAAGAAGAAACCAAAAAGTAAAAAAAAAAAAGAAAAAGAAAAAGAAAAACCAAAGTCAATTACACACACAAACTAAACCGAAAACAAAAAGAAGAAGAAAGCTAAGGAAAATATCCATTATATTACTAAAATATTTAAGTAAGTTTATTTATTTTAATTATACATATGCATATTATATAGTATGTACATGTATACTAAGGGTTTATTTATTTATTTAATTATATGTACATATATTTATGCATGAGTAGATAAATATGTATGTGTATAATATAAATATACTATGTATTTCTTTATGTGTATGTATNATATATTTAATACAACCGTATATATATATATATATATATAAGTATGTAAAGTATAAATAAGTATAATATACTTATATATAATGAATAAATAAGGATAGAATGATTTAATATATAACATACAGTATACGTATAAACGTACATATATGAATAGTGACGTGTACATAAAAATATGAGTATAATTAAATAATATATACAATATATGATAATATTAATTTGATAAATAAAGTAAGTTAATAAATATATTTATATATATAATAGTACCGTAAATTAGGAAAAGAATTAATAATTAAGCAAATTAGAAACAAATTAATAAAATATAATAATAAGTATTCATATATATATATATATATATATAATACTGTCAAATACAAGAAAATAATAAATTTTGTGACATTTTTATATCAATATCCAAACTGCGAGTTATAACATCTAAAACGAACCTCGCTATGTGAAAGTACGCTTGAAAATGATTAAAATAGACTATAAGTTCATAAAGATCTAAGCAAAATCGAAAAAGTTACATGCGATTTGATAAAAAGCTCGAATCGACAATTTTACATAAATCAATAACTAAGTTAAGTAAACAATACGAATTACGATACTAGTTTAGTTTTTAATTCCTAAACTTACTACTTTCTATATTTTTTATTCTCGGGTAATCTCAACTTTGACCCTAAGTTACCATCGGATTACTACGACCCTTGAGTCAATTATAGCTGAGTGAGTTTTTTCTAATGATTCTATGCTTGCTTATGTTTGTAATTAGTGAATATAAATTGTGATTAATAATTGAATATTGTATGAGGCTAGGTTATACTTATGTATGATACTGTTTGATAATAGTAAATTTACTTTAAAGTATGACAACGTATTGATTGTTGCATAATAAATTCGATAGGAACTGATTGTCTATGACCTTGTTGATTACTGAATAATAAGACCAAATTTTGTTCAACTTGAAAGAACTAAATCGAAACACGCATAATCATGCACTGCATAACTAATTTCGGTCATCACATCACACGGAGGTAGCGAGAGGCCATACTTAGGTTAATTATTTGCTGTTATAGATTTTGTACGATGCACGTGTGCGATATGACTTTACCCTGGCTTGCAGGATCACTAGGCAATGGAGGCGCCAACCGCCTGGCTAAGGGTTAAGTCTAGAAGCCTCCATTTAGAGGTGAATGAGGGCTACGTAAATCTACGCATAATCATACGTAGAACTCATTTTTTTTTTTTATTATAAAAATTAAGAATGAATATACCATTACATTTTAAATACGAAATGCGGAGTTTCATTATGCTATAAGTTATAGTATGATACCCGGATCTAACTGTACCGATGTATCTCCAACCCTGACTTTGGAAGGCGTTAAATTTAAGTTGCATGCAGTACTTAGTCACTTGCATGTATTTGTTTGGCATATTGATTGTCATGCATTCATTTGATTGAATTTAATTGATATATAACTTGATTGTTATATGGTTGAGGGGATTATCTTACTATGCTAGTTGACTTATACCCTTATAGTTTACTTTCGTAGGTCGATTTGTTCGTGGAGTCGGGCTGTTACATACCTGAGGTTAGTTTTACATTAGGGGTTTGATGTGGGAGTAAGATGTAATAGGAGTATGCTGATGATAGTATATTTAGATTTTGAATCTTATGATGTAGTGAAATGATATCAATCGATATTAAATACTATTATAGATTTCTTATTTGTAAATTTCTACATAAATAAATGTGTTTTATATTTCATTAACTTGTTATTATTATCATAAAATAATATTGCTTACACCTACGCATTTCTTGGATGTTAGTTGTAGCTGTAACCTTGTATATCACATAAAGGGTTATCGATTGTAAGGGAAATTAATCTACAGTCTTTTGTACAATATACGATGACTGTCACGACTAGCTCTCTTGGATCGTAACAGTTAAGTGGTATGGAATTGGAAAGGAATTATGGAGAGAAGAAAATAGAAAAAATGAATTAGTGAAGAAAAAAAGTGGGGGAAAAACTTATGTCCCCTTATTTTATTAAGAAACGGATAAAGTCAGCACAAGTACTTAAACTTCTATATTTTTTCATTTTAATATCTAAACTTTAAACTCATTTATTTTACCCTCATATTTTGAATGAGACAAATTTGTATGTCTATTATAATGATTGTTATTATAAAATGATAAGATAATAATAAGAGTACATAAACTTTCATTTTATTTTCATTTTTGTGTTTAAACTTTACATTTTATTTCATTTTAGTACTTTAACTTTTTTAAGTGAAACAAATAAGTATTTTTTATAACGACCGTTATAACAATATTACTAATTTATCTCATTTAAAAATTGGAGTATTAAAATGAATAAGCTTAAAGTTCAAGTACTAAAATGAAAAAAATATAAAAGTTTAGATAATTCTAGTGGCTTTATCCCTATTAAGACAAGAGGATAGTAATATGATTTTTCATTATATCAAAATGTCATAAAAGTTCATATAATTTAAAATATGCTTTTATTTTAAAGATAAGATGGTGATTTTATAGTAGCTCCTTCAAATTCTCTCCACATCTGGAGAGAATAGCTTTTTAAGTGTTTAAGGGAAAGTTTTCCCTTCCAATTCCCTCCTTTCTCAAACAAAAGAAACGTTTTTGCAATGCTCAATTTTCATCTTCTCCTCATTCCTTGTCCCCATCAAATATAGTGTAAAATTTCAACACTCCTCATCAAAACGATGTTAGTTTGAGATTAATTCCTATTAATATTAGTGCGAATGCAATTTCTACCCCATATCACCAATGATTTCTTTAAGAAGTACATGTGATGTGCCTTATAAGAGGTCTTACCTGCAAGTAGATAGGTCCTCTGAGTAATAGCTACCAAAGAAAGGATAAGTAATGGGTTTGAATGGAAAACTCAAAAGAATGAAGAAGGTTAAGCCTCGTAAGCTACTTGTGGATGTGACTTACCACTTAAGTACTTACAAACCTATATCTCATTGGATGTGACTCATTGATTTGAGATAAAGGGTTGCTCATTAGCATAATCTTGCTTAAGAGTTGCTATGAGATAAAGAGAGAGAAAGTTCTCAACCCAAGAAACTTCGAAAATTTTCATTACTAAAAATGGAGGATTTTGATTATAGCAATTTCAATAAAAGGGTATTTATACCTAGTGATCCTTATGGTTACGAGCATACAAGTTTACTAAAAAGGGTAAACTAACAATAGTATAAAGGAGGAAGGATAATTAGGTAATCTTTCTAAAAAGAGAAGATTATGTTTTCAGGTGCATGCTCATAGGGAGTAGGATGCATTTGCCAATAATGGTTTCTAACATTTTAGGATAAGGTTAGCATTAGTTGGATCCTTTGGCAACTTAGAACAAGGGACTTATAAGGGGAGGCAATCTGCAGGAAAGGTCAAAAAGTCTAATTCTGGAGTTCTGGATAGCTTAACTAAATTTAAGTTGATCGGGGTAACACACCAGATAGCTTTAAAGCTGGGGAGGTCATACAAATCGACATAGGCATTCATTAGGTTGGAATCTGTGGAACTTGCTCAGTAACTAAGGATTTGAGAGGCTAAATTGATCGAGCCTCTTGCTCTTGCTCGAGTGAGAGGTCCAAGTGGTGGTTTTGTATCATCCCCTTCTAATTTTTCAGGATTTGGTATCAAATCCTTAGAATGTCATATTGGGTATCTTCATCGAGAACATACGGGCTCAGATCTATAATGTTGAAGACATTGGAGATTCCGTACCCTTTTGGGAGCTTAAGCTTATAGGTGTTGTTGATTTTATAAAGTACTTGGAAAGGTCTTTCAGCTTAGGGTAAAAGTTTATTCTTCCCTTTATTAGGAAACCTTTCCTTGATAAGATGTAGCCATACAAGTTCTCTTGGTTGGAATTGCTTCCTTCTCCTTCATCTTAGGCTTCCATATGCTAACTTCTTGGCAGCTCGAATCAGTTATTCGATAGCCTATTGGTAGATTTGCTGTAAGGCTCTAGCTTGATCATTGGCTCCTAAGTCACTTTGTTTGGTCCTTAGGGCTAATGTTTGATTAAGTGGTAGCTCGAGATTAAAACTATGCACCATCTTAAATGGTGTTTTGTTGGTCGTGCTATGAATGGATCAGTCGTAGGCAAATTCCACTATAAGCAAGCAAGAATCCCATTCAACTAGATTTTGTCCAACAATAGCTCAAAGAAGAGATCTTATCATTTGGTAACTACCTTTGTTTGACCATTAGTTTATGAATGGCAAGACATACTAAACAGTAGTTTACTCCATAGTTGATGCCATAGGGTCTTCTAAAGTTGGCTCAAAAACTTAGAATCTTCGTCAAACATAATACTCCTCAAGAAGTTCAATTGCTTAACCATTCTTACAAAAGCAACATTCGTACAACTTCCACTATTAATAATCAAGCACAAAGTTGGTCGTTTACTTTGCAGGTCGTATGAAACAAATTCTTACGTTACTCTTCTTATTGATCATGTTCCTCACTGAAAGCACAATGGATGACTAGCATTAGCTTCTCTCTCCCTTTTAGATAGATATAATCTCATGTAACTTCCACCTTCGCTTCGTCTTCTATTTCTTTAGTAGCTTCACTATCCTCTTCATCTGTACTGTATACTTCAAAGGTTGATACTTCACCCTTAATGACTATCATTTACTAATTCAGACACCAAGCAGCTATGTGACAAAAACCTTTGCGCTTGAAGCACTTTAGCTTGCTTGTCTTCCTTTTAAAGGTTTGCCCCTTTTCAAATTTCTTGTCTTTCCCTCCTTATTCCCTCCTTACTCCTTCTAAGTTTGATAGCTAACCTTCTCTTCAACTCGAAGTTGAGCCAACAAGCTTTTTTCCATGTCCTTTAGTAGGTCCAACTGTTGAAACAAGTGGGGAACTAATAAGTCAATAAGGTTGGTTCTTCCTCTTTCTCTCAACACCTTAAGCGACCTTGATAGTTTCTTCAAGGGTCCAATAGGATAATACTTCAACAACATCCTAAAGTTCAATTTCAAGCCTATAACAAATCTTGAAACAATTCAAGCCTCAGGCTCTTCTACTTCACTCTGGATCATCAACATTTAGAAATCTTGTACATACTCATCAATAGATCAATTATTTTGCCTTAATTCTTGTAATTTTGCAAAAAAGCGTCTTGATAGCATGATTTAAGTATGAATATGCTTTGCATGACCCTCTTCAATTCTTCCCATGACCTCATACCTCGGCGTCCTTCTCTCTCACTCATAATGTGTATCTTCTTTCACCACATATGTGTATAGCCAGTGAATTCTAAGGCAACAAGCCTAACCTTGTCACTTTCAGTGTAATGATAACATTTGAACAACTTCTCAATGTACACTTCCCATTCTAGGTATTCATTAGTATTCCCTCTTCTTGTGAAGCTCAGCATCTGGATATTTGTGTTATCAATACTCTACTCATTAGACTCCTCGTCGACCTCACTAACATCATCTAAATCGATCCTTTGCCAAGCTTTCCAATAAACTCTCCTTTGATAGTGTTGAATAGGAAAATAAGCTTGGTTGGGTTGGTTTTCATACCGTTCACCTCTGGGTACATGCTTTATTCTCTCTTCATCCTCATAAAATTCCTCGTCATCATTGTCATCTTCTTCAGCCAATTCCAATCTTAGATTAACCTTGTCTTCAACTCCTCTAACTTATGTGTGCTAAGCTCAATGGATTTCTCTTTTGTGCGGAGCATCATGAGCTTGATTAATCCTATGTTTAGCTTATTTTTCAACTAAGGTGGTTTCATAAGCTCGACCAATGGCTTGGCAAACTTCACCTATACCGGCGGCCATTACTCCTTGCATCAATTCCATCTTATTTTCCATCATTCTCATAAGACAATCTATCCATTCATTAGTAGTCCTAGGTACCTGTTCTACACGACGACCCCTTCCTTGAGCATCACTCTCATTATCTCCAACAACTGTATTCACACTTTGGTTTGTCATTTCCTTGATTCTATTAATCACTGTACCACCACAATGATTAAACTATCAATACCACCATACTAATTGTTACAATAGTTCAACCTTCATAACACAAGCTTCAAACCCTTACTTAGCAATACTTTACCTATTGCACTACTACTAGAGTTTAACTTGAATCAACCACTACTCTATTTCTTAGTCTAAAAATAAAGCATAACAGAACAATCACCACCAGGTACAACTGCAACTATTTAGAATCTTCAGCTTCATACCACTCGCTACTACAATGTTACATAGTATACACAACTCAACACTACTCACTCTCGGTCTTATTCAAAATCTTAAGCTTTAATACTAAGATGATGTGCCTTGTATGAGGTCTTCGCTATGCATAGATAGGTCCTCTAGAGAGTAACTACTGGAGAAAAGGATGAGTAGTGGGTTTAGATGGAAAACTCAAAGGAAACAAGAAGGTTAAGGTTTGTAAGTTACTTGCGAATGTAGCCCACTGCTTAAGCACTCACGAACCTACACCTCACCAAATGTGACTTATTAGTTTGAGATAAAGGGTTACTTGCCAGCATAACTTAACTTAAGTGTTGCTACGAGCTAAAGAGAGAGAAAGTTCATTAATAATAATGGAGGATTCTGATTAAAGTAGTTGTAATAAAAAGGGTATTTATACTCGGTGATCCTTAAGGTTATAAGGATGCAAATTTACTAAAAAGGGTAAAAGATTATATATTAATAGTAGTACAAAAGAGGAAGGACAATTAGGTAATCCTATGAGAAAAAGAATATTCTATTGCTAAGTATGTGTCTATAGGGAGTAAGACACTTGTCATCATCGGAGAGGTTAGAGCATCTACCAATAACGGTTTTTGACATTTCAAGATAAGGTTGGCATCAGTTGGATCCTCTAGTTGCTTGAAACAAGGGAGTTGACATTCATAAAAAGTATCTAATGAATTATGAGTTCAATACATCTTGTTTAGTAGAAAGATAGATATTCCTTGCTCATTATTAGAAAATTACTAACCTATAATGGGAGGTGATTTGCATAAAAGGTCGAAAAGTCTAATTTTGGAGTCTTAGATAGCTCGGCCAAATTTAGACTAATCAGGGTGACATATCAGATAGCTTAGAAGTTGGGGAGGTCATACAAGTCGGTGTATCATCATTCTTTAGGTCAGTGTTTGTGAAACTTGCTTAGTAATTCGAGATTCGAGAGGCTAAATTGACTTGGCCTCTTGCTTTTACTCAGGTGAAGGGTCTAGGTGGTAGATTCCTATCAGCATGCTTACTCCTTCTCAATATATCAAAGTGAACTATGATGAAGCTAGTGTGACATCTTTAAGTGTTAGTAGTTTGGGTGTTATATATGGAATTTCAATAAGTAAACTTCTTAAGCAACTACTTAGATGTTCTAAGTGTGAATAGTGACTTTGATGAAGTGTTGGCAAGTAAAGTGGGCTTAGAGTTGGCTGGGAAGAGAGTAAAAGAAGATTGTTATGGAATCAAATTAAAATGTAGTACTTTAGTATGATTTCAACAAAAGTTTCTTATTCATCGAAGAGTCATGGGATCTTACAAAACATTTTATTACCAAAGAAACTCTTTTGATCCATGTTTGTTTCCATTAATTAGACAGAAGCGAATGCATGCACTAATTTGATTACACCTTAAGCAAAAAGAGGGTTGAGTTGCAATTATAGGTCTTTATACCCCTAATTTACCCTTAGCCAATCTAATTTTTCTTATGATTGAGCCTCTTGGCTCCCAACTCTTGATATTTTTAGTTTTATTACCCTTTTTAATAAACTATTCCTTCATTAAAAAAGGAAAAAAAAAATCCATGATATTTAGAGAGTTAAATATGTGTGTTTGAGTGAAAAACTTCCCATTGAATTTTTTCCACTTAAATCATTCCTTCATTTCGAGCAAATTTTATTCCATCGTTTTTCATTTAGACTTCATTTATCTCTTTTTAAAGCTGGTGTATCATTATATTTAGATATTATGTGGTGGAGTCATTCTAGTCGGCTGATCACATACAACAAGCATACTAATCAACCTAAGAGACATCTTGAGCTTATGACACATAGAGAGATGTCATTAACAAGGGACATAGGAGGAAGAACAGGTGACTTGGGCATCTCAAATGTGCACATATGATAGTGGATCAAATTCGGTTTGCTTGATCGTTTTTAGTAAATTTGTTGATTTAATCTTCTATGGAGATGTTTCAGTAGAGTTTTGATATTTGTCTCTAGTTAACTAAAGTTCTGAATGTCCCAAATGAGAGGAGAAGTCTCTTATTTATAGAGTTTAGAAGTTTATCTTAATTATTAAATAACTCCAAGATGGATAATTGAGATTAGGCAAAGTAAGTAGTCGTTGGATTCTCCCCTTGGATTGCTTGTGAGAATCCAACAGTTGTTGTTGAAGTCTTCTTTTCTCCTTTAATCTTCATAGGCGCAAACATGGGCTTGAATAACCTAAAGCCTTGTAAATATTAAAAGAAGTCTATTTTCATTATAAATAAGCCTAAGGCTTATTAAGCCTCTTTAAGGCCTATTAAAACCGAACAAAGCCTAAATGAGATAAGAAAGAGCTTTTTGACTTTATTTTGGGTACGTTAGGTAATCGAGTAGGGACAAGAGTGAAAAATATGGTCCAATAGTCCCCCATTCTAGACTACCAAACCAAACCCTTTTAGATATCTTTAATTAGGCTCAAATTCTTAAATCCCATCACTAGCTTAAGAAACCATTCCATGGTATGGTATTAAATTGATCTAAAGGCTAACTATTAAAATAGTCCTCTATATTTATAAATCTCAAATGTAATATTTGAAAATTTTCATCATTAAGAAGATAACAATGAGGTATAGCCAGTCTAGATTTATTTTCATCATATCTCATTTTACTATGAATGAATAGACTACATTATTGCTTAAACAATGTTCACTATGTCAAAAAAATTCAAATTTATGTCTATTTTTATTTTACTTTTTTCTTGTGTCATATAGACACAATTTAAGCAAAAAGAGCAATTTGTCAAAGAACTCTAAGTGTAAGGTCGAAAAAAAAAGAAGAAGAGAAAACTACCTTCTTTAAATGCTCCTCTAAACAATTCAATGAAGTGATCAAAAGGCTAATGCAAAGAATGGATGGTATTTCATCAAACTACCCTTTAGTTGTTTGAACAAAGTCCCATATTCAACTTCCCTATTCTTTTAACTTCTAATAAAAAAGTACACAAGAATTAGATTTATATAAAGTTGGTTAAATGGCCCAAAAGAAGTATTTATGGGTGAACATTGTAGTATTCTATTGTACTCTATTTGAAAGCCCTTCCTTAATGTGCTAAGGACCCTCAGTAATCACTAGGACTTGCTAAGTATGTTAATGGTTCCTTCTCGAGAGAAGAAGATGGGATGGAAATGACAAAACCCCAAAAGTTGAGCCTTGGATATTGTCTACCTCGACCTACTAAAGGACTTACTCCAACCACTCAATATGAGTCACGAGGGGCGAAGCAAGGACACTCACCACTAATTCCATGCCAAAGAACTAGATGAGAGTAAGAAGATGTCAAAGCATAAGCTTGCAAGAAAACTCGAAAAAATATGGATATTCAATTTGAAGAAGAAAAAAAATGATGATGTTTGTGTTTACACTATCGCCGTTCAATGTCTACTAATTAGGACAACTTTCCTAACGAGGAAAATGACTAAAAACGGTACAACTAAATAAAATAATAGTATAAACAAAATCTGTGCACAATGGGACAAACAATGAAAGGATCGTCATTGGCCAATGTACAGTATTGACTTAGCATTCCACGTGTCTCATTAGCATTGATGAGGTGACTAATAGAAGCAAACAAAGAAGTATGACTACTACCTCTTGACTTGGCTTATGGCAGATCAGTAGTCAAGTCGGCAAGGGCATTAGGTAGCTTGGATATAGGATGGACACTTGAAGAGCATGACAGTCCAAGCTAGCTTAGTCCTTCAAGCAAGTCAGGTCAGTTTTGGTAAAGGCACGATAACTTGAACACTAGAGAAACAACTAGGTGAGTGATCAGAAAGGAAGTCTCGAACATAGGTCAACTCATCCTCGGCCATTTGTCTTCTGAGTATTCAGGTGATCGAGCCTTGGAATCTTTGAAGTTGGCCTTAGGTGATTTTTTCGAAGCTTGGCAACACCTACCTAGGGTAGGTCGGCTGGGTTAGCGAAGAGGTAAGTAATGACATGGACCAAGTCAGGTCGGTAGCATAGTAGGTCAAATTCCGATCAATTCCTAATCATTTAAATGAAGTCCCTTTAGTATAAATAGGATCATTTGTTAATCTTAACTATATTAACATTTATATTTCACCTTTTAAGAAAGCTAAAACTCTAAACCTATTTTTATAACTTTGTTTAGCTTAAGTTAGTGATTTTAATGTTAGATCAATTTAGTTGTTATTAGGATTAGCCTAGTTACATTCCTCTTATTATCTCTCTACTTTATATATGTTGTTTTTTCTTCGATGTTTACAATAAGGGAAAGGGGATTTGAACCTGATCATTCCCACTTAAGACACCAGTGTTCATATCATTAGATTACAAGACCATTAGCCATAAATTTATAAAATTTTCAGTATTGGAAAGTTTTACTTTTTATTAATGTTGCAATTGTTTATTTCACATTATGAGTAGCAAAAGTAATTTTGTATTTATGTTTTAATTGAAGTTAATGCCAATTGTGGATGTAAACTAAGATTTGTTGTTGGTTCATCTTTAGTGTATAGCTCTTTTAAGAAAATGCAAGTTTAATGCTTTTCATGCCTAAGCCTATTGAGTTAAATCATTTCTTCAAACCATTTACAAAATGGATGTAAGTTAGGATTTGTTACCGGGTTCCTGTTTATCATGTAGCTTTGAGAAAATGCGAATTTAATACAATCAATGCCTAAGCCTAGTAGGTTAAATTAATTCTTAAAACCATTGAAAAAATCCAAAAAAAAAAAATTTATTAATTGGATTAGCTAAGTGTTTTCTCAACATAGGTTTTATTCTATCATGGATGAAAGCACCCTAGTTCTTATGCAATCCTTTAATGAATTTTAGGATGTTAGTGCAATGAAACAAACTTCTTTTATCATATTCTTCATATTAAAAAATGGATGCTTGATTTGATCAATTAGGTCGACTGTATATCAAAAGGAAATGGTTGATTCTTTAGGTAATCAATTGAGGCTATCCTAGTAACTTGAGTCCATGAAATAGATCCTTTATGCAATCTCACAAATAAAATAGCTTAGGATAAAAATATGAACTCCCTTTTTCCTTATAACCCAACTTGTATTAGTAGTTAAAGAAATTTCTATTAGATCCTCTTTATATTTTGCTAGATAAAACTACCTTAAATAATATATTAGAAATTGTTCTCAATCTCCCCATATTCAAAGTTGGATTCATCCTTGACTAACATGTTTTGTAAAATTTATAGGGTGAATGTCACATTTAATATCTAAATTTTGCATACTTTTGCAATTAACTATCTGATATCTTAAAGTATCAATTTACTACTTATAAACTTTTAGAGATTATTTATAGTCTTTGGATTAGATAGTTAATTGCAAAAATAAACAAAGGTTAAGTAGTTAATTGTGAAAATTAGCAAAATTGAGTAGTTAATTGCAAAATGAAAAAACAAGTAACAAATTAAAAATTTTAAATTTTAGATAGTTAATTACGAAAATAGGTAAACTTCAAGTATCAAATTTTAAATTTACTCAAATTTGTATTGAATTTGTATCACAATTGACCACCTATACTTAAGTGGCGACATCAACACTCCACAAATAGCTAATGTTGATAAAAAATTTAAAAGGATATATGTGAATCTTTCCCCACTCTTGAAAAGATTTATTAAATAATACATTTAATATGTATGTACACATGATGTATAAGTACTTATCATATCATGTTTAGAAGTGTGGTAATATGAGCATTGGATGGTAGTTTTTTCTAGAAACTACCACTAACCATACCTCTATATATAATCGGTACTAATATACCATGTATATATGTGAATGGTTTGTATTATTTAGTGAATTTTCTTTCATTAGCTTCACACAAGTCATTACCTATGATTTATAGGTTATACCTGTCTTGCAAAGGCAAAAACATTAATTAAGGTTTGGTTATAATTTGATTATACCCTTTAGATTCAGTTACAATTGTGAATGGTAAATGTAAGATGAAAGAAAAATGTGAAAATAAATAAAATGATGTAAGACAAAATACAAGAAGGTCCTTTATTATTAAAAAAAAAAAAAAATGTATGCATGCACACCACCTAATAGTGCATGTTAAAAAAAAAAATCTCCTTTATCTAACCTTATGTTTGGAAAGAGGAAAACAATTAGGAGGGAAGGAAACTAGAAGAAAAAATTAGAGAGTAAAGAAAATAAAATAAAATAAATTATCAATTACTTTGTTTGATTAAGAAGGGAAAGATAGTCGAGGAAATGTTGATAATGTTATTTTTTTAAAATAATATAAAGGTCCTTATATCTTAAATTTTGATTTTATTTAAAGGGTTAATTTAACGTTTTACTTGAATTTCCTCACAATTCTCTCCCATTTTTGATTGCACAAGGAAAAGCTTTTCTCCTTAAATTCATCCCTTGCCCTTCTCCTTCCTTTTTAAAATAAGAGAAAAGCAAAAATTTTCCCTTCATATTCTTCCCCTCCTATTTTCTTCCCTCTATCCTAACATGATATATATGAATACAAGAGGGTGAATCCTAACGTTGTGAGTTAAATTACACTTTGTAAATAAGAAAAGACCAATAGTACTTTCGATTAATTTTACAAGTTTAAATAAAATGCTTACTCCACTTATAAAGCCATTATTACATTAGGCTAATTGAAAAATAGTAATTACTTTTTAAGGTTAAAGGGATAAATATTCCTTAGTAAGTAACCTTATAGTTCTATAATCTATCCTAAAGATTCTAATCCCAATAGTCAAGTCGTGAATTAGGCCAATAGTTTTTTGGTATTTTTTATATATTAATGGTTCATTGCTAATATCATTTTATGTGCAACAAGATAAAATAATAACTATTACTCCTTATTATATTTTTTTTAAAATTATGATTCTCTTCTTATCTTATTATTTCATTTTACCCAATTATTGGATAAATTGCAAGGACTACCCCTAAAAACTCTAAAAATTGTGTGAACTCCCAACTTTTCTAAAATTCTACACTTAGCACCCCTTGAAATAAATGTTGAATGTACCTTCCATTTTCTTTGCTAACTAGGCTACCATATAAAATAACTAAAAAAGTAGAAAATAAAATAATTAAAAAGGAAATGTTGGAAGTTCAAAAACACTAGAAAATAAAGAAAATGGAAAGTTGTTCAAGGTGGTTGAAACCACTCAAAGGGAGGAGGTGGTTGGTAATCGCCACAATTTTTACTAGTAGATTGCTACCCACTTTTGAAAGTAGGTTTCTCAACCCATTCGTGGTGCCACTGCTATAAAACTAGGAAAAAGGAAAAAAAAAAAAGCTTAGATGCTTATTAGATTACACAACTCGAATTTAACATAATCTGCACTTAAGCTCTTTTTTTTTTCTTTCTTTCTTTCTTTTCTTTTTTCTTTTGCCTTAAGGGTGGTAATTTGCCACCCACCACCATTGGTGATTCAAATAACCCACTTTTGAAAATAGGTCATGATTCACCAATAAAAATGTAGCGTTGCCGGTTACCCCTTGCCCTTGGACAACCAACAATAATATTAAACCACTTTTCCCTTTTTGTTTATTTTTTGGTTTTCTTATTTCATTTATGCCTTTTCTTTTTTTTCCCCTTCTCTTTTTCTATTTTCTACTTTATTAGTTATTTCTAAATTTTATTTAGTTTAGTTAATTAAATATATAAATAAATTGTCATGTAAGCATTCATGTTAGCTCATTTTATGCATGCTAGCCTAGTCAGCAAAGAAAATGGGGCCTCGCGTTTGTTTTGTGGGTGATTAGTGTCATTGCCAACTTTTTATTAGATCGGGGATTTGCATAATTTCAAAAGTTTTTGGAGGTCATCTAAACAATTTATACAAAATTTCAAATAGCTATAACTTATTACTTATTAAACTTTGAAATGATTTTATGCTAATGATCCTACACTTTTTTTTTATCTTTCCTTATCTTTTCCATTTTCATTAACAAAAAGTATTATAAATAATAAAGTGATTAACTCAGCATCTCGTAATGTTGGACCCTGATTTAGTATCATAACAAAGGCCAAATATATCATGAGAAAAATGCATTAGGTCATTTATTCTTTATCGTCACCTAAACAAATTTTGGTTAGATATCGTTGCTCAAAATCATAGCCATTGCAATCTTTTTTGCCCTCTCTATTAAAAATATCATCAATAAGTTGAAGGTTTCTTAATCTGATTAGCAAGAGCTATGGGGCACTCATAGGCTTAGATGCTTATGAAATTAAGATCTAAAATGCTAATCAAATTTTGGTTGAGTCTATGCAATCTTGTTAAAACTCTTAGGATAGTCAATTTTGTATGTACAGATGTTTTTTCGATGCAACATTGATGTACACATTTGTAAACAACTAAGATGTTAAAAATTTTAGTAGAGTCTTATCATTTAAAAAAAAAAAAACACTAATGTTTTTGTCAACTTTACACATACAAAATTTTTACTAACATAACAAGTACGTCCTCCTTATATTTACTTTATGTGTGCTTAACTATTATATTTAAATTTAACAGCCTATTCATTTAGGAGAGTGAAATAGTTATTTTTCTTATTCCTTAAAAATTTCCTATTATATTATTTAATTCGATGAAGTACAAGGAATCCCTATTCATAAAAATTAACTAAAATTATTGTAATTATATCAATCTCTTAATGAAATAAAGTAAGTTTGAATCCCTCCTCTCCTAGTTATAACATGTAACATTTGGGGAAAAAAAAAAAATTTCACAAAAATTAGGATTTGGGTTCATAACCTAAAACTAAAAATTGCCATTCCTAGTGAAAAAGACCCTCACTATCCTCTTCCTCCAGCTTCTTCTTCTTCTTCTACCTCCCACTTCTCTACCTTCAATCAATAAACAAAGGAACATTACTACCCACTACCGTCACTATGCGCTCTTCACTGCCTCCTCACTTGTTACTGTACACCACCATTTCTCTACAATACACGCTCCATAAACCTATGTACCACCTCAATCACCTGCCTTCTCTTCCTCCACCAGAATCCTAACTTTCTCAGCTCTATCTCAACCTTCCCCCTACATCTCGACTCATCCTAACCCATACCATTTCCTTATAACTCTTAAAGAAAGAGAAAAAGAAGAAAGAGAAAGCAAGAAGTGAGAGAAATGAAAATCAAACATAGAAAAGAAAAGAGAGGAGAGAGAAAGCGAGCAATGAGATAAACGAGTGTCGAATTGTGAGAAGACGGGAGAGAGAATTTGAGCAGTGAGAGACACAAGCGTTAAAGAAAGAGAAATTGAGAAATGATAGAAAGCGAGAAGAGAGGGAAAGCGTGACAGTGAATATGAGTTGGAACTTCAATTACGGCTGTGGAAGAAGATAGGGTAATTAGCCATTTAGGTTTTATTGTGGTATATTCCTTAAATTTGATTTTTTTTTATCAAGTGAATAATGTAATAGTAATCACACCCTTATTCCTTCCCAATAAATGGTTATTTCATTCCCTCCAATTCAATTCAGCAAAATGGACGGGCTATATATGTTTACATCCTCAAATCTTGCAAATAAATAAATAATTTTGTACCCATATGTGATCATAGCATTCTAACTTACGAAAATAATATTATAGTTGTAATTTCTTATTTTCATGGTATTCTAATTTTTTGTAAGTTCAAATCATACACCGTAGAGACTATGAATATCACAGCAACACCTTGAATTTCCAGAGTAGCACACCTACTCTTCGCCAAAGATATTGATATGCAAAAATTTGTTGCATTGTGCAATTGTAGATCAACATTTTCCATTGATATATAAAATTTAATTATCTTAAGAAAG
Source organism: Lumnitzera littorea (assembly GCA_024138015.1). Lineage (NCBI taxonomy): Eukaryota > Viridiplantae > Streptophyta > Magnoliopsida > Myrtales > Combretaceae > Lumnitzera > Lumnitzera littorea. The sequence continues at coordinate 108,161,586 of JAMXBB010000003.1, forward strand.
GGCAAATCATCACCTGAATTTATATTTTACTGGACTAATTTGATATCCAACAATCAAATATAGATTATTAACTTATGAATCGACTTAAAAATAAAAACTTTATAGCTCATTCGACATAAAGGTTATTTTGTCATAAGAATACTATAAGTTCGGACTCCCTTTCTTATTATAGTCATTGGAAAAAAATTAGTATTAAAAATAACTATGGAAATATACTAATAGAAAAGATTGATATTGTACTATGTTGAAAATGAAGTTTGTGGCTTGTGAAGCCAACTTAATCATGGGTATAAATGCACCATTTTAAAACTCGAGGTGGTGCAATTTTGTGTCACTATAACTTACTTTTGTTCTTTGTTTGCCATTGGCAGACTCTACAATGGAAAATTGCCCATGCATCTCTCACATAATTTATCACGAGCATTTCTAGTAGCATTCAGTGCATGAATATTCAACAATGAATCGAAAGTCTTTATTCTAGTGAATTTACAGCATAGATCTAAACTCTAATCTCGATAATAATGGATAATTCATCAAGATCATGAAGATTGCAAGGCACTGGAAACTGATATGTTTACGAGATCTGTGCAAAATCAACGCTGTGATGTTTCTTTTTTCTTCCCGACATGGATGTGCCTGGGATGGTGCTGCATGCTCGTGTCAAGTTGTGGATTTAAATAGGTTCCAGAATGAAAATTATAAATACATATACATATATATAATTTATTTAATTATTTTCCTACAAAGGAAATTGCTCTATTGAAAAATAAGTACAAGAGGAATTATATCAATGTCCAATTCCACTACGTGAAGTTGGCTTTTAATCCAAAATAATGAGATTTTTATAGAATATGTTTATACTAAAAAAAATTGGATGTAAAAAAAGTAAGAAATGAATCCTCTCATTTTCCCTGCTAGATGATATATTGGCCTATAACTTCCTTGAAAATATGTGCAATTTTTTTTGGCAATCAAAACATTCATTTGTTTCATCATATTTTGAATTCTATAAATGATATAGTAAGTATAATGACTCCACTTTAGTAACATTGTTTATTCTATGACATAGGCAGTAACTTAAACCTACTTCAACAATAAGAAACTCATCAATTTAGTGTTGATAAAAGAAAATATCCATCTAAAGCAAATAACAATTTCCTCATTGAATCTATTAATAAATCCCAAGCCATTAGATGCACATCTTAAAGATAAGGAGCTATTGCTAATTTTTAAAGGACTTTCTGATAATTGGGCCTTCAATGTGATGAATTGACTTATTTGACTTCTAGTAAGATTTGGGGAATCGAGTTAAATTTAGAAATGTTTTAATAAAATCTAACTTGGTAGACTTAAAATAAAGATTGTTGGACCAATTAATTAACTCTCTAGCCTTACTTGGTTCTCTTGCTTACAAAAATAGGCTTGGAAGAAGCCCCTTTATCTTATAAAGTTCTTTAGGCTTGTTTATAAGCTCTAGGCTTATTTTAAAAGAGTTGGGCTTATTTCATAATCTTATGAAGACATGAACTTGACTAAACCCATGTCCATTCCAAAACCCCATAAGAGATATAAATGTTAGAGGAGGCTTCAACCTCATCCATTAATCATTAGAAATGATCTAACTGCTCTCACTAATAGACCATCTCATTCATCTCAAAATCATCCAATTGTCAACATTGAGCACCAAAATTTATAAATAAAGGGTCCTCCTTCTTATTTGCAACAATTTAAAGTAGTGGCAAGCTTCTAAAAAATGTTAGCACTTTATTAGAATTACTCCATGAAAGATTGAAGTAAAAAATCAACAAAGAACAAGTGAAATGATACAAAATGCTTAATTTGATCCACAATCATACATGCTTTAAGGAGCTAAGTTCATTTCTTCCTCTTCCTATGCTTTCTCTAGCAACATTCCTCTACATGTCATTCTTTGGGTCAACCATCACACAACTTGCACGTAACCAACCGTTTGGAGTAACCCCATTATGAATTGTTTGATGACTCCAGTATGGAGCGAGAAGTAATCCATGACATGGCATATGTGCACAAAAGAGCAATACAAGAGGGGTGTTATTAAGAGCAAGATACTTACCTCGACGTAGTTGAGCAAATTCAAGTGGATAAGGAGAACACTACATGTAAGATGCAACTCTTGCTAATGTTTTGTTGATGATGCAAACCATGAAGAGAACACCCATGTTCTCAACTAGTTTTTGAACACTTTCATGTAATCACCACCTTAGTTAGTGCTTGTAACTACTATTGTTACTGCTAGTGCACAATTTGGAATTACTTTACCAACACTAAGATTGTAAGTTTCAAAATCGACTCTGATAGTGATTGTACTAGAGGGTGTTTGATGTGAACAAGTTAATCAAACCCTTACAAAAGGTGAAGGGGCACAAAAGTAGGCTATTATATAGATACCGCTACCATTAATGGTTTACATTACCCTTTTGCAAGTGAATAAAATCAAATTTTCAAAGGAAAAGACACAACTACATGACTAAGCTTGCATTTAAAACAACATTGTGAAATTTATAGGTCTAATAGTAATGTAAGGTAAATAAGCTAAGATCATATGTTCTTGCGAGGAGGCATAATAAAACTAAGTACTAAACTTGTATGACCTTAATCTAATCTAAGTAAATCAACCATAAGTTACTCCTTAATTACTTTTAAAAATTCTAGCAATTTCTAACTGTTGGGGTTTAAAATGATTTATGGAGTTTAAGTCCATTAACGTTTTGGGCTTGACTCTATAGGTCAAGGTAACTAGATTTGGGATGACTTCAGAAAATTTAGCATGGTAGGTTGGAGTAGGCACTATTGGACCAGTCCATTTGCTTGTAACCTCTCTTAAGGAAGCTGATGCACTTAAAAGAGACTATCTATGAGCCTAGACTCAATAAGATCCCATAAAAGAATCCATTAATAAGAGGACTCTCTCAACCATTGATTGCCAATGCAATTTTATGGACATCCTCAATTCCTTGAACTTATAAATACTTAAGAGTTTCTTCTCATTTGAGAATTCAGCTATAAAGAGAAACGACATTTTGTTGTCCAACTGCTATAACAAAAGATCAATGGAGTTTAAAGTGAAGAACATACCACTTATCATCTAGAATAGTGCTTTATAGCTCCTTTACTTGTTACTAGTGCATTTAAGCTCCCTAAGACAACCTACTCCTCTTCCCTTATGCTTCTTCTCTAAGTCATCCCTTACATATTATTCTATGTCACTACTTTAAGGTTATATGTAGTACGAGACTTACAATGTATGCATGTGACCATTGCAACCGAATCCACTCATCTATAATATTAACCCATGCAAGGAAGCCTTGGTAACACATACATGATTTGTCATCCTATGTTCAAGCCATGTTAACTATTATATGGGATTAACTAGAGCTCATATTAACGCAACAACAAGATGCTAACAAATCAAGCTACAACATTCTCTTCATCAAAATCACATTACCTACTACATATTATATAGTTGAATAAGCACATAAGATAAACAACAATCAAAACATAATAAGTTGCATGAAACATGATGAACAAGGGCTTAGAGATAGAAAATTACTGTTTAGAAATGATAGTAAGAGAGACTTGCAATTTTAAGAGCTACAAATCTACCAAGTTAATGTTTAAATCCATGACTGAAGGGTAAAAGCTTCTAGAATCTACTTAAAATTTACTTTAAAACTAATAATAAAACATAATGCTAAGAACTAGCTTAACGGAATATAATGGAATAGAGAGGAGAAATAAAACTAAGCCTATTCATCTCTTTTTTGACTATTGAAAATGAGGCCTATTTATGAAAAGTAACTACCAGTTGGATGACTTGTTAACTTTAAATCACACTTGAAAATTACACAAAGACCAACTCAAATTAAAGTGTGTGAAAATTGATAAGTATATCAGGTCGTGCATGTAGTATAATCAGTGAGCCATGATCATATTCCATAAGGAGTTAAATGCTAAGTACTAAAATAATCAAGTCTTTCCTTAAGTTAAGCTATCAGGAATTAAATTAAAATAAAGTAAAAACTGATTAATATAATGAACACCAAACTGAATATCCTAGCTACACTTTGAAGATCCCAAGGTCATGGAGATTTAAAGATTAATTTGGGATTTGCAAATATATTCTCATTTGAATTAATGCGATGCCTTGATGTGATACTTGAAATTGACTAAGTGGAATTTAACTAAAATCATTATAACTTGCTTACCTCTTAGAGTAACAGAGTTTCAATTATAGTATAAATAATTCTATTAAGGTGATTTATCTATAATTATCAAGTAACTAGCAACTTGCTCACATTGGAATTACTATTTTAGTTAGAAATATGGTTGAACAAGTCCTCACGACTTAAACCATATTTCTAGCCGCATTAAGTGTGTGAGTTCATGAATTAATTAAAACCCATATATCCCTATGACAAGCTTTTTCAAAATTTAAGATATGTTTATCATGAGTTATCAAATTCCCTCTTGAGTATTTTTAACTCTACCTATCTAAGAAGTGATGGCCAAGCACTAATCAAATAGGTAATAGGCATAATAGATAAATCACTAATTTCTTAATAACGATATCAAAACAATTTATTCAATGCTCAGCAGATTCATTATTGCAAAACCCAACATTTATTAAGCAAAACGTCTCATTACAATAACTAAATAAATCAAAATATAAAACAATTGAAATAACAAGAAAAAGAAAATACCTTAATAAATATATTCAAATATAACTTCTGAAGTACAATCAGTATATTTCGATGCATTTGGAACCCTAGATGTCCTCTTGTGTGCTAAAACAAAAGGCTTTAGTACCTCAATATTAACGACAACATACTAGAAAACCGAAAATAAAGTTTCAATTCAACAATCTTATTTTCTCTATGAAAATTAAGCTAAGCTGCTCTTCGACTATACTAAGCTGCCTATTCCATTCGACTATGCTGTCCTCTCTACTCTCAACTACTTTTCTTGGTTTTTTTTTTAGATCTCATCCTTCCTTTCTTCACGTGTGGGCTCCTATCCCACGGGCTGGTCCCAAATACTACACATTTGACAAAATATTCTTTCTGAACCTGATGCTAGCACTTCTAAAAATTACTTGCTTTCATCGTTAATTAGCTCTAGGCCCCAGGTTAGTACTGGAAAGTGTTAGATAAATAAAATGACAATGGGCTAACGTCTACTATTTTGTCCACATTACAGCCTACATGTGGCACTCTTATTCAAATCTCACATGTTAGTTTGGTTGCAGGTTGACACTTCAATGGACGCATGGTGCTTAGAATTGAAGTGTAGCTCTCGACTACTGTTGTTGAATCGATTTCAGGAGTTGCTCGGATCAGTTTGCTATTCGGACAATGATTGAAGCTCTCTGTTTTTGCTCTTCATGATCTGCTCATGTGGTCCTCGGTTTGGTGCTCTGCTAAGGACTGCACTGCTGGTCGCCGCTTCGACAAAGGGCTCTTGGTTGCATCATTGGAGTTGTTCAGGCCGATGCAGCTTCAAAATTCAAGTGTCGCTGCTGCTGCGTGTGTTCGTAACTGTTGTAAGTGACTGGAGATGCACGAGCTGCTGCTATTATGCACTTGAAAATCTGTAGCTCTTGGATCCTCCGGCTCGTGCTTGGATAAAAGGAATTGCTGTCTTGACGAGGTTGGCATCGGCTACTGCAGCTTTCTTGAGTGAGCTGCTAGATTTTTTTCCCAAAGAGTCAAGTTTGCTGTTGCTTGGTTCTACTTGTTCTTCTCGTGTACAGCAGATTAGAATCTCGGCTTGTGCAGATGTTGGCGTCTAGTTTTTTTGTTTAAGAAATTGTTATGATCTAGGGCAACATCTTGGTAAGCTTAGATTGGCTGTTGGTCTATCCTTCAAGTCAAAAGCTCGGCAGTGACCAGCAACCTGGTATCTACTCGTGTTGCTTGCAGCTGCTGTCCGTGTTTGCTTGGTTGCTGCACTGAAGTTTGGACCAATTTGGAGAAGGTGCTCGGATAGACTGCTTAGCTTGTTGCTCAACATGGTTCATGATCTACTACTATAATGGTCCATGTTTTGGAAGAGAAGTGAGAGTGTTCAACTTGAGGCTTAATGTGAAATGAGTGATATTAGCAAGCAGTTTGTTTATGGGTAATGTAATTTCTCAAGGTAGGGTTGGCCTCCCATGATCAAACTGGTCAGAAGCTGACGCTATTCTTTTAATGATGGCCATGATAGGCTGAAACCAGTTAAAAAATTGGAAATCCCCTATCTTATGAAGAATGATGACAATGTCAGTTGATACTCCTAAAGTAAGAGAGGTTTGGAATAGTCTTGGGAAGGTAGGAAGGAAAAAGGCTCGCTTGCCTTCCATAATCCAAGTAAATGTGATGAGGGAAAGGAAGGTTGAGTACCACATGAGCACATGTAGAGGGGGTAAACCTACTGTCCCATGAAAAATGGTATTAGAACATAAAAGTTTCAACCAAGAGGAGATACCTAAATACTGCTTGATGTGCTACAAATGAACAAGGTAGTTCTTATTAACAAATGGGCTCATGTGGGTGAAGCTCAATAGAAAGAGTGACTACTAGGTGGAAGCTATCATTGCCAAAGGGGGTAGCTGTGCTGTAAGTAACATTGCAATAAGATACTGCCTAAATCTTAAGGGAAAAAAAATGTACTACAATCGGTAGATCTTAGCATAAAGTCGCTTAATAAGAGGTAATCTCAAAGGATAAGAGAAGAGGGTGGGGGCGTGAGGGAAGCCTGTAGAAGCCTTAAGTCCTAGCGGAGGTGATCTTGGGTAGAATTGGGCAACAAGAGGAGAAGGGTCGATGCTCTTGAGGAAATAAAAAGAGCTTGAAGGGCAGACCCTATCGTAAGACCACTTGACAAGAGGCAATCTTGGAAGACGAGAGGAGAGGATGAGGGTAAGATTATGTATATAGAAGCCTTGAAGTCTTAGCGAAGATGATCTTATTGTAGAGTTAGGCAATGGAGGAGTAGGGTCAGTGATCTTATACGGAGGGTAGTAGTGAAGTATTGGCTCTATGACGAGGGTGTCATGGATTTAGGTAAGGGAGAATGCCATAGTTTGTGTTTTGGAAAGGAAGTGAGGGTTTTTAACTTGGGACTTAACATGAGGTGAGTGGCGTTAACAAGCGATTGTTCATGGGGTAAGGTAATCTCTCAAGGTAGGGTTGGCCTTCGGTGAGCAAACTGGTCAGGAGTTGATGCCGCTCTTCTGATGATGGCCATGGTAGGCTAAAACCAATTAGAAAGTTAGATGTTTCCTATCTTATAGAAGACGGTGACAATGTTGGTCGACACTCTTAAAGCAAGATGGGCTTAAAGCAGTCTTAAGAAGACAAGAAGGAAAAAGGCTGGCTTGCTATCTGTAATAAGAATATATATATAAATATAAGCAAAGGTAAAGGAGAATTAAGTGTTGCATGAGCACATAAGGAGGGGGTAAACCTCTTATCCTGTGACAAGTGGTATCAGTACAAGAAGTTTCAGCCCAAATGAGCTACCTAAATGCTACCTAATGTGCTAAAAATGAAAAATGATAGTTATTGTTGACAACTAGGCTCATGTGGATGAAGCTTGAGGGAAGGAACAACCATCAAGTAGAGAGCATAGTTCCCAAAGGGAGCAGTTGTGCCATAAGCAGCATTACAACAAGATACTGCCTTAATCTTAACAAAAAAAAAATGTAATGCAATTAGCAAACCCTATCATAGAGTTGCCCAGCAAGAAGTGACCTTAAAGGACAAGAGAAGAGGATAAGGGCTAGGTGAGGGCGAAGGAAGCCCGTGGAAGCCTTGAGTCCTGGCAAAGGTGATCAAAGGTAGAGTTGAGCAATGAGTGGAGAAAGGTCAATGATCTCAAGGAAATGAAAAGAGCTTGAAGGGTAGATCCTACCTTTAGGCCACTCAACAAGAGACAATCTTAGAGGATGAGAGGAGAAGGTGGGTGAGATGATGCTTATAGAAGCCCTAAAGTCTTAGTGGAGATGATCTTGGTGTAGAGTTAGGCAATAGAGTAATAAGGTCAGTGATCTTATGTGGAGGATAGTAGTGAAGTGTTGGTCTTACAATGAGGGTGCCATGGATTTAGGTAGGGGAGATTGTCATGATCCGTTTTTTGGAAGGGAAGTGGGAGTGTTCAATTTATAGCTTAACATAAAGTAAGTGGCGTTAATAGGCAATTTGTTTGTAGGGTGAGGTAATATTTTAAGGTAGGGTTAGCCTCTCGTAAGCAAACTAGTCAGGAGCCGATGCTGCTCTCCTAATAATGACCATGGTAAACTAAAACCTATTAAGAAGTTGGATGTCCCCTATCTTTTGGAGGATGGTGATAATATTGGTAGGCACTCCTAAAGTAAGAAGGTCTTGGAACAGTCCTGAAAAGACAAGACGGAAAGAGGCTAGCTCGTCCTTCGTAATATGAAATAAATATAGGAGGCAAAAGAGGGTCGAACGCCTTACGGGCACATAAGGAGGGGGTGAATCTCCCATCCAGTGACACTACGCTGTAGTTGCTCTTCGTCAGCTTTATTTGGTTGTTGTAGAGCTTGGTGTTGGCTTGGTTAGCTACTTAAAATCAAGTAACTCAAGTTTGACTATTGCTCAGCGAACTTTAGCTACTGAAACTCGAATAATACATGAAAGTTAGAGCTATTACTTGTAGATACCCAATTTTTACTCTCTTAGTTATTCGTTTATTTTAAGCTAGATATACAAAAAAATTAAAAAACAAAAAAACCACAAAAAATTAAACAATTGACAAAAATCTAAAATAATTAATATATATATAAATATATAAAATTTTTAATAAAAAGTATCAAAAGTGTCCGTATCAAATCAATAATTCATTTAAGGTCGGGTTAGATAATAGTAAAAAATGTAAATGCAATTTGATAAATTAAGAGTCTTTAAAATTTTTAACCCAATAAAATTGATATTTTAATTGGATTAATTAAAATAAGACTTGGGGTTTATTAAATTAAGAATGTATTGAAAATCTTTAACTACATATATTTCAGAGCAAATTAAGCTAAGGTTTGAAAATAACAATTGAAGCTAGCCCAGTGTTGATAATTTAAATGTATTTTAAGTATTTATCATGTTGAGAAAAGAACAACAACTTAGTTGATTAGCTTAGATATAGGGGGTTTAATACCTATCACATGATTTGCACATGATCACTCCCAACATTTTTTTTCCTTTTATTTATTTATTTTTTCTTCTCTCCTTTGTTGGATTCAATTAAATCTTTAGATGGTTTGTGGTTTGAGAAGAATCATACTCAAATCATGGAAACAACCAAGAAATCAAAAGGGGATTTTGTTAAATCTTGAAAATAGATCAAGTTTGTCAAATCATAAACAAGATTGGATCTTTATCCAAAAGATTTAAAGAAGTAAAAAAGATTTATGTTGTTGTTTATATAAAGGAATTTGCTTGCTTCGTCTAAATTTTTTTTTTTAACTTCGACCCAATCAACTTCCATAGTTGCATGAAAGCTTTACAGCAACACGAATGCTCCACGTCGATGCACACAATAGCTATAGAGTAGTCCACGTACAGTAGCACTAGTACACACACTTCACGCACGACAGTAGTTCATGTAAGGCAAAGTCTACGCTCATCCCTGACATAACGACATCATACACACATGCACCACTATCTCTCTCTCTTGAAACCCAATACAATTCCCTCTCTTGTACATCATCCTCCATTAACCCTTAACCATCTTCTCCCTTGTGCACTACCTAACACCTATTTATATTGCACACCTGTGCATACGAACCAAACAAGACCCAAACTCTATAGCTTTCCACAACTAACAGCATAACCTACATTTGTCCATACTTAAGTCACATATAGTCGTAGATTCCCAATCCCCAATCCCACACACTACTGCATTAAACCCAATCCTTGCTCAATTCCAACATAGGTCTATGTACGATATCCATAACCAACTTCATCTTCACAGCAACTACAACAGTGCCCATTCTTTAACCTAACACATGATAGCAACAAACACAACCTTGACTCCCAGATCAACCTCTAGCCAATGACTCGCACAACTGCAACCCCTAAACTCAACTATAGCACGTCAACTGAACTTTCTACCATCCTTAAACGACTAACACCACCACACTTAACCCACTACCAAACTCACTAAAACAACCACTTCACATTGAAACACTCACTCCAATCTAAGTTTTGGTAATAAGATCCTCATAATTGTTTGATATCCTATTTGATCTGGCATCAATAAGTCCCCGTGCAAAGAAAGGAAACCCACTGTTGTATGATAGGAGGATGACTTAACTCAATTCATGGAGTTTGGTCCATACCCTTGAGCTTCTTTGAATCTGACTGTGACTTCTAGGGTAAAGGGGAATTTGTTTATTAATTTAGTGATTATTATTATTTTTCTTTTCTTTTCTTTCATTCTTAGTTTTAGTAGAACTAACTTATTTTGTCTTTTGTGTAGGTATACGGTGTTCAGTTTATCCTTTTACTATTGGTCGTTCTTCATTTTATTTGTTTATTAGTCTTTTTATTATATTGCATGATAAAATTTTGTGTAAAGTGCTACTAACTTGAGTCTTTTTGTAGGTTTTATGTCAATTTCAATTAGTTGGTCATTCTTTATATATTTAGAATAAAAATAGTATTTTTTTTTTCGCATCTTCACAACTAAAATTGCACTTTGAGCATTTTTAGGGAATTGCACATTTAGAATTAGGACTTGCATGCTTTTTAAGAAAAATTAAACATTTTATTAAAATTCATGTTTTTGTTGAGATTTGCTCTCTTTTACGTAAAATTGCATATTTGCATGTCTTTTCCACCAATATTGCATTTTTTAGAAATTTACATTTCTAGGATTTTCCTTAAATAAGAAAAAAAAAATCATTTTATCACTTAATTAGTTTTTCCTAAAATAAAAAATATTTTTAATCAGCATCTTTTCTGTAGTTAAATATCTTTTCCATATTTTAGGCATCTTTTCCATAGTTAAGTATCTTTTTATAATTCAGATATTTCTTTTAGGTGCTTTAGAATTTTTTTTTTTTAACATTTGTCATCTAGTCAAATTTTCCTAAAATAAAAAAAAAAAATACTAACTTGGAGTCTTTTTAAAAATTAAGTCTTTAGGTTTTTTTTTTTCTTTTAATTGGGAATAAAAATTATGTCTTTTAGAATTTTTCTTAATAAAAATAAATTGGTTAAAAAATGTAAGCCTGGCTCATTTTCAAAAATAAAATTTATCAATGTACTAAAGCTTTTCTAAAATTAAAAACTACAGTTGGTTTAATCCTAATTAGCCGAAACATAAGTATCTCTACAGCAACCATAAAATTTGTAAAATATTTTATTTTCTTTTCATGTTTTAGGGAAAATTCGAAATAAAAAATAATTAAAAAATTATTTTTGTACTTCTTTACATTTTTGCATGTTTTCATGTTTTTAGAAAAAAATTCAAAAATTAAAGGCTCATTAATTAGTTTCTTTAACTTTTACATTGTGACTTTTGTCTTAATAAGTTAGTCTTCGATCCCATTTTTTTGGTTAAATTTTTTGAAATTTTATTTTTTTAAGAAATCTGTAGACTAGTGGCTAAAGTAAGATTTTTCTACCTGAAAACACTAATTTGACTTTTTGCTAGTTTAATTGGTTGGCCACTTCAAATTATTTTTCAAAATATTTTTGTAAACTTTTTTTTAAGAAAAATATTTTTCCTTAATTTTATATGGAGTAATATGTATTAAGCGAGATAGGCTTAGTATAGATTAAATTAATGAAAACTAAAATAGGACTCAATAGAATTAGTGACTCCATTGGGAAAGTCTCGTGGACTAACCATATAAAAATTTAAAAAATTAATTAATGGACCTTTTATTTTTCTTTTATTTAATATTGTAATATGGTTGTACTAATTAGGTTTTAGTAATGCATGCGTACTAGGAAAAACTTGGCTCAATAGGCTTATTTTAAGGAATTTAGGGGGACTTAAGTTTTTTTTTTTTTAAATATTATTTGTATGCTTATATGTGGTTGAACTTAGGCCACCTTAGGAATCTAGAATGGATTGTCATTGTGTAACCCTTAGGTCATTGAGGTCTTTACCCTCGCCTAGCGATGATAGGTGAGCTAACCTATACTTCAATGTAGCTTACTAGGCGTTTCTATAGAATGTTTGTGGCTACAGAGGTTGAGATCTATAGATCCTACCCTTTTAGATCATTGTAAAATAAAAAAAAAAGGGTAGTAGTTTTTAAATTATAGGAGTTAGAAAAGAATTATTATAACTCATAGCCAATTGGGCCTTATTTTCAAAATTCAATATACTTATATATATATGCATGGACTTTATTTTAAAAAATTAGAAATTCACACACACACATATATATAAGTATACATGGGCTTTATTGTAAAAAAAAAAAAATTTAGAAATTCACACACATACACATATATATAAGTATACATGGGCTTTATTGTAAAAAAAAAAAAAAAAATTAGCAATTCACATACACATATATATATAAGTATACATGGGCTTTATTGTAAAAAAAAAATTTAGAAATTCACACATTTATATATGTAAGTTTACATGAATATTAACCATGGGTTTATAATAGTTATATTCCTCTAGTTTATTAATTACTAATCCTTATTGCATTACACGTGTATATAACATATGGCATCACATTTGTTTTGTATTTATGATTTGCATGTACTCTTTAATATTTGTCATATTGTGTATATTTGTCTATATATATCATCTTGTGTAATATATGTGAATGTTGTAGATTTTGTTATATTTCACGAGTAATAGGTTGTATAAAATAAAATTTAATATAGAAAGCTCAAAATCATTAATATTCTCATTGTATCATAATATGCCAATGTTAAGGAAAAAAAAGTTTTAGTATCAACTTGTAAATTTTTTTTTTTTTTTTGCATGTAATTATGGAAATTAATTGTGGTAAAATTTGTTATGGAACTATCATTTTCTTAATGTTTTCCAACAAGTTTCAAAAAATGGGAGAAAATTTTTAAGAGGTATTTTATGATAAAAAAGAAAAAAAGAAGAAGAACATTTTCATGATAATTTTTATTTAGTTGATTTCCATTGCGATGTCCTATATGTACCATACCGTTAGGAACTAACAAACTAAAAAAAAAAAAAAAACCAAGATAAAAAAGATTTAACCCTCAGATTTTCATTGTAAATTATTTTCCACCTTTAGGTTATCAATCTTGTAGATGTCTAAACTTTTGTTCTTCATAGTTATCCATTAGGTTGTTACAGTTTTGATAGAGTTTTCTCCATAAGTTTTCACCCTTGTGTCATGTTTTAATAAGTTTCTCATTGTAAAATTTTTTTTACTTTTTTATATCATCCTATATCCTCAATTGTCAATCCTAATGTTCCTTCTTCTTTTTTAAATTTTTATTTGTATAATAAGTTTAGATTCATCAATGTTAATATTAGGCTTCTATAACATAAAATCAATATTGATTTTTTAATAAAAGTTTTTAAAAATGAGAAAGGTTTTCAAAATTAAAAACTTGATTTTTTTTTTTTAAAAGAGAAAGGATGCAATGTTGCTAATAACAAGGAAGGGATTATTGCAGGATTTGAAAGATTTCCTTTTAAGTGGTCAGCCCAACTTGAAGCCCATAATCAGTTTTTTCAAAACCAAGATGTCTAAAGCTCTTAAATAAAGAATAGCCATAGCAGAAGGGGTTCTGAGCAAGCATGTGAAGCAAGTCAAGATCATGGCCCATACTTAAGCCCAACAGCCTATTGACACATTATCTAAGGTGGATGAGTTTAAAGAGTTGCAGGTTCATGAGCTTACTATCAATATAATACAAAGTTTGGAAAAGTTGTTAGAGACAAATTTGAATGTCAAGCCTAAGGAGCATGTCACTGTCAGGATCTAGAAAAAAAGGTTGCAACTTTAGAAGAAAAGTTGGCGAGGTTAGAAGAAAAACTCGTAGGTACAAAAATAGCAATAGGTTATGTGCTCAAGCAGCTTGAAAACTTAGATCCTATTACGAGTAAGATGTTATAGCCCAAGCATAAGGATGATTCAAGGAAAGAGAAGTTAGAAACGAATGCACCAATTGTGAAAGCCTAAGATTAAGACAAGCCCATCTACAACAAGAGGAGGTAGCTTACATAGTTCAAGATTCCAATGACCCAAGTGTTTAAGCAATTAAGAAATGTAAGATTGCTGGCATGTGAAAACCCAACAAAGAATTAGAAGTCAAAGGAGCATGCCCCAACAAATAGTATAAATATCATATGAGCCTAATGAGACATACCATAGAGAACTGTTGGAAATTGAAGCATAAGGTGCAAGATTTGATTGATGGCAAGATTATCCAACCAAATTTTCTAGAGATTGGTGGGTTTATGGCCAGTGATATCCTTAACCTAGGGGCATCAAAGAGACAACCTCTAGTATTAAGTATTGAGGGTTTACTACTACCATTTGACTAAGCGACTCACCATTTGAAGTAGTTGGGTATATCTTTAGGAGATCAATTTAATTGAATAGGCCAAGTTTGAAGGAGTGATAGAAGTGGAAAACAGTTTTAGTTCTTATGTTTATTTCTTTCGAAATAATTTTTCACTTTAGAGCTTATAATTGATACGATCTATTTGAACAAAGCAATTTTCATGTGCATTTTTGTCCTTGAAGCTAGCTTTATTCAATAAGGGTATGTCATTGGCCCTTCATTAATGAAACTTTTTATGCAGATTTAGAGCAAGTGAAAATAATAAAGTGAATATTGAACTCAAAACTCAAAATTTTTTGCCTAAAGGAATGGTAACACATTACTTAAAAAGTTTAAGATGAAAAGAGGCAAGCCATATCCTAAACGCTAATCCTAAACACATGAGAGTTAAGCGATACAATGTGAGTACTTGGGCTTATTCCTTAAATAAGGTCTATCTTGAGCTTAGTATACTATTCAAAATGATGTTAGGAATTCATTGCACTTCCCTAAACATAATTATCTCTTACAAACCCATTTGAACCTTTAGGGGATTTTTCTTAAAATTAACCTAACCAAAAACCACCCCACACTAGGGCAATCAAGAGGTTAAGGTAATTAATCTGGAGAAAAGAAGTAGAATAACTTATGCTTGCCTTAGTTATGCCAATTCATGAGCAAATATTATCATAAATAATTCAATTTCTTTAGGATGAAGAAGAGTTTTACACCATAAACACCTCACTTCGGCCCATACACCCATTTAAACACCTTAAGCCTATGGATTTTTCCCAAATACTCCAAAGCCTTATACACTTCTTCCAAGCTTATACTCTTTGAATCATGGTTTTAGGGCTTCGATTCTTATCAAGTGAAAACTTAATAATGAAAGGTGATTATCTTAACCTAAAAAAAAAAGGAAAAAAAGAAGAAGAAGAAGAACAGAAAAAAAGAAGAAAAAGAAAATATTAGCAAGGTGATCACCTTCAAGCATGACCCAAATTGCCAATAAGCCTAAAGTCTAAACTTATGAAGGATATACAAAGGCTAAACACTTTAAACTCTTGAACCTAAAAACAAAGCCCTCATTTTATGATTCCACCCACTGTACCACCCATGATGAAACTCTTTTAACTAAAGAAATGGACTTATGTAAAGAAAAATTTGCTCATGAAATTATGGGTAAGCCAATGTTTAGTTTCTCCTAAGTTTTTAACTTATAGACCTGGGACAAATTATATATGATTTCTTCAAAATTGGCCAAAACATATTGATATCCATTTGCTTAAACCATTGACCAAAAGCTTTACATTGCAAACCCCAAAAAGACCTAACTGATTAACCAGAATATACCATTTATAAGATGGATTGTAATTTTTGCAATTGATGTTGAGAGCGAAAACATACCTATTAGAGTGCAAGAAAGTCTTGTTTGACTAAACATTTCAAATAATAAGATCTATTCCCTTAGCGGAAAATTAAAGAATAGTTGAGTGCTTTCTCAACAATATGAATTGTCATTTGCCCCTCATTTTGAAATTAGTGTTATGAGAGATTGAAGAAATCATGAATTATGCTATAAGAAATAAGATTAAAAGAATGAGTGATCAATAGCCAAACGGCAAAACCCCTTATTTGTGATCTTTAGAGTTTTCAAACTTTCTTACTTGTTAGCAACCAATTTTCCATTAAAGAGTGTTTTTTTTTAAAAAAAAAAAAACCTTTTTAGAAGAGAAATGAAACCTTTTAAAAAAATTATCAAGAGACATTTCTTAAAAAGAAAAATTTAAAATTTTCAAAGAATTACCAAAATCCTCAAACTTAAGTTTCATATCAATTTGTCAAAACTCATTAAAGTCCTTAAAATTCTAGGATTGCTTGTTCAAAAGAGTGACATCCAGTCCTTCCTAAGATCACTTGCTTAAAGGAAGGTGGTCTTATCCTTAGTTAGGTCGCTTTCTCTATAGAGCACCATCCAATCCTTTTTAGGATTGCTTAGTCATAGAAGCGTTATCCTATTTAGTCCTTTGCTAAGATCACTTGCTTAAAGAAGCGTTATCCTATCTTTAGTTAAGTTGCTTGCTCAGTGGAGTACTATCCAATCCCTTTTAGGATCGCTTGCTCAAAGGAGCATTGTCCTATTTTTTATTCGATCACTTGCTCAGTAGAGCACCATCCAATCCTTTCTAGAATCACTTGCTCAAAGGAGCGGTGTCCTATCCAATCCTTTCTATGATCGCTTGCTCAAAGGAGCGCCATCCTATTCCTTATCGGATGGCTTGCTTAATGGAGTACCATCCAATCCTTTTTAGGATCACTTGCTGAAAGGAGTGTTATCTTATTTAGTCTTATCTAATCCTTACTAGGATTGGTTGCTCAAAGGAGCACTATCCTATTCATTCTTGGGTCACTCGCTCGTTGAAGCATCATCCAGTCCTTTCTAAGATCGCTTACTCATAAGAGCGCTATCCTATTCTTTGTTGGATCGCTTGCTTATAAGAGCACCATCCTATCTTTATCAATCACTTGCTCATTAGAGCGTCATCTTACCTTTTATTAGATCACCTACTCATTAGAGCGCCATCCCATTCTTTGTTGAATCACTTGCTCACAGGAACAACATCCTATCTTTATCGGAAGAGCACTATCCTATTTTGTCTTCAATAGAATGTCATCCTATCCTACCTTCGAAAGATCTATCCTTTTGAGCAACAAATCCTTAAAGAGATCTATCCTCTTAAGGATACTCGACTTTTCAACTTAGGACCCTATTTGCTTGACATTCAGTCTTTACATTGTCAATTCCAACCAGGACCCAACAAAAATGGGTATGTCTTTTTGTCTTTGTAACAAAGTTTTCACAAACTTTACTACAATTTCACTACAAAAAGGGATAACTATAGATACCCCATTTTTGCCCACTTATTTATTCATTTATTTTAAGCTAGATTTACCAAAAAGTTAAAAAAAAAGAAAAAAAAAACACAAAAAATTAAAAAATTGACAAAAACCCGAAATAATACCTATCACGTGCTTTGCACGTGATCACTCCTAACATTTTTTTCCTCTTATTTGTTTATTTTTTCTTCTCTCCTTTGTTAGATTCAATTAAATTTTTAGGTGGTTTGTGGTTTAAGAAGAATCATACTTAAATCATGGAAACAATCAACAAATCAAAGGGGGATTTTGTTAAATCTTGAAAATAGATCAAGTTTGTCAAATCATAAACAAGATTGGATCTTTATCCAAAAGATTTAAAGAAGTAAAAAAGATTCAAGTTGTTGTTTATATAAAGGAATTTCCTTGCTTCGTCTAAGTTTTTTTTTTTTAACTCCATCCCAATAATCTTTGATTCCCTAATTTTAAACCCTATCTCCTTTTGACCTAATCAACTTCTACAGTTGTACGAAAGCTCCATAACAGCATGAATAGCTGTACGAATGCTCCAAGCTGACGCATATAGCAATTACGTAGCAATCCATGCATAGTAGCACTGTTACACACACTTTACCCACGATAACAGTTCATGCACAGCAATGTCTACACTCATCCTTAACACAGCAATAACATACATACACACGCACTACCGTCTCTCTCTCTTGAAACCTAATACAATTCACTCTCACACATTAACCTCCATCAACCCCTGACCATCTTCTCCCTCATGCACTACCCAACACCCATCCATACTACATACCTACATGCATGAATCGAAGCAAACCTAAACTCCATAACTTTTGGCAGCCAGTAGCATAACCCACACCTATCCATACTTAAGTCATACACAATTGTAGATTCCTAATTCCACACACTATTGCATCGAACCTAATCCTTGCTCCTTCATTCCAACACATGTCCATGCATGATACCCACAATAGACTTCATCTTCACAGCAACTACAATAGTGCCCATTCTTCATCCTAACACATGATAGCTACAATCTAACCTTGAATCCCAAATCAACCTCTAACTAACAACTCGCATAACTACAGCCCCTAAACCCAATTGTAGCGTGTCGATCGAACTCTCCACCATCCTCAAATGACTAACACCACCACACTTGACCCACCACCAAACTCACCTAAACAACCACCTTATGTTGAAACACTTACTCTAATATAAGTTATAGTAATAAGATCCTCATAATTCTTTGATTTCTTATTCAATTTGGCATCAATAAGTCCTCGTATGAAGAAGGGAAACCCACTGCTGTATGATAGGAAGATGACCTGACCCGATTCGTGGAGTCCAACTTGTACCCCTTAAGCTTCTTTGAATATGACCGTGACTTGTAAGGGAAAGGGGAATTTGTTTATTAATTTAGTGATTATTATTATTTTTATTTTCTTTTCTTTCATTCTCAGTTTTAGTAGAACTAACTTATTTTGTCTTTGGTATAGGTACACAATGTTTGATTTATCCTTTTACTATCAGTTGTTATTCATTTTATTTGTTTATTAGTCTTTTTATTAGATTGCATGATAAAATTTTGTGTAGAGCATTACCAACTTGAGTCTTTTTGTAGGTTTTATGTCAATTTCGATTGGTTGGTCATTCTTTACATATTTAGAATAAAAATAGTTTTTTTTTTTTTTTGCATCTTCATCTCTAAAATGGCGTTTTGAGCATTTTTAAGGAGTTGCACATTTAGAATTAGGACTTGCATGCTTTTTAGGAAAACTTAAACATTTTATTAAAATCCATGCTTTTGTTATGATTTGCACTCTTTTACATAAAATTGCATATTTGCATGTCTTTTCCACCAATATTGCATTTTTTAGAAATTTGCATTTTTAGAGTTTTCCATGAATAAGAAAAAAAATCATTTTACCACTTAACCAATTTTTCATAAAATAAAAAATATCTTGAATTAGTATATTTTCTATAGTTAAATATCTTTTCTATATTTAAGGCATCTTTTTATGATTCAGATATTTCATTTGAGTGCTTTAGGATTTTTTTTTTTTAAGTTTTGTTACCTTGTTAGTTTTTCTTAAAATAAAAAATACTAATTTAGAGTATTTTTAAAAATTAAGTCTTTATTTTTTTAATTAGGAATAAAAATTAGGTTTTTTAGGATTTTTTCAATAAAAATAAATTAGTTAAAAAACGTAAACTTGACCCATTTTCAAAAATAAAATTTGTCAACTCACTAAAGCTTTTCTAAAAATAAGAACTACGTCGGTTTAATCTCAATTAAAGAGTACATAAGCATCTTCGGACAATTGTAAAATTTATAAAATATTTTATTTTCTTTTCGTGTTTTAGGGAAATTTCATAATTAAAAATAATTAAAATTTTCATTTTTGTGCATTTTTTCATGTTTTCATATTTTTAGAAAAAATTCCAAAAATTAAAGGCCCATTAGTTAGTTTCTTTAATTTTTATACGGTGACTTTTATCTTCATAGGTTAGCTTCTGATTCCATTTCTCTAGTTAAATTTTCTAAAAAATTATTTTTTAAGAAAATTTATGGATTAGTGGTCAAATTAGGGTTTTCCCACTCAAAAACCCTAATTTGACTTTTTACCAATTTAATTTGTTGGCAATTCCATGTTATTTTTTTAAAGATTTTTTTAGGAAAAATGTTTTTTACTTAATTTTATGTCAAGTAATCTATATTAAGTGGGCTAGGTTTAATATAAGTTAAATTAAGAAAAACTGAAATAGGACTCAAGAGTGCTTTGCTGAAGTTTAGATGGAGCCGAAAAACAAAAGAGAGCTTAGGTTATTGGTTTGTTATGTCATGGCTGATCACATTTAGATTGCAACTGTTGTTGTTTTGTTGCTTGGAGAGGATCAGGCGTATTGCTATTGCTACATGAGTGCAATTCAGTCTTCACATGGAGCTCTTGACAAGGTCTATTAAACCTATGTTAGATCATTATGAAATAGTTAAGATGTGTAGCTAAAAAGAAAAATATTTAGTAAAGCTCCATGTGATTTCCAAATGAAATTGGTAAGGCTATCTTTAGATTCATGTTGAACTTTGGGCAGGAACCATGCGCATATGTCCGAACCCTTGTCTAATCACGATTTGCTACTATTTGTTTTTTCTGCCCAAGGAAGCAAGTTGACCTGATCTTAGAATAAGTTGCTTAGTTGTTGGAGATTCACGTAAAGCTTAAATGGATTGTTGAATTCCAAATTTCTTTATTTTAGCTCCCCACTTAAATGTGTCTACTTGCATGTAAGGAAATTGGAATTTAAAAGCTATTGTCATTCAAAAAGCTACTGCAACTGTCATTGAGTGGAGCGACTGCTATATATATATATATATATATATATATATATATATATATTGCGTGCAATTGTTGTCCATGTTGGGTTCCATTAACTACTGTTTGTTCTTGTCGCAACTCAATTCATGTGGAGAGCTACTCGGGTCTTGGTCTATAAAAGCATAGCTCCTCATAAAGTGGAGTTGCTCTGCACATGTTGGAGAATTTACATCTTAAAGGTTTGCTACTGCGTATTTATGAAATTGTAGCTCACGAGTTCATCATTTGGTCAATGCTCCACCAGTTGTAACATGTCTTCTTTAATCTCTAAATGAGCTCCTTGGTTTTGTTATGACAAGGGCTAATTGAGTTTGGAATGTAACTACTACTACACAAGGTTGCTATCAATTAGGAGCTTAGAAAGAGAAGTTTGCATCTTTGTTGTTGTTCTCAACCTCACAACTAAAATTGTTTAAGCTTGCCCTGGTCCAAATTTAAAGCCTCAGTTAACTTTAAATTATTAATTCTGCTGCTACCTCACGTATGCTAAAACTCTAGTTGAATGCATTGAGATTTGCTGTTGTCCTTCATGTGAATAACGGAAGTGAAATTGGGCTGTTGTGAAACTACTCATTTTGGTCCATTGGCATCAAAATTTGCATCCTTCATAAAGCTTAGTTATAGCTATTGTTATGTTGAAATCAAAAGCTCGGTTTTGCATGCTACTCTTGGATAGTTCAAGGAGTTGCTACTATCATATATGGGAATGCTCAACTGAAGTTGAAAGCTTGGTGTTAGTTCTACTGTTCTTGCTTCAATTGAGCATTCAAGTCAGTAGCCAAGGCGCTCAATGTAGTCCTTGTTTGGTCATGAAAACGGGTCGCAATTTCTTTTATCTCCGCTACTTAACTCTTCAACCAATTATATTGGAGCTAAAATTAGAGTCCTCTTTTGCTATAATGTCTACTCTTCAATTCTGTTTGCTCTAACTTGAACTCAAACTTGGAGTTTTAGTTAATGTACAAAGAGCTCAGGTTGACTTGGGTGCTCGAATCTAGTTTCATTCAATGTTGATTGGCTAACTACAACTCTTAAGTGACTCTCATGCAGCACTATATTTGAAAATAAAGCTATCGTTGCAATTTTCTTCTAATCAAGAGCTGTCCTTTAGTAAGCAAAACTCTCAAATTCCAACAAGAAATTGATCAGGAACCTTAAGAGAACAATGAAGAAATAGTTCTTTGCGTGAGGCTAAAACTTTTGTTTTTGTTTTTCTGTTTTTCCAAATCTGTTACAAGCTCTTGAACCTATTTATACTTATTCTACTTATTCTAATTAGGCTAACCTCTAATAATATGCCAGCTGTACATGACGTGGACTGCCACATAGATAAATAACAACCTATAACTAACTTTACTGAAGTCAATAAAACTGAAACTTTGCATTCTGCTTGTTACGCATCATATGCTTCATATTCCCCCCTTAAGTTGGAGCAGATGAGAGACCCAACTTGACAACTAAAAACTGTAATTGTGGCATACCAAAAGCCTTAGTAAGTAAATAAGCAACTTGATTTGTAGAAGAAATGTGTTGCAATGATAGAAAACTAAAGGAAACTAAATCCCTAAGGAAATGAATATCAATATCAATGTGCTTCGTCTGTCTATGTAAGCATGGTTTAGAAGTGATGAGAATGGTGGATCCGTTGTCACAAAATAAAGGAACAGGATAAGCAAAAGGAATATGTAGATCTCATAAAAGGTAAGAAAGCCATTTCACTTCCTTAGCCATGTAAGTAGCACTTCTATTTTCAGCTTTAGTGGTGGAAGTAGATACAGTAGGTTGCTTCTTGGTTTTTCAAGAAATAAGAGTGGAGCCAAGAAAAATGCAATAGCTACTAATGGATTTCCTATCCAAAGTACAAGAACCCCAATTTGCATCAGAATAAGCATGAAGCTTAAGATCGTTATGCTTAGGATAGAAAAGTCCCAGTGAGGAAGTTCCTTTAAAATACCGCAACAAGTATACTGGAGTGTGATAACGAGACACATGAGGAGAAGAAACAAATTGACTGAGATGATGGATGACATACGAGATATCAAGCTGCATCATAGTAGCATACAACAGCCTTCCTATCAAACATCGATAAAACCTAGGATTATCTAGTAAATCACTAGTGAAATTGTTAAGTTTCAAATTAGTTTGCATGGGAAACTTCGATGGCTTACAGCTAGCAAGACCAACATCAACTAGCATATCAGTAACAAATTTGCGTTGTGAAAGAAGCATACTAGAAGGAGTACAACACAATTCCAATCCCAAGAAGAATCTAGCAAACTCGAGATCTTTAATTGTAAATGCTGTATGAAGTTGAGCTTTAATAGCAGTAATAAAAGAAGGATCAGACCTTATTATTAGCATATTATCAACATACAATAAGATGGCCACAAACATAGCAGAACCTTGATGCGTAAACAAAGAAAAATCATGTGGTGATTGAACAAAACCATGAGAGACAAAAAAATGTGTTAGTTCCAAATTCCATTAACAAAAGGCTTGTTTGAGACCAGAAAGAGATCATTTTAGCTTGCAAAGTTGATTAAGTAAAGCCTTAGTATAACCTTCTAGTGGATGCATATAAATTTCCTCATCTAAGAAACCATGGAGGAATGCATTATTAACATTTATCATATGTAAAGGCCAGTCATAGGCAGTAGCTAAAGCAATCAAAAGACATACACTAATAATCTTAGCAACCAATGAAAAATGTGTCATGGTAATCTTCCCCTTCTTTTTAAGTAAACCCCTTCACAACCAAACGAGATTTATGCCTTTCTATCGTACCATCTAGTCGATATTTGATTTTAAAAATCCATTTGCACCCAATAGCTTTCTTACCTTATGGTAAAGAAGTTAATTCTCATGTATCATTACATTCTAATGCATGAAGTTCCTTCTTCATGGCATCTACCCACTCTTGTTGTTTAGTAGCTTGTAAATAACTATGGGGTTCATATGTAGTTAAAACATCGGCCAAGGAGGAAACAAAATTAGCAAGAAAGGAAGTAAAAGAGGTAGAATCAAACAAAGGATATAAGGAAGTAGGTAAACAGGGAGGAAACGAGACCATACTCAAAGAGTAAGAAGCAACAGAATGAGAACTGGTGTTATTAGGAATTGTATGTACATAGTAATGCAACTACTGTGGTGTTCTGTGAGTTCTACCCAATCTTCTAAGTGATTGAGTGACATTAGTGCCATGTGTAGAACCAATGTTATGTGTTTCCTTTGAACCCACATGAGATGGGGAAATTAGAAGTGAAGTTGTCTGTTCACCAAACAGGACATGTGACAATGAGTCATGAGAATCTTTAGTGGGAATAACTAAAGGACTATGGAAAGGAAAGTCTGCTCAAAGAACACTACATCACGGGAAACAATTATTTTGTTTTGATCGAAATCAAACACTTTGTAACCTTTCATTCCATGAACATACCTCAAAAACATACATCTAGATCCTCTAAGAGCAAACTTATCTTTAGGCCTTAGCTGTACAGCCACATAACATAGACAACCAAATACTTTAAGATCTTTATAGTTAGGAAGAGTACCAAACAACTTTTCATAAGGACATTTCCAACCCAACTTTTCCTTTAGCATCTTATTGGTAATGAAAGTTGCCATTAATACACACTCACTCCAAAAACGTTTAGGAAGATTAGCTTGGATTCATAAAGCTCTGGAAACATCTAAAAGATGCTGATGTTTCCTTTCAACTTGACCATTTTATTGTGGTATGTACACTACAGTCCTTTGATGTAAAATGCCTAACTCTTCAACAAAGATTTGCATAAAGAGGAAGTGAATTTGGTTCCATTTTTTGTTTGAATAACCTTAGGATAAAGTCCAAAATGATTTTTAATATAGGCAATAAACTGCTTGAGGATAGCATATACTTGATTGTTATGTTGCAGCAAATGTGTCCAAGTAGACCTAGTGCAATCATCTATAATAGTAAAAAAATATCGTGCTCCTGAAATTGACTCAACCGCATACGGTCACCAAACATCAACATGAAACAAGTAAAAAGGGAAGGGTGACTCACTGTCACTTCGTTCAAAAGATAGTTGATGAAATTTAGATTGTCGACATATATCACACTTAAAACCCTTCGTATCTAGATCTTCACAAATCTTCAAATGTTTCAATTGATGCATAGAAATATGACCCATGTGTTGATGTAAAAGTCTGATAACAATTTTTGAGGTTGAAACAGAATTACTAACAATAGATGTAAAAGTCTGATATCAATTTTTGAGGTTGAAACAGAATTACTAACAACAGATTTCCTATAACTTCCGGCATGAACATCTTTCTTGTTTGGTGTATTAGCTGATGAGCATAGTACATACAATCTTCCCAGTTTTAATGCTACTACTACTGTGTGTTTACTGTTCGGGTCCTAGAGTGAACATATTGAGTTATCAAAAGAAGCAATTAGATTGTGCCTTTGAATAAGTTTATACACAGACAGCAAATTGTGCAAGAAGAAAGGCACATAAAGTACATCGTGAATTGTAAGAAAAGTGTTTAAAATGATAGAACCAGTTTTAGTAATAGGGTATTGATGACCATTAGGTAATTTGACATGGATTGGTGTCTTTAGCTCTATTATGTTTGGTAGAAGTGATAGGTTTGATGTCATATGATCCGTAGCCCCTATATCAACTATCCACGAACACACATGATTATTTAAAGTACTAAAACAACAAGAAGTGCAAGCAAGAGTTTGTGTCATACCATCAAATTGCATAGAGTTTACTAGATTCTGTTCCTTGTCTTGCATTCGTTTGATAAACTCTTGACATACAGACTTTATCAAATCCTTATCTAATGACTGTTTGCAATTGTAAGTTTCTAAACCATGACCTTGTTTGTCAGCAGTGTGATCAAAAGGTGACTCAAGCATTATAGGCCTTTCTTTTATAGCAAGATTAGCACTAGGCATCCATGAATAATCCTTTTTCCTTTATACCAATCAGGGTATCCGATTAGTTGAAAACAATTATCTATCATATGTCCTTCATTTTTGCAATATTTGCAAAACAGTTTTAACTTCCCTTTCCTCTTATCAAATGTATGGAATTGAATTTGTTTTGACTTTGTCTGACCTCCGTTCACATAATACATCGAGCTTTCCAGATCTAAACTGATTAAAGAGGAAACTTGCCTTTGTTTTTCTATTTGTTACACTAAATAAAAGTATGATTCACATTAGGAAGAGGCTTCATGGACAGTATCTGATTTCTCACATTTTCATACACCTCATTCAAGCCCATAAGGAACTGCATCAATCTAGTCTCCTATTCATATTCCACCGTTTCCTCTTTATAACCATGAGTATAGTACTGTAGCCTACCACAATCACATGTTGGATAAGTGTGAAGTTGTTGTAACTCATCCTAACACTTCTTAAGCTTGTTATAGTAAACAGCCACACTATGAATACATTGTTTCAAGTTACAAATTTCATGTTGCAGTTGAAACACTAGGGGACCATTTACTAAACCATATTGCTCTGAAATTTTAGTCCACAACTCTTCCCTTGACTGAGTATATATGAAACTTTGCACTATATCTACATTCATTGAATTAATGATCCAACATCGGACCATATAGTCACAACTAATCCACTTAATCAGATTTGAAGAATTATCATCAAGTTTTGCAATTGATTCGTCTACAAATCCAAGTTTCATCTTTGCACCTAATGCCATCTTAACTGCTTTACTCCAAGCAAGAAAGTTACTTCTATTGAAAACTAAGGTTCTAATTGTCATACCAAGATTATCGAAACCAGAGATATAATATGGATCGTTGATGGAATTATCATTAGCTCTAGGTTCTTTGTTAACTAATGCTATGTCAAAAAACATAACGATGGAATCTACAGACGAATAGAAATGAACAATCCAGCAAACAAAGGACTTTACAAATCTATATAGTAACTCGTAATAGAAAAACAATATTGAAATTTACTTGCTTTGATACCATCTCGAATTCCAGCAAGAAATTGATCAGGAGCCTTAGGAGAATGGCGAAGAAATAGTTTTGTGTGTAAGGCTAAAACTTTTGTTTTTCTTTTTCTATTTTTCCAAATCTATTACAAGCTCTTGAACCTATTTATACTTATTATATTTATTCTAATCAAGCTAACCTCTAACAACATGCTAGGTGTACATGATGTGGACTGCCACATAGATAAATAACAACCTATAACTAACTTTGTTGAAGTGAATAAAATTGAAACTTTGTATTCTGCTTGTTGCGCATCATATGCTTCATAAAAACCAAAATTTTCTCTTTAAAATCATGCTCTTCTTGAAACAAAAATTGACAATTAAGATATCTTCCAAACTCTTTTGGTCCTTGGTCTGAATATGCTTCCCCTAGTGTGAAACCAGTTGGTTACGTAGGCCAAGATCTATGCCCCTTAATGAATCAAAAGGTCCTGTTACCTTCATTTGATTCTGACAGTCGGCATAGATCTCATGAGACCTACCCGCTTTTGCTACGTAAAGTAAAATTGCATATAGTTGAGATAAAAAAAGTTGCAAGCACATGCATGTCATTTAAGTACTATTTTCATCCTTTTTTCATTATTCATATAATTGACAAGAAAATTTATATTTTTCATAATTTCTATGTAGAATTCACAATAAATGCTCCATGAAATACATAAATGTGAAGTAATTAAGTGAAGATAAATGTGCATAGGCCACCATCCGAATGATAGATGCATGCTAAACAATCCTCAATCAAGGTATCAAATGGTTGACACATAGCAAAACCCTAAATTAAGGTTTAAGGATACTTACGAACAATGAAGTGCATGACATTTGGACGGGTGCGTTGGCTAAATGGTAAGAATGAGGCATTCGAATGGTGGTTCAATACCTAGTTACTGTTTGAATGGTAGTAACTAGTTTCCAAAAACCAGCTACAAAATTCGTAACTCCTTATTTGACTCTATTGGTTTAGGTGCAAATGGGCTTACCATTTTGATCGTAACCCCTAGAATCGGCAATATGAATAAAAAATTATTAAGTTTCATGCAATGTGATCTAAAATCCATTCCTACTTATGTTGATTTCTTATATGTGATTCTTATTAGTTATTACTTTTAATCATAGTTCTCTATAGTTTCATACAGTTTGCATATCAAACTTGAAGAATTAGATCGGATAAGTGTATAGATTTACACATTTATCACTTACCAATAACTTCAATTTATTTGTTCTTAGAACAATTAAAGCACTAATGCCAAAGAGAACAAGTAATTTACTCCATCGATGATTTAGTAAGTTCTTTATTACACCCATACCATGAAACCCAATTCCTTATTAGTTGTATATTTTACACGAAAAATGGTATGCAATTAATCTTTCTTTGCATAAGCTATTGAGTCAGTTAACCAAATGGATTAAGAATACATGCAATGATGTCAAATGACTAATTTGTGACTCATAAAGTTGTATTCCCAAATTTAAATCAAAATTTACTAACTTAGGATCAAGTATAATGTTATAAGCCAAAGGTCTCTACACTTTTTCACATGTTAGTTACTAAGGTTTAGATTATGAATCCATCCATAAATTCATTATTTATGAACTTATGCCCAACACTTATTGAGCAGCCCTACCTCTTACTTATTCTATCCTTTTATTTTGGTTTTATTTTTGTTTGGGATTACCACAACTTTAAATCTTTTTCTACTAAAGAAAATTTTTAAGGATAACCAAACTTCATGGCATTTAGATGCATATATCAATCTAATAGAACTTCAAAAAAATGCAAAAATCTCATGACAATGCCTTAGTCTCAAATAATTAAATCAAAATTTAAAAGAAAAGTAACTAAACAAATCAAAGATTTTCTCATTGCATTCCTAAATTGCGTAAAAGGTTCATCATATAACCATCTTAACATATGCAAAAAGAATCATAAATATTTTCAAATTTGCCATTTTTTTTTTTCAAAATATAACTAATTTTGAAATGTTTTGGAGTTATTTGCAAAGTTTACTAGAATGATACATAGATGCAACAAGGATCTATATACATGCATGTGGATCACAAGTTTTGTATATAAAAAGATGTTTGGTACACACATAATTCTGCATAAATACAAGAGAAATAAATACATTTTTAGTCCTCAAAGTTTGATAGTTCTTCTATTTAGGTCTTAAACTTTTTTCCTACTTAAACCCTCAATGTTTGGCAAACTTTGTAAAATTAGATATTTCATAACATTGTTATTTTTTCAAATAACGTTTGATGTGGATTGTGATCTAATTAGTTCAAATTATCAATTTAAATAAACAAAATAATTTAACAAATATAAATTAAACAAAATGATGAAAGTAATTTAACAATAATATGTATATAGAAAATAAAATAAATGAATATTTTTTCATATTTTTATAGGAAAAATGTATAATATTAAAAATATAAATGTGATAAGAGAGGGGCATGTGAAATTGCAAGGAGATGAAATTAATTTATGAGAGCTCCATAGGCGTTAAGAAAGGACCATGGCCATAGCCTTAAATCATGGTCACTTCATGAATGGAAGATGTATGTCACTTATTGAATGAAGTGGGGTTCCCAATTTTAGACAAGTCATATATTTTTTATTCTATATAGGAATTGAAGCGCAGAAAGACTATATGCAAAGACCATGATTCTAGACTTCTAAAATGTGATCATTCTATATTATTTTCGAAAAGAATTGAAGCCATTCAAGAAAGATATATAATTGTATCTTATAGGCCCACTCTTTATGAGATCCCTTACAATATAAATAGTAGGCCTTATAATAGAATGAAAAAAGTATAAACTAAAAAGATAAGATAGAATATAAAATAGATCTTTCTCTCGTTTATTGGTTTAGGGTTTTAGAGAGTAGTTTTATTTTATTTTATTTTCAAGATTTCAACATCGGAAATAATAAAAGCAATATTTAATCTTGAATTGGAGATTGGAACTCTTAAGCGGGTTGTTTCATTCCTTTTAATAAATTATCTGGACATCATCTTATCTATTATTTCTCATTTGTGCTTAATTAATATTACTTATTGGATATTTTAGATTATCAGTTTATAAATTATGCTTATTGTTTAAAGTCTTTAATTCTCTAATCACGACAACATGTTTTGATTTTATTACAATACATGTTAATTAGGATTGAATTGTGAAACATTTTCTAATTGTTTATTGTGAACCGGATGATTTGGATTAAGGAGACACAATATATGTTCTTTAATTCAATTAAGGTTTAGGAACAAAAAATGGTTAATTTAATTTATCACTTATCTAGCAATAAAAAAGATAAATCAGTTGATCATGGGTATTCACTTTGTGAGAAAGAATACCTAGTGCCTAGTTACCTTAAAAATAAACCTATTAAAGACACTTTTATTATCATAACTAGTATTTTAATCATCTGGTTTGCAATTGAATCTTCCCAATTTATTTATTTTACTAATTAATTTTTCTTTGGAATTTAGTTATTTCACAAACTCTTTATTTTGATTTCTTAGATTTAGATATGACTAATACTAATAAAAATTAGACATCATTTTCTATAGATTTAACCTAGTTCTCACTAGTATTATTATTACATACGCAACTTAGTACATTTGCTGGTAAAACACACTTTTATTATAAAAAGTAGTGTTATGAAAAGTAAAGTGAGGTTAAGCTTATCAAGTTTTTAGCACTATTACTAGGAAATGAGTTAAGCTAATTTCGATATTTAGGACTGTTTAGGTTTAGGTGCTTATTTTTCTCCTTATTTTGTTCTATTTGTTTATTTTCTTTTAGTTTCTTTTTAGTATTAGATTTTTACTTCTTTTTATTTTATTTTGCAAGCACTTTTCATGGAGAATCGATGTGTCTTATCTTTTCCACTATGTTACACTATAGATCTTCAAATTTAAATCCTTTCTTTTTAGTAGCATAAAGGTGAATCACTGTATGAGCTATGGTTGCAATTTCGCAATTTGATGACCAAAGGCCCATGTCATGATACTCTCACGTGGAATCAGCTACTGATATTTTATGATGGGATCTGATATCAGGATAAGTTTAGAATTGAAGCTGTGATTGGAGGACTATTAACAAACATGTCAATGATGTAAGTAGTTAAAATAATTGACGAAATGCCATGTTGTGAGTATGATGAATAGCTTCCCTTTTCTAATCCTGTGATCTTAACTCTAAAAAAAGAAACAAATATTAAAAAATCATTGAGGAATATGTAGCAAAAGTGGGAAGAAAGATTTGACAAACAAATTTTAATTATCCAAAAATTATAGACTTAACAAGTGCAAATAGTAGAGCTTTTGATTACCACACTAGTAGGTGTAAAGGTAAATCCTTTTAAGTTTACCAAGCATGAGGAAAAACTAGAATTACTAATGACCGTATCTAGTGAGTCACATGCTGATTGTAGTTTTCAAGTAGCAAGAGAGGTGAAGTAAAAAGAAGAAAAACCAGCATAAGAAATAGCAGTTGAGAAGTTTGCCAATGTAACCATAAAAGGGTTTGAAAGGTTAGAAAAACAATTTCAAAACATTGTAAAGACTACCCCAACAAAGCATGCCAATGCAATACATCTGAGGTCAAGCAAGAAAGTTGAATCTCAAGAATCACTGACCTCTACAGCAAATTCAAAAAAAAAAAAAAAAAGAAGAGATACAATAAAGGTACATTCTTGAAGAATATGCGCCCATTATTAAATCAAGTATGCCACTTTCATAACATTTATTTAAATGAAAACTAATGAAGATTTTGAGTTGTTTTTGAAAATGTTTAAGAAGTTGGAAATTAAGATTCTCCTAGTAGATTTAATAGAGTAGACACTTCATTATAGGTGCTATTTGAAATAAGTAATGACTAAGAAAAGGAGAGTTAATGTGAGAGAAACAGTTATGTTAACTCATGCAAGCACTAAAGCATTGAAACATACTCTTCTCCCTAAATTAAATGATATAAGGAAATTCACTATAAATTGCACCATAAGAGATGGAATCTTAATAATGCATTTTGTGATTTAGGTACAAGTACAAATGTGATGCCTTTCTCTATAGTAAAGAAATTAGGATTATGTAATGCAATTAAAAGAACTGAAATAACAATTCAATTAGTTGATGTGTCCATTAGAAAACCAAAAGGGATAATTGAGAATATACTTTTAAAGTGGATAACTTATATAAAGGAGCTATAATTAATGTAAAAATAGCAAGATAATATTAAAGGTTGAAAATAATGAGCTTTATGTAAATATTATAAATGGATGGAAAAAGAAAGACCCTTAAACCATTAAATCAAATATGATACAAGACACTTCAATTAGGGAAACAATTCACTCTAACGATGAACAGGAAGCTTTTAGAGAGATTTTTAATAAGGTACCTCATGGATTTGAACTACCTTAAAAAAAAGGAGCAGAAAGCATCAAGCTAATGACATTAAACAAAAGTGCTTATTGAGAGGTAGCCTAACATTTATTTTTCGTGTCCTTTACTTTACTTTATTTTATTTTGTTTTATTTCTCCCTTGCAATGATTTTTTTTTTTTAATCTAGCAGCTCACAAAAAATTATTAGAGCTTTTAACCATTTTATCCCTTTAGAGTTTCTGTGGTGATTTGTTAGTTGCATTATAAGAATAATATAAGAGAATTTTTGTTAAGGGCAAATCATGAAAGAAAAAATGAATTAAAAATTCAAGAGAATCACGAGTGATGAACATACCCATAATCTAGGGCGTAATCCTCTTAGATTACAAGTAAGGCTTTGGAAGCCATTAAAAATATGAGACAACCATATTTTAAGAACCATGCCTATGATGGTAGCCATATTCCATTAGTTAGGTATGTACAATCCTTTAGCTTTATATATATATATATATATTTGCCAAGAGAATCATGGGCAAGAACCATAGGACGTCTTCAACCATGATCCTCCTTACATGAATAAAATTTTTAAATTTTCAATTGTTTTATTCATTTTTTTTTTTAAGTACTACACTTAACATGTCAATTTATAGATTAGCCCTCCTAATTCTAATGTTATTTTTTGTACTTTCATGTGTGTAGGAGGAGTAACATTAGGAAGTATTTTTTAGTTTGAATTTATTTTTGTCTTTTTAGATGATTTTATTTTTCTTTCTTTTGTTTTGTTTTTCTTTCCCTTTTGTAAGGCTTATATGAACATCAATGGTATGATAAATCCCACAACACGGTTGGTTCATATTTAGTGTTAGAGTTAAAATCGAAAAGTCTCATTTCCTTTTATCTGTTTTTTATTATTTTCCCCCTTTGATTTTTGTGCTTCCTATTGATTCTTTATATGTTGGGGACAATGTACAATTTAAGTGTAGGGGGAAGGAATAGAATAGTTAGACATTGATAAATAAATGTATAAAAGCATGTGAACTAAATTGATTATATTCCTATACTTATGACTTTTACAAATAAATTTTTTAGAGACATATAGAATCAATTTATTTTATATTACACATCCATTCACCATTATTTTCCATCTAAAAAAGATGCAACTTTTTGAGATAATTTTTTTTAAAATTTTTGTATGGAATTTGCTTAATCATTATGAGCTTTCTACACAATGCTATAATTGAATAATGAAATCTATGTGAAGTATAGAGTTTCCTATCATTTAAGCTTAGATTTAGACTTAGAATTGAGATAAACATTGCTGATTAGGAGCTAATTACTTATGTTTTACTTAAATATTTCCTTAAAAGCCTTAAGAACCCTCTAATCTCTATTAAATAAATAAATTATGCCTATTTCTTGAAAATTTCCTGAAAAATCAAAACAGTGGAGGCAATTGACAAAAAATTAAATTAATAATAGTGTTACTAGATCGACCTTAATCCATTAGAAGAATGAGTTTTTTTTTTTTCCGTTGCCACCTAAGGAAATTTGTTAAAAAAAAAAATGGTACGAATCGACACTTAATCCCTTAGAAGAGTAAGATATTTTCTTGTTACCAATATAAAAATTAAAAAAAAAGTATGAGAAAAGCTAAGTTCTTTGTTAATGCCAAAGTGATTGTGCTTAAATAAAGAAATCGATTTGAATTGAAAAGTCCTTCAAAGAAAAATTGAAAGAAGTAAGGGGACAATTAGAGGACTAGCTAATTTAACATGTATTTATTTTTAATTATTGTGCTTAGAGAGGTGAAAAGGGGGAGTATGTACCTTTTAGTTTTAAAATGTAGATAACCTTTTTTTTTTTTTGTTAAGTTTATGTTTATGCTAATTTCCAGTTTAACTTTTATTTATATAATGAGGTTTAAATCCAATTTATATGTATTAATTTTTGAATTCTAGTATGGTTTTAATGGCTAATACATATATTGTGTAATTGTGTTTTAAGGGCATTTAAATATGGTTAAGTGAAATTCTATGAAATAAAAAGTTACTAGAGCTCCAAATTTTTAAATTTGCAAGGATGAATTTTAGTGGAAGAGTATGCACTCTTGTTCCAGAAAGACAATGTAAGGTATTTATTTTTCATTTTATAATTTAAGCGTTCATTGAATTTTGTCTTATTGTTTTATTTATTTTGCTTGAGCATAAACAAAAGTTCAATTATAAGTGAATTTGATAAAGCTAAATTGTGTCTATTTTATAGGTAGATTTTATATTGCTTTTATAGGCTTTTTAATGTAAATTGATACTTTATTTGTTAAAATTTTATTTTAGCACTTTATTGCACTAATTTGTATATTTTATATTTTTTATAGGAAAAATGCATAATATTGGAAAATATACATATGATGACAAAGGTACGCAAAATTGTAAAGAGACAAAATTAATTTACAAGAGCTCTACAAGTAAGGACCACGCTCACGCTCGTAGTCCTTACTCGAGGGTTACCCCATGGATGGCATGGTCTTTACTTGTGGTTACCCTATGGATGGAAGATATGTGTCACTTATTGAATTAAGTCGAGTTTCCGATTCCAAACATGCCATATGTTTTTTATTTCATGTAAGAATTGAAGTATAAAAAGGCCATATGTAAAGACTAAGGTTTCAGACTTCTAGGGTGTGGTCATTTTATATTATTTTTGGAAAAAATTGAAGCCATTCAAGAAATATATATAATTGTATCTTATGAGACTACTCTTTATGGGATCCCTTGTAATAAAAATAGTAGGCATTGTAGTAGAATAAAAAAAAAGTAGAAACTAGAAAGATAGAATAGAATATAGAATAGATTTTTCTCCCATTCATTAATCTAAGGTTGTAAAGAGTAGTTTTATTTTCTTTTTAAGATTTCAAGATTAGAAATAAGTGAAACATATTTGATCTTGAATTGGAGATTGGAACTCCTAAAAAAGTTGTTTAATTCCTTTTAATAAATTATTGATTTAGATATTGTCTTATCTATTATTTTTTTTTCTTAATTAATATTGATTATTGCATATTTTAAATTATCAATATATGAATTGTGCTTATTGTTTAAATTCTTCAATTCGCTAGTCACGACAACATGTATTTTGATTTTATTGTAATATGTGTTAATTAAGATTAAACTGCAAAACATTTTCTAAGTGTTTACTATGAACTGGATGATCTAGATTAAAAAGACATAACATATGTTTTCTAATTCAATTAAGGTTTAAGAACAAGAAAGGGTTAATTTAATTTATCACTTGTTGAGCGATAGAAAGGATAAATCGATTAATCATGGATATTTTCTTTGCAAGAAGGAATATCTAGTATTTAATTGCTTTAAAACTAAACTTGTTAAAAGACACTTTTATTATATTATAGTGCCTTATCTTCAAGGTATTTGCTTAAAAAATTTTCCTTACATTTAATACCTGAAGACAGTTTGTTACTGCCATCCTTGAGTTAAGGATAAGGTGGAATCTATACTAATCCTATGATAGACCAATAAAAATCTCATGTTTCTGACAACCAAAGGTTGCTTAACTTAATAACCTAGCCGAAATGCAAAACTATATGCTCAAAAACCAGTTTATATAAACCAAGTTATCTACTTTGTAAAACTAAGCTTTTAGAAGCTAAATTGCTTGCTTAACCAAAACTCTGGTTTCTGAAATAAAAACTTTGCCTAGCGAAATCTTAGCTTTATAAAACTTGACTCATATGTCATCTTCATGCCAAGCCATGAATGTATCAATCATACTCCCAGCAATTACCAAGAAAATATTAAGCAAGCTTACTCATCTATTCATTAGCTTAGGTTTCACTTAATCTCATTTTCATTTCATTTCTAAAGCCTCAGTATCGAATTCACTTAAGTGAACACCTTAAGAGGTAAGTTAGTACCTAGTCTCTTTGTTGAGTTAGCATAGAGACAAGCATCATAAGATCAAACAACAACTAGCAACACCACATACTACATTCATGATACACGAATTAACTAGTAATACATATACCCAAAAAATCAGGGATCATTCCAGCAACCCATCATACAACATATCACATTTAGAGACAAGATCAATCAAATTCATTATAGTTAGATAAGTTATGAGTAAATAAAAATCTACTCTAAAATACAAGCAATGCACTTACTTGGGCCACTTAGCAAATTCCCTAAGTTTTACTCTTATCCTCAAGACTTTTCCTTGTGCATGTCCCCGAAAAAAGATACATAGAATACCTAAGTTAATATATATATCAAGTTTAGGCAAAGTCACTAACTTACTTACACTTAGGGTCTAGGCCTTAGTATTATTCTTTTAGGATAACTTTGGTCTTAGATACATTTTAACCTAATTTCTAATTGGTCTCGAATACATTCTGACCTAATTTCTTATTACTCTCTATGTATAAGGCCCTTCCAACAAACTTTCTAATATAGTTTCTAACTACTTCAACATTACATAGGTATTATTATATATTGTTTCCTCAATACATGATTAAGATTCTCATACATAAACTTTAGTAAAACACTTATTGAACATCTAATTTGTTGTAATATAATAATTAGGTTAACTATTTTATTAACCGTGCTTAAAGGACATAGAAATTTACTGTAAAAACACTTATACATATCTAATATTAAATCAACCCCTACATCAGTTTCTGACACATCTTCTATACATAGACTATTTCACATTTCCTGTTGCTATACAGTCTAACCTACTTCTGACTTATATTCTGACTTGCATAAAACATTCTTTGAATCATCAAATCTAACAACTCTAGCGTCTATGCCCTTATTATCCACACTTCCCTAGAAAGTTCAATATCCCAAACTTCAATTATAACTAGATTATATCACATGCAAATCAAATAATTCAAAGAAATATTATTTCTCCAAATTTCCAACTCACACTTTCTATGTTAATCAAAAAATACCTAAGATCCAACTTCATAATTTTTCACAATTATCTACATAACATTAAAATACACCCTTTGAGGAACTTATGTACAAAAACATACAATCCCTTGTGTTAAGCCTTAGGTCTTTTGGTAGTGCTCAGCTCCACTTGAGGCTTGGATTCCTTGCTTATAATCTCTTTTGAAAGGTACGATAATAAGAGCAATGACGGAAGCCAGCCATGGGGAATCGGTGACATCAAGCAATGATGCTCAAATCATTAAAATAAACCATTTGATGGACTTGTATACAAAAATTCATGTAGAAACAACATCATTTGCCATTTTAGAAATCTACCATAAAATTCTTTTTTAGCCTACCTTCTTAGGGACCTCATATTTCTACTTTGAATCTGTAAAATTTGGTTTGATATTTGAATTCTAAATGTGAAAATATCTAGGGAAACCAAAAATCTCAATTTTTAGACTTCATTTACTATTTTTTGAATATTATGTAAAATCAGACTAAGAAAGTTACTTACCGTTAAGCAATTTTTCGATGGCTAGTGGTAGAAGGGGTTATGTTGGTAGAGCTAGGCGATATGTCTACCGTCGACCGGTGGTGGTGGTGGTTGATTCCCATATCACACTTATCCTTTTGATCCCTCATATGCCCATATTTTCAACTATTTTTTTTTTTTTTTGTAAATTTTTATTTTCTCTTTAATTCTCTTCTTCTCCTAGCTCCAATATTATTCCTAGACCCTATTCTCTTTCCTTAAGTGCCAAAAGGAACGAACATGCGAAGGAAACAAGTTTTTATAGCTTGTGGAGTTGTCTCTTTGACTAATACATGTCCTTTTCTATGTTTTTGCATGGTTACTTAAAATTTCTTTTTAGTACACCTATCAAAAGATCTTCCAACACCAGGCCACATCCATAATTGTGTTAAGGAAATCCTACAACCATCCCTTGCCAAATCTTAATTTATTTAACTTATTTACAATATAACTTTAAGTATATTATGTAATTTATAATTATTTTCCTATTTCGGGTATACACTTATATATGAGATGTTTATACTAGTTATTTTATTCTCAATTCAATCTAAATAATTATTTTTATAAGTTAGATATATATTTTTTAAGGTTTTGCTATATTCTAGTCTCACGTTTCGGGTATATGATATTAACATTTCACTATCGGTAAAAATATGTTTTTATTAATTTAACTATTTTGTTGACTTACTTTTACAAAATAAATTTTACCAAGATACTTCTTTTAATTTTTTAGGCCTTATATTAAAAATATATTTGATTCCGAGAATATTTTTTAGAACCCTAAATTTATCGATTTTGGACAACTATGATTATTTTACATAGTAGTACTCGTGACTCGTACTTCTTATAAGCACTTTATTTCCTCACTTTCTAATTCATATTTTCTAAGTTACATGTTTATTAGGAAATGTGATACCATTCCGAGTCCTTGAAAGTTGGTTGAAGATCGGGATCTCATACTAGTATTCTAATTATCTAGTATGCAATTGAATCTTTAAAGATGTTATCTCGATTTATTTATTTTGTTAATTTAGTTTTCTTTGGAATTTAATTATTTCATAAACTCTTTATTTTAATTAATACTAATAAAAATTGGACATCATTACTTGTGGATTCAACTTGGTTTTCACTAGTATTATTACTATGTACGTGACCTAGTGCACTTATTAGAAAAATACGCTTTGTTATAGAAAGTAGTATTATGCAAAGTAAGTGAGGTTAAGTGTATCATTATTCCAACTACCCTAAGATCGAAGGGAGTTGGTTGTTGCTTATAGAGGATCGTATAGCCATGGATAGTTGGCTATTGATTAGCCCTTAGTCTTTGTGTAGCTAGAATGACCATGTTTTAGGAGATAAGTAGCAACCTATGACTTAAAGTGGGTCATTTAACCCACCACTGTAGGTAAGTGGTTGCCTACTATCTTAAGGGGGTTATGCAACCCCTTAAGGTGGTGAACAGCCACCCATACTAGTCATTTTCATTAAAGAAAATGAAGTGAAAACTAGATCAAATTATACGACCTAACCTTAAGGTATGGCAGCTACCCCCTACAAGTGGTAAGTCAAATAACCTACTTCAAGTCATGTATTGCAACACACCTCCTAAAACATGGTCATTTAAGTTAGCCAACAATGGGTTGTGCTTATGGAGAAGAGAGGTATTGTTGTCATTATAATGACTTCTTGTTTTCTAATCCCAATTTTTTATAAAACTACTTACATAATATATATAGTTAAAGCATTTAATTAAACTAATTATTTGAAGTTAGAAAATGTGCTGTTTCATAAAATGTGCTAAATGTTAGAGTTGCAAATGAGCTAAACTGCTTGAGCTTGGCTGATTTTAAGCTTGGCTCAACTCGAGCTCCAGTTAAGCTTGTAAGTTGACTTATTTAGGCTCATGAATAGGCTTATAAGTTTTAAATATATTACAAATATTATAATTATTAAAATCTAAAGACTAATATTTATACAATATATAAAAATAAATATATAATATGTTATAAGATAATATATAATATTATCCTTATTTACTATTTGTTAATATATCAATTGATATATTTATTCATTTTATATGCTTAGGCTTATGAGTAAGTTTAAGATTGACTCACTTTAGACTCAACTCTGAATGAGCTCGATTAATAAATGAGCTTAGCTTGAGCTTAAGACAAACTTTGTTTATCTAAAGGAGCCAAGCCTAAAGCTCAATTATAGATTCAATAAAAAGCTCAGCTTGAGCTTGATAATTTTTAAATGAATTAAGCCCGAGCCTTTAGAAGCTTAACTTAGCTTAGCTTGTCTCATTTGTAGCCCTATTAAATGTTAATGACCTAAATAGAAAATAAAGGTTTAGGATTCAAATAGAAAAATCATCAAATGCTAAGGACTAAAATTCCATTAGCCTAATATAGAAAATAACTAGCTACAACCCCAAAACATATTGATTCAAATTCAGTCTTAACCCCACCACTTGAAAATATACATCAAACCCTAATTTTAGGAACAATAATGTGAAGCCTTGGAAAATTTAGTTGAATATCCTTAAGAAAAGTTTATAATATTGTTATCTAATAACATGACTCCATGTTCTATCTTATTAGAAACTTTAATATGAAACTATCATGAAATTTTTTACAAGAAAGAACTAAAGTGTAGAGAGATAGGAAATATTAAAAGAGATAATCTTATTACAGTGATCTCATAAGTTACATTGAAGCGACAAATATAGATGTAAATATCTGCTAATTATGGGGAAAAAAATAATTATACATGTAAGGAGATAATTCTCAATAAATACACCAAATATATATACATACATATATATATATATATGTATATAGGTAAGAAGATAATTCTGAAGAGATATACATAAATTGGCATCCATAAAAACTAATGAATTCATAATAGTCCCTCTTAGAAGTCCATTGTATAAGTCTTGCACTTTTGTGATTAAGTATTGAATGGGTAACTTAAAGCATCAGTGAAACTAACCCAATTAAGTTATAAATTTACGAATAAGCTTGAGATTTTATTTAACGAAACCTTATGGACTTGGATCTCGAAAATATAATAAAATAATAATATAACTAAAATAGGATCATTTTACTATATTATTTAATATTTAACGTAATCAGTAGAGTAAGCTTTGGCAGCTAATAAATTTTTAGAAATAAATTATATGTGTAATAAAATTATTATGTGATGTAAAATAATATATAGATATATATGCATTACGTATAATTTTTACACTTCAATATGTACTTGTAATTACCTAAAATACTTAATAAACTACAAATTAAGCTAAAATATGTTAAGAAAAATAAAAAAAAAATTATTAAACACAAATAGGGCAATTAGATAGTGGATGTGGGTTTGGACAACTGTTGGCATGTAGACTAAGTAAACTAAGATTAGTATATAAGGATAAATTGCCTAAGGAGAGAGAAGGAAAAATCATTTGCATGCTCCATATGTTATGTAAAATTAGGAAACTCTCTCCACAATATTGTACATGTGATCTAGGATTTGCAAAAAACTAAGCTTGGGTTTGAAAGATTAAAGAAGTAGATTTTGAAAATTAGACAAAATTGAGTGTAAATCTAAGCAGTTATGAGTTTGCAGGTGTGGGCAGTTGTTGGATTTAAAACAACCTCACCACAACAAGAAGTAACCCATACCCATGCTGGCGAACAAGCAGGTGGTCGCCGCTAGTGGCTGGAGCTCCAGTTTCTAGTAAAGGTCTAATTTTAAGCCAAGATTCATTAAATTATTAAAAATATAAATATTACCCATAAAATTTTACAAAAATTTATTCCTAAGTATTTTCATATAAAGAATTCAAGAAAAATATTATTTTATAAAAATTTTGTAGGTACATTATACGTCTTTAAGAAATTAGTAAAACCAAGTTATTTTCTATATAGAATTAAATTAATTAAATGATGTAGTTTTGACCCCTAAAATTTTTGTAAACTTTCCTATATTTATATTAAAATGCTATGAATAGATTTTCCATAAAACTATTTTTTATATTTTTTATGAATTTTTGAGCCTTAAATTATGCTTAAAATGGTGATTTTTGTAAAAAATTAATATATCTTTCCTAAAGACCTCACTTGGATTCTAAGTTTGATTAATTATTGGGGTATTTATAGTGTACTAGAGCTATTGAATTGAGCTCATTTAGAAAAATTTATAAAAACTCAAGAATATGCCCTTATATGTGTAGTTTAGAAGTTATGGACTTGATAATTGAGGAATGATCA
Organism: Lumnitzera littorea; assembly: GCA_024138015.1. Taxonomy (NCBI): domain Eukaryota; kingdom Viridiplantae; phylum Streptophyta; class Magnoliopsida; order Myrtales; family Combretaceae; genus Lumnitzera; species Lumnitzera littorea. The sequence continues at coordinate 108,203,564 of JAMXBB010000003.1, forward strand.
TATGTTAAATGCGAGTTTTGAGGAAGCAACGAAGCTAAATAGTGTAGATTAGAGCGTTACTTGAAGTGCTAAATTAATCCTATAATTGAAACTTAGTAGAAAAGTGAGCAAATCAATTAGTTATAGGAAGTTAGTTAAAGGCAGAGGATAATTCAGAGGTTTTGTGAATGAGTAGCATACTAAGGTGATACTTATAAGTTGAGTCGAAGGCAAATTTATGTGGAAATGAAGACATAGGGGAACTCAGAAGTTTAGTCAGAAGATATATTCTTAAGAACTTTGAAGTTTACTGGTCTTAAAAGATAATTTAGAAGGTAACTCAAAGAAAGTATTTGGAGTAACAATATATATATGTAAGCACTCAAAAACTACCTTAGAGGGTATTCCTTGAAAAATCTTAGGTATTTACCAAACCTAGAGGTTAAATTAGAGATTGATCTTACTGTGAACTTCAACATTCATATGGTTGAAAGTGTGGTTTAGAAGCTTCTCTAATTAAATACTTCAAGAGTGCCTTGACTCAAGACACAGTTTAAAAGGTACTAAAGTTAAAATATACCTATTTTGCCATTCTAAACTTCTAATACTTAAGGCATAGATAATAAACTAACAACTAACCAACTTAATTTACATATAGAAGAGCAAATTAGCAATATTTCACAATTTACATGCGGACTAAAATACTGAATTAGATTAAATATCAAAGGGTCACCAATAAGGACAAGTTAGCAAGCCTAGTTAGTGAGCGGCTAAAATCTAAGTAAGCGAGATTAGTGCTTCACTGTACTTTGAAGTATTATTTTAAAATACTTGGAGACTTTGGTATATACTTGCCTATGATTGTAGTTAGTTGTTTAAGTGTGTACAACACGTGTTTGAGATATGATTTGTTATGGTGGGAGTTGAGCTCCATGTTTTGTTTTCTTTGTGAATATTGTTCTACTTAAATGGTTTGAGCTTGGTTGATTACCCTAAAGACAAACTAACTTAAACTCAGCCTACTATCTAACCTGACATGTATTGCAACTAATTAGGGGTGATGACAAAGATTCTTAGCCTAAACTCGGACCCCTTCGATAAAGATAGTTGAAATGGTATTTGCCCTACCCTTAGTCGAACTAAGTGATAGGAGAGGAAGTTGCACTAAGGTTAAGGTTTGTAGTTCGAAGGTTGTCTTAAGCGAAAGGTGTTCTCCATTGCGCAAACCCCATTTAGGTTTTGATTCGTACGTGAAATGTCAAACTCCTTAACCTGGATTAGAGCTGGCATAATTTCTCTAATCTCATGGCGAAACAAACAACGTTGTATAATGGCATTTGCTTAAACACGCATTGTATCTAAGTAAAATTACTTGAAAACCTTAGTTGTTTTGTGTTAAATGCATATTTTTGTCTCTGTCCCACTTATTGAGTAAGTTGTCACTCAATCTCTTATAGTTTATTTTATAGGTTTTGAATGGATTACAAGTGCCTATCCAAAACCAGAGTATTGGCAAACTGGGATGAAGAGTAAGGTTTAAGAAGAATGGTTGGTTATTGTTCCAATTGTTGACTTTGCTAACTTTTAAGGAAAACTACATGGGACTCCTCAAGGGGCTTACTATAAGTTTGTTTTTAATAGTTATTTCAAAAGATTATTCCATAAGTTTAGAACAAACAAGTATCGAATTAGATACTTCAAAGCGATATGAGCTAGGTCTATGATAGTAGCCATAAGGTTAACTTCTATTTTAAGATAAGATAGCTCATACAATAGGACTGTTGTGACTCTATCTCTTTAGAGCGTGACAAATTATATAAGGATTATGCTTTATTAAACCCTTATTAGAGAAAAACCCAATAGGAAGAAAACTTAATCCAATGAGAAAAATCTTGAAAGGGAACAAGAGTATAATGTGTATCTTTTCTCCCTTTGATGGTAATGTCCTTTGAGGTCTTTAAAACGATGCAAGACCTTTCACATGAACTTCTTAAATGATGCAATAAAGAAGGCTTTAGTAAATAGATGAGTGAATTTGTCCTACACTAATATCATCATTTTCTCAAAGATCATGAATGCAAATAATTTTAGTAAAATATGCTTCATTTTGTCACCTTTCATATGACCTTCCTTTAGTTGAGCTATACAAGTAGCATTATCCTCATACAATATTGTTAGGATTTCCTTCTTAGTGGAGAGACCGCTGTTTTCTTGAAGATCATGAGTGCAAAAGACATCGTGTACTTCTACTTAAGGTAAAACTAACCTTAGGATGCTCAAGTGCGAAGGTTGTAATGATTTACTATTTGGTTGTTGTTGATTATTTAATTGAATGAATGATTACTTTCATTTGATGTCTTTATGTTGTCACTTGAGTAATTGGTAAATTTAGATTATTGGCTAAAATATCCAAATATAGTTGTTGCATGTTTATGAACTATGAAGGATGTCAAAGCAAGTGTTTAAGCTTTTGAATATTTCTAGAAATGTTTTTTTATAAAATGAAAACTTTACTTAAAAGATGGTGTGAGCTATATTTGTAAATTTAGTTTAGGTGTCAGTAGCCACCACTCTTTGAAATTGAATTTTAAGAAGTATAAAACAATTAGAACAGAATGGATACAAAGCTTTTGAATATTTCCATGATTGAAACCTAAGTGTCAACTAGAAATTTTAAGATATTAGAAAGCTGGTGTATGCTTTAGAATGTAGGATCTCTTACCTTTGAGAATTGAACGACTCTTAAGTAGTACTATTGATTTGAGCTATCTTTAAAATAGCAGCTAACCGTTGAGTTTATTTGATGGACCATACTTGTAGATAACCTCATAGGTTAAGGTAAGGTACCATATGCGATTAAGTACAATGGATGATTGAAGTATCAATGATGTAATTTTATACCTTCTTTGTTTTTGAATTCCTATAGATGTGTTGCTTATATTCACCATGTATGCATTCATATTGTGTTTAGAAGATTTCATGATATGTTAAATAATGCTTGGTATCTTGCTTGAATAACAGTAGCGAAAAATAAACTCATTGGTTTGAGTTGTAACCTTACTCACCCACCAATAGTCATTCTTATAAGTTATTCTAAAGCTTGGAATGAGTTAGGATTAGAATAAAAAGTGTTTCTCAACTTAAGTCTCAAAAGATTTGTATAGGATTAGGATCATTTAAGCTAAACTTAGATTGTTAGATGTAATTTTAAGACTTGTATATTCTTTTAAACAAAAATCATACATTTCTTAAATTTATGTAAACTCATGATGTTCAAAATTAGACTACCTAATTTTACAGTTAGGAAATGGATTTTGATACTTTGTGATTTTAACAAACTATAGAAAATTGAAATAGTTATTTTCATAGTAATAAATTATATGCATTGCGACGAAATGTGGTGGGTAAATATTTAATTAGAGTCTTGTGGCATTTAACTTACAAGATAGTTTTCATTTCACAAGTCCATGAGTGTTATGATAATTGCAGTGCCTTGTCGCTTTATGTTGATATGCAGTAACGTTTGCTCTTATGGTATCTCTAATCTCCTTAATTGTATCCAAATTGGTTGTAAGGCCAACTTGGTTTGCTATGATGTCAAACTTCTATGTCTAAAGATTGGGTAGGTCTAATTCAATTGGCAGAATTACTTCTGATCCATATGCAAGCTTAAAACGTGTTTCCTTAGTTAAAGTCTTGTAGATGATCCTATATCCCTATAAAACATTGGGCAATTCGTCGCCCACTTTCCCTTAGCTTGATTGACTTTCCTTTTCGAACTGTACATGATGGTTTTATTGACAGCTTTCACTTGTCCATTGGTTTAAGAATGAGCCACTACGGTGTAATTTAGACAAATGTCGGTTTCTCAAAAAATGCTTAGAACTCATCGTTATTAAATTGTGGTCCATTATCTGTAACTATCATAAATGGAACCCTAAACCTCAATATGATAAAGTTGAAAACAAAAGCCTTAACCTTTTGTCTGGTGATTTTAGCCACTACTTCAACTTCGACCCACCTGGTGAAATAATCTATGACAACTATGATGAATTTCCATTGGGGTAGTAGACTTCGAAAATGGTCTAAGTATGTCTAATTCCTACTAGGCAAAAAACTAAGGGCTAATGAGGTTATACAGTTCAGTAGAAGGTACATGGCTTAGTGCCTTGGGTTTGTGGCATTGTAGACATTACCGAATAGTAGATCTTAGATCTTTTTTCACAGTTAATCAATAATAGTCGAGTCTCAACACTCGAATATATAGGGTCTGACCCTTCACATGGTTGCTACAAACACCGCCATTGAAGTCAGACAAAATTTGTTGAGCATCTTTCTATGGAAGGCACCAAAGATAAGGTTATGAAAGGTGGCACCTGTATAATTGATCATTGATCAATGTGTAGTTGCAACTTGATATATCAACCTACAAGCTTCTTTTCTATTGTCAGGTAGAATGCCATCCTTTAAGTAGTCAATAATCGGGTCCATCCAAGACTTCTCCCTTAGGTAAGGAGTTAATTCATAACTTTACCTAACAGTTTCTGACTCTTGTTAAGAAGATACTTAATAAAAAGCTTGTCATTCAAATCAGGAATTGTCATAATAGCTAACTTTGATAATTTGTTAGCAGAAATGTTTTTGGTCCTTAGTATTTTCTCAATTGAAAAATATTGAAATTCTTCCTTAAGCGTTTGCATTATCAACAAATACTTGGTCATCACTTCTTCTTTCGTTGCATAGTTTCCTTTAACTTGGTTCACAACTAGTTGTGAATTGAAGAAAACTTCGACTTTCTTGACACCAACTTCTTTGGCCAATTTAAGCTTAGCAATTAAGACTTCATACTCTACTTTATTATTGCTAGCCAAAAACCCAAATTTCAATGCGTAGTGAACTTTTATGTTATAGGGCCCTTGTAAAATGAGGTCCGCACTATATCTTTCTTTGTTGGAGGAGCTATCAACATATAAGTTCCATGTTGTTTTTTCAGCCATCTGAATGTTGTCTTCCTCTCCAATGAACTTTATAATAAAATCTACCAATACTTGAGCTTTTAATGCCGTTTTGGGTTTGTATTATACACCATAAGCACTTAACTCCATGGCATACTTCATCATCCTCCCTAAGGAATCTAGTCATTGTAAAGCTTAACATAGAGGTTGATTAGTAGGGATAGTTATTTGATGTGCCTCGAGATATGGAGTTTAGTTCCTTGTTGAGAGGATTACTGCTAATATAAACTTCTCAATCTTTGTATATCGACGTCTTGGCCCTAGTAAGACATAGCTTACATAATAAATTAGCCAATGCTCCTTGCCTTCTAACCAGGCCAAAATAGATAAAAGAGCTCGGTTGCTAACTAACAAATATAAAAACAAATTTTCTTTAGGAATAGGGGTAGAGAATATTAGAGGTGACATGAGAAATTCCCTCAGCTTGTTAAATGCTACCTCACATTCATCAATCTATTGAAATTCTTTCAAGTTCTTCAATACTTTGAAAAATTTCACACATTTGTCGACGGTTCTTGACACAAATTTGTTTAAAGTAGCTATTCGCTTAGTTAACTCTTGAACTTCCTTAACAGTTCTATGGAACTTCATGTTCCGAATAACATCAATTTTCTTAAGGTTTGCTTCAATGTTGCGCTGAATGACTATATATCCCAAAAATTTTCTCGAGGTAGCCCTGAAAATATACTTTTGTGGGTTTATTTTCATATTGTATCTCTTCAAGGTGCAGGATGTCTTCTTAAGATTAGCAAGATGTCAACTTTCTATCTTGTTATTTACTATCATATCGTCAGCATAAACTTCAATGTTTCGATAGATTTGGGGCTTGAACATCTTGGTTGTACGCTTTTGATAGGTCACACCATCATTTTTTAGCCCAAAGGGCATCACCCACCTTCTTTAAGGTATGCTCATGCTATAAAGGTTTACAACCATCATGTAACTTCCATGAGCAACTTAGATGCCTTTTATAAAAAGTAACCGACCATTGTACGGAATTCTAAGCCATGTAGTCTAACTAGTAAACTTAGCCTTTGGAAAATATCATGTGGAAAAATCAGTTTGTTGTTTACTGAGATACTCTTGTACTTAATATTTTCAGATGAGTGTGTCTTCTAGGCTTATTGTATATATTTGATTATTTCATAGAAAACTGTTCATTTGTCTAGCTAAAAATTGGCTGAGCTCACCAGAGGGAGAGACAACCATAAAAAAATTGGTACAGTTGCCAGGGAAATGCAATCCACCACTGCAATTGCCAATTATTTCTCAAAATTATGTTATTGGATATTAGCTCTTTTTATGGAACTTTTGGAACTTGACTTTTCTCTTCGGCATCAATATTTCTATTCTCCATATTCATGTGGCTATTGGTATTTGATGAGAATTGATGGATTTTTTTAGCAAGCTGTTATTGCATTCTCTATTTACCACGAAAGTTGAAAACTACCTCGGTTAACCTCTATATTATTATCCATTGATCAAATTTGTGGTTAGAAAATTGTGACTGCCTTGGTTAACTGCTACTTACTTAGTATTTGATGTGTTGTATTAAACCATCTAACTACCTTATGTAAGTTGATGCTACAGCCTCTAGGAATCCTGGGTTATATTTATCTTTGGAGATTTATCAGGTAGAACTACTATCACTTTTTGGGAACAAGGCATTCTGAAGAAACAATAAAGCAATAGCTTTCCTCCCAATGCTACGGCACAATGATCTCCAATGTCAGATAGTAGATAGAGAGAGCAATGGAGTGTAGTGAAACCAAGTTCCTAACTTAAATTCACCAACCAAGCTAAGTTGTTCATTCGAAGTTCAAAGAGTTGAGCTTCTTCACTTGAACACAAATCTAAGCAACAAAAGTTGAGCTATTTGTTGGCATTTTCACAATTAGCTAGGTTCTCTTCCTTCCACTAATTAGCAAGTGTAGCATAGCCAAGCTAAGTTGCTTATTTGGAACTTTGAATAACTACAAACCGAGCTGTTCCAAATTGATCTACACAATTTGTGTCGCATCGACTCGAGTTGCTCCCTACACTAAGTTGAGAAAATCCAAAGCTCCTTATGTATACTTTGTATACATAATTACCAAATTATGTATACTTAAGCCAACTACATGCAAGCGAGTTGAGATAGGATAACCAATGTTTGTCAAGCTTTTATTAGCTTTATCATTAGTCGAGCTCTTTATGGTACAATGACACTTAGAGCTTCTAGTTAACTAATGTTTGTCACATCGATGTTTTCCGAGCTCTTTACATAAGTAATCCATGTCCAAATCTAAGCCAATTGATAGTATACAATTGTTGCCATTCTTATTGAGAATTACAAAGCTAAGTTGAAGAACTTCTAGTTATCAAGCTTGCTACCGAAGGTGTATGTTGTATTGAGCAATATATGATGAGCTAACTGTGGTTAGGCGGGGGATCTAAGTAGCAAGTAAGAGTTGCCGATTAACTAAAACCAATGACACCATTGCCAAGCAGTAATGTATAGTTGTTGAGCTAAAATTCCGAGCAATTTTTACCGACCTACAATAGTAGCCGAGCAGTTATGGAACCAAGTTGCTTTGGACATACCAAGTTTCTTTTTATTTGAGTGCTTCATCTTTTAAACTCTACACTCTATGACAACAAATTCGGATTGTCATTTAGGAATTCAAAACTTTGTTTAGTAGACTGTTGCGTAATGGAATGCGGCAAGTCCAAGTAATCGATCCTAGTTACCCTAGCCTTACATTAGTGAAATTGTGAAAATACCATGCCTTTGATGTGTTTGCTGTAGCCCTTATAAGGCTCTACTTAAATTTGAGTTGTGTTCCATAATAGAAGCAATACTTGATCAATCTAACTGAACATCAAAGCCTTGATGCTGAAGTTAATAACCAAACTCTGCAACAATTTTGTTATCTATGATTAAGCTGCTTGTTGAGTCCAAGTATTAAACTCCACTCAACCAAGCTCCAATTTGAGTTAGATAGTATTGAAAAGCATGTTTTGAGCATTACTGAACTCTTTTATGAAGATGATGATGAAGATCTAAGCTTCTATCCATGCTTTAAAATGAACCATCCTTTTAAGCATCATCCTGAGCTAAATAGCAATAGCAATTCCAAGCTATGCGTGGAGTCAAAGTAGCCTTGCTCAAAGAAGCTGAGCTCTTCAAATTGTGCTGTTCATCTGTAGTACACATAACCGAACAGCATCTAAACTATTCATTTAAATGGAGCCAAGCTGACCATTAACTTAATACCCATCTCCAAGTTCCTTTCGATCAAGCTCCACTTGAACGGTAGTAGAAACTTCAAATGTTGAAGCCCACTTTACAAACTTTTGAGCTTGGCTTTATGGATGGCGACTTCGAACCTCCATGCTAAGCTACATAGATAAAGGCTAATGCCAAGCTAATAAAAAAAAGGTATGTGATTCTTTGTAACATGACAAGTTTAAGCTTCTATGATAGCTTGTAGGGCCATATCAACAATATCTGATGTCGAGCTATCTTCTTCTCCCCAATTGGTTAGCAATAGAAATAAAGTTTCCATTAGCTTGTTATCACAACCACAAAACCATGTTCATGCATATCATAGCCAAGAACAAACAAGGCCAATCATAAGGATGAGTCAAAGCTTGAAAAGGGTGATGGGAAATGTGAGAAAGAATAGAAATAAATGAAGGTAAGCAATCTACGAACATCACTAAAGGATATAACGCACTAGCAGAACTTCCGATAACTTACAACATAGTTCGATATGACATACGAGTTGGTCCGGTGAGGTTGCTCACCACTTGATCTTGCTTAAGAGTTGGGATAAGAGTGAGACGAGAGTAAACAACCAATGTTTATGAAAGGAAAATATCAAGTATATTAATGTTAATATGATGATCTATAGCTACATGTACAATAGGGTATTTATACCTAAGAATTTAGAGCAACTTGCTTAAAAATGGAAAAGACAAAAAGGGTATTGCCCCAAAGAAGTAATGTACAAGGAATACAAAATGATAAAAATGAAAATTTATAGAAAAGCAATGATTACAGCAGTAGATTCTACAGGTGGTCCTAGACACATGGTAGCAATGTATCGGTGGTGCTGTTGAAAGATGTAGACAAAATAGTACGAGTTGGTTAGGTGGTTGACTAGGAGTGTCGAATAGGCGTAAACTTGTTCGAACAGAAGTGATTGAGGATTCATGTAAGACAAATATCTTGGCCTCTCAGTAGTAATTATGCTGAGTAAGTGGTTGGTTCAATCGAGATCGAGCAAGTGCACGAAGTTTGATTGTTGTCAGGGCATTCTTCTACTCCGCACACAATTTTTGAAAGATGCGCGATCATTCGGTAAGGCATATAGAGTTGATCAGTAGTGATGAGTAACTTGGCATCGGTAGGAGTCAGCTCGAGTAGGAAGATTTGTTTTGTTAGTCCCTCTAGTCCTCGGGTTCAGCTGTTAGTTAAAGGCCTAGTAACTTGATTCTTATCACATGCTCCACTCCATAATTGTAGGTTGTAATTGAACATAATGCTTTAAGCATGCCAAGTCATATGCTGGTTACTTGGGCAAAAAGAAGAGATCGAGCTTTGAGCTTTATGCTCACCAAGCTAACCTACAGTAGCTTTACATGCTCATTAAATCCGAGCTATTTTCATATCTAATCCTGAGCTTTACAAGCTATTGTAGTGACAACATTATAACTCGATGCTGACTTAACTCAATAGTAATACTGACCATCAAATATGGGGACTTGTAATATAGCTGAATTTTACTTCTACAAGCTATAATGCTCGGTCTCAATTGTTGAGCTAAAGTGTAAAGCTGAGTTATGGCATTAATTAAGTAGTAGACATGAGGAACATAAGCTAAATGCCAACGTGAATAACTACAAGAATTACCTCTCCCTCAGCATCTAAGGAAAAAAAGGCTATAGGTTCTACAATGGCTACTTGAATTATTGGAAGATCACTTTCCTTGTATCATTCGAAGGACATGCAAGCTTTACTTCATTTTATATATATTAAGATGAACTGCTATATTTGTAAGGGCTTACTGGCTTAGATGCAAAGTGGGCCTTAACCGTGATGTCTTAGTATATGTTAGCTGTAGTAACTAAGTTAGGAATAAGGATATAGTTGCTTACTGAGTAGTCAAGGCTCAATACACAAATTACGTAATGAAGTTTCCTCCAAGTGATATCCTTTTGAGCATTATGCAATATCACCACAAGTTCTAGTTAAGCTCCACTTAATTAAGCTTAACGTACTTACTAAGCAATAATTCTGGTACCCAACGCCAGAGCTACCTCGCTTTGAGCCCTACTCACGCATTAATCTTTATTGAGAAAAGATTAGTAAAACTTCTCTATGATTTGTTCAATCATTTAGTTTTTAAGATATGTGTTTTGCGTTGTATGTTGTGTTGATTTGTTACTAGTATTCACATTTGATTTATTGTTCATAAGCTAATCTATATCTAACTATATGTTGCTTCGAGATTTGAGCTTCAAGAAGTTTAATAATGAAAAGTGTTGACTAATTGACACTTGTCACGATTTATTCAATCCTTTGTAGGCTTAACTTTACCTCCATTATAGATGAGTATAAGAGCCAAAAAATAAACTAGGGCAAAACAAATGCCCTCCATTTTAAGCTTAGGCAAGCATAATTTGCTAACGGGCTACTCCTCTATAACTTTAAGTCTTATGCATTACGAACGACGAGCCAATATAAGTTTAATTACTTTATCAATGGACAGATGATGAGTTGCTTGGAATCACTAAGCCATCAAGTGGTGAAGGATAAAATACTCTAAGTCCTACAACTTGCAAGGACAACAAGTGAATAAGCCTAAAAGTTCTATACATTAACAGGCTAAAGGCCAAGTAGCCTATCTTATGGCTTTACTTAGCACAGATTATACCTGGCTTGGATGACCTGCATATTTTCCTTACCTTTTCGAGCCCATTAGCCTATTTAGGCCTTTTCCCTTTAAGTGCTCCAACCTCTTTAAGCCCTCGCCTTTTCAAGTATCTACAAGTGCTCCGATCACTTCCAACTTTCGCCTCTTTAGGCTTTTGCTTCCTCAAACATTTTGGCCTCTTCAGACTTTAGATTATAAACTTTTCCAAAGCTTTGACGAAATTGATCTCTCTAGATACTCTTTTTGCCGAACTTGTCATTAAAAAGGGTAAGGGCCAAATGTTGATAGTATTTTTTTAATAAAATAGGTTGAAGGCCTAAATTAGTAATATTAAGGTTTGAGTCTAACTTTTAGAGCCCATCCGAGTATACATATCTAGTCATCTATCATAAATACTAGATAAAATCCTCAAGTAAGTTGACTATCTCTTTACTCTTTTACTCTCATTTGCACTTTACGATTTTATTCTCAATGTAAGAGGTCTGACTTAAGTATCAAAATGATCGCACCAAAATATTCTCCAATGCCCTTGTAGCATGACAAGAATTGATTGTTAAGTGTATACTTAGTGGTGTTTTTTTATTTGTGGACTAGCTTATAAAACTATATAAATTTGTTAGGTTGAAACTATCTTTTGAATGCAATATTTGGTAAATTCATGCTCTGAGAGAGCACGTTTTAATTTAATTTATCTACTTAATTATTAAAATATTTCTTAGCTAAAAGGAAATATTTTATAAGATATTTCAAACAATCAAACCTTCTCATGCAAAATCGGATGCATTGCACTTTTTATCCCTGAAACTTTTGCACGCTATTTAACTTTTATTGTTGTAATATAAAATTTATTATTCAAGTGTGATGGGGAATGGAGCTTGAAGGATGATAAGGTCAAGAATGGTGTTGTCACGTGAGATCATAACGATCATTCTTTTGTGCGTGAATAGCATGGAAATGGTAGAACCTCGAGCGTGTTGTAAGAAGCAGAGGTCAGTCTAATGTGGTTTTAGAATAATGACTCCGTGGTTGCTTAAAGCTCTGACTGCAAATTCCATCAGATGGGATATCAAGCATGTGGAAGATGACATTTTAAGCACAAAGCTCAATTTGAGTCTCGTCCTTTAAGCCGATGAAGAGGAAAGTGAATGCTTATACTAGTCGAGTGGCATCTTAAGGAAAGAAAGAGATGTGCTTGTATTATTGGGAATTGGGATCAAAATCCCCCCTCTCCTTCATATAAGGTGTTGTTGGCTGATCATGCCATCACAATGCCTCGTTTCCTACATTCAATCTATCATTAATAGATAATATTATTATATCGCTTGAGATGTAATTTATAATAACTTTTTGTATTTCTTACGAAATAAAGTTTCTTTTTAAACTTTTCTTAAAAATAAAAACGAAAGATATTAATAATCATGTATAGTAATACTAACTACCATTTGGGAGTGGTGGAAAACAAATAATGTATTTTACAATAACAATTAATGTATGTGCTAACTAATATCTTAAAATTCATTTAATATGAATATCATCTTTTATCAAGACAAATTGTATATGATTTTTTTTTTAATTTGCTACTATATGATTAGCAAAACAAAATTCCACACTAGAATAATTAAAATTGAGAAAAAAAATCTTCAAAATGGGAAAAAAGAATTTATGTTACTCACTTCTCAAAGAAAGTTTTGATTTAACAAAGATAAGTTTCTATGTTTAGTGAAATAATTCATACAAAACGGAGAAAAATAAAAAGAAATGAGAGGAAGAGGGGGGAAGAGGAGCATAAGAATATCAATGGCAGTTTGGTCATTTAATGGGCCCCCCGCGTCATCTCTCTCTCTGAGTAGAAAAGGCATAATCGGATCTAGCATTGTAACCCCGGATTGCTCCATTAGAACACCATGACCTAGAGAAGGAGAGAAGAAAGAGAGAAAAACCAAACACACGCACACACGTTGAGACACGGACGGGTGACGGAATCCATAGCATCAACAGCAGAAAATGGAAACTCAAAGGAGCTGAAAATCCACCAAGTAGGAGGTGGTGGTGAAGACCTAGAAGACCAAAATCGGCCAAATCGCCTCCCATAATTATTAAACTGCTACCCACCATCAAAACATCCATGCCACGACCCAGAACAGCAACAAACACTAAACTTGCAGATCCAAATCCAATTCAAACAACAAACCCTAACCCTAGCAAGGACATCCGCTTCCGCGGTGTCCGCAAGCGGCCATGGGGAAGATTCGCTGCCGAGATCCGGGACCCACTCAAGAAGACCCGTGTCTGGCTCGGCACCTTCGACTCTGCCGAGGATGCCGCACGCGCTTATGATGATGCTGCGCGTGCACTCCGAGGTCCCCACGCCAAGACCAATTTCCCACCCGATCCACAACCTAGGGCTTCTCCTATCCTCGCTCAGACCGTCTTTCGTCGGAGGACGACCGCCGGAGGAGGAGGATCTAACAACAATCGCCGCTGCGAGCTGGCCTCTGTGGATGATTTCCCTGTGAATCGTCCCACAAGCAGCAGCCTGAGCAGCACGGTGGAATCCTTCAGCGGGCCTAGAGTTTCGGTCTCGGTTGTGCCTAGGGTTTCGAGGCGGAGGCCCGTGGAGCCACCACCGGCCATTCCAGACGATTGCCGGAGCGATTGTGATTCGTCTTCTTCCGTTGTGGATGACGTGGATGATTGTGTGATACTGACGTCATTTAGGGAAGAGAAATCCCTACCGTTGTTTGATCTGAATCTCCCGCCTCCAATCGACAGTGATGATCTGATCAACACAGATTTATGCCTTTAATTGTCGGCTTTATCTAATTTCGATTTCGAATGTTAATTTTAATTCCTATGTGGAATTAAATTTCACGTCTTTTGTGTTATTTTTGTTAAAACCGGCTTATTACATGGGCTGGAAGACCCAGGAGAAGATTAAGAAGAAATGAGGGTAAAGTTTGTTACTCTGCGGCGGACATCGCATATTGGGTATTCGGGAAAAAAAAAAAAAGAAGAAGTTAATTTGGTAGAGTTTATCATCATCATCATCATCATCATCATCATGTGTAGATTTCTAGATTATGATGTTGTTGGAGGGTTATATTGTCATGAAATGGGGGTTTTTAATTTAAAAAAAGGAAAGAACTTCATGGGTTTGTATGTTGAGAAGTTTGTAATTCTGAAAAATTAGAACTTTATGACAAAGAAACCAATGTGGTCTCCCCCCATAATCTCTCTATTGTACAAAATTTGGCTTACTGATAAATAATTATCAAGCCATGTACCACAGATGCTCTTTTGCTTTGCTGTGTTCTTTCTTCCTCTCTTGTTTTATCATTTATGTTTTGATGGTGTTCAATGTGCGTTGTTGATGTCATATTTCATGTATCCAGATGTTTTATCTTTTCAGGATTCTGAATGTTTTAGAAGATTTTAGGCAACGAGAGAAAATGTGGGTTTTCTGGCTGTTATTTCCGATAGCAGGTTACAACATAAGGGTGTGTTTGTTTTTTGGAAAAGCATTTTTAAGGGCTTTCTTCACAACATTTGCAATTCTTCAAGCATTATAAACAAATATTTTCGATCAGTAATCTCAAAATGTTGCTGAATGGTGTTGTCACTGACGGCTTTTAGCAATTACTAAGGATGGAGAAGTCCATGGAAAATGGAGAGGCTGCTACTATATTACTTCTGTCTTGTACTGTTAAAAGTTGCTAGTTTCTCAAATATATTCTGATAATACTTAACAATTACAAAACTTGAATTATAACTAATATGGAAAGGATTCTGGAAATGTTTTTCATGAAAGAGACGCACCATTGCATCGACTACCTTAGAGGTTTCTGGAGTATAGGCTGGCCACTGCACTGACCAGATACAGCCTGACCAGATACAGCGTGATAGCTGAAATGGGATAATGGGTTTGCTTGTAGATCTTGTGGATGGCGACCATCAAAAGAACTAGATAACGGGATTGCTTTCTGGGTTTCAGCTTACGTTAGGAGGGATATCTTAATTCTTATCCATTGGTTCTTCGGTGCATTATATTCTCTTCATTTAGAAGATGATATGTGTGGTGTTCTCTTCGTTTAGAAGATGACATGTCTGGGATGTGATGTTACCGCTTACCAAAAGATTGCATTTTTTTTCAAAAGAAGGAGGCATCTTTAGGAAAATTGAATGTACTGAGTGAACAAGGAAATGTGCAATTTGCAGACTTTCATCTTTATCTTTTCTTTCCTCCACTCCACCTCCCCACCCACACCACCCTTTTTTTTTTTTTTTTGAATCCTTTTGGAAATGAAATGATTAGGCAAGACCATAATTGTCCTCGTGATTTCCGGTAAATGATTAAAAAGAATGATTTTTATGTACTGTAATGGTCCTCAGTCATTGCATTACTTGCTTTTTACTTTACCTGCAGAGTGCCGAAGGATAAATCATTATGCTTTTTATTGGTATGGTCTGATAGGGGTGGGGCGGTGAGGATTTTAATTGTTAGATAAAAGATCAGATGGAAGCGGGTGTTTTAGGGGTGAGTATGGGCACTATCCCGTGAATATGGTTAACGGATGAAAGCATATGCATTAGGGTTAGATAGGGTTTCTGATACGAACCATTTATTGCACATGGGAAGGGGATACGGAGTATGAGATGAAGTATAGTTTCTTGCACTCGTTTCTTTTCTTTGCTTTTGTATCTGTTTACTCGCAGCTCGAGGACTGCACTGTCACACCACTGTGCATTGCACCACTCTCTAAGATAAGTCTTTCTTTATTTTAAGTCTAGTCGTGCGTGAGTGTAGAGGGTATGCTGGGGCCACAAACTGTCGCCCATGGATTAGTTTTTGCGTGTATGGCTAGGTTTATTTATGTGAATGTGTTAGGTATACAATGTATGATGTCCGAAGGGTATATTTTATAGAGGGATATATACGGGTGTAGTTGGTCGACAATTTTGCCTTTTTACGCCTATATTTAGAACGGCAAGGGATTCAAAAGGAAAGTAACATCTTTAAGATATTTTTACTAATTGGAAAAAGAAGGAAAATGGGAAGGAATGAGTTTAAGAAGGAAAGTTTTTGCTAGATCTCGTGAAAAATATCCCTTCATATTTGAGGAAATTAAGAAGCAATTTGAAAACAGGCCTTTATATAGTAGAGGTTTCTTGGTATTTAAAATTTATATTATGAACTTGGTTCTTTTCCTTTTAATCCTTACCCAATCAAATAAGGGAATTTATTATTCTTTTTCTTTTAAACTTTTGTTCGAAATGATGAAAGGAATTAAAAGGAGAAGTGAAATGATACTTTTGAGAAACAAAATGTAAGGAGAATAGAAATGAGTGGACTCAAGAGAAAAGTTTTTCCTAGATCTCTCAAAAACATTCAATATTTGATGGAATCGATAAGGAGTTAAAAGAAAAATAGTGCTTTATCATTGAGATGAGAGTATACGTTTGAACATGCTAGCAGAGGTTTTGGGCCTCCTGTTGAATTGTAATTGTTGCCTTATATCTCTTGCTAGTAGAAGTTTTGGGCCTCTTGGGCTCTATAGGCCTCATTCAAGAGGCTTAGGTAGTTAAGGGAGCTCCCTACAAGGCATACATGTGTGAGTTATTATGTCAATAGGTTATTTAATGTGATCATTTTGATATTTAAGTTAATAGAAAAGAGAAAAAAGGTTGAGCTCAATCAAGAGTATGTTTATAAGGTGATCTTTTTATCTTTAGACATGGATTGTGGTTTTAAATTTTAGGGACCCAAAGGAGGGTATTTATAGGATATAACTCTAATCTTGTGGCATTGGAATTTAGGAAGTTAACAAGATTTTTTGTCATCCGTAGAGGAAATAATTGCTTAAGCCTTATGATTGTTTGTATGAGGCCATACAGTTAGGCCATACTAGTTAGTATGAGACAAGACACTAGTTGTCGCATCTTATTAATGTAAGTTTTGTCTAGGTAGGTAAGGAGTAGCTCATTAAGGAGTCATGTCCTAGAGATTGTGCCTCAACCTTTATGGATGGGTGGCTTATGTTTCATTGATCTTAGGCTAGGCATGAGGTAGGACTGTTCAATCAAGAAGGGACTGTTTAAGATGGTGATGTAGTGGCATCCCTTAAAGTTTTGGTTAGTTTATCAATTGGTTAGCCCAGTAGCGGCTACTTGGTTGTGTAGGTCGGGCTTATATGCGATTCTTGTTTGTTGGGAGTTAGCTTTAAGCTATTTTGGTCTTGAGCCTTGGGCTTTGTCCATTAGCTAATATCAATAGTAGTGACTTCGGGTTAAGTGTATTTGTTCACCGGTTTCCTAAAAAAGTGATAAATTTTGTTTAGCGTTTCTTATCCTGAAAGTTTGGTTTTGATTTATTTGCTCGAGGACAAGCAAATGCTTAAGTGTGTGGAAATTTGATAACTCTGATTTTAAACATATTTTACATGGTGATTTTATAATATTTTCCTTACATTTTTTGTTTTCTTTAAAGAAATTGATACTTAATTAAGTAAAATTTTGATTTCAAGGTTTGAACGCGTTCTAGGATGGAAAACGAAGAAAATGAATCAAGTTTCACTCAATTCGGAGTTCAAATGAAGAAGTTATGAAGTTTTGAAGTTTTGAAGTTATATAGTCTAGGACATGGCCATGTCCCCAGGCTGTGTCCATCCAGAAAAATTTGCCATGTGCAGAAAGTTACAGGACCTGGGGACAAGGCCATGTCCCAGGCCGTGTCTGGTAACGAAAACAGAATCCTTATAATACATATATAAAAGGATATATGAGGGTTTAGACACAAGAGAGACATTAGAGAAACGAACAAGACACGAGAGAAGATAAGAGACTTGAGGAGAAAGAGAAGAAAAAGGCGAGAGCAACACTAACTTCAAGATTAGAGAGATTGTTCATCAATTAAAGGGGTTTTTCATGTTTTATTCTATATTTTTTATGGAACTCATTTTTAGATTTATTATGATAGCTTAGAATTTATGTATTTAGGATTATGGAACCTTTGGTTTCATGTGACTTTTGGGTTGATTTATAAATTTCAATAAAGTTTCTATCTTTTCTTGATTCAATTATGTTGTTTAATTGTTGATTGATAATTCTAGAGTATCAATATATGATATTATGCATGATGATTAAGAAATTGCATGTGTAATTAGATCTTAGCATAATTGGAGAGAATTACATGTACATTTAGAGATAAGATATATGTTTCTTTCGGAAAATTAATTTTTTGTGTGGGAATTCATTATACATTAATGCAATTCTAAGTTATATTACTAAGTGAAGAGATTCTGGTAAATAATTTAGGAGTAGGGTTAATATGCTTGAGAAAGATATTAGCTTTAATTGTGAATCCCTCCGGTCAAGAATAATAGAAACTATATTGAATATATTTTAAGCGATCACATGTTAAACACTAGGGGAAATAATTCCTAAATACGTTATTAATTTCTTGAAGTCGTTCGTAGTTTTATTTCTTTCTAATTTGCTTAATCAAGTTTCATAATTAGTTTAGATGGTTAATTTCAGTATTTTTAATTCATTCAACTCATTACAATTTTCTGGTTAGATAATAGAGCTAAGGTTAATATTAGTACTCGAAATCTCTGAGGGATCGACTCGGACTCACATCCGCTATATTAAAATTAATAGGTGCACTTGCCTTATATCAAGCTTTTGGCATCGTTGTCGAGGATTTTCGATATTAAGAACGCTAGTTGCTTTATTACTTTGACCATTTTTTCTTTATTTTCTTTTGTTTTCATTGTTTATTTTTATTACCTAGAACTGCAATTGATTTTATATTTCTTGCCCTTGTAGTGCACGACCCGAAGCAACTCGGAAGATTTGGTAGAACTTGATCCTGAAATTGAGAGAACTGCCCTTCAAAATTTGAGATCGCGACCTAGACAAATTGTGGCGACCATAGACGACGAGTCAATCGTTGAAATCAAGGAAGAAGGTCAAGAGGCCAACACTCAATTCATCGAGCAAGAAGATCCACTACACATGGCTAACAATGGGAATGAAGCAAATCGGACCATGTCCGACTATTCAAGGCCTATACTTATTGGAGCTGACTCTAGCATCGCAAGGCCAACCGTCGCAGCTAATAATTTCCAAATTGCACCTAACATCATACAAATGATGCAACAATATGTTCAGTTTGACGGTCTCCAAGATGAAGATCCTAATACCCACATCTCTAGTTTTCTAAAGATTTGTGATACATTTAAAATCAACAAAGCCACGGATGATGCCATCCGACTGCGGCTATTTCCTTTCTCCTTGAGGGGTAGAGCAAAACAGTGGTTGAATTCCTTACCAAGAAATTCAATCACAACCTGGAATTAATTAGTAGAGAAATTTTTGGAGAAGTATTTCTATTAGAATATTTTAGGAATATCTATTAATTATGTAAAGAGTATATTTAGGATATTTTTTATGTTTAGGATATTTTCTATGTTTGGAAGGTATTAGAATATTTTAGGATCTGTAAATATCTGTCAATTGTGTAAAGAGTATATTTAGGATATTTATTTTTTATGTTTAGAAGCTTGGTTAGTGCGTCTATGTTGTATATATATTGGCTCTTTTTGGCCTGTGATATGAATATACACACACAAAAATTTTCTTCTCAAAATTTTATATGGTATCAGAGCCTGGTTAAAAAAAAAAAACGCTATGACTAGCGAGGGAAAGAAACCAGCCTCCCCTTATCTATTGACTTCGAGTGATAATCCTGATAGTATAATTACGTAGGTGCAATTAAAAGGAGACAATTATGATGAATGGGCTCGAGCGATGCGAACGTTATTGAGTGCTAAGAAGAAATTCAGATTTATTGATGGAACGATTAATCAACTTGCTAATGATTCCACTGAATTAGAGGATTGGTGGACTGTAAATTCAATGTTGGTTTCATGGATGCTCAACACAATCGAGCCAACACTACGATCTACCATAACATATATGGAGATTGCAAAGGATTTATGGGAAGATATCAAAGAGCGATTCTCTATCGCTAATGGACCTCGTGTTCAGCAGATCAAGGCAGAACTTGCTAACTGCAAACAGAGAGATATGTCGATTGTGACTTATTATAGGAAATTGAAACAACTCTGGGAAGAGCTTGTGAATTATGAGCAAATTCCCATTTGCTGTTGTAGAAGATGCAATTGTAATATTGCAGCTGAACTTGACAAGAAACAAGAAGAAGAGAGGCTTCATCAGTTTTTGATGAGGTTGGAAGATGCATTATATGGAGCAGTTCATTCCAATATTTTGAGCACAGAACCATTGCCAAACTTGAATAAAGCATACTCGTTAGTGTACCAAGAAGAACGTGTTAGAAACATCTCACGAAGTGTAAGCCCCAAAGTTCAGTCAAATAACCGTAGGATTGAACTTAGAACCCAAGGTTTAGGGCGATCGGTTAAAAGATCCGATCAAACCCAAATTATAAACTATTGAGAGAAATATTAGTAAAAATGACCCCGTAAATGTAAATTTAAGAAAATAAGTAATAAAATAGGAGACTATAAAATTTTCAAATTTTAAGCATAATAATTACTAATTACCAAAAAGGCAAAAAGTGTAATCTACTAACTAACAAATTACTAGAGATAAATTATATGTATACTAAAAATAATAGAATGACCTAAATAATATTTAAGAATATTTATTTGTACTATATATGAATTTACATGTAAGTATAAATACGCGTAATTGCTTAAAATACGCGAAATGTGCTAAAATAATACTAAATGCTTAAAGAAAATTCATAATTAATTAAAGAAAAATCAAGAAAAATCATGAATCATCCAGAATTGGGTCGTGGCAGCTGGGAAAAATAAGAAAAAATTCGGCCAATTAAATTAAGATAACATAAAAGCCAAAAAATATGGGATAAGACAATTGTCTTGTCCCATTTAATGCACAATAAATTCCACAAAGCTCTATAAATAGTAGGAAAAATTACAGAGCTCATTTGAATAGATACAAATCAGAGAAAATTAGAGAGAGTTGAAAATTCGAGAGAAAATCCAGAAAATAAAAAAAAATAAGAAAAACTGTGTAGTTAAGGATTTTAAAGGGAACCCACACCAGACGAGGAGCTGGGAGTGGACGGCCACCACCACCACACTGTGGTGGCAGCGCTCAGGCCGGCCGACAAGGCCACGGCGGCCCGCGGTGGCCGGAGCCACCCAAATCGGTGAGTCCGATTTCTAGCCCGAATCTTGTGTAATTTTGTAAAAATAGTAAATATATTTAGAAAATTATGAATTTTGTTATTCTGGGATATTTTTGTATGTAGTTTGTAGGAAAAATATTATTTTGATGAAATTATGTTCTGTAATATATAGTCCTTAAGAAATCGTGCAAAACCGAGCATGTTTCGGTTTAGAAATAAATGACCTTAAGAGTGTAGTTTCAAGCCCAAAATTTTTGTGTAGATTAATTAGATGATATAGAACAGTGCTATGAAGCCCGTTTTCAAAAATTATTTTTCTAAATTTTTAGATAATTTTTAGGCCCTAAAATGAGGCATAAAATGAGTAATTTGGAGTTAATTAGGTGATTAGAATATTAATTACTGACTTAGTGAATAAGTAGATGTTTTAGGATGTTGAAATCTGATGGTGTATGATACTTGTAGGATTTAGGATGTTAGATGTAATTATTAGGTTAATTATGTAGTAAATGAGTAATAGGAAAAATAGTTAATTTTGTAAATTAGGGAAATTTGGAGTAAAATCTGATTTAGGATGGACTTAGACATTTTGAAATAATAATTGCTGTTTAGAGATGGTAATTAAGGTAATAGAAATATTAGAAATGCATTATGTGCATAATATGCAATAATGCATAATGTGTAATTTTTGAAAATATAATAAATAGAAAATATTAGGATAAAAATTGATATTATATAAATAATAGGGATATATAATAAATCTGATAAGAAACTTGAATTTATGTAATTATATGAAAAATGTAAAAATTTCTCACATTAGGAGTAAATTCGGTACACAAATAGGAATAAAATACTAATTAGAGGTAATAATGGTATTTAAGAGATCGAGAAGTAATATGATTAATTTCACATTATGGGTTGAAACAGATTTCTAGGGTTGGAATCTAAAACATTACTTAGAAATCGAACTAAAAACCTAATTTAGAAATCGATGCAAAAACCGAACCTGAACCTAACCCCAAACCTAGAATAATTGTAAAAGACTTAATACCTAGATAATTAGGCATATTGAACCTTAAACAAAACCTAACAATAAGTGTTGTAGGATAAAATGAACTTATAGTATTTATATGGAAAGCTGAAACCACGTTCGTGTTATAGGGATGATCGACAATGGCCTGAGCAAATCGGACCTTGAGAGAGTAAGCGAGGAGTCGAGGTAAGTTGGGATTAATACGATGCTGTATTTTGGAGGCTTAAGATTATGCTTGGTTGTGCTTGTTAGATAGTTGAATGTGTGCATGTGCTTGATTATGGGTGATGCTATGATTCTGTTTGTTTCTTTGGCACATATTGTATGAATTATATGTAATGATTGATCACCCTAAATTGGACTTAATCAAATATACGACCAGTAATCATAATCAAACATGCATGGCAACCCGTTAGGTGAACTTAGGACTCTCCGGCCAAATACCGACCCCTTCGGAAGGGATAGCGCAAGATTGCAAAATGGTCCCTTCTTCATCCTCAGTCGAACTAAGTGACAGGAGAGGAGGTTGCGGCGAGGGTGAAGGCAGTGGTTCGAAGGTAGTCGCGAGAGGAGCAAGGTCTCCATTACACAAGCCTGGGTTTGGTCGTGAGCTGCTGCATTAAGGGCAACTCCTCAACCTGGATTAGAGCGGGCGCAATTTCTCTAATCTCACGACGGGTCGGACAACGTCGTGCGATGGCATTTGCTTGCACATGCATTGCATCTAATAAGTGATTGAAAACCTTGTTGTGTTTCTGGTATAGTTTTAAGTCCTCCGTCTTAACTTACTGAGCTGTGGTTGCTCACATCCCTATAGACATCGTGCAGGTGCTGGCCAAGAAGCGGCAACAACTACTCTAAAGCTAGCAACTGCTGGATCCTGGGGAGTGAGGAAAAACATGTGAAGAATAAACATATATTTTTAAGGTTTAAGCTTTTACTTTAGAACTTTTCATTTTTGAATAATGTAATAACTAGGAAATATATTACGGAGAAATATTGTAAACCTTAATTACAATAATTGTATCATAATATATATATATCTTTCCTCACTTTCTTAGATAAATGATTTATTTAAATTACAAACTGTTTCCTTCAAAGCGGGTTAGTCGTTGACGCCTTGTGTAGATCAGGTCTAAGATAGCGGTTGTAAGGCCAACTTCTATCTTAGGATGGTTTACACGGCGGGGGCTGTTGCGACTCTGCCGCTTCGGGGCGTGACACGGGGGAAGGAGGAACATGGAGAAGTTGTGAGTTTTGCAGTGCAGACTAATAGAGGAGGGCGAAAGTATAAAACAGAAGTGAAAGACAAATCTGCCATTTGCTCACATTGCAAACGAGAGGGACATGATTCTGAAACTTGTTTTCAACTCATTGGATATCTGGAATGGTGGGGTGACCGACTCAAAGGGGCTAGACGTGGACGAGGGGGATAGAGTGCAGGGCGTGGGCAAAGTAATACGCCAAAGGTGAATACAGCCCATGTAATTGGGCAGCCATCATCATCAATGGAAGCAACGGAAGAAAATACAGCTTCTGGGACCTTGATAGTAGAACAATGGTTATTCTTTCTCAATTTGTTAAACACGTGCAAATCGGGTACTAGTAAGCAGATGAATGGTAACGATAATCTGAATTGAATTATTGATTCCGGTGCTTCACAACATATGACAGGTACTTTAGAATGTTTAACAAATTTGAAAGAAATTATGACATGTTCAATTGGATTACCTAATGGAGAGCAGGTGATGGCATTGAAGGAGGGATCAGTTTGCTTGGGAAAACATATCAAACTAGACAATGTTCTCTATGTTCTAAATTTGAATTGTAATTTGATATTTGTGTCGCAATTGCTTGATGGCTCTAATTATAATGTCCAATTTACTGATAAAATTTGTGTTATACAGGACCGTACCTCGAGAATGGTGATTGGAGCCGGTGAACAGTGCAAGGGACTTTATTATTTGAAGTCAGCAGTATTAGTCCAAGCATGCAAGACAAGCCATGTAGATTCTTTTAAATTATGGCATAGGAGGATGGGGCATCCGTCTGCAAAAATTGTAGAATCTCTTCCTCAAGTTGAATTTAGTAATAGTTCAGTAAAAAATAAACCATGTGACATTTGTTTGAGAGCTAAACACACGAGAGAAGTTTTTGTTTCTAGTGACACTAAAGCAAATGAAATTTTTGAATTAATTCATTGTGATTTGTGGGGACCTTATTGTGTTAATGCTTCTTGTGGGGCCTCGTATTTCTTTACCATTGTTGATGATTTTTCTAGGGGTGTATGGATATATTTGTTAACTGAAAAAACAAAAGTGGAACTTGTCATGTGTAATTTCTTTGCCATGGCTAAAAGACAATTTCAAAAAGATGTGAAGATAGTTAGAAGTGATAATGGGACTGAATTTGCTTTCTTGCATAACTATTTTTCTGAAAATGGAATTTTACATCAGACCTCATGTGTAGGAACACCTCAACAAAATGGACGTGTTGAGAGGAAACATCGTCATATTTTAAATGTGGCTAGAGCTTTAAGATTTCAAGCTAATCTTCCCATCAAATTTTGGGGAGAATGTGTTCTAACGGTTGTATATTTGATCAATTGGACTCCTTCTAAGTTATTAGGAGGAAAGACTCCTTATGAGATATTGTTTGGTAAATCTTCTAGTTATAATCACATTCGAACTTTTGGGTGCCTGTGTTATGCTCGGAACTTAAATAGGGAAAAAGACAAGTTTGCTAGCAGGAGTCAACGTTGTTTATTTGTAGGATATCCTTTCGGAAAAAAAAGGTGGAAAGTTTATGATCTTGATATAAGAAAATATTTTGTATCCAGGGATGTTGTGTTCTCTGAATCTGAATTTCCATATGCTGATAAGGAAGGTGTGCAACCAGATCTTGTACAAGATGCTTCTTTCGATATCACCAATCATTTTAATGGTGAATTGAATGGGAAGACGAAAGTGAGGTACCTGAGAATTCGACTGTGACTCAAAGTGATAATAACGACAGGGGAGGTATCATTGAAATCTTGGGTGAATCTGTTCCAGAACAACTTGGACGGGGTCATAGAACAAAAGAAGCTTCTACTCGGCTGCGAGATTTTGTGACATATATTGCACAACAAATAAGTCCCTCTGCATGTTCCTCCAATCTAATTTCGTTCACAGGTACCTCCTATCCTATAGCACATTATGTAAATTGTGACAAATTTTCTTCACAACATCGTTCTTTCTTAGCAGCTATGACAGCCGAAAAGGAGCCTGTTTCTTATATTCATGCCATCAAACACATTCGATGGAAAGAAGCTATGATGAAAGAAATTGAGGCACTTGAGGCTAATGGGACATGGACTGTAAAAGATTTGCCACAGGGAAAGCAAGTTATAGGCAGTAAATGGGTTTACAAGATCAAATATAACTCAGATGGTTCGGTTGAACGTTATAAAGCTCGATTGGTAATTCTTGGCAATAATCAGATTGAAGGAATTAACTACAATGAGACCTTCGCTCCTATTGCAAAAATGGTTACTGTACGTACTTTTCTTTTAGTGGCAGCAACAAAGGGATGGGAACTCCATCAAATGGATGTTCATAATGCATTCTTGCATGGACATTTAAAAGAAGAGGTGTACATGAAGATGCCACTTGGGTTCTCTACTCAACAGCTTAGCAAAGTTTGTCGATTACGTAAATCACTTTATGGGTTACGATAGGCCCCCCGATGTTGGTTTTCCAAATTGACAACTGCATTAAAGCGGTATGGATTTCTTCAATCTCAATTTGATTGTTCATTGTTTACTTTAAATCGAGACAAGATACATTTGAGTATACTGATGTATGTAGATGATTTTGTTATTGTGGGGAATAATGAAGTTGCCATTCAGAAGTTTAAAGATTATTTATACCACTGCTTCCACATGAAAGATTTGGGAACATTGAAGTATTTTTTAGGCGTAGAGGTGGCTCGGAATCAAGAAGGAATTTTTCTTTGCCAACGCAAATATGCTTTGGATATTATCAGTGAAGCTAGATTATTGGGTGCTAAACCATCTGGTTTTCCCATTGAACAAAATCATCATTTAGCCTTAGCAGAAAATGCATTGTTGGCAGATTCAGAGAAGTATCGGAGATTGGTAGGAAGACAGATTTATTTGACTCTTACTCGACCTGAGTTGTCCTACTGTGTTCATATTTTGGCACAATTTATGCATCAACCAAGGGAAGCTCATTGGGAAGCAGCTTTGCGCGTGGTTCGTTATTTAAAGGGCAGTCCTGGACAAGGAATACTTTTACAAGCTGATAGTGATCTTCAGTTGTATGCTTATTGTGATTCTGATTGGGGGAGTTTTCCTTTAACTTGACGATCTCTTACTGGATATTTTGTTATGTTAGGGACTTCTCCCATTTCTTGGAAGACTAAAAAGCAACATATAGTGTCGAGATCCTCTGCTGAAGTAGAATATCGTTCCATGGCTACCACTGTGTGTGAACTGAAATGGTTAAAGGGTCTTTTGCTGTCTCTCAGTGTTGTACACTCTCATCCTATGCTGTTGTATTGTGATAGTCAAGCAGCTTTATACATTAGTGTAAATCTCGTGTTTCATGAGCGCACAAAGCACATTGAAATTGATTGTCATTTTATTCGTGATGAGATTCAACATGGACATGTTCAGACTGCTTATGTACATAGCTCTGAGCAACTTGCTGATATTTTTACTGAGGCATTGGGGATACAGCAGTTTGGGTATCTTCTACGCAAGTTGGGGGTTTGCAATCTTCACGCACCAACTTGAGGGGAGGTATCAGAATATTTTAGGAATATCTGTCAATTATGTAAAGAGTATATTTAGGATATTTTTTATGTTTAGGATATTTTCTATGTTTAGAAGGTATTAGAATATTTTAGGATCTGTAAATATCTGTCAATTGTGTAAAGAGTATATTTAGGATATTTGTTTTCTATGTTTAGAAGCTTGGTTAGTGCGTCTATGTTGTATATATATTGGCCCTCTTTGGCTTGTGATATGAATATACACACACATAAATTTTCTTCTCAAAAGTTTATAATTTCCTACCTACAAAGATTGCTAAACTTCGAAATGATATTTCTTGTTTTGCTCAATTGGAAGCGGAGACACTATATGACACTTGGGAGCAGTTTAAGGACTTGCTCAGGAGGTGCCCATATCATGGCCTCCTACTATGGATGCAGATTCAGACCTTCTATAATGGTCTCAATTTATCTACGAGATAGATGATTGATGCATCCGCAAGAGGTACTTTGAACACAAAGACACTTGAGCAAGCACAAAACCTGATTGAAGGAATAGCGATGAACAATTATCAGTGGGAAACCACTAGAGCCAAGAAAAAGGCCATAGGAATTTTTGAGGTAGACTTGCCCACTGCTCTGGCAGCCAAGGTGGACCTGTTGAGTAAGAAGATTGATGCACTCTCTGTTGGCCCTTAACAAGTGCAATCAGATGTAAGTGATTTTGGTATGCAGGGGTATGGAGCACAAGAACAACTGGAACAGGTAGATTATCTAGAAAATCCACCTAAGTAACAAAATAACCCCTACAGCAACACTTACAATCTAGGATGGAGGAATCACCCCAATTTCTCATGGAGAAATCAAAACCAAGGCCAGCAGAAGACTAACTTTGGCTCACCTGGATTTCAAAGACTATTCCCACCTCCTCTCCCTCAAGAAAAGAAGTCCAGTGTGGAAAAACTTCTCACAAAATACATTCAAGGCAATGAGGCTCGCTTATCCAACATTGAATCCTCGCTGAGGAATCAAGAGGCTTCAAATCGCAACCTTGAGAACCAAATTGGTCAACTTGCGAAGCTAATCTCTGAAAGACCGCAGGGAACGCTACCGGGAAATACAGAACCCAAATATAAAGGAACATGTTAAGGCAGTGACACTTCGAAATGGGAAGGAGTTGTATGCTGAGAGGAAGGTTAGCGAGGAGACTAGCAAGAGCAAGGAGGGGACGAAAGCAACGGAAGATGTAGAGTCATCAAAAGTGAAGGAATATCAACCACCTATCCCATATCTCCAAAGACTCAAGAAAGATCGCAATGACCAACAATTCAGTAAGTTCCTTGACCTCTTTAAACAACTGCATATTAACTTACCTCTTGTTGATGCCCTGTCACAGATGCTGAAGTACGCTAAGTTCTTGAAAGATTTGTTATCCAACTAGGGGAAGCTTGAGGAGCTTTCTACAGTCATCTTGGATGAAAATTGTTCAGCGTTTGTGCAAAACAAGTTGCCCAAGAAGCTAAAAGACCCAGGAAGTTTTATAATTCCTTGTCATATTGGTAATCTGTTAATTGACAAAGCTTTAGCTGATTTGGGTGCTAGCATTAATTTAATGCCTTATAAATTTTTTAAGAAACTAAGATTAGGGGAACCTAAGCCCACACGTATGAGTTTGCAATTAGCTGATAGATCTGTGACGTATCTTAGAGGTATATTTGAGGATGTATTAGTCTAAGTGGGTAAATTCATTTTTCCAGTTGATTTTGTGATATTGGATATGGATGAAGTTTTGAGTTACCTCTTATCCTAGGTAGACCATTCTTAGCTACCGCTAGGGCTATCATTGATGTTAATGGTGGCAAGCTCATTCTTCGAGTAGGAGATGAAGAGATCATGTTTAAAATTTCAGAGGCTATGAAAAAGTCTGTCGATCAGGATGATACTTGCTACCTTCTAAATTTATTGACACTTTTGTTTCAAGTTATATGCAGGAAGTTCTTCTTAAGGATCCGTTGGAGAGTTGCTTGCAATTAGGCATGGAGGAAGCTTCGGAAGATTTTGTCAAATCCGAGGCGGTAGCCAACTGGAGGCAAATAAACCTATCTCTTTTGAGAAAGGGTTTGAAGAGTTTGAAAAAAGGAAGGAAGCATAGTTAAAACCTTCGATTGAGGAGCTACCAGTATTGAAGCTAAAGCAATTACCTGACTACTTGGAATATGCCTTCTTAGAGAAGGATTCCAAATTACCGGTAATTATAGCATCCAATTTGGAAAAAGAACAAAGAGAAAGGTTGCTGAAAGTACTCAAGGAGCATAAGAGGGCCATTGCTTGGAAAATATCCGATATTCGAGGTATTAATTCCTCCTTTTGTACTCATAAGATTTTAATGGAAGAAAACCACAAGCCCGTTGTGTAGCCCCAGAAACGCTTGAATCCAAACATGAAAGAGGTAGTCAAAAAGGAAGTTATTAAACTCCTTAATGCAGGTATGATATATCCTATCTCTGATAGTTCATAGGTGAGTTCCGTGCAAGTAGTTCCAAAAAAAAAAAGTGGGATGACAGTAGTCCCTAATGAAAAGAATGAATTGATCCCAATGAGAATGGTAACAGGTTGGCGTGTATGTATCGATTATCGAAAGTTAAACGATGCTACACGTAAGGACCATTTCCCTTTACCTTTTATTGATCAAATGATAGAACGACTAGCTGGACATATGTTTTATTGTTTTCTGGATGGCTTATCTGGTTATTTTTAGATACCTGTTGCATCGGAAGATCAAGAGAAGACCACTTTCACTTGTCCTTATGGCACCTTTGCTTATCGCAGAATGCCTTTTGGTCTTTGCAATGCACCGGCTACATTCCAGCAATGTATGTTAGCTATTTTTGATGATTTGATTGAGGAGATAATGGAGGTATTTATGGATGATTTTTTAGTTTTTGGCAACTCATTTGACCTTTGTTTGGATAATTTGGACAGGGTACTTACCAGGTGTGAAGAGACCAATCTTGTCTTCAACTGGGAGAAGTGCCACTTCATGGTACAAGAGGGTATTGTGCTGGGCCATAAGATCTCTTATCGAGGAATTGAGGTGGATACTACCAAAGTGGATGCAATTGCAAGACTCCCATCCCCAACTTCGGTTAAGGCCATAAGAAGCTTTTTAGGACATGCAAGTTTTTACAGGCAATTTATCAAGGATTTCTTGAAAATTGCCCGCCCTTTGACTAAGCTATTAGAGAAGGATGTGCCTTATGTTTTCTCTCAAGAGTGTTTGAAAGCTTTCAATATCCTTAAAGAGAAACTTACCAATGCTCCAATCATGGTAGTACCTGATTGGGCACTCCCCTTTGAGCTTATGTGTGATGCAAGTGATCACGCAGTTGGGGCAGTGCTAGGACAAAGGCGAGACAAGCACTTTCAACCAATTCATTATGCTAGCAAAACTCTTACGAATGCTCAGGAGAACTACATTACTATAGAAAAAGAGTTGCTAGCAGTTGTTTTTGCCTTTGATAAGTTTTGCTCTTATTTGCTTCTATCTAAGGTGATTGTTTATACTGATCATTCTGCCCTTAGGTACTTGTTAGCAAAACCGGATGCAAAAGATGTAGAGATCAAAGATAAAAAAGGCACTGAGAATTTAGCAACAGATCACCTATCTCGATTGGAGAATCCAAACTTGGAAATGCTCGACGAGAACAAGATCAAGGATGAATTCCCTAAGGAGCGACTTTATGCCATCGCCTAGGTAAGTGATATGGAAATTCCTTGGTTCGTAGATATTGCTAATTTTTTAGCTGCTAGGATTATATCGAATGGACTTCAACACCAGCAAAAGAAGAAATTCTTTTCTGATGTGAAACATTATTTTTGGGATGATCCTTACCCGTTTAAAGTATGTGCAGATCATGTCATTCGAAGGTGTGTACCACACCTCGAAGGTTGGCGAATTTTGAGCCACTGTCATTCGGGGCCTACGGGTAGGCATCATAGTGCCAATAGGACAGCTCATAAGGTCCTAGAGATAGGATTTTATTGGCTTACCTTATTCAAAGATGCCCAGAGATATGTTGAGAGTTGTGATCGTTGCCAATGAGTGGGGAATATATCCCGTAGGGATGAAATGTCACAAAACCCCATCATCAAGGTTGAGGTATTTGATGTGTGGGGGATCGATTTCATGGGTTCTTTTCCGAACTCTAATAGAAACAAATATATCCTAGTAGCTATTGACTATGTCTTTAAGTGGGTGGAAGCTAAAGCCCTACCTACTAATGATGCTAGGGTAGTAAAAAAATTCTTGAAAGGCCTATTTTCTCGATTTGGCACCCCTAGAACAATTATAAGTGATAGGGGAACATACTTTTGCAATGCTCAACTCGACCAAGTACTGAAACGTTATGGCGTTACACATAGGATAGCCACCCCGTACCACCCCTAAAGTAGTGGCCAAGTGGAAGTTGCCAATCGCGACCTTAAGCGAATTCTTGAAAAAACCATAGAGTATCATAGGAAGGATTGGTCAGAAAAGCTGGATGATGCTCTATGGGCATATAGAACCGCCTACAAAACACCACTTGGGACCACACCCTACCGACTTGTATATGGTAAGACTTGTCATTTACCGGTAGAGATAGAGCATAAGGCTTATTGGGCAATTAAGAGTGCTAATGTTGATTTTGAGCGTGCAGGTTCTTACAGGAAACTTCAACTGAACGAGCTAGAGGAATGGTGAGCGAATGAATATCAGAACTCCAAATTATACAAAGAAAGGGCCAAAAAGTATCATGATCAGCGAATCAAACAAGGTCGACAATTTAAAGAAGGTGATCATGTTCTTTTGTATAATTCCCGCCTTCGTTTATTCCCAAGTAAGTTGAAATCCAGGTGGTCTAGACCATTTATAATTACACGAGTTTTCCCGTATGGGACTGTTGAAGTTACACACCCGGAGAAAGGTACATTTAAGGTAAATGGGCAACGGAAGTGGAAACATAGAGTATGTTGGACGAGAGGAGTTTTACCTCCATCCAACAGAACTAACATGAGAAGACGTATCCCGTCGAGCTAAAGACGTATCCCGTCGAGCGACGTTAACTAAAGCGCTTCTTAGGAGGCAACCCATGTCTAACTTTGTTTATTCTTCACTTCTTTCAGTTTATTTTCCTTTTATCTAACTCTGCTTTGTTTCTTTTCTTTTTCTTTCAATTTTTCGCCATAGTCTTTTCCATTTTAGTTTTATTGTTGCTTTTTCTCTTTAGTTTTATTATTATTTTTTATTTCTTTAAGTTTCCTTTATCTTTAAATTAAATTAAAAAAAAAAAGGGAAAAAAAGGTTACACGGGCGAGGGACACAGTCGTGTTCCAGCCCGTGTCCATCCACGCCTTCAAACTGTCCACCCATAGAAAGTTACACGGACGTAGGACACGGTCGTGTCCTAGCCCGTGTGCGCCCAGAATTCCCACACGTGCGCAGAGAGTTACACAAGCGTGGGACACGGTTGTGTCCCAGCCCGTGTGCGCCCAGAATTCCCACACGTGCACAGAGAGTTACACAGGCGTGGGGTACGGTTGTGTCTCAGCCCGTATGCATCCAGACTTCACATAGAAAGTTATACGGGCGTGGGACAAGGTCGTGTCCCAGCCCGTGTCCGTCTAGTTTATATCCACGGGAACAGAAAGTTACATAGGCATGGGACACGGTCGTGTCCCAGCCCGTGTCCGTCCAAACTCCATACGATACACACAGAATGTTACACGGGCAAGGGTTTCGGTCGTATCCCAACCCATGTCGACCCATACTTACACGATTTTGCACACGCCCGGTTTATTTAAACTCAACATACCTTCTCACACATTCACAATCAAACATATCTCTCTCATGTTCTCTCTTATTCTCCTTCTTCTCTCCACAATTCTTGCATTCCGCATTTTGATCCAAGTAAGTTTCCTAATTGATTTTGTTCTCTCTTCCTCATGATTAGGCAGTTTGGTTATTTGTAATTTTACTCTTGTGTGTACCGGTTTTTCCATTTAGCCTACAGATTTCTTTTGATTATTCCTAAACGCCATGCATCATTGCTCTGAGTTTCTTGATCTTACATGCAATAATGCTGCCTCATCTAGTTAGATTTCATTGTGCTCTCTCAATTCCGAATGTTATTGGCTAATTTGCTCATCCTTATTTATTCATGCTAGTTAGGGTTAGCAATAGGAGAAAATAATTCTGGGTCATTTAGCGTCTTTTATATGTTGGGACGCCTGTGTTTCAACGTTAATTATAATATAGTAGACTTAGTTGGATGCGTTTACCATTTATTTCGTTTCCACCAACTAGTTTTCTAGCTGTACTCCACATGTTTGTTTAAATGCCCCAATGAGAATTCTGTTCACATTCTTTACTATTGCTTTTATTTTCCTCTGCCTTCTTCAACTATGTGCGATACGGATGTGCGTGTTTGATTTGGATTGTTGATTCTTTTTAGGTATTCAAATGGCGAATCGAGCTAAGCTTACCATTCGCCGGAAATCAAAATTTGCAGCATCCTCTTCATCACAATCAAGAGCAATAGTTGAACCACTAGCTACTCTTCCCCCAATGGAGCACCCAATGCTCCAATTTAAGGAAGACTACCAAGTGCAACGATATCAATTACTTCAGAATAAGCCCTTTAGCGAGACCCTTCGGCTGGACTAGGATGTTCTCGCTCAATTAGAGCTCACCACAGAAATGAAGGAGCTCTTGGATGGTACCATTGGGAGCGCTTATTATCCTTTGAAGCTCCAATTTATAAAGAGTTGACTTTGGAGTTCTTGTGCACTTATAAACTTAATAAAGAAAGTGCTACTAGCATAGGCCCAAACTGCAAATTACACTTCACCTTGAGTGGCCATCCATTCCACATGTCCATTGCTCAACTGGGCAGATATCTTGGTTTATATGAAGAGAGATATACACGGACGGACGAATTCCAACGTCTCTCGTGTCATTTTCCTCGTGGCATCACAGCAGGGTCGTTTTGGAATGAGATTACTGTTGGCGATGCCTATGATCCAGCTAGAAGTAAGGCCTCTCAATTAGTTAGGCCTGAATATCGGGTTCTTCACTGGCTCTTTTCGCATACATTAACTGGTAGAGGTCTTAGCATCGGGGTGGTGTCTAACAAGGATTGCC
The DNA here is from genome assembly GCA_024138015.1 of Lumnitzera littorea. NCBI lineage: Eukaryota > Viridiplantae > Streptophyta > Magnoliopsida > Myrtales > Combretaceae > Lumnitzera > Lumnitzera littorea. Next base: position 108,237,666 of record JAMXBB010000003.1, read on the forward strand.
TCTATTTTTATAGTATCATTCATAAACATCCCATCAGTCTCGCCATCGAAATCGCCGAACTCTTCAGCCACCAAGCCACCACTACTCGTAAGAAAGGGCATATTTGCTATGGCCCTTACATTACCTTACTAGTGCAGGCCATGCGAACTAAGGTTGTTGCTTGGCCCTCACTTACTTTGATTAGCCAAGTCACTCCTATGCACCTCAATTCATTCCGACTCATGAACCTCTTACCAACTAGACGTCAAGGTTGACATTCTCGCAGCAGCGCATCTCGAGGCTAGACATCTTCAGCCAACTTTGAAGATAAATTTGATTTGTTGCTGTCTGAGGTTCGTTATATAAGAGAAAGTGTGGATAAACTTCATATTCGCTAGGAAAAAATGGAAAATTTTCTTAAAATGAAAGAGTCGGCTACCAATGAAGAGGAGAGTGAAGACGAGGAAGAGGATGATGAGGGTAGTGAGGAAGAGGCTGATAAGGGTGGTGCGGACGAGGTGGCTGGAGAAAGTGATGAGGATGTCGAAGCCATTGATGACGATGATGATGCTACGATGGCTGAGGCACCATCTGATGAGGAGGATGAAGAGACGGATTTTGATCCTTTTTCTTAGTTCCTAATTTTTTGCGTTGTCTTTTTTTTATCAAGGCTTGTGAACTCCGATATATATAATGATGATGCTTCTTCATTTTGCACTTCTTTTCGACTGGCAGGGAAGTATTAGTTTCTTTTCAGTACATATGTTTCCTTTTTCCCTATGCTGCTTTTTCTTGCTGCTATGATTTTTCATGGTACATTGTGGATAATGTACATTATTAAGTGTGGGGAAGGGATATATATGAATTTGTTACTGTTTAAGAGACCAATTATTCATATTTGACCCAATTAATTTTTAAGTTAACTTGCAATAAGTGATTAATAAGTATTGAGCCAAATCAACTATGTCATCTTGATCATTATTGATCTTATTATACTTTACTAGAATTGATTAGTCAAATTTTTAGAGGGCAAAGTTACGAGTTATTTAGCTTAGGACTTTAAGACTTGAGATTGGAGCAACATCACTAATTGAGAGTTAGTCATGGTTATTTTTAAAATTTACTTTTATGTATACCTTTCTCTTAGAAATTTTTAAGAGTCCTATAATTTTTAGTAAACAAACAAATGAAATTTTTCTTTTGAGAAACCCCTGAAAAATCACAATGATTGGAGGTCAAAAGTAATAACAAGTGTATGAATAGAAAAATTGATAAGGATTCGTCTTGGTCCGTCAGAAGAGCGAGATTGAGTCCCAATGCCAATTCTAATGAAAAATTGATATGGATTGGCCTTGGTCCATTAGAAGAGCAAGGTTCTTTCCCGCTATCAATATAAGAAATTAGTTGGTATGGATCGGTCTTGATCCGTCAGAAAAGCGAGATTATTTCTCTTTACCAACACAATTGTGCTTAAATAAAGTAAATTTAAAAGACCTCTCAACAAAATCATGAACTAGGGGTATGATCAGAAGATGAGTGGATGTAAAATGTGTTTGTTTTAGATTATGGTGCTTGGTGAGATGGAAGAGAGAATTGTATACACTTTAGTCAAATGGACAAAATTTTTATGACTCTTTCTCGGTTGGCGAGATGTTAAATCTAATTTTTAGTTTAAGAATCCTTGGTTAAATGGCTCAGGTAAACTTTGATTTTCATAAATTAACTAGTAAACTCTAGTATTAAGTCTTGTTAGAACATTCGAATATGATCAGATGAAATTGGTTGACTTTATTATTGCAAGTTAGTTGAGAATGATTTTCTTATTTTTCTTCGGGTTAAGTGTATTTGTTCACCGGTTTCCTAAAAAAGTGATAAATTTTGTTTAGCGTTTCTTATCCTTAAAGTTTGGTTTTGATTTATTTGCTCGAGGACAAGCAAATGCTTAAGTGTGTGGAAATTTGATAACTCTGATTTTAAACATATTTCACATGGTGATTTTATAGTATTTTCCTTACATTTTTGGTTTTCTTTAAAGAAATTGATACTTAATTGAGTAAAATTTTGATTTTAAGGTTTGAACGTGTTCTAGGATTGAAAACAAAGAAAATGAATCAAGTTTCACTCAATTCGGAGTTCAAATGAAGAAGTTATGAAGTTATACAGTCTGGGACATGGCCATGTCCCCAAGCTGTGTCCATTCAGAAAAATTTGCCATGTGCAGAAAGTTACAGGACCTGGGGACACGGCCATGTCCCAGGCCGTGTCTGGTGACGAAAACAGAATCCTTATAATACATATATAAAAGGATATTTGAGGGTTTAGACACGAGAGAGACATTAGAGAAACGAACGAGACATGAGAGAAGAGAAGAGAAAAGACTTGAGGAGAAAGAGAAGAAAAAGGCGAGAGCAACACCAACTTCAAGATTAGAGAGATTGTTCATCAATTAAAGGGGTTTTCCATGTTTTATTCTATGTTTTTGATGGAACTCGTTTTTAGATTCATTATGATAGCTTAGAATTCGTGTATTTAGGATTATGGAACCTAGGGTTTCATGTAACTTTTGGGTTAATTTATAAATTTCAATAAAGTTTCTATCTTTTCTTGATTCAATTATGTTGTTTAATTATTGATTGATAATTCTAGAGTATCAATATATGATATTATGCATGATGATTGAGAAATTGCATGTGTAATTAGATCTTAGTATAATTGGAGAGAATTACATGTATATTTAGAGATAAGATATATGTTTCTTCCGGAAAGTTAATTATTTGTGTGGGAATTCATTATACATTAATGCAATTCTAAGTTATATTACTAAGTGAAGAGATTCCGGTAAATAATTTAGGATTAGGGTTAATATGCTTGAGAAAGATATTAGCTTTAATTGTGAATCCCTCCGGTCAAGAATAATAGAAACTGCATTGAATATATTTTAAGCGATCACATGTTAAACACTAGGGGAAATAATTCCTAAATACGTTATTAATTTCTTGAAGTCGTTCGTAGTTTTATTGCTTTCTAATTTGCTTAATCAAGTTTCATAATTAGTTTAGATGGTTAATTTTAGTATTTTTAATTCATTCAACTCATCACAATTTTCTGGTTAGATAATAGAGCTAAGGTTAATATTAGTACTCGAAATCTCTAAGAGATCGACTTGAACTCACATTCGCTATATTAAAATTGATAGGTGCACTTGCCTCATATCAATGCTTCTATACATGATATACATTAGCTAATAACCTAATCGAGTAAATAATGAGTGGCTCTTAGGCAGCTACTAAGTAATACTGAGCAACACTTAGCGGTTGTCCAACAATAAATGAGTTCCCTAAAGTAACTTTTGAGCAAAACATATGAGTGACACTTGACAGTTCTTGAGCAATTAAATAATCATCATTAAGTGGCACTCGAGCATCATAAATGAGTGGTACATGGCAACTCAAAACCAAGCATGCATTTCTATATGCCGAAAACCAAGATTTACAATCAAGTTTTTCAAAATTCACGACCTGTAGATCCTTTTATTTAGATTGAGCCTTAAATATGACCCTTAGGTCATCTTTCTTAAAATAAACTTGTAGACATGACCCTTTAGGTCCTTTAATCAAAACCAAGCTTTTATGAATATATGGTCCTTAGATTGCTTTTGTACCAGATTGTTTTTCTACCATATCATGAATGCACATGATGCAATGAATTGCATTCTATAATATTGAGCAAATAAATATCGAGCATGAATCATAATCCGTCGATTTCAACCAATGAATCATGGCATTAAACATATTGTTACAATAGTAACTACCATCCACCATTCATGATTATAACTAAGGTATATTTAAGTACTTAAACAACCACTATGTTGAACTACTCAAAATCAAGTATAAGTTGAGCAAGCACAATCAAATCATGGCAATTGAAAATCGAGCATTTCTTAGTCAACTATTTATATTGAGAATGCATAGTTACAGGCTTATTATCTATAAGCCATGTCTAGAAATTTTGAAGAGATCGCCAACTAATATTTAAGATATTGTCCTATGATAACTTCACTTTCAATTATAAATTCAAATAACACATCTCATAATATCGCATATAATCTCAAGCTTAAAGTCATGCATACTGAACATGCTAATCATCTCAAATCAAATTACACATTAAACCATCAACATATTATTTATTAATAAATCATTAAGTCCTACAATTCATTTAAGTGAAGTTGTAATGACTTATTTAAACAAGTGTAGTCGTTTAATCTACGGTTACTTTGTATTACATTAGGCAAGAGGGGATGATTGAGAATACTCTTAGTGTCTTTTGTGATCTTATTCATCCATGGGAAAATTCCTCCTATCTCCAATGTTACATGGAAATACCAATTTCTACACTAATGTAAAATTTTAGTAAAGGCATTATTCAATTTGGTCTTGTCAAAATCCTTATTTAATTCTTCCTAAATAACTTAAATTGATAAAATTCCTATTCTAATTATAGAACTTTTGAATTTACCCATTATTCTCAACTTTTTTACTTTCTTATTGCACCTCTTCATTGCATCTATGAAAATAGTATAAGCGTAGAAAATATGTTTGCACTAAATTTTATTAATTGTCAAAATTATTTCCCTTTATTTGCCATTGTCATTAATATTACTATTTTAATCATAATATTATTATGTACTTATTCACATACATATATATGTATATTTGTGTGTGTGTAAGTGTGTATATATACATACATATATATATAACATCAATATTATTATATACTTTTCTCTAGAATCGATATTATTTAAATACATGAGGTATTCTCAACTTCTTGGTTATTTATATTATTATTTATATACTTTTCTCTAGTGTCATTCCTCAGTTCTTGCTGATAGGTGACTAAGGTATGCACATGTTGAGCTTGCAAAATAATGCATAGTGAAGGGATGCTAGAGGGTTATCCAGCGTGGCAATTTTGATGCTTAAGTCAGCAATGAGCTTTTTGAGTATCGAGTACTGAGTGCATAAGCTTAGAATGCTGAGTGGTAGAGAGAGTTACTGTTAGATAAATGCTTAGTATTTATAGTAAAGTAGAGCCGGCCATTGGAGATTAGTTAATAGGAGAGATCTTCTCTCGTAAGTGTGGGAGAGTAGAGCTGTCGTATCCGACGTGTCCTTAACATTTAGGACATGGTTGTTTTATCATTATCTTGTATTTTGTAGCTGTTACAGTTCTTTATGGGCCTAAGCCACTGAGAGCCAAGCCTGAGGCTTATAGAGGCGAGCCTAGCGAAGCAAGGCTTGGTAGATCTAGTCAGGCCTGAGAGGCCCCTACTTAAAGTGTTTTGTCAACACTTGCCGCACCCCTTTGCAGTCTCATTATTAAGGAAGAGGCAAGGAGAAGAAATGCATGGGCCACTCAGACGTGAGTAATCCAACTCTAGGAAGTTCGATCTGATGCCATGATGCCGACATGATGAGGTTGCAAATTCGAAGTGATAGATAATCCAAGGTGAGAAGGCTCGAAGTGGTGAGTCGTCTTGGGCATCAATCTGTCAGTTTGAAAGTGTTCGAGGCTAGGCGAGCAGCGGTGCTAAGTTGCTTTAATGCTATAGACTGGTTTGCCTAAACAGGGCCTAATAAGGACTGAGCAGACATAGGTGCGTCATGTCTTTGTAATGTTGACCAGGTGCAGATCGAATGGGCCTTGAAGAAGCTTCCTGTTAAAGGGACTTTCAAAATGCAACTTTTGCCTGCTTGTATTCCATGCATTAAATGCAATGGGATAAGTGTCACATTGCAGCAGATTAGCATGCAGCTACGTGGTTTTTGCCCTTTTAAAGGTAACCGTCTGATCGAAATGCTTTCCACATGTCTGCTAGGCAGCAATCTAAGGGATTCATATTTATACGTATCCCCATAATTGCTTGTATGACTTCCTAGGCAGTTTTCTTATAAATAGGAAGATTACAAAAAGAGAATGCTTTTCTACAATCTTTTCGCTTAGTTGTCATAATTTCTGTGTTCACGTTAGAACTCTCAAATCTTCTTCAGAAGCTTCAATTTTCCTTTTCAACAATCACAATCATGTCTACCAATAGGGGTGAGACTAATTCTTCTTCACTAGAACTTACCTTTAGTTCAGATTCTACAAGGAGTGATCCTTCTCGGGTGCAGAAGGGTGAAGTATTGTCACTAGCACAACTCGACCAAATTATGAGGATGGCTGTAGAGGCATTGGACAAGGCCAGAATCATCAATACCATACCTATAGATGTATACATGAATATTCCTTTGCCCTTTGCTAAGGATTTATTCGACGCTCCTAGTATAGGGAAGGGGCTTGACGGCTGTATCAGCAAAAGTAAGGATTCTACCTCCAGTTGAGTCATCAACAATTTTCTCGTGGGGGTAATACATGGGAGACATATTAGACTGTCGTGTAGGGATGAATAGGTGGCCCTGCTATTGAGGACGTGTTTTGCGGTTTTCGACAAGTGCTTGGAGTTTGGGTAGCGCCTCCTCCAAAGTCATTTTGAGAGGGAGTTTTTTTATTACCACCGTTGCAGCCCAACCTAGATTCCTCTGAATGGGTGGAGGGTGTTAAAGGTGTTCCAAGTGCTCTGCAAATACCTGGCGATAAGGGCTACTCTCAAGCTATTCTACTACTTTTACATGTGGAAGAGTGTTAGGGGGTGGCCTTACCTCCAGCCATACCTAGGAAAGAAATTGTTCTGTGGCCTTATCGACTCGATTAAAGGTTGGTAGGATGAATACGTAGTGGTGGAGTTGCCTAAAGAGGCCACCTTTTGGACTTGGTAGATTGGAATGGTTCGTACTAGAGTTGAGAAGAGGTTAGGTCCGAGTAATGTCGAGGCCGTCAAGGAGATCTTAGCCTTCATGGAATTGAGATCAACGCTACGGAGATCGTAGAAAGTTATTTCTGATGCTTGATCTCTAAGCTCTTACCTAGCATGAAGAAAGTTGTGGCAGAGAAGTAGGTTGAAGGTACTGGTTCATTCTTATACGCCTGTTTGTTATGCTCGTGTCTAGGTGCTTCATTCGACACCTATAGGATGGGTGGACTTCCTTGGTCGTGCTGGTTACAGTGGTGTTTTACAAATGGTAGTGGTAGTTTCATTTGATTTGTCCTTGTTTTCTTTTTCTAACCTTTAGATTGATCTTCTTATAGGTAAGAGCTTAGCTTTGAGGGTAACTCGTCCATCTGTGGATGATCTGATGGGCCAATGCTAGGTGTAATTTAAGGCAGGTTAGCTGACAAGGAAGGCGGCGAGGCCAAAGCTGGGGCTCGAAGAGACTAGCAAGCCGTAGCCAAGGTTTGTACCTTAGGGGATTCTACTCATCATCTGGGACGAGCCAATGGTCGTGGCTCCTTTAAGCGTACCTCTACCCATTTTTGCTATCCCTTCATCTGAACCTATCCTCGTAGGTAAAGAAGGTGTTGACGCGGAAAGGCCTGATGTATAGGTGCTTTCCCTACTAAGGGTAGCTGAGGAAGGAAATGAGGAAATAGCCGCCCCTTCTATTGCTGCGAGAGATAAGCGCAAGGCTCCCGAGTACCTGAAGGGCTAAGTCTAGGTATGAAGAGGTAGAAGCCCTTGGTAGGGGACCCTTTGGTTAAGGGGAAGTGGAATGAATGGCCCTTAGTTCATCCCTTCCACAGTGTGGATGATGTTGGAGACGAGTTTTTGGACATCCTTAACAACTTCTAAAAGATGGGGCTGGGGCCAGACTCATTCATAGAAGCATTGTACGCTTCCTTGGATGAGGCGCTGAATAGGGAGGTCCCTAAGATGAAGAAGAAGAAGGCCTAGGGAAAGATCCTACGGCCGAAGTGGGAAGCCCATGCTAGCAACCTAACGCTGCACTACTAGACCCTCAGTGACTAGGCTTCAATGGGGTCTTATACCCCTGGTGACTGGGTTATCCTGGAGAGGATCTCCTAAGAGGGTGCAAGTGACCCAATACAAACTACAGGCCACTTGAGTACCCTAATGTGGTAGGTAGGTTTTCCATGCTATTGTGGTTTTGTATTTTAGCGGCTAGTATTAACTTGTGCATTCTATTTTAATCTTGCAATACCATGGTTCTCCTAGAGCTGAGTAAGTCCCATGCCGCCCAGAAAGTAGTAACTAGATTACGGGAGGAGTTGCATTGGCAGAAGAAGTGCTTGCTAGAGGCAGAGGCTTTTAGTAGGAGGTACTTGAGAAAATTTGCTTAAGCTAACAAGTGCCTTCGCCGCTCTGTTGTACAGCTAGGTACGGCTCAAGCATGCGGAGCAGGAGAGGGGTAAAGTAGAAAGGGATGCCCAGAGGGCCACGGAATTGAAGGCTTGGCTCGAGAACAAGCAGAAAACAAAAGCTCATCTCTCACAACGACTGGAGGAGGAGGACACAGCTAGGGCCTAAGTCAAAAAAGAGAACGTTGAGCTAAAGGCTTCCGTGGCCAGGTTGAAAGCTGAGTTAGCGATGAAGGCATCCGAATGTGAGGGCGTTAAGGCTACGTCGCTCGAACTGGCTGGCTCGAAGGCCACTCTAGAGCAGTAAGTCGGGGAGCTACAGGGTAAGGTTTTGGAGATGGAAGAGATCATCTCTAAGATGGAGAGTGGAGAGGTCCTCAGCGATGCTACCGCGAAGAGGGCAGTTGTCGACTACAGGGCCACAGAGGAGTGGTTAGAGGATCTGGAGGAACTGTCTATTGATTCTGCCCCCTTCACCAGGGGAGAAATCCTCTCCCATTATCCAGATCTAGACCTAAGCTTCCTGGATTTTCTATACTCCCCTATGTTCATCGAGAAGAGGGAGGCGCTAGCTAGAGGGGTAGGCACCTCTACATCCGACCCCGCTTGGGCAACTTAGTAGGAGGACACCTCAGAAGCCATCCCTAAGGATGCCTTAGAAGTCATTCCTAGCAACTCTCCAACTACTGATTCACATATCTCGTGCTCCCCTGTAGCTTAAGGCCTACCAGCTAAAGTGCTTGCGGATTGGCACTCAGAGCATATTGATGCCTTGAATTTTTTAGAGTTACCCGAGTTAGTTGTTCCCAAGCGGTAGCGGGGTTCTGTAAAATTTTTTGTTTTATTTATTTACTTTTTGTTCGAGGCCGGGATGCTGGCCTTTGCCCTATAAATAAAAGTGTATAATAAATAAACAAAGTTTTTAACATTTGTCGCTATTCTCTCTGTAGGCTTTATGGACCCTTGGTTAAGATTCTGTTAGGGGAGTTCTTCTGTGCAAGGAGTGTTTCCCCTTACCGAAGTTACCCTAAGGTGGTCAGGTTGGTGGCGTTTCGACCTACCCAGTTCGTGGGAGTTCCTTTATGCAAGGGCTGCTTCCCTTTACCGAAGTTACCCTAAGGGGGTTAGGTTGGTAGCGATATGACTTGCTTGGTTCATGGGAGTTCCTTTATGCAAGGGGTGTTTCCCTTTACCAAGGTTACCTTAAGGTAGTCAAGTTGATGGCGTTCTGACCTGCCCGGTTCGTGGGAGTTCCTCTGTGCAAGGGCTGTTTCCCTTTGTCGAGGTTACCTTAAGGGGGTCAGGTTGGTAGTGTTCCGACCTGCTCGGTTCGTGAGAGTTCCTCTATATAAGGGGTGTATCCTCTTGCCGAGGTTACCCTAAGGCGGTCAGGTCGGTGGTGTTCCAAACAACTCGAATAAGGGTTAGGTCGGTGACATTCCGACCAGCCCGAGTATCTATTCGTATGCCTTTTTGAAAGGCTGACAAGGCGATTGAAACAAAAGGAGATAAAGAGAAGTACGCAATCAATTGAGAGCTTTTTATTTTGACTCAAATTGAAAAGAAAACAGTACATGATGAAATTTTAATCAAAGTAAAGGCAGAGATTGTCGACGTTCTACATGCACAGGATAAGCTCTCCATCCAATATTTCTAGCCTGTATGCTCCACTGCCTAGCTTCTCTCCGTCTCTGACTAGGTCTTCCCAATTGGGGGCCAACTTGCCCTGGCTTTCTCGTAAACTTGTAGACTCTAATTTTCGGCATATTAGGTCACCGACCTTGAATTCCTTGTGTCGAACCTTCTGATCATAACACCGGGAAACCCTATGTTAGTATGCAATAACTCGAGCAGTAGCAAGGTCTCTGATTTCCTCGATTGTGTCGATGCTTGCTTGCAGCAATGAGTTATTCAGGGCGATGTTGAAGCTTTGAGTTTGGATATTGGAGAGTTCAAGCTTGATAGGGAGTACAGCTTCCGACTTGAAAGCCAGACGGAAGGGGGTCTCGCCTGTCGAAGTATGGTATGTGGTCCTATATCCCTACAAGATATTAGGCAGCTCATCGGCCTAGGTGCCATGAGATTGATCTATGCGCTTCTTAAGGCTGTTTAAGATTACTTGATAGGTCGCCTCCACTTGTCCATTTGATTGGGGGTGGATGACCGAGGTGAAGTGCGTGGTGATGTGGTGCTTAGTGTAGAACTCCCTAAATTTGGGGTTGTCAAATTGTCGGCCATTATTTATGGTTAGTGCATGGGGGCCTCCAAACCGGGAGAGAATGTTGTTTTTGATTAATGTCTCTATACTTCTCTTTGTGATTCTGGCCACATCTTTGGCCTCTACCTACTTCATGAAGTAGTTCACAATGACAATTATGAACTACCGTCCTCCTAATGCTTTTGAGAAGGCATTGAGGATATTGATTCTCCATTGGATGAACGGCTATGGGCTCATCAAGGGTTAGAGCACATTGCTAGGTGCGCGATTGATTGGGGCATGCTTTTGGCACTGTGGGCACTTCTGGGCTGCGACCTTTACGTCTTGCCTTATGGTAGGCCAGTAATATCTAAGTCGTAGCACCCGAAGGTACAGGGCTTAGGATTGGATATGATTGCTGTACACTTTAGCGTACAACTCTTCCATGACGCACAGTCATTCCCTTTCTCGGAGACACTAGAGTAGGGGCAGGCTGATTCCCCTATGGTATAGGAAGCCGTCAATTACTATGTAATTAATGGCATGGTACCGAAGCTTCTTTGACTCCCTGCTATCCTCTAGCAACGTTCCCTCCTCCAAGTAACTCCAAATGGGATCCATCTAGCTAGGCTTTGACGCTGCCATGGTTAGTTCCAAAACTTCAACCGGGCTTGGAGTTATGCTTTTTTCTGACAATTACACTATGAAGATCTTGTTATCTTTCATCATGGGCTTTCGTATGCCAGTGGAGGCTAGCTTAGATAGCCAGTTGACAGTTGAATTTTCTATTCAAGGGATTTTCTTAATGTCCCAAGATGGAAAGTCTGCTAGGAGCCCTCTTGCATTCTCCAAGTACCTAACCATGGGGTTGTCCCTAGCCTCATATTCACCCTGGACTTGCTATACAATGAGTATGGAGTCTAAGAATATCCACAATTGCTTGGCCCTGATCTCCTTAACCAGCTTCAGGTCGGTGATAAGTGCTTTGTATTTAGATTCATTGTTACTGGAATTGAACCCGAACTTGAGGGTGTAACAAATGGTGACTTTATGCTGTCCAATCAGCACAAGGTCCGTACCTCCACCTCCCAAAGTGGATGATCCATCGACATAAAGAGTCTAGACCGATTTGTCGTCTACCAGTGATCTTTCTTCCCTAGTATATTCTTCCACGAAGTTGGCCAGGACCTGAGCCTTATAAGTTGTTTGTGGCTAGTACTAGATTCCATATGTGGCTAGTTTGTAAGTACAATCACTTGGTACACTTGGAAGTAGGGCCTTAGCCGTCAAGCAATAATGATGATGGTCGGCACAAATTTTTCTGCTCGGGTATACCTGACCTCTGTCTCATGAAGTATGTGGCTGATGTAATATACGGGCCTGTATTCTCTTTCTTTTGCTTTGACCAACACAGAAGAGAGGGCCCTATCACTTACGACTAAGTACAAAAATAGATCTTCCCCCGGGATGGGCTTGGAGAGAACTGGTGGATGATCGAGGAAGTCTTGGAGCTGCTGAAAGGTAGTGGTACACTTCGAAGTCCATTCGAAACCCTTTGGATTTTTGAGGATTTTGAAAAACTCAACGCATCGGTCAACGCTCTTTGAAATGAATCTACTTAAGGTAGCCACCATGCCAGTGGGCTTTTATATGTCTCGGACTGAAGTTAGGGGCTTCATTCCCCTAATGGCCATGATCTTCTTGAGGTTAGCCTCAATACCTCTCTAGGTGATCAGAAATCCGAGGAACTTACTAGAATCGATGCCGAAAACGTATTTCTAGGGGTTTGGCTTCATATCGTGCTTGCATAATTAATCAAAGGCTTCTTAGAGATCCTTAATATGATCGACTGGCTTCTGGCTTTTGATAATCATGTCATCAACGTATACCTCCATATTGCGCCCAATTTAGGGATTAAACAATTTTGTTACCATCCGCTGGTATGTGGCCCCGACATTTTTTAGCTCGAATGGCATTACAGTATAGCAATATGTGTCCTAGTTAGTGACGAAGGAGGTATGGACCTCGTCCTTCGAGTCTATTTTTATCTGGTTATATCTTAAGAAGGTGTAGACACTTGATTTTTGCCCATAGCAGTTATAATTTTTGTTTTTAAGGTCATAATTTAGAAAATAAAAAAAAATTGAAAAATGATATAAAAGACAAAAAAATAGAAAATTGTTAGAAAAAAAAAAACTAAAAACTAAAAAAGAAAAAAATTCAAAAAAATTAATTTGATGAAATCTTGACTAAATAGTTGTCGAAAAAAAAAAAGCAAATTTGATATGATGACGTTAAATCTAATGAAATCAAGATTTGTAAGATTCGAATCTATTTTTCGATTTAATTCGATTCAAAAGATTTGTTTTCAAGTTTTATAAATAGGAGTTGCATGGTGCGAGCCAAAAAGAGGAACAATCACATTTGTTAAAAAATACGCTCGAATCCACTCCTTAAACTAATTCTATAGTTGTGCGCGCGATAGGACTGAGGATCCAATCTGTTCCCTTTTATTAGCTTTGCGTGCTTTGCCTTGTAGGTATATAATAGTGGTTTTTAATTATTATCTATAGCTTGTCTTATTTATTTATTTTATATGCGCAGTTATTTTTAAGACTTGTACTAATTTTTTTTTTATTTTTATCATGTCTTTAATTGCTAATAATTAGTTATAGCATTAGTATCTAGGGAACATGTATTAAGTTAAATTTTAGTTTTCTTTTAGATTTCATATTTTCAAAATGATGTTTTTATAAAATCTCATATTTTACAAAATCTCGTTCTTTGCATATTGTATTAATTTAGAAAAAAATTGTATTAGGCATGTTAGGGTTTTTTAGATAAAAAAAATCATTTTGATGTTCATAAAATAAAAAAAAATCTTTAATTGACTTCTTTCATACAGTGAGACATCCTTTCTATAGTTTAGGCTTGTTTTCCATAATTTATGTTTCTTTTTTATGATTTGAACATCTTTTCTATAATTTAGATTTTTTTTCTATGATTTAGATTTTTTTTCTATGGTTTAAAAATTTTTTTCATAGTTTAGATATCTTTTTTATGGTTTAGACATCTTTTCTATGGTTTAGCATCTTTTCTATGATTTAGGTATTTTTTCTATGATTAGAATTTTTTTTCTTCTTCTTTTTTTTTTTAATGTTTTAAGTATCTTTTCTATATAAAAGATTCATCATGTAAAACATTGTATATTTCATAAAATCTTTAAGGTTTTTCTTGAAAATAAAAAAAAATTATCACTTAGTTGTTTTTAAATAAAAATCTTAATTTGGGACTTTTCAAAAATTAGGTTTTTAGGTTTTTTTTTTATAATTAGGAATAAAAATTAGGCTTTTAGGGATTTTTCTTAATAAAAATAAAATGGTTAATAAAAACGCAAATTCAACCAATCATTTTTTTTTAAAAGAACCAACATATTAAAGTTTTCGGAAAGAACTACAATCATCTAATCTCGGTTAGCGGGTACGTAGGTACCTTCAAGGCGACAATAAAATATGTAAAAACTTAGGTTCTTTTTCTTTTGATTTTATTTATTTATTTATTTTTTAATTATTATAGTTAGAAGAATAATCATAATTTCGGTAAATCGATAGTGGTACTCGTTAGGGTTTAATAGGTTAGCCCCCGAACTCAGAACCCTCTGGTTCTTCATTCAAATTGAAATCAAAGACCGGTAGTCAAATCGTAATCAATTCGCCCAATTGATTACGGTTTCTTTCCTTTTTCCCGACTCCGGTCGAGTGGCAACTCCAAAAATTATTTTCAATAAAAAACTGGAATTTCTTAATTTCTTTAGTTGAGGATTAATATTAAATGGGTTAGGGTTTAGTATTAATCAGAAAATGAGAAATCAATTTTAAATAAAAAGAAACCGAAAAATCAAACTCGATAGTTTGGCGACTTCACTGGGGACGCTAGAAGACTAGCCATTAGAAGTTACCGAAAATAGGATTATTTTTCAAAAAAATAAAAAGATGAAATAATAAAAATAAAAAAAAGAACTTAAGTATGTTATTTTATGTATTTGTTTATTTTATTATTTTTTTTACTAACATTTTTTTTGTTGAAGTTTATTTACTGAGCATAGCTTTGGGGGTTTACTTTATTTTTATTCTATTTTTCTAGATCATGAATGCATGGTAGATACGGTTAGAACCAGGCTGTCTTAGGACATTAAGAGGGGGGTCATTGTGTAAACTTCGGATGTTGTGGGATAATTAACTTCTGGAGCTGATTAGATTACCCCACTCAAGTTCAGATGCGATCATAAAACCGTTACTTTAAAAAAACGTAGTAGTTATAGAACTTGAGAACCTTTAGAACCCACCCATTGCACCACATGAAAACATTTTTTAAAAAAAAAAAAAATCACAAGAACCTATGATGTGGGGAACCTAAATGGTCAAGGACAGTTGTGAAGTTACAATTGTAATATTTTTCCATAAATAATTTGTAATAATTCTAGGTAAAGTTTGGAATAGGTGATGATTGTAATTTTGATTTTTTCTTCTTTTACATAACTATGGCTAGATCGAGTCAAGGGGCTTCTAAACAGATCCACGACTACTCACTTTATTGGCCTTAAAAGATATTCTAGATATGTATCTAACTTTTTAGCCTAAATAAGTAAAAATTCATTAGGAACAAGATTGGACTCATCTTGCCCCTATTGAGGAGCCCTGTAAATATTACTATAGTGAGGGCCTTAGTATATCTATTAAGGCTCGAATCTATCACTTTGGGCCCACATCAATTGAGCCAAACCTTTGCAGAGTAAATAAATAAAAATAAATAGAAAAAAATAAAAATAAAAAAGGAAGGCAAATGAAAAGAATCAAACTTGTAAAATAATAGATAGTTATCATTGTGCTTAATATTTTACCAACCAGAGATATTCATTCTTTTAGGTAAATTTAGCATTTTGCAAATGGCCTTCTTCATTTTGAATAAATAAGATTTAGATATTTTTGTTGTTTAGTCTTTTTCCTTTAGAATTCCTCATTTGTAAATAGACCCTCAGTAATGTTGTTCTAGGTTTGTATATACAATTCTAGTAAAGCAACCCGCCATTTACAATTCCATCACTCGATCTTTGTAACACAAAAGCCCTAACTTTTCCTCTCTCTCTTTCAAAAAAAAAAAAAAAGAAAGAGAAAAGAAAGAAAAAAGAAGGAAAGGAAAGAAAAGAAAAAGAAAGAAATTTACTAACTGTTACAAATCCTTATAGAGTTCAGAACAAACACAATTACTTGGCCCATTAAGGCAGCTAAAATAACCAACCAAACCCTAACCCTAGCCCATCAAGTCCAACCATGAACCGAGTCAAAACACAAAGCCATGAAATACCATCCTAAGCTTGATCCCCGGTACAAACAAAAAAGGCAATTTATTAGACCCTTCGACTTCAAAAGTTGTCAATTCCAGCCTATTCAAACTCCAAAGAACGTAACCCAAAATCACATATGGAAGCTTAAGGGCGTTAAGACCTATAAGTCGGGGTATGGGGCATTTAGTCTTTGAAATTTCACAACTAGGGCATGTTCCAAGGAATTGGGGAGTAAAGTCAATACCCTAAGGTCAATCAATCCCTATGTAAGGAATTGGTAACTCACTTCTAAAAAGTTTTGAATGAAAAGAGGCGAGCTATATCCTATACACTAACCCTTAAACACTTTGAGAGTTAAGAGACATCATGGTGAGGATATTTTGGACTCATTCCTTAAAGGAGATCCATTTTGAATTTGATACGTAGACCGGAATGAAGTTAGGCATTCATTTTTAAATCCCAAACATGATATCAGGCAAGTGCACCTATCAATTTTAATATAGCGGATGTGAGTCCGAGTTGATCCCTCAGAGATTTCGAGTACTAATATTAACCTTAGCTTTATTATCTAACCGGAAAATTGTGATAAGTTGAATGAATTAAAAATACTGAAATTAACAAACTAAACTAATTATGAGACTTAATTAAACAATTTAAAAAGCAATAAAACTAAGAATAACTTCAAGTATGCAATAACGTATTTAGAAATTATTTCCCTTAGTGTTTAACATGTGACCACTTAAAATATATTCAATTCAATTTCTATTATTCTTGACCGGAGGGATTCACAATTAAAATTAACACCTTTCTCAAGCATATTAACCCTAATCCTAAATTATTTATTGGAATCTCTTCACTTAGTAATATAATTTAGAATTGCATTAATGTATAATGAATTCCTACATAAATAATTAACTTTCCGGAAGAAACATGTATCTTATCTCTAAGTATACATGTAAATCTCTTCAATTATGTAAAGATCTAATTACACATGTAATTTCTCAACCATCATGCATAATATCATAGATTGATACTCTAGAATTATCAATTACCAATTAAACAACATAATTGAATCAAGAAAAGATAGAAACTTTATTGAAAATTATAAATCAACCCAAAAGTCACATGAAACCCTAGGTTCCATAATCTTAAATACACGAATTCTAAGCTATCATAATGAATCTAAAAACGAGTTCCATAAAAAACATAAAATAAAACATGAAAACCCCCTTTGGTTGATGAAAAATCTCTCTAATCTTGAAGTTGGTGTTGCTTTCTCCTTTTTCTTCTTCTTTTCTTCAAGTCTCTTCACTTCTCTCGTGTCTCATATCTCTTGAAACCCTAATATGTCATTTTATAATGTATTGTAAGGTTTCTGTTTTCGTCACCAGACACGGCCTGGGACATGGCCGTGTCTCCAGGTCGTGTAACTTTCTGATCCTGGCAAATTTTCCTGCATGGATACAACCTGGGGACATAGTCATGTCCTAGACTGTGTAACTTCAAAACTTCATAACTCCTTCATTTGAAATCCAAATTGAGTGAAACTTGATTCCTTTTCTTTGTTTTCAATCCTAGAATGCGTTTAAACCTTAAAATAAAAAATTTACTCAATTAAGTATCAATTTCTTTAAAAAAAAAACCAAAAATGTAAGGGAAATACTATAAAATTACTATGTGAAATATGTTTAAAATCAGAGTTATCAGAACACAATTATCTTTTAATAACCCTGTTAGACTGATCTGGAGTCCTTTCAAATGTAAACCTTGTCAAGAACCATCTTATAGTGGGGTAATTCGAAGGGTAGGGTCATTAATTAGGAGAGAAGGATGAAATTGATTTATGCTTACCTTAGTAATAACAATTTAAGGATAATTTTTGTTTTTGATAAATTGTTCCCTTTGAAGAAGAGCTAACATTTTTTCCAAATATCCTAAAGGCCACACATTCCTTACCTAAGCCAATGCACTCTAAACCTATAGATTTAGGGCCTTAATTCATTTAGAGACAAAAACTTGACAAAAGAGACAGTTATTTTTGGGGGAGAGAAAAGAAAGAATTGAAATTAAAAAAGAAAAAAAAAGAAAAAGAAAAAAAACTAGGAAAAAGGAAAATGAAGAAATGCCCAAATATTGGGCTTGAGAAAATCCCTAATCAAAGAAGGCTTAAGTTGCTCAAAAAACACAAGGCCTTAAATCGCATTCCTAACCAAAAACACAAAGCCTTATATTCATTCAGAATCATGTTCTCAACCACAAACCAAAAACTTCATGTTCAGTTCAAAATCACACTCCAAATCATGAACATAAACCCTTTTTGTCTACTTGATTCTCAAACACAAGACCTTCCTACCCACATTACCTCCCTACTCAAAGCTCTTCTAATTTTGAAGAATAATTTATCTAAGATAAAAATTATTTTTGAAACTGGGGCAAGCGCACCTCTAGTTTATTCCTAAGGGTTCTTGACTTGTGCCCCCCAGGTTAGACGAAAGCACTTCTTTCAAAATAGGCCCTCTCAATTAACTTCTTTTGAAACCATTTGACCAAAAGCCCAATTTACAATACTGAACCCAAAAAGACCCAACAGATTGATCAAAGCATATCATTTACAAACTGGATTATAATTTCTAGAATAGTAATCAAGAGTGAAATCCAGACTGAGAGTGCATAAGGAAGTCTTCTTTGACTAAACTAATCGTGAGTTACCTTTTCCTTACGAAATGAATGTTTAAGGCCTATCCAAGAAGCTCATTGTCTAGGTTACAAACTAGGGTGGATATGAGATACCTTACATGATTATAGCATTTGCCTTTTAAATAGGAATTTGTATCCGTTAGCAAACTTTCAAGGAAAAAGAAGGAAAAAAGAAAATGAAAAGACATGAAAAGGAAAGAGAGAAAGTGGAGGCTTGTTACAAGTTTTTCCATTCATTTTCCAGTCCATTTCATCTATGGTAGCCAAATTTTCAATTCATGTTATAAATAGTTTTCACCAAATTCCTCGTTTGTAAATTTCTCAAATCAAGAGTTTTTTTCGAGTCGACTATGTTCCTTAGTTTTACTTTCAATTGTCAATAGAGTTTAAACGATTCTGAAGGGTGCTTACCCTTTATCTATTTTCTCAAGGATATAGCCAGCGCATAGAGCATTGTTCCTATCCATATCTTCTTTAACGCTTCAATCAGCTTATGGAGTGCTATTCAGATTCATATTTTCATTTAAGGATCTAGCCAGCTCATAGAACGCGGTCCCAATCAAAAGTTTCTTAAGCTTCCGACTAGCTCCCAAAACACAGTCCCAATTTATAATCTCTTAGGGAGCTAGCCAGCTCGTGAGCGTAGTCCTAATCCAAAGTTTCATAAGCTCCCAATCGCCTAACTCACAGAATGTTGCCTAACTTATAATCTTTTAGGGATTTAGCAAGCTCATGGAGCGCTATCCCAATTCAAGTTTCCTCATTTTTACATCTTAGCCAGCTCAAAGGGCACTTTGATCGCCTTAGTTAGTCAGCTCATTAGGGCACGACCAAGTTCCTTTATTCTTCAGGTCTTAGCCAGCTCAAAGGATGCTTTGACCGCCTTGGTTAATCAGCTCATTAGGGCATGACCAAGTTTCCTTCATTTTTAGGTCTTAGCCAGCTCAAAGGGCGCTTTGACCGCCATGGTTAGTCAGCTCATCAGGGCATGACCAAGTTTCTTCATTCTTTAGGTCTTAGCCAGCTCAAAGGATGCTTTGATTTCCTTGGTTAGTCAGCTCATCAAGGCACAACCAAGTTTTCCTTGTTTTTAGGTCTTAGCTAGCTCAAAGGGTGCTTTGACTGCCTTGGTTAGTCAGCTCATCAGGGCACGACCAAGTTTTTCTTATTTTTAGGTCTTAGCTAGCTTAGAGGGTGCTTTGACTGCCTTGGTTAGTCAACTCATCAGGGTACGACCAAGTTTCTTCATTATTTAGGTCTTAGCCAGCTCAAAGGGTGCTTTGACTACCTTGGTTAGTTAGCTCATTAGGGCATGACCAAGTTTTCTTTGTTTTCAAGTCTTAGCCAACTCAAAAGGCGCTTTGACCGCCTTGGTTAGTTAGCTCATTAGGGTACGACTAAGTTTCTTCATTCTTTAGGTCTCTGCTAACTCAAAGGGCGCTTTGACCGCCTTGGTTAGTCAGCTCATCAAGGTACGACTAAGTTTTCCTTGTTTTCAGGTCTTAACCAGCTCAAAGGGCGCTTTGACCACCTTGGTTAGTCAACTCATCAGGGCACGATTAAGTTTTCCTTGCTTTTAGGTCTTAACCAGCTCAAAGGACGCTTTAACCGCCTTGGTTAGTCAGCTCATCAGGGTACGACTAAGTTTTCCTTATTTTTAGGTCTTAGCCAGCTCAAAGGACGCTTTGACCACTTTGGTTAGTCAGCTCATTAGGGCATGACTAAGTTTCTTCATTCTTTAGGTCTCTGCCAGCTCAAAGGGCGCTTTGACCGCCTTGGTTAGTCAGCTTATCAGGGCACGACCAAGTTTTCCTTGTTTTCAAGTCTTAACCAGTTTAAAGGGCACTTTAACCGCCTTGGTTAGTCAGCTCATCAGGGCACAACCAAGTTTTCCTCATTTTTAGGTCTTAGCTAGCTCAAAGGGCGCTTTGACTGCCTTGGTTAGTCAGCTCATCAGGGCATGACCAAGTTTTTCTCATTTTTAGGTCTTAGTCAGCTCAAAGGGCGCTTTGACTGCCTTAGTTAGTCAGCTCATTAGGGTACGACCACGTTTTTAGCCAGCTCAAAAGGCGCTTTGAACACCTTGGTTAGTCAGCTCATCAAGGCACGACCAAGTTTTTCTTGTTTTTAGGTTTTAGCCAGCTCAAAGGGCACTTTAACTGCCTCAATTAGTTAGCTCATCAGGGCACAACCAAGTTTTTCTTGTTTTTAGGTCTTAGCCAGCTTAAAGGGCGCTTTGACCGCCTTGGTTAATCAGCTCATTAGGGTACGACCAAGTTTCCTCATCTTTTAGGTCTTAGCTAGCTCAAAGGGCGCTTTGACCGCCTTGGTTAGTCAGCTCATTAGGGCATGACTAAGTTTCTTTATCTTTAGGTCTTAGCCAGCTTAAAGGGTGCTTTGACCACCTTGGTTAGTCAGCTCATTAGAGCACGACCAAGTTTCTTCATTCTTTAGGTCTTAGTTAACTCAAAGGGCGCTTTGACCGCCTTGGTTAGTCAACTCATAAGGGTAAGACCAATTTTTCCTTATATTTAGGTCTTAGCCAGCTTAAAGGGCGCTTTGACCACCTTGGTTAGTTAACTCATCAAGGCACGATTAAGTTTTCCTTATTTTTAGGTCTTAGCCCGCTCAAGCAGCGCTTTGACCACCTTGGTTAGTCAACCCATAGGGGGCAAGACCAAGTTCTTATTATTCTTTTTAAGGATTCTTATCAACCCAAAAGGGTACTACCCTCGCTATTCTTCGTTCTAAACTTATCATTGTTAAATGTCTTAGCATTCTTTAGGATAGAGTTGTCCCGAGGTAAAAACGGTATCACTTTTGTCTTTGTGGCAAAGTTTTATTTAAACTTTACCACAAAGAGGGGCAGTGGTAGACACTCGATTTTTGCCTATAGTAGTTATAATTTTTGTTTCTAAGGTCGTAATTTAGAAAATAAAAAAAATTGAAAAATGATAAAAAAGACAAAAAAAATAGAAAATTGTTAGAAAAAAAAAACTAAAAACTAAAATAAAAAAAAATTCAAAAAAATTAATTTGATGGAATCTTGACAAAATAGTTGTAAAAAAAAAAAAGCAAATCTGATATGATGACATTAAATCTAATAAAATCAAGATTTGTAAGATTTGAATCTATTTTTCGATTTAATTCGATTCAAAAGATTTGTTTTCAAGTTTTATAAATAGGGGTTGCATGGTGCGAGCCAAAAGGAGGAACAATCACATTTGTTAAAAAATACGCTCGAACCCACTCCTTAGACCAATTCTATAGTTATGCACGCGCGATAGGACTGAGGATCGAATCTATTCTCTTTTATCAGCTTTGTGTACTTTACCTTATAGGTATATAATAGTGGTTTTTAATTATTGTCTATAGCTTATCTTCTTTATTTATTTTATATACGCAGTTATTTTTAAGACTTGTACTAATTTTTTTTTATTTTTATCATGTCTTTAATTGCTAGTAATTAATTATAGCATTAATGTCTAGTGAACATGTGTTAAGTTAAATTTTAGTTTTCTTTTAGATTTCATATTTTCAAAATGACATTTTTATAAAATCTCATATTTTACAAAATCTCGTTCTTTGTATATTGTATTAATTTAGAAAAATTGTATTAGGCATGTTAGGGTTTTTTAGATAAAAAAAATCATTTTGATGTTCATAAAATAAAAAAAAAAACTTTAATTGATTTCTTTTTTACAGTGCGACATCTTTTCTATAGTTTAGGCTTGTTTTCTATAGTCTAGATGTCTTTTCCATAGTTTATGTTTCCTTTTTATGGTTTGAACATCTTTATCATGGTTTAAGCATCTTTTCCATGGTTCAGACATCTTTTCCATAATTTAGATTTTTTTCATAGTTTAGACATCTTTTCTATGGTTTAGATATTTTTTCTATGATTTAGATATTTTTTCTATGGTTTAGGTATCTTTTCTATGGTTAGGCATCTTTTTAATGGTTTAGGTATCTTTTCCATGATTAGGATTTTTTTTTCTTTTTTTTTTTATGTTTTAAGCATCTTTTCTATATAAAAGGTTCATCATATAGAACATTGTATATTTCATAAAAATTGCATATTTCATAAAATCTTTAGGGTTTTTCTTGAAAATAAAAAAAAAAAATGATCACTTAGTTGTTTTTAAATAAAAATCTTAATTTGGGACATTTCAAAAATTAGGTTTTTAGGTTTTTTTTTTTTATAATTAGGAATAAAAATTAGGCTTCTAGAGATTTTTCTTAATAAAAATTAAATGGTTAATAAAAACGTAAATTCAACCAATCATTTTTTTTTTAAAGAACCAACACATTAAAGTTTTTAGGAAGAACTACGATCGTTTGATCACGACTAGCGGGTATGTAGACACCTTCGGAGCGACGATAAAATATGTAGAAATTTACGTTCTTTTTCTTTTGATTTCATTTATTTATTTATTTTTTAATTATTATTATAGTTAGAAGAATAATCTTAATTTCGGTAAATAGATAGTGGTACCCGTTAGGGTTTAATAAGTTAACCTCCAAACTTAAAACCCTCTGGTTCTTCATTCAAATTAAAATCAAAGATCGGTAGTCAAATCGTAATCAATCTGCTCAATTGATTATGGTTTCTTTCCTATTTCCTGACTCTGGTCGGGTGGCGACTCCAAAAATTATTTTCAATAAAAAACTGGAATTTCTTAATTTTTTTAGTCGAGGATTAATATTAAATGGGTTAGGGTTTAGTATTAATCAGAAAATGAGAAATCAATTTTAAATAAAAAGAAACCGAAAAATCAGACTCGACAGGCATCCATAAAGCTTGGGAGGGTGTGTCCTGATGTAGAGTCAACAAGCTGGTTGATTCTGGGGAAGGGGAAACAATCTTTGAGGTAGGCTTTATTGAGGTCGGTATAATCAACACATATGTGCTACTTCCCATTCTTCTTTTTCACTAGTATTACGTTAGCTAGCCACATCAGGTACTTTTCTTCCCTTACAAAGTCATCTTTAAGTAGCTTCTACACTTCCTCCTTAATTGTGACCTGCCATTCTAGGGCAAAATACCTCTTTTTTTGTTTAACAAGTCACCCTATGGTGTGGATGTTGAGGCTGTAGGTTACCAGGTCGGGGGAGATTCTGAGTATGTTGGACGCTGACCATGCAAACCTATCCAAATTTGCTTGTAGGAGGGTAATAATTTCGTCCTCTACTTCGGCTAGGGTCTCAATCTCAATTTTCATTGTTTGGTCAGGAGAGTTGCCAATTTGGACATCTTCGGTTTTTCCTCTAGGCTATGCCCTCTTGTCTAATCTTTCCTTTAGGCCCATCTCTAAGGTGAAGATGCCATCGCCTCTAGTCGCCTTGACATACAACTCTCATGAGAGCTTCTGATCACACTTGCATACTCCTATGCCCGTAGGCGTCAAGAATTTGGCCTTCAGATGCAAGGAAGATGTGATCATCCCAAATGCATTTTGTTCTTTTAAAAAATTGTAGCTGAATCACTTTTCTAACCATAACCCTTGAATTCTTTTGATTTGAGACGTTTTTACTTAATAAGATTGTCAGAGAAACATTTATCATGTTTTCAATCCATCACATGCAATTTATAGTTGGATTTTCAATAAAAATTGAATCCCTACACCCATGTATGCAAATTTAAAGTTGCAAATTTTTGAAAAGAAAATCGATTTTAGATTTGATTTTTCTTAATTGAATTCACTTTCAAATTAAAAGGAATTACCCCATCTTGAATCTACTCTATGAGTGCTCTTATTATACAAAAATTTCTCTTAAAAATTGCCTAAAACATGTTCAAAACATTGATCCAAATTACCCCTTCAAGCTGTCACTAAAATTGCAGCATTTACACATATTTTCAATTCTAATCATGATATTTCAAGCATTTCCAAACATGTCCTTTTGATAAAGTTATTTGGAATATATTCTAATATGTATTAATTTTCATTTCATGCGACTTGTGTAAGGATTTCCTTTTAAAAGTTGAAGCTTTAATAAAAACAAATATGTACGTACATATAAACTGTCAAGTCTCAAATAAGAAGGGTTATAACAGTTCCACTGTGTAAACTAACCTAAAATAGAAGCTGACCTCATAGCTGTTATCATAGATATAGTCCATACAAGGCATACACGACTTAACCGACTTGAAGAATCCATTTTGATATCTATGAATGATCAAACCTATGATATAGCTTTGCAAAACACTTATTCTATATAACCTGTTATCTCATAACACAACAGTATTTACATAAACATTTCACATCTAGAGTTATAATTTACATTTAGAGTTTACAAAAAACCATAGGTTTTAAAGTTTATGTATGATAAGATAGGAAATCAGTGAGTGTCCCAAGGAATTTCTAATTAGTTTCCTCAAACTCAAAAGAAAAGTCAAAAGCCTAGATTTAATGGATTCCTCACTTTTCCAACCAACAACACACTAACCTAAGGGTGGTGGTATTTGAACATACTGATCTTCAATTGTTACCTACAAAAGAGTCTATGGAGATATAAGCATTGCTAACTCAGTAAGTGAGATGGAGTTAGAAGAGTACTAAACAATCATAAGCAAGGTTGTTAAATTATGATGAAATGTTATGTAATCAATCACTTAAACCATTGCACAATCTTATTCGGTCCATTATGAGGTTAGAGAAATTACATTCACTCTAACCTAGATTAAGGAGTTTTATCACGACTCAGATCAAAGCAAACCCAAGCTTATACAATAAAGAACACCCTCTTCCCATGACCACCTTCAAACCATGGTCTCTACCCTTACCGCAACCTCCTTGCTTATCACTTGATTTGATTAAGGATAAGGAAATGATTATTTTAGCTATCTCCATCGAAAAGAGTCGGTATTTGGCTTGACACTTCTAATCGTTTCCTTTAATGGTTGCTATGCATGTTTAGTTTTGTTACAGTTAAATCATTATTAGTTGTAATTAAGGGTGACCAAACAAGTTTACACAATATAGAAACAATGCGATTATGTAGAACAACACATCGAGGAGTTTAACTCCTATTACAACTGAATATCAAACATACGCATAGTATGTGCACAAGCAACTAGTTACAAGCACAAACAGTAGTACTCTTCAGTCTCCAAATGTTCTAATACAGTATCTCAACAAGTGATAAAATTACGATCCCAACTTACTTGTTCAAATGCTCACTGTGGAAGCTTTGGGTCGTTAGTGATTTGATTACGAAGAGACCTTATATATGCAAAATCCAAATTTAGTTTTTCGTAATGGTTACAAAAATATTAAGATTCTATCTGGAAGTATTTTGTTAAATGGCTATATATATAAGTATATATATATATATATATATATATAAAGTATATTATCATAATAATATATAGTTTTATTGTATAAGTCAATTAAGTTATTAATTATTAATAATATACATAGTTATATTATTATATATAATATATCGTTTCAATTGTATCGAAATGTACTTTTGATTATATCGAAATGTACTTTTGATTAGTTAAATCATGTTTCAATTACGGTAGGGTTATCGTAATATATAAATTCTCGTAACATTATAGAGATATAAGTTATATTACCTAAAATTGTTCGATTTTAGTAAAAATAGTATCGTTGGGTTCGTACAGACCTAATAATACGTATTACGAGTCCTATTTTTATATATGACTTTTAATGGGTAGTTTGAATTTTTAATACAGTTTTAAGTATCTCAATAAATATTATCGTATTATACCTATTTTATATAATTAAACTATATTTTACATAATTTGTTAGTATAACTCTATGATATAGATATTATCTAATCTTAATATGCATAAAATATATTTCGATGGTCAAAATATCATTAAATATATTAAAAATTCACTTTTCATCACATTTGACCAGTACGTATATATGTAGTTTTAATTTCATTATTTATCATACTGTAGCTTATTATTACTAAAATGAATTCCGATTCCTAATTTAAGCTATTTTACTACGTAAATTTGTAATAAATAGTTTGGGTTAACAAATAATTCTCAAAAAATTTCTATAAACTCCTAAAAATATGGAGAATTCGATCATTACTTAGTTTCATATTATTGATTTATCGCCTATGTACTCAAATTTACAATTTTACCCTCAAATTATATTTAATTACCCAAAATGTTATTCTTTTTACACAAAATTATTTTCAACTTATCCTAACATCATTGTAATTCACCAAATGTTATTATAGGTCAATTTTCATAAATTAATTAAAAAAAACCTATTTATTTCACATTTTCAACTTAATTATAGTTATTTTTAAGGCTAAAAATTACAATAAATATTAAAAATACATGAATAAAAAATTGGGATACATAGAAATTATCTATATATTGTGTATATTCTACACAAAAATTTTGACCTAGAAACAACATTATTTGCTATATTTATTTTAAAAGTCAAAATTCGGGTGAATAATAACTTTCTTAAGTATGTGTATTAAATATTCAAAATTTTACAAATATAAGAATATCACATGGAAGCATATCCAAAATAATATGAATATAATTTTTTCCAAAATTTTCTAGGTGGAATTACTATTTTTTAAAAATAATTAAAAAACAAAATAGGAATTTGACTTGCTTGTTCTTGAGTGCTTCGATGGCCGGCAGTGAATGAGGGGTTGTCAGAAGGCCTAGGCAATGGGTAGACTGCTTAAGGATGGTAGGGTTTCACAATAGATGGTGTAGAGGCTAGAGAATTGGTGTAGGATGGTGTTTCTTTTGTTTTTATTATTTTCTTTCTATTTTTTCCTTATTTTTCTCATGAATTTGGATGCTTTAGTTTCTAAAGTGTCAAATGTGAGGTTCTAAATGCCTTTTATACTATTTTAGGTTATTTGATTTCTTCCTTTAATTTTTTATAATTTTTCCTTGCTTTTTTCTCATTATATTTGAGTAGGAGGCGGCTTTCAAATGGAGTTTCACTTTTGATTTAGCCCCTCTAGCTCTCCACAACATGCCATGGCAATTTCTAGATTTTTCCCTAACATTTTGGCTGCAATTAGATAGATTTTGTTTGGTTTTTAATTTAATTAATAGTGTTATATGTATTATGTTAATATTTAGTTATTCTATTAATATATGCATATATATATCTTATGTATGTAACACATGTAATGTGTATTTGTACTCATATAATAATGTATCTAATATATCTTTTATTTTTAAGATATATTTCTTATTTATTTTTAGGAATTTAACATATATTATATATAATTACATAATTTCGGGTTAATTTGCATGTATAATTATTATTTATACCAAGTATACTTATAAAATTATGTATATATTCATATAGTAAATTATATTATATTATCTCATTTTATAGCTTAATTAACTTATACATAA
Organism: Lumnitzera littorea; assembly: GCA_024138015.1. Taxonomy (NCBI): domain Eukaryota; kingdom Viridiplantae; phylum Streptophyta; class Magnoliopsida; order Myrtales; family Combretaceae; genus Lumnitzera; species Lumnitzera littorea. The sequence continues at coordinate 108,265,518 of JAMXBB010000003.1, forward strand.
GTCTTTATCGTATTCTAAGCTTGATTTTTAAGAATTCTAAGCAATTTTGCATTATATTAAGTAATTATACTTTTAGGGGCAAAATTGGGATTTTGGATTTTTAGTTTCAAAATCTAACTTTATTTAGTTATTTCGACTAACTTTTCTATCTTAGTCGTAAAATTTAAACTCAATCGGATAACTTTTCCTTAAAGGCCCTAAATCTAGACTCGGTTACAGTAAATGAGATTTTAGGGGCTCATATTTCTATCCTCCTTAAGAAAGTTTTGTCCTTGAAACTTTTATTCTAACATAATAACTACTTATTTTTTGATAGAAATTTATTACTTACCTTGTTCTTTGAAGAGTTTCGGGTAACGATTCCGTATTGTTGACTTTGGTTCTTAAGTTAGCTTTACCATTGGACTGCTACCCCATTGAGCTGGATTCTCAGGTAGTATCACGGGGGCGTTCAGGCTCTTAAGGTTACAATAGTACTTATATACCTGCAATTTCATTTAAAGGGTATTAGGGAAACCAATCAACCACATTAGGGGCATAGTTTCTAAGAATATATAGAACACCTAAGAGTACTTGATCAAAACTTAGAGGATAATCCTTATCTGCCTCTATTAAAGCTGGAAAATACAGTTTAGGGATCATCATAGATAAAACTCCATTTTCTCGAAAGTACTTCTTCTCGTAAGTAGCTATAGCAATATACTCGCTATATGCAAGCCTTAACTCACCCCCCATTATCCTCTAATCATCCTACATACTAAAAGACATCCCACGTTTATAATTTTCGATAATCTCATCGATAGTATAAAATATCCTTCAATTAGACATATTTCGTAACAACTTTTGCATCCCAATCCTATACTCGATAGGTGTCCCATCCCCTTTGTCGAGCCTGATTTTTTTTTCCTGGTTTTATAAACCAGTCTTCTTTAAACTGATTAATATTAAATCCTACCCATTTAATATTGACTATCGACTAAGGTTTAAAGAAACTCGGTTCTTTTATTTTTGAAAACATTTTGGAATCGTCACCCAACTAAAATCGAGAAAAAGAGCTAAGTCATAACTAATTGGGTAAATTAGTTGTAATTTAGCTATTGGTCTTTTTGATAAAACCAATTTATAAACAGTTTTAAAAATCAGAAAATTGAGTTCAAAGGTTGGATTCTTTAAACTTTTACAAGTACCATCAACTTTCCAATTTTAGACTTAATATTTCAAAATTACTTAGAAATTATCATAGAAAAAAAAATTTAATCATAGGTTAACAAATTTGAACAATTTAAACTAAAGTGGAAAAATAGGTATTTTCGTTTTTTATTGTTGTCCTATAGGTGACTACTATCCGCTATTTAAGATTAGACATACGTAGTTCTTTTTATAAAATTGTACTATGTTGAATTTGTTTTAATTTCGAAAATGTGTTGAGTTTATATTTTAAGTAGGTTCAATTTTATTAAGAAAGATACTAAAGGGTCCTAAATCCGAATTTTTTTTATGTGTGGAAAATTCTAGAAAAGTTCCTAATTTGAAAACGGATCATTTATTTTTATTTTTAGAACAAACTGATTTTTCTAAGTGTCAAAACATTTTTTTATTACTAACCTATTTTATTTTATTATTATTATTTCTTATTATTATCTATTTCATTTTATTTAAATCTTAACCTAAAAATAAAATAATAAGGAAAAATAACAAACTCGAGCCTTGCTATCTCTTCCCTCTTTTTCTCTTTCCATTTTTCTTTTTTTTTTTTGGTTTTCTCCTTTTTTAGTTTTCTTCTTCTTCTTTTTTTTTTTTTTTTGCTCTTTTTTTCTTTCTTACATTCACAAATACATGAGTAATAAATTAGATAAATTAATTAATTACTTTAAAAAAAAAAAGAGAGTAACAAACTAAGTTGGCTTCGGTCGACTCTGGGTTGGTTTGGGTTTGCTCGAAAACGTCGGATTAGAGTGTTGAATCTAGGATTTTTGAGTGTGAGAAATTTGATGGTGGTGGCGATTTTCGTCGAAAACCACTATAGAAGGCAATATTCCTAGAGAGAGAAAAATTCGAAGAGAAAGAAATTGTAGTGTGTCTTCTTCTTAGAGGGATTCTTATGATTGTATATGTTAAAAACGAAGAATGAACCCCTATTTATACTATAAGTACAAGGGTTAAGCTTGGAAGGTCAGGAAAATGGTGATTTTTCATTAATGGGTTTTGACCCAAAAAATGAAATTTTTTTTCCATTTTTGAGCTCGATTTTAATTGCATAAACAATTGAATTTGGACGGGTTTTGGGGTAAATTTAAAAATAAGACATGTGTATTAGATGATTTCACCATTAATTTAGTAAAATTGTGTAATAAAAGTGGTCAAAAAATGACTTGAAGTGGCCTGAATGAAATGGAAAGAAATCTAGAAACAAGGGCTGAAATTGAGGAAGAAGAAGATGGGGGGTGCAGGTCATGTATAGGGCACCTGCCATGGGCCTGCATACGTACGATTAAAAAATAATGGGGCATGCCTAGCATGCCTCCCCTGCTGCTCTCCAATCCATCAAGACTTCATGCCTTGCTCTAAAAAATTATAGACCACTTGCTAGTCCACACCAAAATACTCTTATATATATATAAGGCTATAGATGAGTGGAAAATATAAAAAATCTCTTATGAATGGTAAATGGAAAATTTTTGAGAAAAATGATTATGTTATAGCTACAGAAAAAAAAGATATCCCTGTCTCAGATGGCTTAACAACAATAAAACTTTTAAATTCTAATTCAATAAAAAAATATGCAAAAGAATGGAATTATATACATCTAGGTCTAGTCCAAGTAGGCGCGAAACCGCTTACTAAATTAGGATTAGATACTTTTGTATTCATGGTCCTTAGGGATGCTAGAGAATTGGTGTATGAAAGGTCAATTCATGCAACAATTGAAACTAGTCTAAGTAGTGGACCAATCCAATTTGAATATTATCCAAATATCACTCTTACTCTTAGAAACAAGACAATAATAAGCTCTCTAATTCTCCAAATAAAAACCCAAACTTACCAAATGGTAGAAGGATCAATACCAATGGTTGTAATATACAGAATTTATTTCAAATTAATAAAAACTACTTTTGGTTCCAAAGCATACAAAATAGATAAAAGAGGTCAAACTCTTCTTATCTAAACAGACCTAACTAAAGTTAATGTTTTTGTCCCTAAGATAATTAAATAGTCCCAGGTTAACTTACCTGAACATCGGGAAGTAGAAAACCTACTCCTAAAACAACCTGTTTACAATATCGAACTATCAAATGTAATTCAACATCTTGATGGTAAAGTCACCATCCAATTCAATAAAAACTTTTGAAATATCAAATAACCCTAGCAATAAATTTCTAAAAGCCTTAGATGACAGGAAAAGATTATTAAAAAATAAAATGATAAAAGAAGAAACTTCATCTTCAAAATTAATTAATTTTTTGAATATGGACACACTAACTCTCATAAAAAAGGGTATTGTCATTGATAATATATCTTTAGAAAAAATTAACGTTTTAAATGAAACTGATAATGAATCAATAAATTATACAATGTCCAATATTTCTTTAAAAGATTTAAATATTAATGAATCAAATGAGGAAATTAATAAAATTAATTGGAAAGAACCTCAAAAATTATATTATCAGAGAGCAACACCTCCTAATATATTAATTAAAGAAAACAATGATAATTATCAAAATAAGTATTTTGTAGGATCTACATATGAATGGAATATTAAAGGATATTCAGAATAAAAAATTCTTAATGTTTCTAATCGGATGATAATGTTTTCAAATACTAATAAAATTGTTCTAAATGTTACTGATCATTAAGTAGCACTTCTTTTAATATCTAGTTTCATTGGGCAATTAAAAGGTTGGTGGGATAATTATCTCATTAAAGAACAATGAATCAATATTTTAACCTCATTCAAAATTGATGAAAATAGAAGAAGAATCTTGAATCATAATGATGAACCAATTCAAGATATGGTCAATACTTTAATCTTCTCAATCAATCAACATTTCGTAGGAGATTATTCACACATTAGGGATAAAATCTTAGATTTGTTGTCTAATAAGAAATTTAAATCCGTAGGAGAATTTAGGCAATATAAAGATATTTTCTTTCAAAAAGTTTTCCTTAGGAATAATTGTAATTGACCCTTCTAGAAGGAATAATTGTAATTGACCCTTCTAGAAGGAAAAATTCTTAACAAGTTTACCAAAATTAATAGGTAAGCAAGTTAGGAAAAAACTCAGAGAAGAAAATAATGGCGAGATTCCTTATGATAATTTGTCATATAAAGAATTAGCATCATATGTTAATAAAATTGCAACTAATTTGTATGCCACAATAAGATTGTAAAAACAATTGAAAAATGAATAGCGCCTAAAACACCAAAGTCTTGGTGTTTTTTGTGCTTAATATGATCCCTCTTTTGTTAGTAATAAAATGAAAAAGAAAAAATCTTCTTATTCATCTTCAAAATGCCCTCATTGTTCACATAAAAAACCTTGAAGAAATTTCAATAAAAAATTTGCAAAGAAACCTGAAAAACCAAAAAAATTCAATAAAGAAAAAATGATAAAAATATAAAAGAAAGTCATATAAACGGTTAAGATGTTACAAATGTAGGAAAATAGGCCACATAGCAAATTTTTGCAAAATTAATAATAAATTTAATGAATTAAACCTTGATGAACAAACAATGGATAATATCTTGCAAATATTTTGTGAAAATGAATCTTCTTCATCAAAAAATGATTGTGATGATGGAATTCAAGTTAATGAAATGGAATCCACATTGTCTTCATCATTTGAATAAGACAATGAAATTAGTATTTTAACAAATGAAGAAGAAGAAATTCTTCGTAATATTGATCGATTATCAAATGGTAATGAAAAACTTAATTTCATGAAAAATGTTAATAAACCTAGTTTGACTCTCACACCAAATTTACCCTTTAATCGGAATGAAATCCTTAAAAGAGGTAAAAGAAAACAGAAAAAATCAATAATAATTGATGATCTGCATAATGAAATTAATACTCAAAAATAAGAAATAAAAGATTTAAAAATAATGTAGATAAAGCTTCAAAAAGACTTTTTTGAACTTAAACAAAAAATAGTTGAAGAAAACAATCTTGAAATAATCAATAAAGAAACCTCAAATGAAGAAAATTCAAATGTTTTGCCAATATTTGATAATAATGATTATCTAATGCATCTTGTTTAAGTAACAATGAGAAAATAGATAATTAATATTACAATCAGAATTAATAATAAATTTGTTTTGGAAACAACTACATTATTTGATACTGGTGTTGATTTAAATTGCATTAGAGAAGGGTTGATTCCTATAAAATATTTTGAAAAAACTACCCATTCTCTAAGTTTTGCATCTGGTAGCTAATTACTCATCAATTATAAATTATCTAATGCTTCAGTAATAAAAAACAATGCTTCATATAAAACTTCTTTCATACTTGTAAAAAATTTAAATAAAAATGTTGTTTTAGGAACTCTGTTTATCAATCAAATCCAACCATTCTCTATTAATAAAGATGGAATTGAAACACAATACTTCTAAAAGAAGATTGTATTCAATTTTATCACAAAACCACAAACCAAATACATAAATGAATTAAGCACAATTCAATTTTATGAATTAAATTGTTTAATTCAATGCAAAGAAAACCATTTAATGTATTTAAAAAATGACCTTAAGCTGTTATGCTTTTTATGTCAATAAAAATACAGAATTAGAAAGAGGAGTTCCGAAATTACAAGCCTTTAAATATTACTCTAAAATGGATTAGGTATCCAATACCTAATAAAAGAGATTTACCAAATAAAATAAATAATGCTAAAATATTCTCAAAATTTGATATGAAATTTAGATTCTAGCAAATTTAGACTAAGGATAGTGACAGGTACAAAATTACCTTCACAATTCCTTTTGGTCAATACAAATGGAAATATAATACTATTTAGATTAAAAAATGCCCATTCTGAATTCTAGATAATAATGAATGAAATTTTTAATGATTTTTCCAATTTCATAATAATGTATATTGATGATGTTTTAATCTTTTCATCTAATATAGACTAACATTTCAAGCATGTAAAAATTTTGATTAATATAGTTAGGAAAAATGGCCTAGTTGTTTCACCATCTAAAATTAGTCTTTTCCAAACTAAGATTAGATTTCTAGGCTTCAATATTCATAATGGAACAATAATACCCACCCAAAGGTCGATTGAATTTGTAGCCAAATTTCTTAATGAAATTAAGGATAAAAATCAACTCTATAAAGATTTTTAGGAAGTTTAAATTATGTTGCAGATTTCTTCCCCAATCTGAATATCATCTGTAAACCTTTATATCAAAGATAAAAAAACAATCCACCCTAATAGTTAAATGAACATACAAATGCTGTCAAAATAATCAAACAAAAAATTAAAGAAATTCTTTGTCGATACATTACAATCCTTCTTTGCCAAAAATGGTAGAAACTGACGTTTCTGATTTAGGATTCGGAGGAATACTAAAAAATATGTTTTTCGATATGTTTCAAAAAATTGGAATGATTGTGAATGCAATTATTTTATAATAAAGAAAGAAATTTTAGCAATTTTTTTAACAATGTCCAAATTTTAAGGAGATTTATTAAATAAAAAATTTCTTTTGCATATTGATTGCAAAGCTGCAAAAAAATATTTTAATAAAAGAAGTTCAAAATATTGCATCTAAATAAATTTTTGCCAAATGGCAATCAATTCTTTTCGTGTTTGATTTCGAAATAGAGTATATTAATAAATCTTCTAATTCTCTTTCTAATTTCTTTACTTGTGAATTCTTGCAGAAAGATGCCTACTAAGTAAGAGAAGGATAATGGAAAAGAAAAGGCTTCTTCAACCTTTAGTAAGGGGTTGACCAATATCAAATCTTGGTTAGATATTTGCAAATCATCTAATAATTCACTAACAATAAAAGAGGAATCCTCTTCAAGGACCTCTAAACCAATTTCTTCAAATATTCAATCATCTTCCAATAACCAAACACAATCTAATGAAAACCTTTCCCAATTGGCCAATATGGCTATCACTCCAAAGTTGCTAAAAGTAATTTCAATAACATTACAACCAAAAAATGAACCCTTAATGTTTCTTGGAATTCCTCAACAAATAGAAACTCAGAGGAAAAATACTAATATTCAAATTACTAAAGTGGCATCTTCAATACCTTCCACAATGACACCTACAAAATCAAAGGTCCAAATTTTTTCCAAAACCTATATTCAAATATGTTTTCTCTATTGAAGAAAACCTATTTAAAAAGGACCCTTTTGAATTTACAAGAAAAATTTTTACAAAAGAATTTTGTTATGTCCCATATGATGTTTATAAACCAATCCAGTTTTATAAGAAAATTTTAATTGAAACCGAATCAATAACTTTCAAACATTTTGAGAAAGAAGGAATGAAAAGTTATTCTACAATTAGAATCCAATAGGTTTTTAGCTTAAAAGAATGGCAAACTCATCCTACAACCCTAATAAAACTCAATATAGAACCTTTTTTACCTCAACCAGGTTATCGAGCCAGTTATAATTATTTTGATTATAAACAAGCTTGGTGGAATGTTTTATATCAAATCAATGCAAAAAGATCACATCGTTGGCTAATATATTTTGATAATTGTTCTACTGAAAATCTTCCTAACTGGTTTGTCTACTAGTGAGAACAATTTGGAGCAGTTCGAGAAATTGTTCACGAAAATGCTAGAAATGGTTTCAATATTTTCATGAAAAAATATAATCCAACACCACATGAGAAAAATTTCCAGATGGAAATGTTATATTTTATACATATTGGAGTATCATGGGTTATGGGATGGTGGTTTGATTACAAACTTGATCAAACCTTAAATACGACTAATTTGGTTAGAATGTATAAGGTCAATTAGTGGGACAATTTTAAAATGTGGAATAGACTTGAAGAAGATTCAATCCTAAAATGGATTGCAAATAAAACTTCTTCATCCATTATTCCAACCAATAGTCTAAGTCCATTAGTCCAGAATAAAAGTTTTTTTATTGTCCTCTTTGACAAGTGTCAATTCTTCAAATCAAATGAAGTAAATCCTGGATAAGCATTAGCTACGATCAATGAATTGACTCAAGGATCAAGCTCAGAATCAGAGTCAGGATCTCATCACAATAGAAATTCAAATGAAGATGATTGCTATGGAATGGATCTAGGTGATCCTTGAACAATAATTGTAATTTTGTTTTCCCATGTAAATTGTGCACTGTAAAATACAGTATTTGTACATATGTACCACAGTAAACAATAATTGATATATATATATATATATATTTATAGCATTTTGTGCCTAATAAGATTCGAACTCTAAACCTCCATGTTAGCTCCAATGTTAGACTCAAGTGCTTATCTGTTAGGTCATTGGTCTATGCCTTGTCTGTATGTGCACTTAAATTGCATATATAGAGTAGGTCAACTTAAGTTAGATTCAAACCTAAGTCTTGGCCCAACGGCTATTTCCTTATTTTTATCTAAATTAAAAGATTTTACTCTATTAAATTATCTAAAAATTTATTATTTTCTAAATTTCCTAAATCCTTTATTTTTTCTATTATTTTTTCAAATTTTTTTATTTTTTTCTAAATTTCTTCTTATTATTTTTTTTTAAGTTTCTCCTAAATTAAAGCCCTTTACCCTATCCTAACAATTCTAAACAATAAAAAAAGTAAGTGGGGGGCAAAAATGGGATGTTTACAGATACTTCTCTTTATAGTGAAGTTTAAGCAAAATGTTACCATAAAAACAAAATAGACACTATTTTTGCCCTAGGGGTAGATTTTGTCTTTAGAAGCGCTAAAACTAGCTAGCTATCTTAAGTTTAGTCTATTAGGGATTTGGTGGAGAGCGAAAGAGAGAAGAAGCACTCTAAGAGCTAGCTGAGTGAGTTTAGGAAATTCTAGCACCCTATAAGTTGGTTAGAAAGATTCGTTTGAAAAATTGTTCATGCCCATCTTGGTTAACTAACCTAGGTGAACGTACTTAAGACCTTAAAATGATGTTGAGGACTTAGTCATGACCTTATGAGTTGACTAACTTAGGTAGTAGCATCTCTAGAGGACTAACAACCCTAAGCTGGAATCCATTTAGAAAACTTGATTGTCCTCTTCTGAGCTCACTAACCTAAGCGAAAGTGTCTTTAGGGGACTAGTAACATTAAGCTAGAATTGATTTGGAAAACTTGGTCATAGTCTTTTGAGCTCACTAACCTAAGTAAGAGCGTCCTTAGGGGACTAGTAACCTTAAGTTTGAATCGATTTGGAAAACTTAGCCATGCTCTTCTAAGCTCACTAACCTAGGTGAGAGCGTATTTAGGAGATTAGCAGCCCTAAATTGGAATAAAAAAAGTGCCCTATGGGCTTGCTAAAAGAAACTGCTGAAGAGAAGCACCCTATGAGCTTGCTACAAGAAAATGGCAAAGAGAAACTCTTTATGGGCTTGCTAAAAAGAATTGATGAAGAGAAGCTCCCTATAGCTTGCTAAAAGAATATTGGTGAAGGAAAGTGTCTTATGGCCTTGCTAAGAGAAATGATGAAAGGAAGCGCCTTATGAATTCACTAGAAGGAATTAACAAAAAGAAGCGCCTTAAGGGCTTGTTATGGGGAATTGATGAAGAGAAGTGCCGCATTGGGTTCACTTAAAAGAATATGGGCTTGCTAAAAGAATGTTGGTAAGGGAAGTGCTTTAATGGGCTCACTAACAAATTGGTGAAGAGAAGCATCCTATGGGCTCACCAAAAGAATCGAAAAGAGATTGAGTCAAGATAATGCCTTCAAAGGCTGGCTAAGTGCCGAATAGATAGTGCAGAAAGTGAACGCCTTATGGGCTAGCTTAAAAGATTGTTAGGGGGAAGAATCGTAAAATATTGGTCATATAGTCTAAATGTAAATGCAATGTTCAAAAACCAATGTGCTAACATCATATGGAAGTACTTACCTAGTCTTGTTGATAGCACTTAAATTGTCAAATCTTTCCTTGAAAAGTCCTATCAAAACTGACTAACTCATTCTTCAAAACGAATTCAATTTTTTGATCCCTTGTTGTCAACCTATTTGAACTCTATACGGAGCCTCTAAGACTTTGCTAGCTCTTTACAAAATGCCACCCACTGTTTTTGTCCATCGACTGGTTGTCTGTTTAGAATATTATGAATCGAAACCCTTATTCCAAACTAATAAATATCTACTGTAAGATGATTGCTTATTTGGATTTCACATTTCGTTGAAAAATAGACAATAAAAAATTCTTGTTGAGGGGGATCACTTTGTTATAAAGTATTTTAAAGAGTTTTGTCAATTACCAATGTTTTATATCTCACTTTTCAACTTCTCTCATGTTTTCAGTACATGGGTTCGATTAAATGGAGTAAGGGAGCTGGACCTTTTAATGGAGTAAGAAGAGAGCATAATGATTCTAACGTCGACAACTGCTAAGGATACTAACTTTGCTTATAGAGAATGAAAATTAGACCATAATAACACTCAAAATGACTAGTATTTACGTGTTCTAAGTAAAAATTTCTATTGACTTCTCATAGGTAGTACAACTTTATAGTGTCAGCATTTATAGGTTCTCTCAATTCTAGACCATCCATTTGAGACAAAATTAAAGCCCTTCCTAGTAATACTCGCTTTACGACATAAGGGCCTCTGTAATTGGGAGCAAATTTTCCTTTAGATTCTTGTGCATTAATGAGAGCCTTTCTCAACACTATATCACTCTCTTTAAAGTTTCGAGGTCATACTCTTTTGTTGAAAGCTCGCGCCATTCTTTGTTGGTAACATTGATTATGACATAAGGCTGTCAATCTTCTTTCATCAATTAGATTCAACTGTTCGATGTGTTTCTTTACCTAATTAGCTTCATCCAACTAGGTATCTGATAGTACTATAAGAGACAGGATTGTAACCTTTATTGGTAACATAGCTTTAGTGCTGTATACTAAAGTGTAGGGTGTTGCCCCAATTGACGTTTTGATGGAAGTTCGATAAGCCATAAGTGTGAATGGTAACATCTCATGCCAGTCCTTGTATGTAACAGTCATTTTTTTCGATTATTCTTTTGAGGTTTTTATTGGCTGCTTTAATAGCTCCATTCATTTGGGGTTGATAAAGAGTAGAGTTTCTGTGAATGATCCTAAATTGTTAGCATAACTTTGACGTAAGCTTATTGTTGAGATTAGTGCCATTGTCAATGATGATTATTCCTAGAGTCCCGTATCGAGCTAAGATATCTCTCTTGATGAACTTAATTATGACCCCTTTAGTAACACTTTAATAGGATGAGGCCTCAACCCACTTGTTGAAGTAGTCACTGGCGACCAGTATAAAGTGATGCCCATTGGATGCTTTTAGAGTAATTGGGCCAATGATATCTATTCCTTACATTGAAAAAGGCTATGGCGTCAAGAGTATGTGTAATTCTTAAGGCGAGGCATTTATCTTATTTGCATAAACTTGGCATAAGTAGCAGTACCTGACATATTTGATGCAATTGTCTTCCATTATTTACCAGTAATATCCAAGCCTCATAATTTTTTTAGAAAGCATGTAACCATTCATGTAAGGGCGACATAATCCTTCGTGTACCTCTTTCATCAAAGTCTTGGCCTCTTTGTCATCTACAAACCTTAAAAGTGTACCATCAAAAGATTGCCGATATAGAGTGGACTCGCTTATTAAGAATTAGGTAGCCAATCTCTTACTCGTCCTTCTATCCTTTTTCTCGGTCTCTTTAGGGTATGTGCCTTGTCGTAGGAACATTTTGATATCGTGGCACCATGGCTTTTTGCTACCCATACCTTCAATTGCCAAATAGAATGTAGGCTTATCTTCAATTTCAATAGTGAGGAGTTGAATCTTGACTCCACTGGATATTTGGACCATAGATGCCAAAGTAGCCAAGGCATCGGCAAATTGATTCTGAGTTCTTAGTACATAATTGAAAGTGATTTCTTTGAATTTCTCCATCAACTTAGTCAAGTGTTGGTGATAAGGTACTAGTTTAGGATCTTTTGTCTTGTGTTCTCATCGAGCTTGGCTGATAATGAGTGAAGAATCCCCATACACTTCTAATTCTTCAATGTCTTTGTCTAAGGCCATTTTGAGTCTCATCATACATGCTTCGTATTCAGTGATATTATTGGTATATGGGAAAACAAGTCTTATAGCTACAGGGTACTACATTCCTTTAGGGGATATCACTATTGGCCCAATTCCACATCTGGATATGTTAGCTGCCCCATCAAAGAACATTTTCCATTTTGATGGTTCATCATCTTCTCCTTTATTAGAACTTCCTTCAGTTGCTAAGATATCTTCATTAGGGAAATTAACTTGTACCGCTTGAAGGGTATTATCAAAGGGATTCTTTACTAACTGATCTATTAGAGCTTGGCCCTTGATTGAATTCTAGTTCACGTATGTAATGTCAAACTCTAATAGTAACATTAGCCACTTTGAGATTCTACTAATTAGGGCCAGTTTGTTAGCTAAGTATTTCAAGAGATTGTACTGAGTCAGCAATTCAACCTGGTAATAGAACATGTATTATTTGAGTCAATGCATTACCCAAACCAAAGCATAGCAAGTTCTTTCAATTTTTGAATATTTTTGTTCCTCTTTAGTGAATTTCTTACTCAGGTAATATATAACTCGTTCTTTCCCTTCCTCATCTTTTTGGTCGAGCATACAAGCCATTTATTCTGGTAATATCGTCAAGTATAGAAATAAAGGCTTCTTAGGTTTAAGAGCCACCAAAATTGGAGGGTTCATGAGGTATTCCTTGATCGTTGTGAAGGCTTGCTCGCATTCTTTATCCCAATTTATCTTAGCATTATTTTTCAACAGCTTAAATAAGGGACGATATTTATCTAAGAGTTGAGATATGAACTGGGCTATGTAGTTTAAATGGCCTAACAAACCTTTCATTTCTTTGAGTGTGTGTAAAGGGGGCAAATCAACTATTGCTTTAACTTTATCAGGGTCTACTTCAATGCCCCTTTAGCTGATTATGAAACCCAATAATTTCCCTGAAGTGACTTCAAAGGTACACTTTTCTAGATTGAGCTTCAATTGGAATTTTCTCAACCTATTAGACAATCGCCTTAAGTTATCCATATGATTTTCTCCTTCCTTGGACTTTGCAATCATATCACCGACATATACTTCAACTTCTTTGTGCATCATGTCATGAAAGATTGTAACCATGGCTCCTTAATAAGTTGCCCTAGCATTTTGAGTCTAAAGGGCATTACTTTATAGCAAAATGTGCCCTAAGTTGAAATGAATGCTGTGTTGGCTTTATTTTCTTTGGACATTTAAATCTGATTATATTCGAAGAACCCATCCATGAATGAGAAAAGATGGTTCCCAGCTGTATTATTAACCATGATGTCAATATGAGGCAAGGGGAAATTATCTCTAGGGGTTGCTTAATTGAAGTCTCGAAAATCTACGCATACTCTGACTTTTCCGTTCTTCTTCATTACTAACATAACGTTGGCTACCCACTTAGGATAATCAGATACCTTGATGAAATTGACCTCTAGTAACTTTCGAACTTCTTCCTTAATATTTAATAAGACATCCAGTCAGAGTCTTCTTAGCTTCTGCTTCTTAGGTTTAATATCTTCTTATGTAGGTAAGTGGTGGACCACGATTCATGGATCTAATCTAGGCATATCTTCATAAGACCATGCAAATACATTTTGGTATTTATATGTTAGTGTGGTCACTTCTGCCTTTTGTTCTTCTTTCAAATTCCCTCTAAGTTTTAATATTTTAAGGTTGTCATTAGTCCCAACATTAACTGTCTCAATTGGCTAGTCAATGGAAATTCTACTCATTTAATGTCTTTGCCAGCTTTCTTACATGTCACTATGGTCATTAACATCACTCCCGATGACTAACCCAGTAGGGCTAGAAGTGATATCAACATTTTCATCATTTGTCTACATGAGGTATCCATGGCATTTATAAGAAGCATTAGATATAGGCAAAAAGAATGTCAAGGAAAGAGTGTAAGTAAGGAAGGAGTGAAGAGAAGGAAGACTGGTTCTTATTTAGAAGAAATTCTTTTGAGTACAATATTGATTTATCCTTTACCTTAGAGAAGACTTGTTGCTATTCATAGGGATAGAGAACCAATTATTCAGGTATTGGGACTTATAGGATGGCCTAGCTATGTTATTCTTACTGGAGGTATCCTATTTAGACGGCTCTAAAGTTTGGATATCAACCTGGGTGAAAGTTTCTAACAACAGTGGAAAGGTCATTGGGTTTGATACAATTTGTCACCTCTTTTGCCCCTCGCTTGCATGTTTTACAACTCATCTATTAGAGTTAGGATGTAATTGAGCCCATAGGTACCAACCTGGCCTTCTTTGAATTTTGACCCCTCATCTTTCTTTTGATTGGCAATCATACACCCTTCTTTGAACATTTAGAGCCTACAGTCCTCTTACTCTGCGATGCTAATGTAGGGTATAGCTGTTTCCTTATATTTTTCAAAATATTGATCACCTAAAATCGTTATGACCTAGCCATTTGAGATGAACTTAACCTTTTTGATGCAGACTTGAAGGTATGGCCCTTGCTGAATATATCCAAGGTCTTCTATATAATAGGTTGAAGGTCTTTGGGATGTCTAGGACTTGGAATCGGATGTTGAAAGTCTATCGGATGATATCAATGAATAAGTTGATCTCCCCTATAATTTTCCTTCTGAACCTGTCAAAAGCCTTGACTATTGTCGAACTTAGCTTGATTGCGATCATGTCAATGCCCAATATATCTAGGGTGGCGAAAGGGTAGACATTTAATGATGATCTATTGTCGATGAGGACTTTTGCTATGATAATGTTGTTTACCCTCACTATTATGAAGAGAGGCTTGGTGTATTGTTAACTTCTTCGCCCAGTTCCTTGGTGGAGAAAGAAGTCTAATCCATGGTGAGGATAGAGTTGGTGACAAACCTTATTCTTTCAGCTAGTATTTCATGAAGGACTTTGACTTCCCTAAAAGTTTTGAAATAAAGCTTCCCAACATGGTTCTGATGCCATCAATAAATTGATGAGAGATATTTATGTTGGAGTCTTAGCAAGTTGATCCATTATTTTATACTTACTAGACTTGATTATTTTGGTGAAGGCAGATAATCCTTCTTCATATTCAACTGGTACATTGTTTGGCCTTTCTAGCACAGTTTTCCTTTTTAGGTCTTCCTTTGGGTCATAAATTCTACTAGAGCGGGTAGTTCCCCCTATGAGTGAACTTAATTACCCTTGATTTACTGCCTGGTAGTTGAGAAGAGTAGTTTTATAATTTTTAAGGGCTAAAGGCTCATGGAAGGTGTACCTTTTAGTCTTTAGAATTTGTTTTCCCTCTTGTTTGTAAAATCTATAAACCCTAGGTTCTAAGTTAGAACTGATTATGTTGATAGCGGGATCTGAGTCATCAAATATCATGTTGATGATGGGTGATATCAGGTAAGTGCACCTATCGGTTTTAATATAGCAGATGTGAGTCCGAGTCGATCCCTCAAAGACTTCGAGTACTAATATTAACCTTAGCTCTATTATCTAACTAGAAAATTGTGATGAGTTGAATGAATTAAAAATACTAAGATTAACAAACTAACGTAATTATGAGACTTGATTAAGTAATTTAGAAAGCGATAAAATTGAGAACAACTTCAAGAAAGCAAATAACGTATTTAGGAATTATTTCTCCTAATGTTTAACATGTGACCGCTTAAAATGTATCCAATTCAATCTCTATTATTCTTGACCGGAGGGATTCACAATTAAAGTTAACACCTTTCTCAAGCATATTAACCGTAATCCTAAATTATTTACCGGAATCTCTTCACTTAGTAATATAATTTAGAATCGCATTAATGTATAATAAATTCCCACACAAAAGAACAACTTTCCGAAAGAAACATGTATTTTATCTCTAAGTACACATGCAATTCTCTCCAATTATGTCAAGATCTCATTACACATGTGATTTCTCAATCATCATGCATAATATCATAGATTGATATCCTAGAAATATCAATTAACAATTAAATAACATAATTGAATCAAGAAAAGATAGAAACTTTATTGAAAATTATCAATCAATACAATAGTCACATAAAACACTAGGTTCCATAATCCTAAATACAAGAATTTTAAGCTATCGTAATGAAACTAAAAACGAATTGCATCAAAATCAAGAAATAAAACATGAAAAACCCCTTTTTGTTGATGATAAATCTCTTCAATCTTGAAGTTAGGTGTTGCTTTCGCCTTTTTCTTCTCCTTCTCCTCAAGTCTCTTCTCTTTTGAATGTCTAATTCTCCTATGTGAAACCCTAATATGTCCTTTTATAATGTATTATAAGGTTTCTTTTTTCGTCACTAGACATAGTCGTATCTCCAGGTCGTGTAACTTTCTGACCTTGGCAAATCTTCCTGGATAGACATAGCCTGGGGATACAGTTGTGTTATAGACTGTATAATTTCAAAACTTTATAACTTATTCATTTGAACTCCAAATTGAGTGAAACTTGATTCCTTTTCTTCGTTTTCAATCTAAGAATGCGTTTAACCTTGAAATCAAAATTTTACTCCATTAAGTATCAATTTCTTTAAAGAAAACCAAAGATGTAAGGGAAATACTATAAAATCATCATGTGAAATGTATTTAAAATAAGAGTTATCAAACTTCCCTACACTTGAGCAATTGCTTATCCTTAAGCAGATAAATCAAAACAAAATTTCGGGATAAGAAATGCTAAACAAAATTTATCACTACTTAGGAAACCGGTGAACGAATACACTTGACCTGAAGAAAAGTAAGAAAATCATTTTCAATTAACTTGCAATAATAAAGTCAACCAATTTCACCCTTAACAATGTCATAATTTCACCTAACCATATTTGAATGCTCTAATAATACTTAATACTAGAGTTCATTAGTTAATTTATGGAAGTCAAAGTTTACCCGAGTCATTTAACCAAGGATTCTCAAAACTAGAAATTAGATTTAACATCTCACCAACTAGGAAAGACTCATAAAAATTTTATCCATTTGACTAAAATGTATACAATTCTCTCTTCAATCTCACCAAGCGCCATAATCCAAAACAAACACATTTTACATTCACTCATCCTCTGATCATCCCCCTAGTTCATGCTTTTGTTGGGAGGTTTTTTTATTTATTTATTTAAATTTACTTTATTTAAGCACAATTGTGTTAGTAGAGGAAAAGAACCTCACTCTTCTGACGGACCAAGACCGATTCATACCAACTTATCCTTTATATTGATAGCGGGAAAGAACCTTGCTCTTCTAACGAACCAAGGCCAATCCATACCAATTTTTTCATTAGTATTAGCATTGGGACTCAACCTTGCTCTTCTGACGGACCAAGATGAATCCTTATCAATTTTTTTCTATTCATACACTTGTTATTACTTTTTTTTTTTTTTACCTCCAATCATTGTGATTTTTCAGGAGTTTCTTAGAAGAAGAATTTTATTTGTTTGTTTGCTAAAAATTATAGGGCTCTAAAAATTTCTAAGAGAAAGGTATACATAAAAGTAAATTTAAAAATAACCATGACTAACTCTCAACTAGTGATATTGTTCCAATCTCAAGTCTTAGAGTCCTAAGCTAAATAACTTATAACTTTGCCCTTTATAGATTTGACAAATTAATTCTAGTAAAGTATAATAAGATCAATAATGATCAAGATGACACAATTGATTTGGCCCAACACTTGTTAATCACCTATTGCAAGTTAACTTAAAAATTAATTGGGTCAAATGTGAATAATTGGTCTCCTAAACAGTAACAAATTCATATATATCATTTCCCTACACTTAATAACATACATTATCCTCAATGTACGACTAAGAAAGCACAATAGCAAGATATGAAACAAGAAAAAACATCATAGGGAAAAAGGAAATACATGTATTGAAAAAGAAACTAATACTTTCCTGCCAGTCGAAAATAATGTGAAGAAGTTCATAACTAGGAGGCCATCGTCATTACATATCTGATTGCACATTCCTTGGCCAACGAAAAACAAAAAAAGAAAAAATGAACTAAGAAGAGGATCGAAATCTGTCTCCCCATCATCCTCATCAGATGGTGCCTCTACCATGGTTTCATCATCGTCTTCTTCACTACCCTCAACATCCTCTTCACTGCCCCTAGCTTCCTCTACACTACCCTCATCATCCTTTTCCTCACTCTCACTATCCTCATCATTTGCATCCGACTCTTTCATCTTAAGAAATTTTTCCAATTTGTCTTGGCGGATATGAAGTTTATCCACACTTTCTCGGATATAACGAACCTTAGTCATCAAAATATCAAATTTGTCCTCAAAGCTTGCTGAAGACGTCTAGCCTCGAGGGGTGCTTCGTGAGTGTCAACCTTAATGTCTCGTTGGTAAAAGGTTCATGAGTCGGAATGAATTAAGTCGCATAGGAGTGACTTGAGTAACAAAGGTAAGTGAGGGCCAAACTACAACCTTAGTCCGCATGGCCTGCACTAGTAAGGTGATGTAGGGGCCACAACAAATATGGCCTTTCTTCTGTATAGTGGTTGCTTGGTGGCTAAAAAGTTCAGCTAGCTCAATGGCTAAATTGATTGGGTGTTTATGAATAACACTATACAAATAGAGGCAATCCTTATTGGAAATCACACTGGTGCTTAGGCCTCAACTGGTCAATGTATGTGCAAAGAGTCAATGAAGAATACGATATTTAGGTTTGACCAATTGAGAAGCCTTACTCTTTGCTGGGTTATAAGCATCACCAACAGTAATTTCATTCCAAAACGTCCCTAGTATTACTCCATGTAGAAAACGACATGTTAAACATTGGAACTCTTCTGTCCGTGTGTATTTATCCTCATAAAGACCAAGATATTTACCCAATTAAGCTATTGTCATGTAGAAAGACTGGCCACTCAAAGTGAAATGGAGTTTGCGTTTGGGGCCCATGCCACTAATACTTTCTTTATCGAGTTTATATGTGCATAAAAACTCTAATGTCAGCTCCTTATAAACCGGAGCTTCAAGAGATAAAAATCGCTCCCAAATGGTTCCTTCCAACAGTTCCTTCATTTCCGTTGTTAGCTCCAATTAGACAAGAATATCCCAATCTAAATGAAGGGTGTCGTTGAAGGGCTTGTTCTTAAGTAAATTATAGTGTTTCAACTAGTATTCCTCTTTGAATTGAAGCATTAGGTGCTCTATTGGAGGGAGAGTGGCCAATGATTCAACAATGGCACCTTCCTGCATTGAAGATGATGCTGCATACTTAGATTTTCTTCGAACAGTAAGCTTTGTATGATTTTCCATTTATTACCTGAGAAGAAACACCAAACCAAATCAAAAACATGTATCCTTGCTACACTTAGTTCAAACTAAGACAGAGTTATAAAGGAGTAAAAGTGAGGAATATTGAAAGAATTCTCATTGGGACATTTAAACAAACATGTAGAGTACATCCACAAAACTAGTTGGTGTAAAAGAAATGGCTAGCAAATTCATCCAACTAATTATACATTAGACTCATTACATTACAATCAGCTTGAAAAGAAAGCGTCCTAACACGTCAAAGACTCTAAATGTCCCAAAATCACTCTCACAATTCTAACCTTAACTGGCATAATTGAATAGTGATCATTGAATTGGCAAACAGAATTCAGGTTTGAGAGATCATAAAGTAATATCTAACCATAAGAGGCATCATAAAGGCATTGAAATCTATCAACACAAAGCAAATGTGTATGTTTATCATAAAAGAATAAAAAAAAAACAAGTAAATTCTTAGATAAAATTTATAGACCAATTCACAAAAGACCTAAATTTCAGTTACCTAAGCATGTCTAAACAATGATGAAAACAAAGCATGAACAAGAGAGGACAGAAAAAAAATTAGGATAACTTACTTGGATCGGGAATGTGAGGAGAAGATGGAGAGAAGATGAAATGTGAAATGAATTTGTGTAGATGTTTGTAAGTGTTTGAGAGGGTGTGTTCGTGTTTTGAAAATATTGTGCAGTGCATGTACTAAATCGTATGGGTACTGAGTAAACACGGGCTGGGACACGATCGTGTCTCATACCCGTATAACTTTCTATGTTGGGTACCTTACGTGGGTGAACACGAGCTGGGACATAACCGTGTTCTATGCCCGTGTAACTTTCTGTTACAGGATGTATTAAAGCTGGGCACATACCGGCTGGGACACAACCGTGTCCCACGCCCATGTAACTTTCTGTGGTGATGGATTAAAGGGGCCTGGATGAACACGGGTTGGGACACAACCATGTCCCACACTCGTGTAACTTTCTGTGGTGATGCGTTATCGCTGGGCGTACATGAGCTGGGACACAATCGTATCCCACGCCCGTGTAACTTTTTTTTTTTAAATTAAATTGAATAGATTAAAGAAGGAGTGTTAAGTTATAAATAAAATAAAATAAAATGGACTAAAAGAACTAGAGTGCAATCAAAGAATATTAAAGCAAAACATAAATAAAAGAAGAGTTCGGCATGGGTTGCCTCCCATGAAGCGCTATAATTAACATCGATAGCTCGACGGGATACAAGTGTAGCTCATGATTGTTCTATCGGGTGGAGATAAAATTCCTCTTATCCAACATGCTCCAAATTTCCACTCAAGTATAACTTCAATCGTTGCCCATTTACGTTAAATGTGCCTTTCTCTGGGTATGTAACTTCAACAGTCCCATACAGGAAAACTTGTGTAATTGTAAATGGTCTAGATTACTTAGATTTCAACTTACCTGGGAATAAATGAAGGCGAGAATTATACAAAAGGACATGATCGCCTTTTTTAAATTGTCGACCTTGTTTGATTCATTGATCGTAGTACTTTTTGGCCCTTTCTTTGTATAATTTGGAGTTCTCATATGCTTTCACTCACCATTCCTCTAGCTCATTCAATTGAAGCTTCTTATGAGAACCTATACGCTCAAAATCAACATTAGCACTCTTAATTGCCTAATAAGCCTTATGTTCAATCTTTATCGATAAATGACAAGCCTTCCTATATACAAGTCGGTAGGGTGAGGTCCTTAGTGGGGTTTTGTAAGCGGTTCTCTGTGCCCATAGAGCATCATCCAACTTTTTTAACCAATCCCTCCTATGATACTCTGCGATTTTTTCAAGAATTCGCTTAAGATCGCGATTAGCAACTTCCACTTGGCCACTACTTTGGGGGTGGTACGGGGTGGCTAATATATGTGTAACGCCATAACGTTTCAACACTTGGTTGAGTTGGACATTACAAAAGTGTGTTCCCCTATCACTTATAATTGTCCTAGGGGTGCCAAATCGAGAAAATAGACCTTTCAAGAATTTTTTTACTACCCTAGCATCATTAGTAGGTAGGGCTTTAGCTTCTACCTACTTAGAGATGTAGTCAATAGCTACTAAGATATATTTATTTCCATTAGAGTTCGGGAAAGGACCCATAAAATCGATCCCCTACACATCGAATAACTTGACCTCGATGATGGGGTTTTGTGGCATTTCATCCCTACGAGGTATATTCCCCACTTGTTGACAATGATCACAAATCTCAACATATTTCTAGGCATCTTTGACTAAGGTCGGCTAATAAAATCCAACCTCTAAGACCTTATGGGCTGTCCTATTGGCATTGTGATGCCCACTTGTAGGCTCCGAATGATAGTGGCTCAAAATTCTCCATCCTTCGAGTTGTGGTACACACCTTCAAATAACATGATCTGCACATACTTTAAATAGGTAAGGATCATCCCAAAAATAATGTTTCACATAAGAAAAAAATTTCTTCTTTTGCTAGGGTGAAAGTCCTTTCGGTATAATCCTAACAGCTAAAAAATTGGCGATATCCGCGAACCAAGGAATTTCCATATCACTTACCTGGTCGATGGCATAGAGTCGCTCCTCAGGGAATTCATCTTTGATCTCATTCTCATTGAGCATTTCCAAGTTTGGATTCTCCAATCGAGATAGGTGATCTGCTGCTAAATTCTCAGCGCCTTTTTTGTCTTTAATCTCCACATCAAACTCTTGTAGTAACAAGATCCACCTAATCAGTCTTGGCTTTGCATCTGGTTTTGCTAACAAGTACCTAAGGGTAGAATGATCAGTGTAAACAATCACTTTAGATAGAAGCAAATAAGAGCGAAACTTATCAAAGGCAAAAACAATTACTAGCAACTCTTTTTCTATAGTAGTGTAGTTCTCCTGAACATTGATAAGAGTTTTGCTAGCATAGTGAATTAGATGAAAGTGCTTGTCCCGTCTTTACCCAAGCACTGCCTCGAATGTATGATCACTTACGTTACACATAAGTTCAAAGGGAAGTGCCCAATCAAGTACTACCATGATTGGGGCATTAGTAAGTTTCTCTTTAAGGATATTGAAAGCTTTCAAACACTCTTGAGAGAAAACATAAGGTACATCCTTCTCTAATAACTTAGTCAAAGGGTAGGCAATATTCGAGAAATCCTTAATAAATCGCCTATAAAAACCTGCATACCCTAAAAAGCTTCTTATGGCCTTCACCGAAGTTAGAGATGGGAGTCTTGCAATCGCGTCCACTTTGGCAGTATTAACCTCAATTCCTCGATATGAGATCTTATGGCCCAGCACAATACCCTCTTGTACCACGAAGTAGCACTTCTCCCAATTGAGTACAAGATTGGTCTCTTCACACCTGGTAAGTACCCTGTCCAAATTATTCAAACAATGGTCAAATGAGTTGCCAAAAACTGAAAAATAATCCATAAATACCTCCATTATGTCCTCAATCAAATCATCAAAAATTGCTAACATGCATCGCTGGAATGTAGTAGGTGCATTGCAAAGACCAAAAGGCATTTTACGGTAAGCAAAGGTGCCATAAGGATAAGTGAAAGTGGTCTTCTCTTGATCTTCCGGTGCAATAGGTATCTAAAAATAACCAGATAAGCCATCTAGAAAATAATAAACATATGTCCAGCTAGTCGTTCTATCATTTGATTAACAAAAGGTAAGGGGAAATGGTCCTTACGTGTAGCATCATTTAACTTTTTATAATCGATACATACACGTCAACCTGTTACAGTTCTCATTGGGATCAATTCATTCTTTTCATTAGGAACTACTGTCATCCCACTTTTTTTTGGAACTACTTGCACTGGACTCACTCATGAGCTATCAGAGATAGGATATATCATACCTGCATCAAAGAGTTTGACAACTTCCTTTTTGACTACCTCTTTCATGTTTGGATTCAAGCGTCTTTAGGGCTGTACAACCAGCTTATGGTCTTCTTCCAATAAAATCTTATGAGTACAAAAGGAGGGATTGATACCTTGAATATCGGATATTTTCCAAGCAATGGCCCCCTTATGCTCCTTAAGTACTTTCAGTAACCTTTCTCTCTGTTCTTCTTCTAAATTGAATGCTATAATTACTAGTAATTTAGAGTCCTTCTCTAAGAAGGCATATTCTAAGTAGTCAAGTAATTGCTTTAACTCCAATACTGGTGGCTCCTCAATCGAAGGTTTTAATTGTGCTTCCTTCTTCTTTTCAAACTCTTGAAACCCTTTCTCAATAGAGGTAGGTTTATTTGCCTCCAGTTGGGCTACCACATCGGATTTGATAGGATCTTCCGAAGCTTCTTCCATGCCTAATTGCAAGCAACTCTCCAGTGGATCCTTAAAAAGAACTTCCTGCATATAACTTGAAACAAAAGTGTCAGTAACATCCAAAAGGTAGCAAGTATCATCCTGATCAATAGACTTTTCCATAGCCTCCGAAATTTTAAATATGATCTCTTCATCTCTTACTTTAAGAATGAGCTTGCCATCACTAACATCAATGATAGCCCTAGCGGTAGCTAAGAATGGTCTACCTAGGATAAGGGGCAACTCAAAATCTTCATCCATGTCTAATATCACAAAGTCAACTGGAAAAATAAATTTACTCACTTGGACTAATACATCCTTAATAATGCCTCTAGCATACGTCACAAATCTATCAACTAATTGCAAGCTTATGTGTGTGGGTTTAGGTTCCCCTAATCTTAGTTTCTTGAAAAATTTATAAGGCATTAAATTGATGCTAACACCCAAATCAGCTAAAGCTTTGTCAACTAACAAGTTACTAATATGACAAGGAATTGTAAAACTTCCTGGGTCTTTTAGCTTCTTAGGCAACTTATTTTACACAATCGTTGAACATTCTTCACCCAATATGACTATAGAAAGCTTCTCAAGCTTCCTCTTGTTGGATAATAAATCTTTGAAGAACTTAGCATACTTCGACATCTGTGATAAGGCATCAACGAGAGGTAAGTTAATATGCAATTGTTTAAAGAGGTCAAGGAACTTATTGAATTGTTGGTCATTGCAATCTTGCTTGAGTCTTTGGGGATATAGGATGGGTGGTTGATATTCCTTCGCCTTAGATGACTCTATGTCTTCCTTTGCTTTCATCCCCTCATTGCTCTTACTAGTCTCCCCGCTAACCTTTCTCTCAGCATGCAACTCCTTCCCACTTCGAAGTGTCATTGCCTTGAAATGTTCTTTTGGATTGGTTTTTATATTTCTTGGTAGTGTTCCTTATGGTCTTTCAGAGATTAGCTTCGCAAGTTGACCAATTTGGTTCTCAAGGTTATGATTAGACGCCTCTTGATTCCTTAACAATGATTCATTATTAGATAGCAAGCCTTATTACCTTGAATATATTTTATGAGAAGTTCTTTCACACTGGACTTCTTTTCTTGAGGAAGAAGAGATGGGAATGGTGTAAGCCCCAAAGTTAAGCCAAGTAACCGTAGGATTGAGTTTAGAACCCAAGGTTTAGGGCGATCGGTTAAAGGATCCGATCACACCCAAATTATAAACTATTGAGAAGAATATTAGTAAAAATGACCCCGTAAACTTAAATTTAAGAAAATAAGAAATAAAATAGGAGACTATAAAATTTTCAAATTTTAAGCATAATAATTGCTAATTACTAAAAAGGCAAAAAGTGTAATTTAATAACTAATAAATTATTAGAGATGGATTATATGTATACTAAAAATTTTAGAATGACCAAAATAATATTTAGGAATGTTCACGTGTACCCCACATGTATTTACGTGTAGATAAAAATACGCATAATTACCTAATTTGGCCAAAAACTAAGCAAATAATTAAAGAAAATTATAAAATAATTGTGGAAAAATCAGAAAAAATCAGAAAAGGATAAGATACATCAATATCAGGTCGTGGCATGTCAGGATAAGAAAAATAAAAATTAGCCAATAAAAATTGAACAACTTAAAAGCCAAAAATCAAGGAATTTGGACAAAGTCTTGTCAAATTAATGCATATTAATTACAGCAAATGTCTATAAATAGGGAAAAAAAATTTACAGAGCTCATTTGGATAGTTTGAAAAGTGAGAAAATTAGAGAGAGTCGAAAATTTGAGAGAAAATCCAGAAAATAAAAAAAAATAAGAAAAACTGTGCAGTTAGGCCATTTAAAGGGAACCCTTACCAGACGAGTAGCTGGAAGTGGACGGCCACCACCACCACATGGTGGTGGCAACGCCCAGGCCGGCCAACAAGGCCACGGCGGCCCGCGGTGACCGAAGCCACCCATACCGGTGAGTCCAATTTCCAGCCCGATTCTTGTGAAATTTTGTAAAAATAGTAAATATAATTAGAAAATTATGAATTTTGTTATTCTGGGATATTTTTGTATGTAGTTTATAGGAAAAATATTATTTTGATGAAATTATGTTCCGTAATATATGGTCCCTAAGAAATTGTGCAAAATCGAGCATATTTCGGTTTAGAAATAAATGACCTTAGGAGTGTAGTTTCAAGCCCAAAATTTTTTTGTAGATTACTTAGATGATATAGAACAGTGATATGAAGCCCGTTTTCAAAAATTAATTTTCGAAATTTTTAGATAATTTTTAGGCCCTAAAATAAGGCATAAAATGGGTAATTTGGAGTTAATTAGGTGATTAGGAGATTAATTACTGACTTAGTGAATAAGTAGATGTTTTAGGATGTTAAAATCTGATGGAGTATGATACTTGTAGCAATTAGAGTGTTAGATGTAATTATTAGGTTAATTATGTAGTAAATAGGTAATATGGAAAAATAGTACATTTTAAGATAATTTTGTAAATTAGGGTAAATTGGAGTAAAATCTGATTTAGGATGAATTTATACATTTTGAAATAATAATTGCTGTTTAGAGATGGTAATTAGGGTAATAGAAATATTAGAAATGCATTATGTGTATAATATGCAATAATGCATAATGTGTAATTTTTGAAAATATAATAAATAGAAAATATTAGGATAAAAATTGATATTATATAAATAATAGGGATATATAATAAATCTGATAAGAAACTTGAATTTATGTAATTATATGAAAAATGTAAAAATTTATCATATTAGGAGTAAATTCGGTATACAAATAAAGATTTAAGTGTACCGGATAGAATAAAATACTGACTAGGGGTAATAATGATATATAGGAGATCAGGAAGTAATGTGATTAATTTCACATTATAGGTTGAAACGGATTTTTAGGGTTAGAATCTAAAACATTACTTAAAAATCGAACTAAAAACCTGGTTCAGAAATCGATGCGAAAACCGAACCTGAACTTAACCCCAAACCTAGAATAATTATAAAAGACTTAATACCTAGATAATTAGGCATATTAAACCTTAAACAAAACCTAACAATAAGCGTTGTAGGATAAAACGAACCTATAATATTTATATGAAAAGCTGAAACTACGTTCGTGTTATAGGGATAACCGGCGATGGCCCGAGCAAATCGGACCTTGAGTGAGCGAGCGAGGAGTTGAGGTAAGTTGGGATTAATATGATGCTGTATTTTGGAGGCTTAAGATTATGCTTGGTTGTGTTTGTTAGATAGCTGAATGTGTGCATGTGCTTGATTATGGGTGATGCTATGATTCTGTTTGTATTCTGGCATATATTGTATGATTTGTATGTAATGAATGATCACCCTAAACTGGACTTAATCAAACATCCGACCGGTAATCATAATCGGACATGCATGCAACCCGTTAGGGGAATTTAGGACTCTCCGACTAAATACCGACCCCTTCGGAAGGGATAGCGTAGGATTGCAAAATGGTCCCTTCTTCATCCTCAGTCGAACTAAGTGACAGAAGAGGAGGTCGCGGCGAGGGTGAAGGCAGTGGTTCGAAGGTAGTTGCAGGAGGAGCAAGGTCTCCATTACACAAGCCTGGGTTTGGTCGTGAGCTGTTGCATTAACGGTAACTCCTCAACCCAGATTAGAGCGGGCGCAATTTCTCTAATCTCACGACGGGTCGGACAACGTCGTGTGATGGCATTTGCTTGCACATGCATTGCACCTAATAAGTGATTGAAAACCTTGTTGTGTATATGGTATAGTTTTAAGTCCTCCGTCCCAACTTACTGAGCTGTGGTTGCTCACATCCCTATAGACATCGTGCAGGTGCTGGCTAAGAAGCGGCAACAACTACTATGAAGCTAGCAACTGCTGGATCCTGGGGAGTGAGGAAAAACATGTGAAGAATAAACACATATTTTAAGGTTTAAGTTTTTATTTTAGAATTACTTTTCATTTTGAAAAATGTAACAACTAGGAAATATATTACGGACAAATATTGTAAACCTTAATTACAATAGCTAAATTATAGCATATATATATTTCCTCACGTTCTTAGATTAATGATTTATTTAAATTACAAACTGTTTACTTCAAAGCGGGTTAGTCGTCGACGCCTTGTGTAGATCAGGTCTAAGATAGCGGTTGTAAGGCCAACTTCTATCTTAGGATGGTTTACACGGCGGGGGCTGTTACGACTCGCCGCTTCGGGGCGTGACAAATGGTCTTTGAAATTTAGGTAAGCCAAAGTTGGTCTTCTACTGGCCTTGGTTTTGATTTCCTCATGAGAAATTGGGGTGATTCCTCCATCCGGGATTATAAGTGTTACTGTAGGGGTTATTTTGTTGCTTGGGTGGATTTCTTAGATAATCTACCTGTTCCAGTTGTTCTTGTGCTCCATAACCCTGCATGCCAAAGTCACTTACATCCGATTGTACTTATTGAGGGCCAACAGAGAGTACATCAATCTTCTTACTCAATAGGTCCACCTTAGCTGCCAAAGCAATAGTCAAGTCCACATCATAAATTCCCATAACCTTTTGCTTGGCTCTAGTGCTTTCCCATTGATAATTATTTATCGCTATTTCTTCAATTAAGTTTTGTGCTTACTCGGGTATCTTTGTGTTCAAAGTACCTCCTGCGGATGCATCAATCATCTATCTCGTAGATAAATTGAGACCATTATAGAAGGTTTGAATCTGCATCCATAGTGGGAGGCCATGATATGGGCACCTCCTGAGCAAGTCCTTGAACCGCTCCCAAGTGTCATATAGAGTCTCCGCTTCTAATTGGGCAAAACAAGAAATGTTGTTTTGAAGTTTAGTAGTCTTCACAGGTGGGAAATACTTCTCCAAAAATTTCTCTATCAATTCATTCCAAGTTGTGATTGAATTTCGTAGTAGAGAGTTCAACCATTGCTTTGCTCTACCCCTCAAGGAAAAAGGAAATAGGTATAGTCAGATGGCATCATCCGCGGCTCCGTTGATTTTAAATGTATCACAAATCTCTAGAAAGCTAGAAGTGTAGGCATTAGGATCTTCATCTTGGAGACCGTCAAACTGAACATATTGTTGTACCATTTGTATGATATTAGGTGCAATTTGGAAGTTATTAGCCGCGACGGTTAGTCTTGTGATACTAGAGTCAACTCCGATAAGTGTAGGTCTTGAATAGTCGGACATAGTCCGATTTGCTTCATTACCGTTGTTAACCATATGTGGTGGATCTTCTTGATTAATGAATTTAGTGTTGGCCTCTTCACCCTCTTCCTTAATCTCAACGATTGAATCGTCTTCTATGTTAGCCACAGTTTGTATAGGTCGCAATCTCAAATTTTAAAGAACAGTTCTCTTAATTTCAGGATCAAGTTCTACCAAATCTTCCGGGTTGCTTCGAGTCATGCACTACAAGGGCAAGAAATATAGAATCAATTGTAGCTCTAGGTAATAAAAATAAACAATGAAAACAAAAGAAAAAAAAATGGTCAAAGTAATAAAGCAACTAGTACATGCAATTTTCTTCAATTATGTCAAGATCTCATTACACATGTGATTTCTTAATTATCATGCATAATATCATAGATTGATATCCTAGAAATATCAATTAACAATTAAATAACATAATTGAAACAAGAAAAGATAGAAACTTTATTGAAAATTATCAATCAATCTAATAATCACATGAAACCCTAGGTTCCATAATACTAAATACAAGAATTTTAAGCTATCATAATGAAACTAAAAACGAATTGCACCAAAATCAAGAAATAAAACATGAAAAACCCCTTTTTGTTGATGATAAATCTTTTCAATCTTGAAGTTAGGTGTTGCTTTCGCCTTTTTCTTCTCCTTCTCCTAAAGTCTCTTCTCTTTTGAATGTCTAATTCTCCTGTGCGAAACCCTAGTATGTCCTTTAATAATGTATTGTAAGGTTTCTTTTTTCGTCACCAGACATAGCCTGGGACACAATCATGTCCCTAGGTCGTGTAACTTTCTGACCTTGGCAAATCTTCCTGGATGGACATAGCCTGGGGATACAGTTGTGTCATAGATTGTATAACTTCAAAACTTCATAACTCATTCATTTGAACTCCAAATTGAGTGAAACTTGATTCCTTTTCTTCGTTTTCAATCCAAGAATGCGTTCAAACTTTGAAATCAAAATTTTTCTCAATTAAGTATCAATTTCTTTAAAGAAAACCAAAGATGTAAGGGAAATACTATAAAATCATCATGTGAAATGTATTTAAAATAAGAGTTATCAATGGGCCTGTAGTTAGGTATGGGGTTGTTGTTGACATTTGGAACTAGAGCCTCCATGAAGTCTAGTTGGATTGTGGCTTCGTCGATTAAATCCTGAATTTTATTTCTTAATCTCTAGCACGAGTTTATCAAGTGGCCCACTTGCTCTAGATGATATTAACACCTTACATTAGAATAAAAAACTCTTGGCTTATACCTTTCATTGGGAGGCTCAAAATAGAGCAGATTATCCTTTCTTAGCTTTTTAAGTGTCTAATTAAGAGGGACAAGTGTTTTGGTGAACTGCCGTAGGGCCTTTTTAACTTGAGATTGGCTTTTGAATTGTTGTTGAGATGGTAGAGGATTTGCCCTAAAAGAGACTCAAGCATTGGGCTTGGTATTTGAATTGACCATGCCGATAGTAGCTTCTCGAGGCTTGTTTGTGGTGGGTTTAGCAGAGGGTGGTCTTCTGTCTGATGGTTTTTGTAATTTACCGGAGGAGACACCACTTTTAATCTGATACCTTACTGTGACTACCTCTGCAAAACTAGAAGAGGCTAACCTGATTAGATACGAGAAGTAGGGTCTCTTAAGAGTGTTGATAAAAGGCGAAGTTAGCTCTTTCTTAGTCATAGGGCTAGGGACCTTTACCTTTGGGCATATTCTTTAAAAGATTCATTGTACCTCTTCCCCAGGGCAACCGAATCCATTATAGTCGATGCTACTTCAACATTGAACTTATATTGATCATAAAACGCCATAGCTAACTTCTCCCATGTGTTTACCCGATTCAAATCCAACTGGGCATACTGGGTCAATGCAAAGGCTGTTAGATTGTCCTGAAAAGATTGGACCACGACCTGGTCATATTGCACATATTTGCCCATCTTTTGTATGTACAATTTGGTGTGTAGCTTAGGGTACCCAAAGCTTAATTAACTTCAGGCTTTAGGTTGATTAGGAATGAGTAAGTATTTGGCTCAAAAGTTGGGTTGACCTTGGGATATACCCCTTTTGATACGAACTCGTGGATGAACACACGAACCCAATATCACTGTAACCAAAGGGGGTAGGTCTAAGCCTCAAGATGGTTTGAAAAGTAAATGACAGTCGAGGGAGAATAGGGATTCCTATACACCAACATTAGATATGATGCACCAACGCCTCACATGAGCTCAGGTCGCACGTAATATGACGCATAAGTGTGGCTGCAGGTCATTCGCCACTAATCTATGCTCGAATGGGCTAGTTAAGAGTAGCTCAATGTAAGAGGACACTTAGCTCAAGAGAAGGTAAAAAGTCTAGTATATTCTTCTGTATACCTTGTTGCGGCTATTACATATGACTATTCATAGTACCCTATTAGGGTAAGTTCTATGTTACAAATAACTACAAAAATGAATTCTTATTTGCTAAATAAAAAGGAAATTACTATATAAGGAGACACGAAATCGTACGTAGCGAACGTCGTTTGTTAGAAAGGATAGTATAGTTGTCACTAAGGATAGTACGGTTGTCACTAAGGACAATGTTCAGGCTTGTTTGGCGTCAGAAGGGGCTAGATTGTAATTGGTTCAGGGATAGCTCATCTAGGGTTAGCCTTAGAGGGTTGACTCATGACAGTTTCGGTCGACCTCGATACAGTGGAGATTGTTGTACTCAAATTGTTGCACTCAGATTTGGCACTTGGACTATAGTTTAGTAGAAGGTTTGGCTCGGCATACTGGTTGATCGGCTCGACATGCTGGTTGATCCACTCGGCAACAACTTGGATAGTATAGAGAGAAAAGTAGCTTGGCAGATTGGACTGGGGTAAGCACTATTCCTTGGCACTTAACTTACCTCAGACAGCTCGGCAAACCACTTGAGAGAGCCCTCAAGCTTAGGAGCGTATAATTGGTCCTTGATCCCTATCACCTTCTATCTCAAAAGATTCAAAAGTTTGGTTGACTTTAGGATATGCTTCTTCTGCTTCGAGAGGTAGGGCTTCAACATTCTTTCTATATTGAGCTTTGGAGTTTTCTTCATTCGATGGCGCTGTGGACCTAAGTTAGGAGATGCTATTAGCAAGGAAGCTTAGTTGATCTGCAATCTTCCCCACTGTTTGTTCTAAAGACCAGAACCTTAGCTCAATTGGATCAACAATTTTGGGGTTGACACTGTTGTTGTTGGTGTTGATGTTGTTGTTCCCTTAGCTAGCCATTCTTGTCTGTGAGCGGGTTTGAATAAGACTTCTCTGAAAGGTTTGATACTTGGGAGCTAACTTAGCTACCTAGTTAAAGATCACGTCTCAACAACTTAGCACATGAATATTTTAAATGAGGTGAATGAAAAACAAAGAAATGTACAGGAATGCGAAGATGTATGGCACACGAATGCAAAGAAATAAAACCAATGAATAACCAGTAAGATGGTAACTTTTATTACTTTGTAGCTTTCGGCATTCCCTTTTACATTATTTGAAAAAGAAAATACATTTGTTTCATAAAAAGAGTATTCTTATTTCTAGATGTTCTTTTGGCGTTTGGCAAGTGTTCCTTTTTTTGCTTATTGGGTCCAGCTGGCGTTTCCTTCCTCTTTTCTAAGTTAGGCTCTTCTGTTTCTTCATGTTCTTTGAGTTTTTTCTAGGTCATCCTCAATTGATGTTCTAAGGCTCGGGAACGTTGTCTTAATTCCTGAAAGAGATCTTCCCACATGTCCCACTCTTCATAGATTACTTCTATAGGGGCTTATACTTGGTCCATGTAGGTCATGATTTCAGGATCGGGTTCAATTGGTGCAGGTTAGATGATCTTTGGTGCTTGATATTAGATCTCTCCTGCCTTAGGGAGCTAATCATACAAATATTCTTTAGTGACCTTATGCTTGTCCACTTCTCCCAGCCACTCTCCCAAATCGAGGTTAGGGTTAATAGTCTTTGATTCCTATAATTGCTTGATTGCCTGAAGTTTGGACATCTTTTGTAGCAGTGGAATTTGAAGGTCCTCATGATCCAAGGTCGTAATATCCAATGGAGGCCTATAGACTATATCTTGAATTCCCCCGAATTTTCTAATTATATTGTTAGGGTAATAGCCTGTATACAATTTCATCCCAATTAAGGGTATTGCTTGATAATTTTTGTAGACTAAAACTACCCTCTTGAAGTTGCTCTATCTTGTTGTCCATAAGATATCAGCAACTTAAAAATTTCGCAACACTTCTACCCAGCAGTAAGGAGGTTTTTATTTTAGGAGATGGACCTTGTCGACAAAAGAATGGATTAGATCAATATTGTGAGCGAATTCTCCCCAAATCAAATTAAGCCCATAACACTTCATGTGGTTCACAAACCATATTATCAGTAATGCCATGCTGGTCTTTTGTGCGCCATTATTCTTTTCTTTCAAAATATTGAGGTTTTTGATTTGTTCTGCGAGGAAGGTTGAGACATATGATTTGTTTTCAAGAAATTAGCCTATTAATTTGCAACCCTGAAATGTATGAGGAACTTTCCATTAGGGAATTAGAAAGTCCTAAATGTAGCTAGGATAATGGCTTTTATTTTGTTCTATCCCTAGTCTTTGGGATTGCTATAGAAGATGCCCTGTTTGTTGGTTTTAGGCTCAATGGTGAACCAGGCTTTTAGGTCTTCCAATTTGATGTAGTTTCTATTACAATTTTTGAAGGCCTTGTTCACTTCAGCTTTTTTTATCCCTAAGAATCTTAAAAATTCATTTATTGGGTTATCTTTTAAATTTGGAGTATATATATCTTCTAAGGAAGGGGCTTGAAGTAGTTAGGTATATTCTTCAAGTGTTGGACTAATCAACTGAGGCCCAACTTGATAAGCTACTTCGTCGGGCTCCTAAAAGTTGGTCAGGGCCCTAATTAAATTAATCTCTATTTTCACCTGGGGAAGTGATAGAATGGGCTTGATTTTGCTGATGATGGTCTCCTATTCCCTTGGATTGAAGTGTCAAAGCCATTAGTCTAGGATGGGCTTGGGGTTAATAAGCTTATCAACATGCTTTTCCTTGAAGTGGATGGAGTTGAATGAACAGGCCATTTCTCAATCTGAATTACAAAGAAAAATATGTTACAAGATTGACCTATTATTATTTGCAGTAAACAAAACTTATTTACAACTATTCTATGTTTATAACATGTTAAAATTACAAGGGAAATCAACGAAACTCCAAGTCATCTATATTTTCGCTCTTACCTTACTTGATTATTTATCGATTCTAGATGTCATGAATGTATAAAGGGTGGGTTTTAAATGTCCTTAAGCTTGTGTAACCTCAATTGTTAAAGAACACTTTTATCGGTCATATCAAGCTTAAGTGGGGTGGCCTAATCAACCCCAAGTAGTGGTTATACCATAGCACCTGGAGCTTACACAATGAAACCCTCCCCCATCCCCTAGGTTCCTAATATGATCCGGGTTTGACCGTTTTTATCACATATTTGTGAATAATAATGAATGAATAAGTAAATAAATTACACTTAGTAAGGTGATTTTTAGAGATTAATTTTAATTTTGGAAAGTTGAATGGCTAACTCTCTTGACGTCCCTAATGGAGTTGCCAAGCTGTCTAGCTTAATTTTTTTTTTTTTCCAGTTTTATAAATTAGTCTTCATTAAACCAATTAATGTTAAACCTACCCATTTAATACTGACTTTCGACTAAAGTTTAAAGAGAACTATTTTTTTTTTTAAAACATTTTGGAGTCACCATCTAACCAACGTTAAGAAAAAGAGAAATTGTAGCTAATTGAGTAGATTAGTTATAATTTAACTACTAGTCTTTTCGATAAAACCAATTTATAAACGGTTTTAAGAACTAGAAAATCAAGTCCAGGAGTTAGATTCTTTAAACCTTTATGGGTATTATCAACTTTCTAATTTTAGACTTAATCTTTTAAAATCACCTAAAAATTATCCTAGAAAAAAATGAAATTTAATTATCAGTTAACAAATTTGAACAAATTAAACTAAAGTGCAAAATAGGTTTTTTCATTTTTTACTATTACTTTGTAGGTGTATACATATTTGCTATTTTGTATTAGATATACACAGTTCTTTTGTAAAATTTTACTATGTTGGATTCGTTTTAATTTTGAAAACGTGTTGAGTTTATGTTCTAAGTAGATTCAATTTTATTAAGAAAGATCTTAAAAGGTCCTAAATCTAGGTTTTTTATTTTTTGGAAAATTCTAAAAAATGTCCTAATTTGAAAAAGGATCATTTATTTTATATTTAGAAAAAATTGATTTTTCTAATTGTCAAAACATTTTTTATTAGCAACCTATTTTATTTTATTATTATCTATTTCTTTTTATTTAAATCTTAACCCAAAAATAAAATAATAAGGAAAAATAACAAACTGAAGCATTGCTATCTCTTTCCTTCTTTTCTCTTTCCTTTTTTCTTTTTTCTTTTTTGGTTTTTCTTCTTTTTCATTTTTCTTCTTTCTTTCTTTCTTTTCTCTTTTTTCCTTCTTACATTTACAAATACATGAGTAATAAATAAAATAAAATAAGTAAATAAATATAAAAAAGAGTACCAGACTGGGTTAGCTTCACATTGGCCTTGGGTCGGCTTTAGATGGCTCGAGTAGGGTTCGGTTGGCTTTAGGTCGGCTTCAAGTCAGTTCGGGTTGGCTTGGAACGTTGGATCTGCGTATCAAATCTAGGGTTTTTGGGTGTGAGAAATTGTGATGGCAGTAGTGGTTTTCGTAAAAAACTGCCATAGAAGGTAATATTCCTAAAGAGAGAAAGTGTAGTATGGGTGCTCCTTAGAGGGATTCTTGTGATTGTGTATATTAGAAATGAAGAACAATCCCCTATTTATACTATAAGTATAAGGGTTAAGCTTGGAAGATTGAGAAAATGATGATTTTTCATTAATGGGTTTTGACCCAAAAAATTAAATTTTTTTCTATTTTTGAGCTTGATTTTAATTGCATAAACAACTAAATTTGGACAAGTTTTGGAGTAAATTCAAAAATAGGCTATGCGTATTATACAATTTCACCATTACTTTGGTGAAATGGTGTAATAAAAGTGGTCAAAAAATGACTTGAAGTGGCTAGAATGAAATGGAAAAAAAAAAAAAAAAGAAAATTGGAAACAAGGGTTGAAATTGAGGAAGGAGAAGATAGGGGGCACAAGTCACGTGTGGGGCACGTATTACGCGCATGATTAAAAAATAATGGGGTGTACTAACTACTATCCAATCAATCAAGGCTTCATGCCTTACTTTAAAAAATTGTAAACCAGTCTCTGGTCCACACACTTTGTACCTAACAAGATTCGAACTCTAAACCTCCATGTCGACTCTAATGGTAGACTCAAGTGCTTATCTGTTAGGTCGTTGCCCTATACCTTATTCATATGTACAATCAAATTGTATATACGAATTAAGTCAGCTTAGGTTAGATTCAAACCTAAACTCAAGCCCAACAACCCTCTTCTTATTTTTATCTAAATTAAAAGATTCTATTATATTAAACTATTTAAAAATTTATTATTTTCTAAATTTCCTAAATTCTCTATTTTTTTTTCTAATTTTTGTGAATTTTCAATTTTTCAATTTTTTGTAATTTTTGTATATTTTCTAAATTCCTTATTTTTTTTTATTTTTCCTAAATTAGGGCCCTTTACCCTATACTAAAAATTCTAAACAATAACAAAGGGGAGCAAAAATGGGGTGTCTATACCCTTCCTATCCAAAGTTCCACCATGTATATAATAAATCATTCATATGAATCTAAAATAATAAGTTAAAGTTAGTTTATAACCTGTTTTACATATATATAAATTATATATATAATCCTATTAATCTAAGTCTTTTATTTTCATTATTAATCCTACTTTCAGTGATCCTATTGTCTACACATTTTAATTAAACACTTTAAAGCTTTGTTTTTTTAGAACTATGTTTTGATACCAACTCAAAACTATTACACCTTAAACAGAAAGAGTCATAATAGTTCCATAGTGTAAACTAACTTAAAGTAGAAGTTGATCTCATAGTTGCTATTGTAAATATAGTCTACACAAGATATATATGACTCAATCAGCTTGAAACATCCATTTTGATGCTTATGAATGATCAAACATATGGTATAGTTTTGCAAAATACCTATTTTATATAACCTATTGTCTCATAACACAATAGTACTTACATAAATATCTTACATCTAGAGTTATAATTTATATTTAGAGTTTATAAAAAAACCATAAGTTTTGAAGTTTATTTACTATAATATAGGAAACTAATGGATGTTCCAAGGAATTCCCAGTTACTTTCCTTAAACTCAAAAGAAATGTCAAAAGCCTAAATTCAATAGATTCCTCATTCCTCACTTTCTCAACCAACAGTACACTAACCTGGGGGTAGTGGTATTTGAACATATTAATCTTCACTTGTTACTTATAAAAGAATCTATGGGGATATGAATACTACTAGCTCAGTAAGTGGGACGGAGTCAGAAGAGTACTCAATAATCACAAGCAAGGTTGTTAAATTATGATGAAATGTAATGCAATCAATCACTTGAATCATCACACAATGTTATTTGGTCCATTGTGAGGTTAGAGAAGTTACATCTGCTCCAACTCGGATTGAGAAGTTTTGTTGCGACTCAGATCAAACCAAACTCGAGCTAATATACTAGAAAATGCTCTCCTCCTATGACCACCTTCTAACTATGGCCTCTAATTTTGCCATGACCTCCTCGCCTATTACTTAGTTCAACTAAGGACGTGGAAATCACCATTTTAGTTATCCTTATAGAAGGGAGTTAGTATTTGGCCTGACACTCCTAATCATTTCCCCTAATGGTTGCTATACATGTTTAGTTTCGTTGTAGTCGAATCATTATTAGTTATAGTTAGAGGTGACCAAATAAGTTCATACAATACAGAAATGATGGGATCATGCAAAATAGTATGCTAAGGAGTTTAACACTTGTCACAACTAAATACCAAACATACGCATTGCATACGTAGAAGCAACTAGTTATAAGCATAAACAGTAGTACTCTTAAGTCTCCAAATACTCTAATATAGTATCTCAACAAGCAGTAAAACTACGATCTCAACTTACTTGTTCAAACACTCATTATGGAAGATTCTGGTC
The DNA here is from genome assembly GCA_024138015.1 of Lumnitzera littorea. NCBI lineage: Eukaryota > Viridiplantae > Streptophyta > Magnoliopsida > Myrtales > Combretaceae > Lumnitzera > Lumnitzera littorea. Next base: position 108,303,723 of record JAMXBB010000003.1, read on the forward strand.
GTCAATGGTTTGATCACTAGGAGACCCTATATATACAAAACTCAAATTTAGTTTTTTGTAATAGTTACAAAAATATTAGAGTTTTATCTAAAAGTATTTTATTAAATGGCTACATATATAAGTATATATATATAAAGTATATTATCATAATAATATATAGTTTTATTATATAAGTCAAGTTAAGTTATTAATTATTAATAATATATGTAGTTATATTATTACGTATAATATACCGTTTCGATCGTATTAAAATATACTTTTATCGATTAAATCACGTTTTAATTATGGTAGGGTTATCGTAATACATAAATTCTTGTAATATTATAAAGATATAAGTTATATTACCTAGGTTGAAAATAAATATGATTGTATTATACGTATTTTATTTAATTAAACTACATTTATATAATTTGTCAATATAACTCTATAATATAGATATTATCTAACCCTAATATGTATATAACATATCAAGGCTGTCAAAATATCATTAAATATATTAAAATTTTACTTTTCATCACATTTAACTAGTACGTATATATATAGTTTTAATTTCATTATTTATTATACTTTAGCCTATTATTACTAAAAATGAGTCTCGATTCGTAATTTAAGTTATTTTACTACGTAAATTCACAATAAATAGCTTAGGTTACTAAATAATTTCCCAAAAATTTTTTTAGACTACTAAAAATATGAAGAATTCGATCATCACTTAGTTTTGTGTTATTGATTTACCACCTATATACTTGAATATACAATTTTACCCCTAAATTATACTTAATGACCCAAATGTTATTCTTTTTACACAAAATTATTTTCAACCTATCCTAACATCACTATAATTCACCAAAAGTCAATATAGGTCAGTTCTCATAAATTAATTTCACAAAACCTATTTATTTCATATTTTTACCTTAATTATAGCTATTTTTAAGGCTAAAAATTACAATAAATATTAAAAATACATGAATAAAAAATCAGGCTACATAGAAATTATCTATATATCATGTATATTCTACAAAAAAATTTTGAGATAGAAAGAACATCATTTGTTACATTTATTTTGAAAGTCAAAATTTGAGTATATAGTAATTTTCTTAAGTAAGTGTACTAAATATTCAAAATTTTACAAAAACAAAAATATCACACGAAAGTATATCCAAAATAATCTAAATAGGAATTTTTCCAAAATTTTCTAGGTGGAATTACTATTTTTTAAAAATAATTGAAAAACAAGGCAAGAATTTGACCTACCTTTTCTTGGGTGCTCTAGTGGTTGATGGTAGAGAGGGGGTTGTTGGAAGGCTTGGGTGGTGGGTGGATTGCTTGGGGATGGTGGGGTTTCATAGCAGATGGTGTGGAGGCTAGGGAATTGGTGTAGGATAGTGTTTCCCTTTTTTTTTTATTATTTTCTGTATATTTTTTCTTATTTTTGTCATGAATTTTCCTTTGGATGCTTTGGTTTCTAAAGTGTCAAATGTGTGTTCTAAATCCTTTTTATATTGTTTTAGGTCGTTTGATTTCTTCCTTTAATTTTTTCCTTACTTTTTCCTCATTATATTTAAGTTAAAGGTAGCCTTTACATAGAGTTTCTCTTTTGATTTAGCCCCTCTAGCTCTCCACAACATGCTACGGTGATTTCTAGATTTTTCCCTAACATTTCGACTTTAATTGGATATATTTTGGTTGGTTTTTAATTTAATTAATAGTATTATATGTATCATGTTAATATTTATTTATTCTATTAATATATAAGTATATATATGTTATGTATATAACACGTGTAAGGTGTATTTGTACTCATATAATAATGTTTATAATATATCTTTTATTTTTAAGATATATTTCTTATTTATTTTTAGGAATTCAACACATATTATATATAATTATATAAATTTACAAGTATAATTATTATATATATCGGGTATACTTATAAAATTACGTGTATATTCATACAGTATATTATACTATATTATCTTATTTTATGGCTTAATTAACTTATCTTTAAATTTTTATTGCATTCTAAGCTCGATTTTTTAGGGTTTTAAGTAATTTTGTATTATATTAAGTAATCATATTTCTAGGGGCAAAATTGGGATTTTGGATCTTTATTTTCAAAATCTAACTTTATCGAGTCACTTTGATGAACTTTTCTATCTTAATCATAAGGTTTGGTATCAATTGGATAACTTTTCCATGAAAGCTCTAAATCTAGGTTTGGTTACCTTAAATGCGATTTTAGGGACTCATATAAACTTAGGAACCAGGCAGAATCGACTTGGAAATGGTGAGTTGTGATTCAACAATTCATTAAACCATGACTAGCCAATCTAGGGATTGGTTTCAAGACGATTGAAAAGGATTGCTAATTGTCGAGCTTAGTTTTTTATCTCCTGGTTTTATAAATTAAGTTTTCTTTAATTCAATCAATACTAAACTCTTAACCGCTTAGTATTGACCCTTAACTAAGATTTAAAGAAAATCGGTTCTTTTTGCATTTTGAAAGTACTTTGGAGTCGTCACTCAATTGAAGTCAAGAAAAAAAGTTAAGTTATAACTAATTAAATGGATTAATTATAACTTAACTACTAATCTAATGATTAAAACCAATTTTATAAAATGGTTTTTAAAACAAGAGAACAAGATCCGAAGGTTATAATCTTTAATTTCATGAAGACAGAACTCGATTTATTAGTTACTCTAATTGGATAAATTGAAGTAATCTAGGAAAAAGGAAAATTAGATTTTTTTTTTTTATTTTTAGAGTTGTTTCGTAGGTGCTTACGTACTTGTTTCTCGAGGTCAAACATATGTTTTTATAAAACTTTAATGAATTGATCGATTTTAATTTAAAAAAGATTGAGTTTATGTTTTTGTTTGATTTAATTTATTTAAAGAAATTTTCCTAAATGGTCTTAGTTAGTGTTTAAAAAAAAAATTTCTTAAAAATAGCCTTAATTTGGGAAAAAGGTCCATTTATTTTTTTATTTTTGGAAAACCTAATTTTTCTAAGTGATGAAACGAATTTGTTTATTTAATAACTCATTAATTTGTTTTTGTTACCTTGTTTATTTATTTCTTTATTTCAACAAGTAAATAAAAAAACTCCCCTTTTCTTTTTTTCTTTTTCTTGTTTTTCTTTTCTTTCTTTTTTTTTTTTAGTTTTACAAGTACAAGAGTAAAAGGATAAATTAATAAATAAAAATTAAAAAAATAAAAATAAATAAATAAGTAAAAAAAAAAATCAAACCGAGTTAGCTCAAGTCGGCTTAGTCTCGACTCAAGTCAACTTAGTTATCTCTAGTCGGCTTGAGTTAGCTTGGTTGGTTCGTATGGCTCAAATTGTCTCGAGAAGTCGAATTGAAGTGTCTTACGTAAGGTTTTTGGATGTGAGGATTCTAATGATAGTAGTGGTTTTCGCTGAAAACAACCATAAGAATAGCTATCCTAGAGAAAGAAAGGGATCGGGTTAAAGAGAGAAAGCTTCGATTTGCATATCTTAAGCGTTTCTAAGCTTTTTTTTGTGTGTTATTGTGTGTTCCTTAACTTTTATTTATACTAAACACAACTCAAATAAGCTCGAAAAGATCATTAATGGAGGAAACAGCCATGAATTAAGATGCCAGAATTTTGGGGTTTTTCTCATTTTTGGAGCCGATTTATTATTGAATTTGGATAAAAAAAAATGGAGTGGATTCAAATGTATGCCGTGTGTATTACATGATTTCACCATTAATTTGGTGAAATCGTGCAATAAAATCAATAAAAAATGATCTTAAACAGAGCATACGAGGAGGGAAAAAAAAAAAAAAACCCGAAAATCAAGTGTAAAAGCAAATCAGAAAGAAGAAGAGGAAGGGGGGTAAGGGGTGGAGTGGTGCTGAAGGTCCTAGGCTTAGTTCCTACGGACTAAGTTTAACCTCATTCGATCCTATCCCCCCCTTTTTAATTATTATATATATTTATATACATAAAAGTAAAATAAAATAAAGTAAAAACGAAAAGAATTCCTTTTTTCTCTTTTTTATAACTCTTTTTTTTTCTTCTTTTTTTTATATATGTTTTTGTAATTTCCTTATTATTTATATATTATTAATTATTATTATTTTTTCTATTTTTTTTCACATTTTTTCTATCTTTCTAAATTTTTTGAGTTTTCTTAATTTCTTTCTCATTTTTTTCTTTTCTTTTTTATTTCTAAATCTCTTATTTTTGGGATTTTCTTTAATTTTCTATCTTTTGTACTTTTTTCCTATTCTAAAAAAATAAAATAAAAATGGGGCAAAATGAGATGTCTACACTAATTCATGAGTGGAAGAATTGGTCTTTGAATCAGATTCTCTCTCTTTTTTTTTTCCAATTTGCAATGTATGTGTGTGTATATATATATATATGTATATATAAAATATGTACATTATATACATATATTATATATACACATTATACATATCATAATATTTATATATAATTGATGATACACACACACACATATATATATATATATATATATATTAGGATAATATATATTTCACACACACGCACACATATATATACATAAGTTATATATAATATATATCTAATTATAGGCTATTTTACAAATTCATGTAAAATACACTTGAAAAATGAAAGAATTTCTTTTTAATTTCATGTTTATTTATATAAAGAAAGCCATTGAAAAGTGTAGGATCTGATATGGCTTTATATTCAACCTACCTTGTACTCATTTATCTCTAGTGATAGGTGGCGGAGTTCAATTTAAATCTTCTTTCTCTCTCTCTCTCTTTTTGACTTATTTTCTTCCTTTTATGTATTTTTTTTTTAATATCCTAGTTGAACCCACCAATTCAAGTGGGTTGGAGGTGTTGAGCCACCTAGATTTACATGAAATGGCAAGTCTTAAACTAGTTCAAGCCTATCCCATCGGGGCTAGTTCATTGAATTAAAACCAGCAACTCGATTTGAGATCGATTCATGGTTTTGAACCAACCCTTCTTTAGGTTTACGTGCATATACATATGAAGGTGCAGTAGCAAAATGAAGAGCACCCAAGTTTATGGGCTTGATTCTACCATGTAATCATGTAATTAAAGTTAGGTTGCGCCGATGGTTATATTTTGTATTTTCCTATGTTTACAACGCAATAGTGGTGGTTTCTTATCGATTGGTGGTCGAAAATGGAAGATACCAGTGTTTAAAGTCGCCTGATCAAGTTGTGTCCACTGATAATAGATTTGGAATTTTTCTGAGTGTAAAAGAAAAGCAGTTTATTGTTCTCTCTTTGCACACGGTTTTTAGGAAGATGGTAGGGCCTTTGCCTTGGTGGTGGTGAGGGTTTGGTTGAGGGCTTGAAATAGTGTTTAATGGTTGGCTCAGTTTCAGGTTTAGTTGTGTAGTTTGAAAGACAAAGGAAACAGAAATTAATGGTTTGAACTTGTTGCTTTTTTAAAAAGGGAGAAGAAAAAGAAATTGTCTCTGATTGATTATTACCTCGTTTTTCACTTCGAATATAAAATTGAGCTATGAAATAGCATGTCGGAAGAAGACATGTATGAAGGAAAGAGAGAGAGCAGAGAGACTCCATGGTAATTTTTCACGTTTCTCGCGTAATGTTTTACGACTATGTATCGCAGCTGCCAACAGGTTAAAATTTTTGTCGGATTGACTTTAGTACACGCGTTTAAATTACACGCGTAGGAAAATTATTTTTACATCAAGTTTCAAAGAGAATTTACAGAGTTCAGAATAATTTATAGAATACAACAGTACATTAATTTTTATTATTTTCTTATTGCTATTTATGTTTTCATATCCCGATATTTATTTTAATGTCAGTAGTTGTTTAATATCGAAAGCTTAATATTCCGGAGTTGTAATTTTTGCATTATACTTTGTATCTTATTTGATCACTAAAGATGTATTTTGAAATCTCCTAAATATCATTTTAGGCTATTTATGCGGCCCTATTATTATTATTATTATTATTATTTCCTTACTGAGTGTAATTCCTCTAACTTGTATCCACTCTACACTCAAGCATTCGAATCTGTATTTTATGTCATCAATTTTGAGCATTTCTCCCCCAAAATCTATTTGTGTAATTGTTTATAAAAAGAAATACTAATATTTGAAAACTTAAATTCGATCCGGTATGAATCAAGTCACTACTAAATCATATTTGAAAGTGTCCTTATATAATGGGGTATTATATTTAACGTCCTAAAAACCCAATCTTCCTATTTTTCTCCATTTATCTTAAAATGCTAATGCTATTATTATCTCTTTTTTTTTATTATTATTATCTATGCTTTAATTTTTTAAGCATATGTATTAAAGATGCACGATCTCTCGAGTATTACCTATTGTTTATGGAATCTTATTGTCGTAAATTTTTCATATACTGTATGTTTGGTTGACTTCGGTGGAATAAAATGATTATTTCTTGATTAGTTGGCAAATATCTATTTTACGGAATTACTATTGCTAAAAATTAAAGAGTTAGGATTACTTTACATGACCAAAGAAATAAATAATCTTTGATTTTATATCTTCATATCTATTCATAAGATTTCAAATATAATTATAAAGAATAGTTATCAATTCTATATTCCATTCTAGAAGAATTCTAATTTTATATTTATTATATTTCATTCCATAAATTAAATGCGTCATTAGACAGTAATGTAAAAGGTAAGTATCCTCATTATGCATGCATGAAAGTTATTAAAAACTCCGCCACTTAATTCTTCCTCTCCCTTCTTCCCCTCTTTATAAAATGTAGATTTGGTAGAAAATAGAGAATCTATATAATGCTTTGAGCAAGCTTCATATTATGATATATCTATCACATGGAAGTGGTTGATGGGTTTAGCGTCCTATATATAAATGATTTATGAATAAGTAGTTAATCAAAGCCGTTATATAAGGATAAGCTAGTGAGAAGAAGTTATTTAGATGAGTTATATGAAGGGTCGAAATCACTTTGGCAAAAAAAAAAAAAAAAAGAAAGAAAGGGATGTAATCCCTTTTACCTTTATTGAAGGAAAAAACTATTTTTTTTTAAATGATACCACACATAATTGATTTACTTAATTGAATATATTTTTTTAACACCCATTAGTGCACCATTTTCTATTATTATTATTATTATCATCATTTCAATGCGGATGCTAACGTAGAACATTCTAAGTGAATAATAATAAAATTAAGGAATACATACTAAAACGAAAAAACTAAACTCTAAATAATAACTTGGTACACTTTACTTTGGATAACAACTTGTAGAACTTAATTGGACCATTTGAATTTGTATTGAACATTGAACCAAGTGATTGATCACATCAATTTGTATGATTTGAGGATTTATTTAGTCTATTGCATAATTTAAGAGAAAGAAAAAAGATAAAATAGAGTTCAGGATCAGGTTGATTTTTTCAAATGCGACGAAATAGACGGAGACCCCTAGTTTGACCCGACCTCTCAAGAATCGGCGGATCACGAGTTTTGAAAATGGAGAATTGGGACCGGCCCATCCTGATTTGGTTCCTTGACGGATTTATAGAATCGATCTTTTTCCCCCATTTTCTATGTGCTCATAATTTTCCCTTTGTTATATTGAAGAGTTGTAAATGACATAAGATGATATTAGGTTAGTCCGCATTCTCGCATTCAAATTGAGTAATATTTGGATAAAGCACGTATATGAAGGTATTGCTCTCTCTCTACTAGGAAATATGATGCCGAAAATAAATAAAATAATATTACTACCAAAAATAAGAAAAAGAAAACAATAAAATTACTAAAATAGGGAGTATTTGCCTTTCATAATGTTAGTTTTTTCCACCTAATATAAATTTTCATAAGTATATCATTATTAGCATCCGTTTATGGGTACTACTCATAAATGTTAAATTACACCAATCTTCTTATTTTTCTTGAAATCCTGAGTCATTGAAATAGATGATTAATATAACGAGAATATAAAAGTATCACACAAAGATGAAGATGGATATTACTTTCATGTTACTTTAATTTCAATATTGGCACAAGTAAAGTAATTGAAAATATGTAGCAAGACACAAAAAATATTCAAAGCTAAATATGCAAGAATTGAATTAACATCAACTTCTTCTTCTTCTTCTTCTTTTATTTTTTTTAAACCATGGTGCTACTAGCACCAATTAGATGTAAATATTCAGGTACTCATCTTCCACCGATTTTCTTTATCGCAGATTGTACTTCTCTTTGATTACTTGTTAAAACTTTGACATTAGTTAAACCTTTTTTAAATAATATAAATGTTTAAACAAGTGATTAAAGTGGCGTAGATTAGAGAGGTAAAGAAAATTTATGGAAGATGGGGATGTAGGGACTTGTACCAAACCAATCTCAGGGAAACCATGAAAAAAAGAGCAACAATAATCGCAATATATATTTTACTGCAAATATTTTCCTTTCATTTAACAATAAGTTTACAAGTATCATACGGTATGTGAAATCAACGTTTTATCAGTATATTTATTGTTTCCTTCTCTCTATTAAGGGAGTTACACCATTTTGGCCCGTTAGCTTTGAAAAAGGATAGAAGTTGGTGACGATAGTCAGTTATGATAAGAGTAGAGATGAGGGAATATGGAAAGAGAAAAGCATGAGAGAGAACTACTTTGAATGTTTTATTTCGTACTTGAATGCCTTCAATTTGTACTTATATATAATCTCTTAAACTTCAATGTTAAGACCTTACATTCAATAGTACAAGGACTAGTTTCCTCATGAGATGAATCAGTTTCAATTTTCACTTCCAAAATAATAACCTAATTAGAAAAAAAAAATCTAAACTAATTTCTAACAAGTTATAAATTCCAACTAATTCCTTTCTTTTATCCTATGCCCCGTATGTTCTCCTTGATATTGATCACCTTTGTGGATATGAAGTGAGTATTATTGGGTGACGGCGAATCGTATCATGCTCTTAACTCTACATCTGTGTCCAGTTAGGACTCAGGAGAGGACAAAAAAATTACGCAATATTGAACTTAGATGTCATTGAAATTGATAGTTAGCTTTTATCTCTTGTATGGCCTTAGAGCATCATCATTTATAATAATTCCATTTAAAATCTTAGATGCCATATCAATAATTTAAATATTTTTTTTAGAATCTCTTTATTTTATCCATACATGTTTTTAATAATAATTCTTAATAGTTATTTATATTATTTATGAAACTCATAACACATAAATTTAAATTAATATAACACTAAAAATAATAAAACTTACTTTTTGAGATCCTTAATCAAGAGAAAAAAAAATCCATATCCAAGAACCTCTTTCCATTCATCAAAAACCTAAAAAGAGGGGAGGGGGGGTGGGGTGGGGTGGGGGTGATTCTTGTGCCAAGTACCTTATAAGGGATGCCCTTGCCCTGAATTTGCTGTTTAATTGTTGACTTTATTTTAACTCTGAATTTGTTATTTAATTGCTGACCTTATTTTAATAAATTTTCTGAGAGCTTGTTGCAGGATAGTCCTTTCTTCCATGTCCCGCAGAAATATCATTGCGCTCCAACATATTTACTTAAATTACCTTTTATTACCCTTGTCTCTCTTTTTTTCTTTCTTTTTCTTTTTTCTTTTTAAATAGAGTTTGAATCCTAGGTACATCACTAACCAAAGTGGGAATTCTAGGATTAGACCACTGGTTAATGGCCCTTTCCTACTTGTTGATCACTCAATAAATAACATGTTTAGTTCATGGACTGGAATAGTGCAAAAATCGAATTACAATTATGAAGGATTAGAATAGATGGGTAATGAAGGGTGAATAGCTAATTATTGTGTTTACTAAACACCATTTACTTGCTAGAATTCAACGAAGAATACACATTGAATAGAAGGTGAAATTTTGAAAATACCCTTAGGTAGATAAAAAAAACACAAAACATGAGTTAGAAAAAAAAAAACCTTAAATCAGAAAAAAGAAAAATCCATCCCATCTTCTTCATGCTTGATCACTGTTTAATGCCCCTACTACAAACAACCTAGCAACGTCTAAAGTTGATTGTGGCGATACCTAACCCAGATCTCAAATGCTCCTCGATTGGATCTTACATCCCTTCACCTACAAGGAGCTCTAATTGTCAGAACTTCCCCGTCAAAGCCCTAATATAAATATATTATAAGTGTAGATGCAACTTGTTCAACATCTTGATAGGATGTAAATGGTGCAAAATGAGCACTTTTATGTAAGAAAGGAAAAAAAAATAGAGAAGGGGCTTGATTCAAGAAGAGTGCTCAGTTTTTCATTCCTCAATCCTTCAACTTGGTTGGAGATTCGCTTCAGATTAGGGCTGCAACTTCGAATCCATCTGTTGTTTTGGGTGATTGAGTATAAGCACTTCAATGGTGAGTACTACCACCAATGTGGAGACCTAAAACCCCAACTAGGAGAGAAGGTTGTAAAGAACCAAGAGGAATGATCTTTAGATGTACAATCCTTAGTGAATCAATCAAGTGTGAGTCTTATGGGAGAAATCCTAGTAAATCTTCTATTTTGATGATGGATTGTTTAGGGCAGTTGTTGTAATTTCTAATTTGAGTAGAGGGTAGATGTGAAATTAATAAATTTTGAGATTGTTGAATACGAATTATTTAGCACCACTTGGACTCTTCTACTTGCAATGAAACCAAATCATAAACAATAGACTCCTGTCCATGATATTTGCAACCATAGATGGATTTAAGAGGGGACCAAAAGGGCCATGGCTTCCCAATGCTCTTAATTTTGGGGAAAAGTTATAATTTTTTTTTAAAGGAAAAGGTGTGTGTTATATATATTTTGAAGGAGCAATTTTTTTCATAATATTAAGTGTAGTTAAATTGTTAAGTGCATTTTTCTTAAATAGAATATCATGGGTTCAAATCCTGTTCATAACATTTTGTTTTCTCATTTCAATATGCATTTATAACATAAATAACATTTTCTTTTTGTTTTCTTCTAACTTATTAAATAGCATTAAATTTATTGTTACAAAATTATATCTAACTAAATAAGTTCTCTTAAATTGTAATTTTTTTTTAAACATTATACCACAAATAATTACTACTTTACCTACATTATAATTGTTCCAATCTTATAGCATAAATTATTAACAAATAAAACCAATTATAACATATTTTAGTAACATTTTCTAAAACTAATATTATGGAAATTAATGTCAAGTGTTGAATGATTGATTTTGTAATAACTTATATTCAAAAGGAACTTTTAGCATAACTAATAAAATAATTTTATAAAGTTATCATGAAAATAAATCAAAGAAACATATATCTATATATATTTGCTATATTTTCAATTTCATATTTAGGTATTTTTCTTACATATTTTTATTAAAAATAAAATTTATACAAGTTCTATATGTTAATTTTATTTTTCTTAATAAATTGATAATTAAATTTCAGTTAGTACATGTATTAAAAGAAAAGTCAAAAGGTTTATTCTTTTAACTTCTTATAAAATGTATTGAATACTCTTAATAATTTTTTAAAAGAATTTTTCCATTTTATAAAGTTTAAAACATATTTCTAGTACAATCATTAACAAAATCATATATACATATATACATACAAGATGCAATACGATTGTAATAACAAGTGAATATTTTCCTACAAATGATTCTACCCAATCGTATGGTTTTGCATCCATTCTTGTTTGCAACCATCGAATTTTGATTGCTCCCAAGTAATTAGATTGCCTACAATCTCATTGACTCTTAATCCCATCTACAGTCTGATTATCCATGCTTACAGGTTGTTTCCAATACCTATAGATAGAAAAATATGAGAGAGTAATTTAAGATTATCATAAACTTATCGTTATCTGCTTTGCTACTACCTCTAGCACAACATTCATATTTAGACTAAACTTGAATCCTATTCATAGTATTTGTAAGCTGGACTTCACTATGATGCTATTAGCAAATAACTGTTTCCTTCAAATTCCTTGACATCATAGTTTATTCTTCATTATGTAAATCACAATTTGTAAATCCCCGATCTCTTCCTACTTTAACCAACTCTTAGGCAATGTTTGGTTAACAAAACATGATAGTACAAAAAGGACAGGCTTAGAGAGCACTATTCAAGTAAACAAGATAATACAATCCTCTTATACTACGTTTTATATGTGTAAGAATAGTACAAGCAAGGAGATGTATTTATTTATGTTGTGAAAACTAAACATATGATTAGTCCAGTACCTTAAGAGTGCTTTGTTCGGTAATTGAGTGAATATATAAACAAAATAATTGACTAAAGAATTTGTCTAGTATTGTATCATAAAATATAATAATCAAAAGATAAGTATAAGTTACAAACAAAGTATCGTAGTACTACCTCCATACACTTTGGCTAATAAGTGCTTAAGCTTTAATTTTGTTATAACTATCATGACTCTAAATAAAGGTAAGTGAGTAGGATATGGGGGCATACCCGTACTTGTGCCCTATCTTATACGCACATGTTCCCAAGTTTTTCTACATGGAAGCTATCTTTCAGTACTTCAAAACTACTATGTATCTTATACTCAATAGATTCTATAGGGTAAAGGCTATCTTGTGGAATTTTTGTAGATACTCAATTTTTGTCCTCTATAATTCTAATTTTTCTTTTAGGGTCATAATTTTAAAAAAATAAAATAAAATAAAAAATTTGAAACATGATAAAAATATAGAAAAAAGAAAAAAGAAAAAAAATAATTATAAAGATTTTTAGAAAATAAATTATTTTAAGGTCAATTTGTTTAGTTTTGGTTTGGTATAAATAGTTTTAGAGAGTCACATAATTTAAATATAATTTAACTGCACTAAATATTAAGGCATAGGCCAATGGTCTAACGAATAAATATTAGAGTATTGATATTACGTTAGTTTAAAGTTATGGGTTTCAATCTTACTAGACACTTATATGCCTTTTATTTTTCTATTTTTTTTTTTCATTTTACAAAAAGCAGGTTGAGCATGTGAGATTCACATCTAATCAAATCCTTTAAATCTAATTTGATTAGATTTGAATTAATAAAAAATTCAAATTTAAATTAATTTTTATCAAATTGAATTTGAATCGATATAAATAATTTGGATCTAATTTGATTTTTATCAAATTAGATATGAATTGATATAAAAGATTCAAATTTATTAGGATTAATACGATTTGTTTCGAACTTTATAAATATTAATCATGTGACTTAAAAAAGAAATGAGATACTCTACCGAGCAAGCTCTACATAACCAAACAACACTATGTCACATCAAACTGATCTAACACTTTACATATCCAACGTCTTCTACTCCATCCTCATTCACTGCTCACGCCCATTGTCTTCAACGTTGCTTACGATTCACCTATCCACGTCACCAATCAACATGCAACACAAGATAGCCCCTATATGGCTACAACAAAATACTTCGAGTCAATTCCCCACCGCCCATCTCATGCACGAACAACACACTTATGATCGTCTCCATCCTCTCTCCAAGCATAGACTAGCAACACTCAACCAGAATAATCCAACCCACCGTATTGCAGGAGATCTTCATTCACTGTCTGCGACCAACAACAGCAGTATTTTATGATCAGTCCATATGTTTACGAACATGTACGCTGCCGCATCCGACTACTTCATTGGCTAAACACAAATTTGTCACTGTACTACACTCACTGCATTGATACACACCCATCAGCACCGAACCAACTCCCCAACGTCCTCATTCACACAAACTGCCCAAGGCTACGAACAACGCCCAACTCTTTATTGCACAAGCTATTGACCAACACGAACAGCTACGACAGCCGCTCTCATCTACAAATAGCCCACACATCTTCGTTTAAACCACATGACTGATTGATGGCCATTGTCTTCACTACAGCACACTCTGAGTACTACAACAGCCACGTCCAACGATCACTGATAATCCAAACGTGACACCCATGCAATAGCCTATACACGCCTACAATTGCAACTCTCTACCCACGCCACTATACACGTAGTAGTACATGACATCCATTACTACTTCGACCATTGCTGTTTCGTCCACGTTAAGCTTTATCCACGCCAGTAGCGATTACTGCCCACGTTAGTTCGAACACGCCATAATAGTAGTAGGTGATTCCTTCATCGAATAACAATCAAGTTTGATCCTTGTCAAAATTTTTATTATTTAATTAATTAATTAATTATTATTATGTTATATTATTAATATTTAGATCTTTAGTTATTTAACATATATATATACGAATGTATTAATTTAGGAGATTCTTTTCGATATTAGTTTTTATAGGTTAAGGATATTATATTTTAATGCAGGTAGTAATTCAACAATAATAATATAGATATGTGTATTAACTTAGGTGTTTTTTTTAGCATGGAGTTTTTAGGGTTTCCTCACATAAAAAACTATTTATTTTTATTTTTATTTTTAGCTTAGGTTTTTTTCTTTTAGCATTAAGTTTTTAGGATTTCCTCACTTAGAAAATTCATTTTTTTGGAAATAAAAAATAAAAAAATCCTTTTTTAAAAAAAATAGGATTTTGGAGAGTTTCTTTATAAAACAAAAATACTCAGGAGTTATGACCTCTTTGGATTTTTTTTTATAAACTGAATCAATTAAAACGTAAATTCAATTGGTTTTCAAAATTAAAATAAATCAATACATTAAAGTTTTTAGAAAAGAACTACAGTAATTTGATCTCAACTAGCGAGTACGTAGGTATCTTCAAGGCGATGTTAAAATCTGTAGAAATTTAGGTTTTTTTTTTATTCTTTTTATTTTTTCTTAAAAATATTTAAAAAAGGCTAATTGTAAAAATAATCCTAATTTTAAAAAATAGATAGTAGCACATGTCAGGGTTTAATAGATTAGCCTTCGAATTTGGAATTTTCTAGTTTTTTTTTTTTTTATCAAATTAAAGTCAAAGATCGGTAGCCAAATCGTAATTAATTTACCAAATCGATTACGATTTCTATTTTTTCTTAACTTTGGTTGGGTGGTAACTCCAAAAGTTTTTTTTTTTAAAAGAATCTAAATTTCCCAATTTCTTTAGTCGAGAGTTAATACTAAATAGGTTAAAGTTTAATATTAATCAAAAAGTAAGGAATGAAATGAAAATAAGAAAACCAAAAAATCATGTACGCTAAATTTTAATTTTTTTCTGTATCTTTTTTTAAAACTTTGTATTTGATGCATAACTAATGAGTTTCTAATTGTATATATTATCTTCTTTCAAAACTTTGTATTTGATGCATAATTGATGAGGTTCTAATTTTACATATTTTACGTAGTGATTTTCCATAATTTTCCTTGAAATTTGAGTTTATTTTTATATAATGATATTTAATTGAGTAAAATTTTATTTTCTAGGTTTTTAAATAATCTATGTGAGAAAATGAGAAAATAGAAATAAATTTCACTCAAATCGAAGATAAAATGAGCATGTTGTGAATGTTTGAAGATAGATACAACCAAACGATATGACTGTATTGTTTCTAGATAAATTTAGAGCTTACTTTTAACCGTTACAACCTAGGACACGATAATGTCCTCAATTGTGTCATTTCTAATTAAAAAAAAGAGAGAGAGAGAAATAATGTATAACATAGTCAAGCACATGATCAAAAGACACAGTTGTGTCCTTGGTCGTGTCTTTGGTCGTGTCTTTTTCAATCGACTTATTTTTTTTTTTTTTTATCTCTTCATATACAAAACCTTGTTAGGGTTTATTTAAGAAGAAGAACTTATTGGACATGACTTGAAGAGAGCTTTTCAAGACAAGAATACTCAAGGAGCGAGAGGATTATCAAGAATTCAAGATTCAATTTTTCTTTAGACTTAATGATTTTCTTTTCTATAATTTTCTACTATTTGTTTTTATATTCTTATTTTACGATGTATAGTGAATAGATCTTTGATATCTAGGTTTTGTGGAATTTAGATCTATTCATGTGATGTTATTATTATTTGATTAATTTAATTCTTTAGTTTTTTTTTTAATTCAACTATGTTTACTTTATGATTGAGGTTATTATTTTCACAAATAGTAATGTAGAGTTTTATATCTTTTAAGAGAATCAAGAGATTTCTTATAAGATTGGATTTAGGAATAGTTGATGAAAGTTATTGCAAAACTAGAGATAATTTACAAGATTCTTCCAGAATTTTAAATTAAAACATAGAGAATTCGTTGTTTAATAATATAATCTTAGATCATACTATTGAGAAAAGATTCTAATAGGTGATTTTAGGGTTATGGTTAATTGGCTTTAGAAAGTAATTAATTTTAATAGAGAATTCTCCAGGTCAAGAAAAAGAAAAATTAATGAATGAATTATCTTTAATAGAATTTACATATTAGGTTTAAGGGAAACAAAGATCTACATACAGTTTTTGAATTTTGAATTAGTTTATTTTTTTATTGCTTTCTTATAAAGTTCTTGATTAGTTGTTAATTTAGTGATTATCGCAATTAGATTATACATTTTAAATTTTCAAACTCGAATTTATAGGTTAGATAATAAAGATCTAGGCAGTATTAGTATTCAAAGTCTATAAGGGATCAGCTTAATCCACTATTATAATTTGATAGAGTATACTTGCCTAATACATCAATAATTAAAATCACAATTGTAACTATACTATTGGCACACCGGCCGATGATAATTTATATAAGATGTAACGCATCTTGAATTGAGACAATATAAAATTTTGGTAGGCAAATTCAATTATATTTTTGCAATTGGAAATGTTAAAAACTCTAGTTAGGTCATGCTTAAATTTCTTTTTAAATAATCAAAATAAATTTTTTATCAAATCATAATATTATTATACACAAAATATAAAAACCATATACGAGTAATTTAAAACAATATATTGTATAATAAATTAAGAACTTAGATACTTTTAAGACCTCAATATATCGAAGTTAGTAAAAGAGGAATGGGGATGTAAGAAAAAAAAAGTAAAGGAAGAGAGAGGTTTTATATTGTTTTGATAGTAGAAACAAGCTAAAAGAAGAAGAAGAAGAAGAAAAGGGAGGGACTCAAGTCTAGATAGTAAATATAAGCTACATATAGTTTTAGGGCTTTATTATGATTTGGTTTTTCTAGTTATTTTCTTTAAGACTAAAATAAAAAAAAAGGTAATAGTATTAATTTTTTATTTATTAATATTATTTAATTATTATTACAAAATAAGTATAATGTACGATAAAACCTATATTTTGTAAACATTAAAGTATAGGTTTTAGGGCAAAATAAGGAATCATAGCTTTATATTTGTACCATACTTTGTGATAGTATGTTTTAAAAATTACATCCGAAACCTATCTTATTATCTTCATTACCTATTCAAAATCTACTTAATAGAGTACAATCTTGAATAAATATTCTATACAATAAGATTACCTACTTACCTCTTGCTCTAAGCTTACTTTACTAACCCGAATCCAAGGTTAATTTATTAGGCTCGAATTAGCACCACTTAGTAATTTACATATCACTTGCTATGAACGATCTATGTGTTTTCGCCGGACAACATTCGACCTCTGTCGAGCTATAAGCACGAGCAGGTGAGTATTTGTCGTTATAGATCACACAAAACACAATGCAAATACTAATTTTAACGCATAGATTTAGAATATAAATCCGATGAAAAAATACGGGCAAGATTGCAAACAGTGTAACAAGTATGGTACCATTTCGAATGGCACTCCCACAATCCACGTCTTCTAGATTCATAAAACTCTCTCATACTTCTTAATATATTATAATAAATTATAATATAGAGAGAAAGGGACGGACTTACAAAGATAATAAGAATATAATTAGGCACTAAAAACACACAAAAAAGGGAAAACTGCACCAAGCCTTCATGCTCCTCCCGATTGCCACAAACATGGGCTGATAAAGCAAGGAGCTGGAGGTTGGCTGTCCTCCTTGGTAGTGGATTTCTCCGCTCCAATCTTTCCTTCTAGCTTTGCTTTTGTCCGTTTCTTTACTATTTGTGCTCTAAAGACGCTCGAGTCTCCTCAAAATTTAGGACAAGCTCAAATTTGTTTTTCCCTCCTGTCCTCTCTATGCAATCAAGTTGATTACCAGTCAAAGCACGTCTACAATTCCCACAGGGCTATATATTCAAGGTTGGTAAATTATCGTCTCCCAAAGAATATTGTGTTAAAAAAAAAAAAAAAAACTAGTTTTTACATAGGTGGCTGCTTCCTTGTGTAAAATATATATAATTATATGGGGTCATTCTGTCCAGAGGATTGTTTGATGAGAAACCGAATGGTCTTAGTTTCCTATGGATCATTTGGACTTATGTCTTCGATTCCTGGAATGAGACGAAAACATTGTCACAAAAGATACTGCTCTGCAACACATGTTTTGTCTGATATGTTTGGCTAAATTGACTTTGTGGGGACTCAAACAAGGAAAAGGAAATTAAATAATATGTATGGCTTTGTCCTATACTGCTACACATGTTTAGTTCAAGTTCAAAGAGATTTCCTGAAGAAAAAATTAATTTACCAGAATATGCCTTAATGAGACCATGATTGCGGTGCTTCGGCAAAAGGATGCCAAATTCTGTTTTAAACGGGTGCTTTCAAATTTATATTAAGTGAATCGGCAATGTAGTTGATAGTAGAGAAATTAACCCCAAAAATCCAAATGGCCAGAATAATTAAAATCATTTTACTATTGATTCTTTATTGTGGGTCACTGACCGCAACCAGGACAAAATTGTTCTCAGCTAGAGCAATGAGAAGATTGGTTGGTGATAGTATATGCAGCTTAATGGTGGAGCCACAGGACTATACATGTGAAGAACATACAGTAATTCTTGCATAATGTTGCTTAAATTTTTCAATAAATAACAATTCAACCGACAGATGGTAGTTGATTGATTCGCCGTAAATGGAAATTTTACTTGGTTTTCAGGTAACAACACAAGATGGTTTTATCCTCAGCTTGCAGAGAATTCCATTAGGACGATCAGGTGGTGCTTCTGCCAATAGGCCACCGGTTTTGCTGCAACATGGGGTTCTGATGGTTGGTTGCTGGTGGAATTTGATCTTGTAACAGGGCATTTTTTTTATTACTGTTCATCACAAAAGATAACATGCTCTGGTTTTGTGACAGGATGGTATTACATGGCTGTTATTGCCTCCAGAGAAATCACTAGCATTTCTATTAGCAGATAATGGTTTTGATGTTTGGATTGCTAACTCTAGGGGAACCAAGTACAGCCGTGGTCACACGTCACTAAATCCCATCGATCCGGTAATTTAATTGCATACCAGTTTGGTTCACTTAATTAGGGGTGAAATAATTGAATATAAGTTTGAAGACATCCTATTTGATACTGATAGAAATGTGGATCCATAACTAGCTGATCTATAAGCTTAAACCTGTTGGATCTAATATGGTTCATATTTATTGGTTAACACTATACCTTTATGTCTGCTACCTCATCAAAACTTTCATTGTTGAATTTAGGCCTATTGGGATTGGTCATGGGATGAACTGGTGGCATATGATCTTCCTGCTGCATTCCAGTATGTCCACGACCAAACTGGGCAGAAACTACATTATGTTGGACATTCCCAGGTAGATTAGAATTTCACCAACTATCTCCTTCATTGTGATCAATGGATTTAGTATCTTGGGACTGACTAATTATGAAAGTTCTGTTGCAGGGAACTTTGATTGCTCTAGCTGCTTTTTCCAAGGAGCAGCTATTGAACATGTTGAGATCAGCTGCATTACTCAGCCCGATTGCCTATATAGGTCAGATGACCTCCCCCCTTGCACGAAATGCAGTTGACAACTTCATCGCAGAGGTGATACTCCTTATTCCCCTTCATATTGATGTCCCAATAACTGAAATCTAACAACATATTTACTTTTTATAGCAGGCTCTATACTGGTTAGGTCTTGAGGAATTCAATCCAAAAGGGTGAGAAAGCTAGCTCCATGATAAATCCATCCTCATACTTGAAAACATACATATATCATTTGTACTTCAAAGTAAACACAGATCCTCTCCATTGTAATTGTCCCTTACTCATTGATACATCTATGTTTATTTGCTTAATTTGATCAATATTGATTATGTAATAGTAATTCTAGGCACTATTACATGTA
Source organism: Lumnitzera littorea (assembly GCA_024138015.1). Taxonomy (NCBI): domain Eukaryota; kingdom Viridiplantae; phylum Streptophyta; class Magnoliopsida; order Myrtales; family Combretaceae; genus Lumnitzera; species Lumnitzera littorea. Next base: position 108,323,912 of record JAMXBB010000003.1, read on the forward strand.
GTGTACTCTTAGGGGTCTCCAATGATCATACATTCATTAGGGAGTTGTAGATGTTGTGGCGATCCCACCAACCAGAAGGTAATGGGTTACTTCTACAACACATCCTTGCATAATGCTAATTATATCATTATAGCCATTTAGCCTTTGAAAGCTTTCTAATTTCTTGCTTCGGCTTCTTCTGTCAGACAACTAATATCATTCTCTCCTTAATCCCTCAGGGATGCAGTGACAAGACTACTCAAAAATATATGCAGCAAAGCAGGTGTTGACTGCACGGATTTGCTTACATCTTTTACAGGTAGTAAGCTTCATCCTAAATTGCTGACTTGAAAAAAGTAAAATAGTTTGAAATTCTTAGAATCATGACATCAGGTCCATTTGCATCCATCTGCAGGCCAAAACTGCTGCCTAAACACTTCCATTGTGGATGTTTTTCTTGATCACGAACCTCAGGCGACATCAACAAAGAATATGGTCCATTTGTCACAGAGTAAGTATGCAGCATACCAGTAACAAAGAATGCATAAATCCAGCACCAGATTGTGATTGCTTACCTCTTTCATATCCATGTGTTACTAGTAGTTTATTAGAAATATTTCGATACAGAGGTGCTAGCTTGTACTGTCTTATGCATGAATCAAAACATGCTCCATCTCAATAGGAGAATCAGTGTTTAGAAAAGATAATATATGACATTATTATCCATTCCTGTACAATGTAACTGCCAAAAATAAGCTAGACTCTGCATACCAACTCCACAACATGAAACAAGGTTATGGCATTTGATGAAAATTTCTATGGTTCACTTCATGGCATTTCCTTAATATTATTTGGCTAAAATTGAACTTGTGATTTTTGAGCAGTGGCCCGAGAAGGGACTGTTTTGATGTATGATTACGGCGATGAAGGCCAGAACATGGAGCACTATGGGCAGCCAACACCTCCATTGTACAACATGACTAGCATTCCTAGTGATCTCCCTCTCTTCTTCAGCTATGGTGGAGCTGATGCATTGTCCGATGTCAAAGATGTGCAACTCTTGCTGGATAATTTGAAAGACCATGATGGAGACAAGCTTGTGGTTCAATATAGAGATGGTTATGCTCATGCAGACTTTGTCATGGCTGAAAATGCCAATGAAATTGTATATAATCCTCTTATTGCGTTTCTAAGACAACAATGAGAAAATTTCTCTAATAGAAAATATAGCCACAGTTCTGAATCAATTAGTTATATATATCATATGATCACTTTGTTTTTTCATATTCCTATACGTGTATGAATTGAAGCGTCTGAGAAACTATATCCAATGTCCATGTAGTCTTTAGTTTATGTTTGTATGGATAAAAGGTTCTCTTTATTGTATGTTTGTATGGAGAAAAGGTTCTCTTAAACTTTTTTCGATATTTGTTATAATCAAAGTATTAGAATAATCAATGTTCTCAAGAGATTGCAATCTCTGATACTTTCAGTAGCAGTTAGTGGTAGCTGGTATTGGTTGAGCTGATAATAGGTGGTGGCTAGGCAGTATGAGAAACTTAAATGGAAATAGGAAAAAAAAAAAACGATTTCCCTTTCTGAAAAAAATTCAAATCATTGTACATTGGCATTTTCCAAGTGTATTGGTTGGTTACATGTATATGAATTATGATAACATTAATTTGCCAGTAGGTTATAGTAGCTGTGATGTGTCATGTACAAAGATTGAATATTTGCATTTAGATCCATGAAAGAGAGCATGTCTTTCTGCAACAAAATGTAAAAATCTCTCTCTTTTTCATGATAGCTAATAACCTACCACCTCTAACCTTCAGAGATCTATTTGTTAGTTAATAATGCGTTTGTGAAATGCGTATTGAAAACAGAGTAAAAGTGAGGAGTATAATATGTTAGAAGATGTAACTTCCTGAAAACCTGCTATTAATTAATTAAAAAGATCTTTACACTGCAAGCAATTAAAACGAGATGATCGTAATAACAGCAATCGGGGAATCCATCTGAATCATGATAGGTATCTAGATCCTAATACAACCTCTATAATCCTGCAGATAGGAATTGATTTTTCAAGATTTGTTTTTGAAAATCCCATCATCCACTGCCCTTTTTCGTCACATGAAGCTCCTCCTCTATGCAAACTAGAGTATTCACAGGAGGATAGTGGATAGACATGGCATAATATTTAATTGCACAAACTTCTGTTCAGATACTGATTTTAAAATTTTAAGATAAGACACTTATACCTCTTTAAAAAATAGTGAAACCATAAAGTTTCCTTTTTAATACAGTACCAAAAAGGTATTTATATGTTGATGTATAGTTATAATTATCCTTTGAGACTGATTGTTCATCCGTTTCGGTTTATATTAACCTATTCAGTCAAGAAAAAAAATACAATCAGGTCATGAATCGACAACGTAGGAGCAATCAAATGCAAACTAGAAGCAGACAGCAATAAAAGATCAGTGTTAAAAAGATAAGCAGTCATAGAACAAAGAATTCTTCTCAAAAATTTTTTACAGCTAAGTAGAAGGATGGATTCAAACACAACAGCCTACAATTTTAGCATAAGCTTTTGGGTTCTGTCTATTTTATATAATCAGATATTTGCAGAAATTGAATTACAAGACAACCAAAACTCAAAAATTACCTAGGAAAATATCCATGGATATTTTAATCAATCATATTCTTTTGTTTCTATTGTTTATATCTTCAGTTGCAGCAGCAAGAAATGAGGTACGCTCTCTTGATGATTTCCGCGGTGGCATGTTCAAGTCGTCTTTGGTTTCTGGTGGTAATGATAGTATTTGCAAATCCACGATGGAAACACAAGGCTATGTTTGCCAAGAATATACGGCAATACAACTAGCTGAACGAAATAATTCTTTTGAGCAATCACATTGAAATGTTTTTCTAAGTTAAGATTTTGATGGAATTTAGGTAACGATTATATTCTAGGACTTTAAAGGATCCTAGTTGGGAGATCAGGTAAGCCGGCTAACAAGCCGCCAGTACTTCTTCAACAGGTTCTCATCTCGGTTAGTACAGCTCGATCCAATGTTTTTACGACATAGTAAAATTTATTTTGGTTTACCATTCTGACCTTGAATTTGTTTACTTAATGTGGGGGGAACAGTTTTCAGCAACGTGGGTAATGAACTCTTCGAATGAGTCCTTAATTAGCATTCATTTTGGCAGACAATGGATATGATGTATGGCTAGCCAGCTCCCGTGGAGCAAAACCTCACCTTGGACATACTTCCCTAACACCTAAAGATCCGGTATGCTTCAATAGATTTATCTCACTCCCATGTTTGCCTTGATCATATACCTCAATCGACATGGCTCAAAGTAAGTCCCCAGATTATTAACCTTTGAAAATTGCCTTATAGTATAAGGAAACTACCATTACTAACCATTTTCATCTTTATTCCAAAACTCTATGGCTACCAAGCACCTTTTTATTATATTCATTTTCATTTCAAAGCTGAAAACCGAAAAGAGAAAATTTTCAAAGAGCGAAACAGGTCTTCAACTATTCTTTTTTGCTGTCTCGCTCCGAGTAGTAGGTAGATCGAGAACCATAGCGAAGTATGACTATGGCAATGAAGTTGACAACATGAACCACTATAGACAACCTAGTCCGCTGATATATAATTTGAAAAATATTCCAAAGGATCTTCCTCGTCACCTAAGCTATGGAGGGAAGGACTCACTAGCTGATGTTAATGATGTGAAAGTCCCGCTAGATTGCCTCAAAGATCATGATGGTGACAAGGTGGTTGGTGCAATTTGTGGAAGACTACGCTCATTTGGATTTCGTCTTTGGTTTTAATGTGCATCAAATAATCTAAGATCCAGTCATGGCCTTTTTCCAACTTCTTTAAATGACAAATGTAAGAACACAGTACCTATTAATCGAACAAACCGATGATTATGTTGTATTCATAGTTAGATTTGTTAGATTCTTACATTGTTGTTCTGCCTTTATTACTGCATAGTATGTATTCCCTTGTTTGGTTTGTAAGGGGATACACTACAAGTAATATCTATTTCTTGTAATGCGGAATGGATGAAGAATTCCTATTTCTTTTTTTTCATCAGAGGAATTGCTGCTTTCTAATGGAATGTAATTTTTATTCCAATAATGCCCAAAGAGTAGAACAAAACAATACAAGAGGAATTGCCATTCCTTTCCAGCTTTATATTGTCTTAGTGAACCAAAATCTTTTTTTTTTTTTTTTTCCCTCTTGTTTTTATTTAGAATCCATGGTATCGAAATAATTGAACATACTATTAACAAAAATAATAAATATGCCCGGTAGATTCAAAGGAATCCTAAGCCAAAAGTGTTATTTTAGTTATGAAGCAAACAAAAGTAAGACACAAGAATGCTATGCATATCTGGGAAAAAAAAAAAGAAAACTGTTATCAATCAATTTTATATTGTTTGATTTATAATTTCGGAATATGTTGTCAAAGTTGTATAAGATTGCTCCATTAATAATCCATGGTTTTATAAATTTATTGAAGTATTAAATTTGCACATGCTATAAGTATGTGAAGTAAAGGAATTAATGGAAGAACTTACTTGTAAAGGCTACTCGAACGGAGAAAAGATAGAAGCTTGTCTATGCGAATTTTTGGGAGAAAGAATGCAATTGTATGAACTAACTGATATTTACAGCTTTTTATATACACTTAATAACATGTGTAAGACTAGCTTATTACGTGACAATAAATAAAACTAAAACCTACCCTACGGTGGCCCACCCCACCCCACCACACACCCACCCACTCCCTTCTAACTTGGAATAAAATATGCATCATTGCTTCTTAGGAATAGACTTGGTCATTACATTAGCGAGTAGGACGAAAGAAGGAACATAATATACTTAAAGAAACCCAGGTGCAATTGATCATGGACAAAATGAATATCTACTTCAATATGTTTTGTGTGATCATGAAGGCATGGATTTTCTACTATTTATTTGCTTGGTTAACTTACTATTCGTAAAAAGTTGCCACCAAAGTGTGACATTCAAATCTATTAAAACAAAAGAGACCTACAACAATTCTTTAGTAGTTGATGATAGACTTCTATATTTAGCTTCAATGAAGGATATCGAAACAGTAGCTTTTTTCTTAGTCTTTCATGACACTAACTAGCTCCAAATGAAGATACAATAGCTTAGTAAGGATTTCCCATCCGTATGACAACATTCCTAATCAACATTTGTGTAAGCAGACAAAGACAGAGTATTAGAAGATAAAAGAAATAAGCCATCATCAACAGTTCCTTTAAGATACTCAAGCACATGCAAAGCTGCTCGCAAATTGGCTAGTACATAGATAAGTAATGAACTAACTAAGTTGCTGAATACAATAGGAAATATTAGACTTGGTTATTGCAAGATATAACATGTATCTTACTAGTTGACAAAACAATAGGATTAGAAAGCTCTTCGCCTAAAGATGATTGAGTCTTAAATTTTGAGGAAAAGGAGACTTTACTGGTTTTGAAGTTAAACCAACATTAATAAGGATATCAAGCAAAACTCACACTGATTAAGCATGAAACCTGAAGACAATCTACACACTTCAATACCTAAGAAATAATGCACCTCCCTTAAACCTTTTATGGTAAAGGCTTGATCAATAGAAGACTTCACCTAACTAATTAAATCTAAATTACCTCTTGTTATGACCACATTGTCAACATAAACTAATATAGCAAGAAAATGGTCATCAACTTTGGGAGTAAACAAAGAATAATCTACCTTAGATTGATTGAATCCCAAAAATATAAGGAATTTGGTAAATTTGTTATTTCATTACCTAGAAGCTTGCTTAAACCCCGATAATGATTTGATAAGTTTACAAACTTCTCCTAATTTAGCTCCTATAAACCCTTCCAATGGTAACATATAAATCTTGTCATCTATAAACACATGAAGGAAGGCATTATTAACATATAATTGGTGAAAAACCAACCACAAATAGTAGTTAAGGACAGTAAAATGTGAATTGTAGAGAGCTTAGCTACTGGGGAAAATGTGTAAACATGATCAATCCCTTTAACTTTGATGTAGCCCTTAGCGACTAGCCTTGATCTAAATTGTTCAACTGTCCCATCAAATATTTATTAAACCTTATACACACACTTACTACCAATTGGTTTCTTCCCTTGAGGTAAGGAAGTCAATGTCCCTGTTTGATTTGCTCCTAAGGCTAATAACTCCTTGTGAATAGCTTCAACCCAACGAGGGTCCTTAATAGCTTTTTGATAACTTTATGGTTTATGGATTGTTTGGATGTTACATAATCATTAGGATATAGAAGAAATGATTGGTCATGAAATAGAGGAAAAAGTGTTTTAGGTGAAGAAATTGAATGTCCGACAAAAATTGCATGCACAAATAGGTTATTTTGCATGCTATGTATAAAATCATTAAGCCAAGAAGGCACGTGTTTTTCCCTAGTAGGCACATGAATAGAAGGAACACGCAATGTACTATGTTCATAAGTAATAGGAACAACAAAAGAATCGGGGAGTAGCACAACATAATTAAAGACTGGAACAAAGGAGCCAATGTTTTAGAAAGAATTAATATTTGAGGAACTTGGTGGCATAAGAATAGAAGAATTGGTGTTTAGGATAGGGTAAGAGGGATCAGATATGTTAGTATCTTCAAACGAAGAAGGAAATGAAGATAGAATGGGATTGCCAACAAAAGAATTTGTGTGTAAAGGTAAAAAATCAACTTTGAATAGAAAGACATTCTCATGAAAAATAACACCACGACTTACAATTACTTGATGAGTATTTAAGTCATATAATTTGTAAGTCTTTTGATCATATGAGTAACCTAGAATTATACATCTTCTAACTCTTGGATCATATTTGTCTCATGTATAAGGAGTGGTTGTTATAAAACATAAGTAGCCAAGGTGTGCAACAAAGCATGAGAAGGATCTATTTTGTACAGCAACTAATATGGTGATTTCCAAGAAAGGTTTTAGGAAGGCATTTTGTTAATCAATGAAGTAACAATAAGGATATATTCACCCTTTCTTTTTGGGAAAATTTGGCATAAATACCTAAAACTTGAGCAGGGTCTAATAAGTGTCTTTGTGTACACTTTACTACCCTATTTTGTTGAGGAGTGTAAGTAATGCTCTATTGGTGAACAATGCCAAGTTTATCCAACAAATGTTTACACTCAAGGCAAAGAACTCAATCCCATTATTAGTCCTCACAATTTTTGGTATAGAGTTGAAATGATTTTGCACATAAGCCCAAAACTTAGACAATATAGGAAGAATATCACATTTAAAATGATAAGAAAAAACCGCAAACTAGAGATAAGGGGTACATTAAAAGGTCCCCATATATCTATATGCAACAACTCAAAAGGAAAAGAAATAGTAGATCTACTTTATCCAAGTGGCAATTGATGAAACTTTATAAGTTGACAAGTATTACAAACAAAATAATCTAAAATCAAGTGTTTACAATTTCAAATATACTTCATTTTTTAAATTGAAGCATGTCCTAACCTATTGTGTAAGAGTTATAAAGTGTCTTTTTGAGCTATAAGAGATGAAAAAACAAGAGTGTGTTTACTTGGCTTTGATTTTATGACATAGAGTCCAAAACAAGCACCAACTTCTGTAGCTATAGCCTTAGAAATCTGATCCTAGAAGGAGCATTTGTCAACATTAAGACAATCAGTAAGATGAGAATCAGCAAGAAGCTTATTTATTGATAGTAAGCTGAAATGAAATTCAAGTACTAACAAAACTTTTTTGAGAACAAGATGAGGGTTAACAACAACATAACCAACTGTTCTAACAATGTTAATAGAACCATTAGGTAATTTTACTCTGATAGGGACTAACAAAGTTAATTTATTGGTTAAAACATGAGCATGAGGCATCATGTGGTCTAAAGCATCTATATTTATAATCCATTAATCCACAAAATTATCATTAACAAAAGAAGAAGCTAAAAAGGATGATAATAAGTAATGAGAAGCAATATCTGCAAATACCATGGAAACATGTTTCTCACCACTTTATTTGAATTTTAGCATCTGCATTACTTTTGCAAAAACCTTAAACATATAACAAGGTTTAATGATTAGTCGTTCACTGATTATATACACGACTATTGACAGTTTCTTTCTATGCATCGTATATTAAAAGAAAATAGAATGGTACTAACATTCTGTGTTACTATTATTTGAAAAAAAAAAAAACCTATAAATGATTGATCATATAAATATAAAAAATGAATTTAAAGTATTTTAATTGAACTTTTTTTTTTTCTCAATCTTATTAGAGGACAAAGAGTGTTTTAGGAAAATCTATTATCTACTATTTTTTTTATGCATCTTCTATCTATTATAAATGATTTGTTTCTTAATTATTATTTTTATATTTAGATCTTTATATGAATTCTTATTTAAGTTATTGAAAAACATAAGGAACAAAATAACTTATAGTGCTATCATCCCCTATTTCTCATAAAATTTGAATATAATTTGATTTCCTTACTATTCCCATCGACATATCGATCTCCATTTGTTGACATTGTAAATCATTAATATTTTGTTTTCTTATGTCCAATGACCTATTGATAGAATTCTTTTGCTAATCCCTTTAGTTATTCATGAGAGGATGTTTGGAACATGATTAATAAGATTACATAATTATGTCAATTAAACAATGTTTGATGATTGTCTAATTTATTGGTAGGCCAATAGTATAGCTAACATAAAACTAGATTACCTAAAATCATAATTAAAACTAGTTCCAAACATTATAGCCTAAAATTTAGGCAATTGTAGATGGGAAGGTTTGTTAGATGCTTAATACGTGTATGTAATGGGAGAATCGTGCATCTCGTGTGATGGAAATGAGTGATTCATTGGGATGACGTTTCAAGTAAGATAAGTTGGAGATGGATCGGGAGGGGTATGGATTATCTCAACAAGTTCATGCACCTGTATATGACAAACGAAAGAGCTTAGATACTTTTAACTTCATTGTTCTTGGTCTTTGGAGTTAAAGTAATAACAACGTCAATATGAGAAGCTTCTATATTCCAATCATGATTTTATCTTTGAGACTTTGAAGCTTAATGGTTAATTTTATGTGTATGTGTATATGTTTTTTTTTTTTTCAAAGGTAAGAAGAGAAAGAAATCAAGAGAGATAGAGGAATGAAGTGTTTACTAATTTCACTAAATGTGTATAAGATATAAATATACAATCGATGATTGAGCTGTACAATTAACTTTCTAAGATGGTGGTGTATCTAAGATACATATAGGATATGATAAGGAGAGATTTTTTAAGGATTTGATTTTGATTTGAGATAGTAGAATTATCTAAACATAGGATATACTTTATCCTTATTATAAGCTAAATTATTAGCACTCTTTAACTATCCCCCTCAAATGAGTGGGTGTAAGAATCACTCTAAGTTTGTCTCTGAGTTGGCTTAATCGAAAGTGAGTGAGAGCCTTGGTGAGACAGTCTACTGTCAAATTTGCAAAGGGAACATATGCAACAATAACTTAGTTATTCAATACTTGATCCCGCACGTAGTGAACATCCACTTCGATGTGTTTGGATCTTACATGCATCACTAGATTAGAAACAAGTGCCTTTGCGCTTAGATTATCACACTAGAGAATTGTTATTCTTGGTAAAGGCAATCTAAGTTCTTGCAGTAAGGATTTGATCTAAGCTACTTCTGCAGCTAAGTCTACAAATGCCTTATATTCTGATTTAGTGCTTAAGTGTGATACTATTCTTTGTTTCTTTGAGGACTAAGTAATGAGAGTTTTTCCTAGAAAAACATAGTGGCCAATTATAGATTTTCTATCATTAAGACTTGTAGCCTAATCAATGTCTAAGAACCATGCTATATCAAAATCTGTTAAGGGCTTAATGTATAGGCAATGTATCATGGTTCCATGAAGATACTTGAGAATTCTCTTTATACCTTACCAATGAAGAACTGATGGCACACTCATATATTGACTTAACTTGTTGATTGAATAGGCAATGTCTGGTCTGATGTTTGTTAAGTACCATAGCGTTGTAATTGCCTTACGGAAGAGTGAAGGATTCTTCATTGATTCTCTTTTGCTGTAATGAGTTTACCTATAACCATAGGTGAAGGACATGAAGAAACATGCTCTATATTTAATTTCTTCAATAAATCAGTTATGTATTTGGTTTGCTTAAGATATATGTCACTTGAATCCTTATAGATCTTTATTCTAAGAAAATAGTGTAGCTTTTCTAGGTCTTTCAATGTAAAGAGTACATTTAACTACTTGATGAAGACTCTTAAAAAGTTAGAGTTGCTTCTAGTCACAATAATATCATCAATGTAGATTAGTAAAAAAGCGATATGATTTTTCCCTCTTAAGACAAATAAAGAAGAGTCGCTTTTGGTGTGTTGAAATCCCTAACCAAGCAAGGCATTTTTTTAGCCTATTAAACTAAGCCCTTAGAGCCTGTTTCAATCCATAGATTGCTTTAGTTAGCTTGCAAATATGATGTGGTTTGGTTGGATCTACAAACCCCTTGAGTTAACACATAAAAATAGTTTCCTTGAGATAGCCATTCAAGAGTGCATTGTCGATATCCATTTGATGAACTTCCAAATTGAAGTGGATTGCAATTTTTAGTATAATTCTCAATATATAAGTCTTGACAACAGGACTGAAGGTCTCATCATAATCCAAGCCTATAGTTTATTGAAACCCCTTTGCCACCAATCTAGCCTTTCTCCTTTATATTATACAATTTGCCTTATATTTGGTTTTGAAGACTCATTTTGAGTCAATGACATTTTTCTATCGTTGATAAGGTATTAGCACCTAGGTTTTATTTGAAATGAGTGCTTTAAATTCGGAGTCCATTGCTTTCTTTCATTCAGGTTGTAATAAAGCTTCATTAGCTATCTCAGGCTCCCTTTCACCTTTCTACTTCTTGGCTGAACCCATATAAGGACATATTGGCTTGAAGATTCCAGCTTTATTTCTAGTGCACATTTGATGTGTGTTTATTGGTGATGTTAGATTAGTATTAGTAGCTACATCATTAATGGTGACTACATCACTTAGAGTTGTTATTGTCCTAGGTGGAGCGTTGATCTGCTCTTCTATATTAGGTTGCTCATGAGCTAGTAAAGGGTTGATAGATAAATTTTGTTGATTGTGATAGTCTTCAGATGAATTTGCCTTATAGTTGGCTGTTGCTTGCACTTTGTTAATGATCATAAAATCTTTCATTTTCATTGTGATTTGTAGGAGAGATAGGATAAAAGAAAGTAGCAAATTCAACTATAATTTCAACTGGTTTCTTAATATTGAGGAAGGGAAAATGATCTTCATTAAACATTACATGTCTTGAAATAAAAACCCTTCTAGTTGAGCTAATGCTTTTTTATCCTTTATGTGACTACTGTAGCTAAGAAATACACATTAACTTATATTTGTTATAAGGTTCAAGACGAAGATAACGTGCATAGCCAAATAGTTTCAGAAGGTTGTGGTTTGGTTTGTTGAGAAATAATAGTGAATAAGGAGTTTTATTTCTAAAAACTAGTATAGGCAACTTCTTAATTAAATGTATTATAGTGGAAAATGCTTCTCACTAAAAATATAAAAGCATCTTGACCTATGCTAAAAGCGTAGATCCTAGCTCAACGATGTGCCTCTGCTTTCTCTCAACCTTACCATTTTGTATAGAGGTATAAAGGCAAGAAGCTCCACTTAGAAAAATATCTTCACCTCTCTTTACTTTATTAAGTTGGACAGAAGCAATTATCTACTGTAGAAATCGCTGGTGCTACCACTAATTAGAGGAAGCAAAATCGATAGTAATATCCTTGGCACCAAAGAATGTTTAGAACAATTCATCGCCAATGAAACAGGTAAGAAATGAAATCCTGCTTATGAAGAATGGATGACCAATGACCAATAACTTTTAGGTTAGCTATTCAACTCCATGACACAAGATGTTGCAACTTAATTGTTGCACTATGAGACTTCTAAGGAGCTTTAGGAAGCTACTCAAGGCTTGGTTGGTGCTCACACACTCTCTCAGGTTACATTACTTAAATTTGAATTCTACAAGACTTGTAAAGGGTCAATGAAAATGGAAGAGTATCTAGTCAAGATGAAAGCAATTGCTGACAACCTTAGACATGTAGTAAGTCCAATATCCACTTCTGATTTGATCACTCAAACATTTTTTAGACTGGATAGTGAGTATAATGCCATTGTTGTTCAGTTATCTAAGAAAGATGGCTTAGCATGGGTTGATATGCAACCTCAACTCCTTGTCTTAAGAATAGGCTTGAATAACTGAATAGCTTTTCTAATCTCACTCTTAACCTCTTAGCTAATGTTTCCATCAAGTCTAATAATAGAGTGAACTGATCATATACTCGTAGAAGTTAGAGAGGCACAAATCAAGAAGATCAAGAGGAAGAAGAGGTAAAGGCCGACTATCTAGAGACAAACTTGTGTGTCAAGTTTGTGGCAAAGCAAGACATCTAGTTGTACATTGTTTCTACCATTTTTATAAAGCATATATGGGTCAACCCCCTAAAGAAAACAAGCAGGAGAAATTTTGAAATCAAAACTACAATTCCTTCATTGCTTCTCCCAATTCAATTTGTGACTCAAACTAGTATTTTGACAGTGGTGCTAGCAATCATGCCACTCATGATTGCAATTGGTTCTAAGAATACTCTAATGGTTGGTAATGGTGAAAATCTTAACATCATTGCTTTTAGATCTACAACTCTTAATAAATGTAAGGATCTTCTAAGTTTATGTGAAGTTATATATGTTCCTAAAATTACCAAGAATCTATGGAGTGTTTCTAAACTTGTTGTTAATAATAACATTATTGTTGAATTTCGCCAACCATTGTTTTGTGAAGGATAAGATGACAGGAAGGGGGAATTAAGGATGGACTCTACCAACTTTCCAGTGTCACTTCTCATCCCAACAATGGCCTTAGTGTTTTTCTTTCTATCAAAGAGAGCTAGCATAAGAAGCTTGGACATTCCAGTAGCAGAATTATAGATGAAGTCTTGAATAGCTACAATGTCAAAGTTTCAGCAAGTGATCATTCTTCTTTTTGTGAAGCCAGTCAATATAGAAAATGTCATTATTTACCCTTTAAGACCTCTTCTTCATGTGTTTAGGAACCCCTAGATTTAGTTCATACAGATGTTTGGGGTCCATCACCAACAAATTCATCTTCTGGTTTTAATTGCTATGTACATTTTATTGATGATTTTAGTAGATTTACTTGGTTTTATCTCTTGAAATATAAGTTTGAAGCTTTGCAATCATTTATTCAATTTAAGAATATGGTAGAAAATTAGTTCAATAAAAAGATTAAAATCCTACAATGTAATGGTGGAAGAGATTATAAAAGTTTTCAGAAACTTACTCTAATACCAAGAAAGCAATCAAGAGAGAGAGGAGTGAAGTGTTCACTAGTTTCATTAAATGCGTACAAGATATAAATATACTATAGTTAATTGACCTATGCAACTTTCTAAGATGGTGGCTTATCCAAGATACAAATAGGATACAAGGAGAGATTTGTTGAGGATTTGATTTTGATTTGAAATAATAGAATTATCTAAATACATGATAGACTTTATCCTTATTACAAGCTAAACTATTAGCACTCCTGAACTGGAAGTTAATTATAGTGTTTAGAAATCAACAATTGTCATCATTGTCAAATCATTTTGATGATTAATAGATGTGATCATCAAGTGTTTTCTTTTCCATAGGCTTTTATTGAATATGTAACTAAGCCTGCTGAGTGCAATAGCTTACTGAGAAAGTTTAAGAATGGTCAAATAGCTTTAATTGACTCTACTTTAAGCTTACCAAACCAAAACTTTCTAGATCATTTCAAAATATAGGCCTTAGTTATTGGAATGTTGTCACAAATCTAAATAATTAGTCTGAATTTTTATTAGGTTTAGCTTATTTTAAGATAACCTCTACAGTAATGTAGTGTCACATTGGAGCATGTACAATATGCTATGCTTTGAGAGTATTTATGGGATATTGAGGTAGTATATGTGCCATATGTTATATAACATACATACTTTGGTCAGCATATGATGTAGAACCTAAATGTACTAGGGGGAAGTAATTTCCTATGTAAGAATTCATTGACATTACAACATCTCAAATCATCATATTATAGTAGTTAAGGGACGTAATGAAGTCATCTCATTGAGTTGAGGAATAAGATACTCCAAATTAGGTACTTAAAGTACACGAATTAACATGGTATATCTTATGTAATACATCTTATTTTGAATGAGAATACTATCTAAATATTATTTTTAAATAAAGTTACATAAACATTGCCACAATGGGCTATCGAACCAGAATCAAGAACCAAATTGGTGTGGGAGTTGTGAGATTCGTTTTGGAACAGTAAAATTGGTTGCAATTTGCTTTTTCAATCGAGAACTGCCTACTGAACCATCCACTCTTATTATCAGGTTAACAATAAAAATAAAAATAAAAATCCAATATTTATTACATGCTTAGACCTACGTAAGAGCCAATTCTGAACCGTAAATTAAACCAGCCAATAAGAGGTCGAGCCGAACTACCCCTCGAACCGTCGGGCCCTAAGAGCCCAGGCGGTTCAAGAGAGCAGAACTGCCTGAACCAACGGGTTGTGAACCACCAAGCTTATTCGCCATTGAACTATCAAGTCGGCATTACCAGTTTACTCCCTTAAAAAAAAAAAAAAAGAAATGGGAAGCCACTAAGTCAGAAAAAATAATTGGACAATGTTCAGTAGGTCATTGCATGCCAAATCTATTTTATTTACGATGGTGAAGGATAATTTTTTAAAAATAATATCATCAAACTAATGATAAATGACTAATCATAAGTTAATTATGTATTAAGGATATATGGAAAATTTAATTTCAGTTAATATAAGTTTTTCTTATAAAACTTGTCAAATGTTAAGAATTTGATTATGAGAAAAAACTAAAATTTGAGGGAAAAAAATAAATAAGTTGAAATCACATAAAGTTAGAAATTAATAAAAAATTAGAAATTATTAATGAATTAGTATACTTAAAAAAATGAGATCACATTATTAGAAAATTGTTAATGTATTAAAAAAAAGAAATTAATAAAAAATTAAATATATTAGAAATTTTTAATGTATTTTTAAAAAAGAAATTAATAAAAAATTAAATATTGAAGAAAAAAAATAGTTTAAGAACCAAACTGGCTTAGAACCGCCTCAATACAGGTCAATCATGGTTCAACCTTGGCTGAGCCTGTGAATCGGCAGTTTCAAGCCGGGTCAAGGTCAAGCCAACTCGGTGCCCACCTCTATACACGCCTACAATGTTGATAAGTGTATGATGGAATTCAAATGGGAAAAATGATCGGGATTATTGTGTGGAGATCTTTTATTAGAAACATTCTAATTCATTGTTTAGAAGTATAAGAAAAAA
Source organism: Lumnitzera littorea (assembly GCA_024138015.1). NCBI lineage: Eukaryota > Viridiplantae > Streptophyta > Magnoliopsida > Myrtales > Combretaceae > Lumnitzera > Lumnitzera littorea. Next base: position 108,339,464 of record JAMXBB010000003.1, read on the forward strand.
CTTTGTTGGTTATTACATACCATGTGTGTGTATGTATATATACACATGTATTGGATAAATATTAATGAAGTTTAAATATATGATATCAGTAATGGATGGTTAAAAAAACAAAAACAAAAATAACCTTTATCATACTGTTATGTGTTTAAATTTTATTAGTATAACCAACCACTTATTCATATATGTGGTGAATAATATCTTCTTCTTCTTTTTTTTTTTAAATACTGCTATAGCTATATCTCAACTGAGCATCCAAAGGTGTTCAATTATTGAAGATTTGGATATTGATAATCCTGAAAACGGTATACATCTTAAATTTTTAACATAGAGCTTTAATACCCCTTCAAAAATATTGATTTCACAAAATTTTTCTTTTGATGCATTACTAACTAATATTTATATACCAACTTATAGTTGTAATTGTCTATTAAGATCAATTCATTATCTAGTTTGATCCATATTAATCTTGAAATCTTATCTCAATGATCAAGAAAAAACATAATCGGGTAATGATTAGGAAAAAAGAAGTTAAAGCCATATTCATAAGTCATAACATTGACTTGATATTGTGTTTGAAGAATAAGTTCTTTCTGGCCCCAAAAAAAATAAAGAAGAAGAAGAAGAAGTATAAGTTCTTTGGTGTCATTATTTTTAAAAGGGTATGAGCGATATATTTGGAAGATATAGAAGGAATGCTATTTCCATCATTTTCCGGACATATCAAGTATCGTTCTTTTTTCTTCTGTCGTACGAGATAAACTGACTAAGACATGAAACTGTGTCTGGTCATGCTTATAATTTTATCTCGGACTGCTCTTGGTATAATGATCCATCTATGTTCGTTTTCAAGTCAACACAGCCGGCTGATTCACCACGTACCCTCCATCAAAGATGCCTACGTAGAAGCAACGAAATGCAAACTAAAAACAGACAGCAACAAACGATAGATGTTGGAATATAAACAATTGCAGAACACAAAATTGGCCCCACAAAATTTGTAAAACAAAGTCAGAAAATCACCATTGAGCTGTTTGAAATCGTAAATATCATGTACCCAATTGAACATGTTTTACTGAAGTTTTGAAACCTGATTTTGTCTTTATCCCAAACTAAACAGGAAGATCCATTCAAGCACAACAGCCTACAATTTTGGCACAAATGTATGGTTTGTTTATTGTGTTCTCATTTGGCTTCTGCCTGTTATAAATAATTAGATATTTGCAGCATTGAGGGACAAAGGATAACTCATAATTTACCTCAAAAAATGTTCATGGATACTTCAATGAATCATATTCTTGTATTTCTATTGTTTATGTCCTCAGTTGCAGCAGCAAGAAATAAGTTAAGCTCTTCTGATTCCCCTGGCGGCATGTTGGCTTTTAGTGTTAATCAGAGTATTTGCCAATCCATGGTGGAAGCACAAGGCTATGTTTGCCAAGAACATACAGTAAGACTACTAGCTGAACTGAATTCTTTTGAGCACCTGAATTGATTTGTAATTTTTTAAGTTAAGATTTTGATGGAATTCAGGTGACAACAAAAGATGGTTGCATTCTTGGACTTCAAAGGATCCCGGTTGGGCGATCACGTCAACCCAGTAACAAGCCACCGGTACTTCTTCAACATGGTCTCATGATGGTCAGTGCAGCTTACGCCACTGTTGGTTAACAAAGTTTATGTCTGGTTACCTCACTTAGTATTCTGACTTCAAATGTGTCTTCTTAATGTGGTGCGATAGGATTCAGGAACTTGGATAATGAACTCTCCTAAAGTGTCATTAGCATTCATTTTGGCAGACAATGGATATGATGTTTGGCTTGCCAACTCTCGCGGAACAACATCGAGCTTTGGACATACTTCCCTAACACCTAATGATCCGGTATGTTTCAATGCTACTATTTCATTGTCCTGCTTAAACAATGAATGTAGAAAATCGGAAATAGGCCAATCACAATTCCATGTCATATATAGCTGCTTGATTTTGACTCTCATAACACTCGTTAATAAAAATGAGATTTGCACGACACCATTAATAGTTAGGTGTAACATAGCCCACATAGCGTCTTCAATATAATTGGATTTTGCAATATAATTTCAGGCTTATTGGGAGTGGTCATGGGACGAACTGGTTGCTTATGATCTTCCTGCGACCTTGCAGCATGTCCACAGTATGACAGGCCAAAAAATGCACTATGTTGGTCATTCCTTGGTAAAAAAACCTCAATTCAATTCTCTTCTAATAGAAGCCATGTTACCTCATTTATGATTAAAATAACTGGTTTCCAATTTCAGGGAACCTTAATTGTACTAGCTGCATTTTCCCAAAAGGAGCTATTGAGCATGTTAAGATCAGCTGTTTTACTAAGTCCGATAGCATATTTAAAACAAATGCCCTCACCACTTGCAAGAAGTGCAGCTGAGATCTTCTTAGGCGAGGTAAATGAGACTCGAATTTCTTTTTACAATGTTATAGTTGTACCAAAAGAAAAACTAACTACACCTTTTATTCTCTGGTTGCAAATGTAAACTAGGACTTGTACTGGCTGGGACTGCATGAATTCGCTCCTAAAGGGTGAGAGGAAACTCATTTTTCTCCAGTGACTTGTAAAAGGATTCCATTAAGGAGTGCATGGAGGAACTTGTTTAAGACCCAATGAAGAAACTTTTGCACTTTCTAGCATTTATCATATATTTTACGAAAAAGCAAATCAATAGTGCTTTCAAGACACTCATTTACATTTCCCTTATAGTGTCCAGTATAGTTTTTTCGACATGATCTTATTACAAGGTTAGTGACAAAATTCTCTTTTGAAATGCAGTGAAGCAGTGACCAAACTTCTCCAAGGTATCTGTGACCAGCCCAACACTAACTGCTCAGACTTGATGTCTGCTTTGACAGGTAATTTATTTAAGCTATGTCTAATTTTTCAGCTGTAATCTATTTCATTCCATTAATCACTACTCATTTCTATCGTAGGCCAGAATTGTTGTATAAATTCTTCTACTATGCATACTTTCCTCGATCATGAACCACAAGCAACAGCAACAAAAAACATGATCCACCTGGCTCAAAGTAAGTTTAGGACAACCAAAAGTGCTCTCTGCCAATTTCATTTTTCATATGAAAACTAAAAGCTGAAAAGAGAAAACTATCAAAGTAACACATCGATTCTTAACTACTCTTTTCATGTTATCTCTCTTTGTTCAGTGATTAGATCGGGAACCATAAAGAAGTATGACTATGGTAATGAAGATGACAACATGAACCATTATGGACAACCTACTCCACCGGTGTATAACATGACAAGCATTCCAAAAGATCTTCCTCTTTACTTGAGCTATGGAGGAAAGGACTTGTTATCTGATGTTAGCGATGTGCAAGTCCTGTTAGATTGCCTAAAAGATCATGATGGTGACAAGTTGGTGGTGCAATATGTGGGGGGCTATGCTCATGCTGATTTTGTCTTTGGCGTGAATGCACCTCAAACTATCTATGATCCAGTAATGGCCTTTTTCCGGCTTCACTGAGTGCAAGAAAATGTACATATTAGTGTACTTCACCAGCCGTCACGTTGTACCTCTAGCTGAATTCACTAGTTTCTTAGTTTTTCTAAATATCCATATATGCCAAGTTTCGAAATTATTCATTTCAATTTATTTTCTCTTAATTTTTATCAGTTAACACTATTGAGATGTTGTTGTATATAATCAATGGTTAAGATAAAAAAAAAAAATGACATCATGATAATATTACATAATATTCTAAAAATCTATACAATCTCCTTAGTTAATTTATAAATGGAGGAAAATTGAGGGGAAAAAATTAAGAGGATTAAAATCTAAATTTAGTGGAAATAACATTAAAATGTTTATTCAATTAGACTAATGCATTGCATTTGTTAAATTAGACTAAAGATATACCTATTTCATTTGATTTATCTGTTGCCTTGTGTAAAGGGCTGAAAATTTATTATATTGTTATTGAGCCAAACCTACTATTTATTTGACTTGACTCTTTGAATTAAGTGACATGGTCTAAAGAGCTTAGTCTATAATTGGGATAATTCAAGAAGAATTGGTTTGATAGGCTTGAAATAAAGATTGTTAGATCGGTTCATTCGTATCCAACTTTTCTTAAATAGGCTCATGTACCTATAAAGAAGGATACTGGCCTTGGGTTCATTAGTTAGCTCATTCAAGATAAATATGAATTGAGCAAGCTTCATCTCATTCATTGATTACTTAAATGATTTGATAGATGTCATTATGCTCAAGAGTCTATAAATACTTAACCTTTCATCCTCATTTATGACTTTTAGAGAGAATAGAGAAACAATATTGCTTTGCAAGGATTTTGCTCTTTAAGATCACACAAGTGATTCAGGTAAAAAATTGATCTCATTCGCTCAAGAACTGCAAGATTAACGTCCTAGCTTCCCTAGGCTCCCTTGCCTATCACTTATCCATTTGAGACTCCTAAATTGCTTGTTCCTCCTTCCTGTTATTCTCTCTTTAATAATCTTATAGAGTGTTATCTCTACATCACTACTCTGAAGTCACGTGTAACATGACACTTGTGTAACTCATACGTGACCATTCTAGTTGGAACCCCTCATCTATATTTTGGTAACTCCATTGGGGAAGGAGTGTGATATTAGAGTGATGACACCTCTTAAGAAGAGAAGGGTTGTAACGAATAAAGCTATCTCTTAAGAGCAAAGTATTAATATTGAACAAGTTGGTTAAGACCCACCTCTACCACATCAAGGCATTATGGAGGTGATATAACTTATGCAAGAGGCAACAAAAACCTTAAGTCATTTCATGGCTATGTTTGCTTCACTCATGATAGGGTTAGCTGCCTTTATTGCTATGTAACTTAGAGTGGCTCCACCAGATTCTACTATTGTTGCACAAATAGGCTTTACCCCCATTACTTAAGCAACTTACTCTCTTATTACTAAAGAAGATATACCCTAAGGAAGGCATGAGTGAACCCCCTTACCATTGGTTGCAACCTGGACAAAATCTAGTATCTAAAACAAAGAATGTGAAGGTCTAAATTAGTGGCTCTTTATCCTCACGTGTGCTTGCTACTTCATCCAATCCTAGTATCCCAATCTTGGGTAGACCTACTTCTTATCCTAATGCTACTCCAGCTCTGCTACTTACATTTATAACCTCTTCTCCAAGGACTTCCTTTGTAATAAAGGAAGACTTAGATGTTAATATGAAGGAAATATAAGCTAAGTCATTTACATGAGTACCAAAGTTGAAGCTCCCATATCACCAATGCTACAGCAACTCAGCTCTTAAGTTTCAAGCCTAAGTAACTCTCTACCACATCGACTTCTACACCTTAAGCCCAAGTAATGCCCTGACACATCAGCTTCTATGCCTTAAAGCTAGGCAACACCTTATCATCTCGACTTGTAATGCCTCAAGCCTAAGTAACGCCTTAATATATTGGCTTCCATGCTTTAAGACCAAGTAATGCCTTGTCATCCACATCTTACATCACTACTGCTTTAAAGTACAGAATGTCTTCAATTAAGTTCACTAAAAAGTGACTTCTACAGTTAAGCAACACTTACCCAAACATCGTTACTAACTGATAAGAGCACGAACTCCCAAGTGCACGATGAGAAGACAAGCTTGTATAATATAGATTGGTAAGAGCATTGCCTCCTAAGCACATTATAAGTTGTCGCAACTAAGTAAGACAATTCTAAGTAGCTAAGTAGTGGGAAATATCCCATCGACTAATGAAAGAGAATTATCAATCTTAGGCAATGAATGCTATTATTGCTACTTTTGTATGATTAAATACATTTTAGAAAGCAATTACTTAAATATTATTGCTGCAAGTGAGAGCTTTTGCTCTGATGTACGAGATGACTCTAGGATCTCCTTAGATCATAATAATCTAAGAAGCCTTATGTTTATGACAAGTCTCCAAGTGGTTCCTTAGATCACAGAGTCTAAGTAGCCTTAAATGCTATGCTAATTATAATGACTTTCGTTGTTGTTGCTAAGTGAAGGCATCGCCTCCTAAGTGCACGACAATTTGCACATGCTCAATGACTTTCATTACTAAGGGTACTTTAAGTGGCATCATGAAACAAGATAGTATAACAAGTTCATCAAAGCACAAAGTTCCCTTTAATGAAGGAATAATCACTCAAGTTGCTACCTAGTCTCAACAAGACATGTTAGTAACTAAGGGAGAAGGGATATCAATAGGTGTAGCACATTACTTACCTCCATAAGCACTTGAGTAGGTATCACAATAACATAAGTACTAATCTCATCCCCTTTTCCCTGACTGGGGATTCCTTATACTCCACTAACTCTAAATCATCATCGTCAACCTCAAAAGGCATTTAGGCCGCCTTTAATATCAAATATAGAAAGCAAGCTCCTTGGAATATATTGAAAAGGAACTCTATTTAAGAGGCTAACAGACTCTCATAGTTTTCCGTGTCAAATGCTAGAGTAACTCTCTCTCTCCATAAAGTAATAAACATGTAGTTCTGAGTACTCCATTAGGAGATGATGATTTGGCATAATTTCTTCTCACTCATGTGCGAGAACCGTTGTTAAGCAGAATTAATGATAACATGAAGGATTCTAAGCTCACAACGCTTCCATCTTGTTCATTGTAAGAACTGTAGTTAAGTGGAAGTAGCATAAAGATGAGAGCCTTCTTTAAAAGAATCATTCGCCCAAGCTTCATGACAATGTACTCTACTGAATAGCTCCGCTTGATGGCAGTAACTTCCTAAAAAAAGTAGATTAAGCATGTAAGAGAGGAAACTCCCTTTTCTCATTCTTAGAATGAAACAAGTCTTCTTTGATGGTGAACAAGTGTCCACTTGATGATCTCTATAAACAAAACTCTCGATGTGCAAAGCTTACTAGGACCTATCGCTCATTAGGCTTGTTATGTGCAAATCATGCTACTCTTGAGGCTCACTATACTCCAAGCCTACTTACTCAAGGCCTACAATGCTTGAGGCCTACCGAGTCTTCTTTGATGGTGATCCTAGATTCCCCTCAAGTCCCATTGTGAGAGAGGATCACTGTACACGAACCTTACCCCCCGCTCGAGGCCTGTTAAGGTCTTATGCGTTCAAGAGCTTGCTATACGAGATGCTCACAATGCTTGAGGCCTGCTAGGGTCTATTACACTTGATGCTTTCTCACTCAAGGCTTCTCTATGTAAATTTTGCTATACTTAAGGCTCACTGGCTCATTTAAGGCCTACTATACTTGAAGCCTGCTAGGACTTTCCATGCTTAAAGCTTGCTCGCTGGAAGTTAGTTTCATGCCAAGGAACCTATTAGCCAACTTTGACTCTTGAAGTGGATATTGAGATTGATCGGAGACATTATTAATTATGTTACTACTTGTAAGAAAAAGGAAAGAAGTCAATAAGATAAGATATACATGGTACTTGAAAGGAAAAAGAAAAGAAAAGAACAATTGAAGTGAAACATCTATATAATGAGAGAAGCCCTACCATGCTTGTAATGATGTTGAATATTGAATCTGATGATGTCTCTAGAAACTTTGTATCCTCCATTGCAAAATGATAGCCTACCATGCTTCCATTCCACTCATATGTGAGAAACATAATTGAGTAGAAGTGGTAACAGCATGGAGGACTTTAGTCTTCTTCAGAAGAAATGCATATTTCGACTTCTCTTTGATGTACTTCACCCAATGATCTCATCCAGAGGATGACTCCTTTAGAAATGCAAATTGGGTGTTAAAGAGAGAGGCAAACTCTCTCCTCTCATTCTAAAGCGCAACAATAAATCTCTCCTGATGGTACATTTGGAATCAGCAAGAAACTTACGCTTGATAAACTATAGCTCATAAGTGTGAGATGTCATGCAGAATTCTCAATTTTAGTCTTCTCCCAGAATATGTCTTCAAAAATAGCCTCTTCCAGTAACTTATCCTAAGGATAAGAGATTAGTGGTAGGAATTTATCTTGATGCACCAATAAGTCTTTGGGCTTCACTACTTTTATGCGTTCACCTAGATTGACCTTCATCTCTTTCATCATTTGAGTGCAATATCACTCTAGTCTAAGTAGAGGATCTTGGACTTAACAAATTGTCGGAAAAAAAAGGAAGAAAATTGTATAGCTATTGTCAATATGAATCAAATTCATTACTAAGTAATAGGAGGACTTTGTATAGTTTGAATAGTTGTTTTAATAATGAAGGCTATTGTCTTCTACTCTCTGTAATAAAAAAAAAAAAAAAAAAAGGAGGAATGTATGAAGATTCGAAGCAAGCAAGAATCATGCAAAGCAACATGACTAACAAAGAGGAGATTCCTAAAAAGTAAACAAGATATATAACATGGAGAAAGAAAATATAACAAGAGTTCTACCCTAAAATATTTGTCAAGATTCTAAACTAGATTTTTTTTTTTTTTTTAAATGCCTACTTCATCTTAGGCATTGCTTGCAAGTTTTGGTGATACATGAAGCAAAAAATTCTAGTTATTGGCCAAAGAAAGTATCTTATACATGAAGCCAAAAGAAAGAAAAACAGAAGGAAAAAAATAAAGAAAAGAGCAAAAAGATGATTAGCATCCTAAGGCATTCAAACCCGAGTACCAAGAATGAAAGCGATGTTATGGATTATATTCTACCTAGAGATTAATCTCAGAGAACATGGTTATATGAAACTTGAACCGAAAATATTCAAGTTATGAAAAGATTGATTTCCTTTTATGTCATTGAAGATCATGGCCTGATCTACATGAAATATATATATGTGTGTGTGTAGCTATGATCATGATGGATTCCCAATGGATATTGCATGAAACTAAATACATAAAAGGATGTGAAGCCAAAAGGACTTAGAAGAGGAAATGTTAAGATAACAAGTGTTTATTGGATCGCTATTTTCACTAAAAAAAAAAAGTAAATAGAAGTACATCTACATAAATTATGATGTGGATTCATCTCACTTGTGTGAGAGTTCTAATGTCAATATTCAAGATAAATCTCGAAGAAAAGCGAGAGTAAAGAACCTTGAAGACATTACGTTGAGGTATTAATCGAGACAAGAAAGAATATATTGCCTAATACCTATACTGTATAAAGCAACAAATTCAAAGCAATCTAATTCCATTTTAGTCAATGTGCCAATAAAGTAGAACTCCAAACGGTAGGAATTGAAAAAGCAGGAAGAGGAAAGTTATGAAGAAAGGAACAAAGGGATTATAATGTGGAAGACCATGGAAAAACGTATGTCGTATATATGTATATGTGTACTTAAAGTAAGGAACCAAATTAATAAAAAAAAAAAAAAGAAGGGATGAGCACAAACATGTCAACAAATAAAATTTAGGGTAGTTGAAGACTGTTCATTGGTATGGATTCAAAAAAAAAAAAGAAAGAAAGAAAGAAAAGAGGCTTATTTGAAGTAAGGGAATAGTGTCTTAGTCATATCGACACCAACAATAAGAATACTTGTGCACATATTGAAAAAGAAAAAGTTTTTTGGTCTTCTCTAGTGAAATCTAGGTTAACTGTCACCGTATAAAGTACTAGATGAATTCATACGTTGATGATTATTGCAGTTTTCCTCATACTTTTACTAGACACTATACATGTATTAAGGACAAGAAAAATAAGGTCAATGCAAGAGAAAAGGAAATTTGAAAAGCTAAAAGGGGAAAAGACAAGTTAATACCATTGTTGCAATTGTGTATTGAAGATTTGAAGAGAATTTTATTCAATGCCGCCTGCGTGCATCAAACTTAATGAGTCGCACGAGTATGTATAGCCTACAAGAGGGTACTTCAATGATGGTTATTGAAAGATTCAACAAAAGATCTAATAAAACTTTGCTAATTTGGGTGATATTATTTTTAATATAATATTAGAATAATTTGGATGAAAATGTAGGGTAAGTGAAGATTTGAAAAAGATTTAGGATAAATTTCTTTTCTTGTTGTTGTTAGCAAATGAGTAACTCCAACTATGATGTGGCTATAGCCTATCTTTTAATTTTGCACATGGATCGTATATCGCACATTTGATGAAGAGAAAAAGGATTAATGTTTTAGGTTAGATATTCTAACAATGACATGATGTTTGACCAATAAATATTTGAGAAGATTTTAAGAAATTAAATTAGCTCCTCCATGTGGATACAAGCATTATAGAACAAAGGTATACATGAAGAAAGCAAGAAGAGCTAGGTCGTAAAGTAATCAAAATAGACTCTTTAGCTCTAGGCATTATCCATGGTGAAGTATATTTTTTAGTCCGAGATCAAAATAAGCAATGTTGTTATTATAAATCCAAAAAGAAAATGGACTTTATCAATACAATTTGCTAAGCACAAGAAATTTCAATGTATGATTCATCATTAACATATAAAGTGATAAAAAGAGAGAGAGAGAAACAAAAGCCCAACGTGATAATTTGAAAAGCTCATTTAACTTCTGAGGTGCTACCCTGGAAACCCCATAAGGAACGTTATTCCCTTGACCCCTACCTACTAACCAACTAGCGAGATTGCCGTGCTTACTATTTGTAGCGTAACAAGTAAAATTTGGTTAGTATATAGTACTTGTATTATATATGAAGACTTTATAAGAATAATGCTCTTCTATGAGAAGAAAATCAGAGTAATATTGATATATGAAGTCAATCCAATGAGATCGCTAATGGGAGCATAGTATACAAATTCAACTCAACGAAGTCAATGACTCATGAAGATAGAACCAAATATATGAATCGGTTCAAAAAAGAACTAACTTAAAAAAGATTTATTTCAAAGTGTTGTCTTAAGGGCAATATGCAACTCAATCTAGCAAAGGCATGCTGCACAATTAAGAGGTGCTACGAATTCGCGTACTTAAATAACTCTCAAATGAATTTAGTGGTAGTGCAACTGTTTAATAGCACATACACCTAAATTATCTAAAAGACTCATTCGATATTCAAACCCCTTTAGCTTTGTCTAAAGAACTTTAGTTAAGGAGCAAAATGTAAAAAGCTGAAAATTTATTATATTGTTATGAGGTTGAACTTACTATTTATCTGGCTTAACTTTTTGGGCTAGATGATAGAGCTTGAAAAGTCCAGTCTATCATTAGAATTAGTTTGATAGACTTAGAACGGGGATCATTAAACCAGTCTGTCTGTATCTAACCTTTTTCAAGCAGGCTTATGCACCTATAAGGAAAGTTATTGGTCTTAGGCCTATTAGCTGGCTTATTCAAAATAAATATGAATTGAGTAAGCTTCATCTCATTCGCCTTTCATCATTTGATGACTTAGGTAATCGACGAATACTATCATACCCAAGAGCCTATAAATACCTAACTTTCCATCCTTATTTACTACTTTTAACGAGAATAGATAAATAACATTACTTTGCAAAGACTCTACTTTCTAAAATCACCCAAGCGATTTAAGCAAAAAACTAATCTTGTTCGCTCAAGAACTACAAGTTTGACATCTTAAGCTCCCTTACCTATTACTTATACATTTGAGACTCCCAAATCGCTTGTTCACCCCTCTCTCTCATTCTCTTTCTAATCATCCCATTGAGTATCATCTTTATATCACTACACCGAAACCACCTATAACGCGATATTTGCATGACTTACATATGACCATTCCAATTGGAACCCCTCATCTATACCATGTCCCTACAACAACAATGAAAAAGATATTGATCGGAAATTTTGTATATAGCAATGTAAAATTTTACAATATAAATTTGACATTATTTTGTAACTAAGGTATTGAACTCGTACACGAATAAGGCTAAACTTTTTAATCCTAAAAGACTATACAAAAAGACATATGAAATGTGAACAACTAAAATTAAAAGACCATACTAATGTAGAAGAAAAGAAAAAAAAGGAAATTGTAATTACCCAACATCTTTATGAAGCGAAATAGAATCCATTAATAAATTGGAAACGTATCACTTTTAAATTTATATCAAATATTCACAGATTTCAAAAAAAAAAAATCTCTAGTTGTACAGCTGCACTAATACGTTGGAAATGTATTTATTAAATTGGACCTAAAAATGCATTATTTGGTTTTTATATCTGTTTATATCTATCCAACAAAAAATAAATTTCAAATTAAATTAGAAGCAAATAGTTAAAGTTCAACAGAAACCCATTTTATCCAGCAAGTAATGTTGATAAAATTGGAAGAATAAAAGATGCTGAAATTATACAACTGCACTAATATCAATTATTCCAAATGGAAAGATGGACATATTTTCTGATACAGCTATACAATAGCGGCTTCCAGTCATTCTTGCAGTAACTAAATGTGGCAACTAGAGCATTTTTTCTTTCTTTTGAAAATTTAGTCGACCTAATCTGTTCGATTTTTTTTTTTTAATTCCATTTAAGCTATAATATTGAAGCCATTGACCTACTTTGATATTTTTAGTGTTTTTATCTTTTCATATACACATGTTTCACCTTCTTTGTCTAACTTTTTGTCATCAATAATAAATTTAGTTCACAGAGATATCAATACCCCTCAATTATATCGAAGCCGATGTGTTCACATTTGTTTGTTTTACAGTCCCTTTAAGCTATAATATTGAAGCCAATGACCAATTTTGATATTTTTAGTGTTGTTATCTTTTCACATACACTTCTTTCACCTTCCTTGTCTAACCTTTTGTCATCAATAATACATTTTAGGTCACACAAATATCAATTCCCATCAATTATTTAAAATTTAAATCATTGATTTATGATGTCATTTACCATTAAGTTCATTAATATCAATTTTTATTAATAACATATTAGCGGACCGTACACCCATGATGCCTGTACTAAAAAATGAAAAAATGAAACTAAAGTCCTTTAAGATTTTTTTTTTTTTTTATGTCCAATTATAAATTTCATGAAGTATATAAAACCTTTTTATTTTAGAAAGTCAATGTTATTAGTGTTAATTAGAATATGTCATTTTGTTATTATCCTAATAAAAGAATTTTATATTTAGCTATCCTTATGCAAAATGAAAGGAATTGAGAGGGATAATTGAATGATAGAAATGCTAAAATGAACATCACATACATAGGAAAAAGTAGATAGATTATGTGAGTAAAAGGGATATGGTTGAGGAGGTCGTGGGATAGATTTTCAAATTTGTAATAACCGCTAAATATATAGGTAAAATAAATTAAATACCTTAAAATTATAAGATACCAAATTTTGATAATTATGATGGTTAAAAAGGAGGTTTTTTTTTTTAAATAATATAGATAACATCAAAGTTTTTAGAACTCTTTAATGACTTGTATATCTTATTTTGATTACAAGAAAGGAGATTTTAGTCATTTAGATAAGACAAAACCCCATTTTTGTTATTAGTAATACGTTTCAGTCTCCATCGATATCAATTCGTCAATGATTTAAAATATGAGACATTAATTTATAGTGTTATTATATCTACCGTTAATAATATGTTTCAATTCACATTCATATCAACTCCCATTAGTAATCAATAATATTAATTTCTTTGTAATCATTTTGTGTCTTAGATATTTTACTTTAGTTGAATTATGTTACTACAACCTGCAACAGATATTCAAAATTTTAAATCATCTTTCTTTTCTCACAAATTTTTAATGTTCTCGCTTAGTTTTTTGCCATTTCATTTACCCCCTAATAAAAAGCAGATCTTTTAAATCCCGTAGTATTAGCATAGAAATTTTTCTAGGTTCTACATTTAACTCCCACAATAGACGGGTTTTCACATACTCTTATTGAGGGTTCCTCACAAATTATAGGAAGAAGGAATTTAAGAAAGAAAATTTTATTTTATTCACTTTGCTTGGAGCAGAAGGTTTTTTAATAGAAGTAAGAATGGAGTATGAAGATTTTGGTATTTGGAATAAATAAAGAAGATGAAGAATAACCTTTTGATAATCTCGGAAGAGATTTTATTTACTTTTCGTGGATCCTACAATAGATACACATATTCAATTCTATTACTAAGTAGCCATCTCCCATTTTCATCACCAACGTTATTTTTTTTTTTTTACAAGCGATTTTGAACTTGGACCAACCTATCCTATCCCATGATTAAGCTATACCTAAGCCCAATTTTTCCTCCGAGGATCCGACTTATGCTTGGCGCTTGGCACATTAACCGACCTAAATGTAGGTCGATGCTTGAGACAAGTCTCACTTGTGGTGTTCATGCCTGGGACTTTGAATTATCGGAGGCACGACCACGATGCTCGAGCAATAGATATCTATTGGCATAATGCGGAGATCCTGACTTACGTGGAACCAATCACCTATTGACGGCCAAGTTATTTCTAAGATCTCGAATTTTACCTAAAGTAGGATGATATACTTTCTAATTTTGGGTGAGATTTAAATATATTTTCATTAGAGATCTCATCCCAAAGGTAAAGGACTTTTTTTGTTTTTTTTTTTTTAATGATAATCTTGCCTTTTACTCTCCTATGATCCCACAAATTCACTTACTTGAGTAGTGCTGTGGCTATATTGGACAACCTCTAGGTATCTCTTTAAAGTGTTTTTTTTTTTTTTTTTTTTTTTGGGAAATCGTAGGTGCAACCCTCAAATCTCAACCTGAAAATTTTTAGGAGTCGTTTCTAGGAACTAGATTTTTTCTAAGTGGCCACCCTCCTCTTGAACTTCGAACCCATTTCCAAAAGCAAAAATGGCAAGAACCACCAAATCCATGCAACCTGACGCCCCTAATCAAGCAGCCAACAAAGTTGCTGACGCTGTTGAAAGCTAGGTTGCTGGTGCCGGCAAGACGGCAAATGTTGGAAAAAAGGATGAGGCCGGCGGTAGCCAGAATATCGCTACGGTTGACCCACAGCTGTTTGCTTGGCCGATGGAGCTCTATGGTAAATTGCAGGCCCAAAACAATGAGATTAGCCTCAAAGTCCTTGAGCTCCATGGTAAACAGCCAGAATATCGCCACGTTCTTGTTTTCAAATTGATATGCCTTGTTATGGAAAAGCCCCACCTCATGTAATTCCGCCCTATATTATCTTAATAAATTAGCCTTGAAGTTCTTAGGCACCATGGTAATTCTGAAGGCTACGAAGCGTAGAAAATCACAGGACCGAGCTTCTAAGCTCAGTCATTGAACGCCCAAGGAAAGGTTTGATAAGTAGGCATTGATGTTAAGGTTAGAAATCCGATGCCCGGAAGTGGATCCTACTCGAAGCTCTTCTTAGGGAAACTTCCGACGCTAAAA
Source organism: Lumnitzera littorea (assembly GCA_024138015.1). Taxonomy (NCBI): domain Eukaryota; kingdom Viridiplantae; phylum Streptophyta; class Magnoliopsida; order Myrtales; family Combretaceae; genus Lumnitzera; species Lumnitzera littorea. The sequence continues at coordinate 108,354,732 of JAMXBB010000003.1, forward strand.
TGGCCCGGGAAATCCTTGTTCAAAGGCTAGGAGCTTAAACCAATTAATGCCTAAGTGAAAACCCTGCAGGCTTGTAAACCCGAGGAAAGTTCGAATAAGAATTATCAACACAACAGTAAACAACCTATGGAAGAAATAAAAGCCATTATACTCATTCGTAAGAAGTATTTACAATGGGATCGGAATAATGACCTTTAGAGGTACAACCGAAACAAGTCGATTAAAAATTCGAAGTTCAACAAAATTTTGGAGCCTCGTGTGACAGATATCTAAGGGCAATAATGTGGAGATGTCACCCTATGCGAGACCATCGGCCTATTCACTGTTACACCATCGTTAGGATCTCCGCCGCCTAAAACAGGAAGATTTAGTATTCTATATTTCTACTTTCTAAATATATTTTTTTACTAATTCATATAAATAGATATTACACCCCAAACCTTTTTGATAGTATTCTTTCCTTTTGTTTTCTTGAGATCCGATAGATTTACTTGCTAAAATATCGGAATAACTATGTTAAATGACTCTTTAATTCTTATTACGGTATTTTCTTTTATAAATCGTAAACCTAACTCTTAAATCTTTATTAACAAATTTTTGTAAATGACAATTTTCTCTCGTGAAGGTTATAGATATTTTTCTTTCATTGATTTGAGATTATGGTTAATTTTGGTTAACGCATGAGAGCATAGTCAGTTTGAGGTATTCATAGGTCTATCTTTTTCCTTTTTCTACTTTTAGCTATGCTTTTCTTAAGTTTTCAACTTTAAAGAGATGCTTCTAATTTAATTTGAAATTTATTTTTGATTAAATAGATATAAACAGATTCAAAAACTAATTAATGAATAGTATTAATTCAATGAAAAATTTTCTTCTACAAAAAACATTATTAAGTATTTTAAATTTTCTCGAAAGTTTGGAGTAATATACTTCTTGAATGCTTTATTTTAGTTTCCTTTAGTGATCGAAGTTTCTTTGTAGATATTTGAATTTAATATGAAATAGCTAGAAATTTTGTCGCAGTGTAAATTGAAATTCCTTGTGCAATATGTTCTTTAGTACAGTGACTTTTGTGAATCTTTAAGCACATAATTCATTCTCGAAATTAAGTGAACTAAATGTAGATATGACTAATAACACCAATGCTGATTTATAGCATATTTTAATCTTTTTCTTGTAACGTCTTTATTATGTGACATACCATGTACACAAAATTGTTGAAAAAATAATAAATTTATAGTAATATTTGAATTAATATAAAAATTTTAGGATTTGAATGTACAATTTTAAAAAAATTTAAAACTCAATAGCTCTTATACAATTGAAAAATTTCAAGAAGTTTTAAAATTTAATTGTAGAAATTAAAAAAATTTACAATTTAACTGTAAAAATCGAAAATCTTTTAAAAAACTTAATAAGTTTTTCTTTATTTTTATACATGCATTGTGAGTGCATGCCAGTTTTGTATCAACAAATGATTCTAATTAATTTTGGGGCCTTTTCGTTATATGATTTTATCCATATTAACCTCTAATATGTGAAATCAATTAAAAGAAAAGGGTTATTAAGACTTTTTTTCTTTAAAATCGTAGTATCCCTACCATTTCCATAGTTTCCAAGGGTTCATTGTAATTTATCTTGAAAATTATGAGTATAAGAAAATAAGAAACAAAAAATTTATTGATTTCATTATGCTGTAGAGAAAAAATGCTTTGTCAGACGAAATTTCCCTAGATGTAAATGGGAAGCTAAAAACATTTAAAGAAAGTAATTTCTTAAATGATTGTTTGACTCAATATACATATGATGGATAATAAGATTTTTTAAAGACACAAAAATGCATGTATTTGTTGGTAGTAAAAATAAATGATAAAATTGTTAGATTATAGAGGATGAGCAAGAAATTCTGCTATATAAATAACCCACCCATGTCTTATTTGGCTAAATAAGTTTTATGTAGTATTCACAAGATAGTACGAAATCATACCCTACTCTCACCCTAAAACTTATAGCTTAATATATACAAGGTATAATTCTAGGGTATCATGTACTCACCCCATAAGAATTATCAGAATTTACTTACAAGGTAAAAGATTATTGGAACTTACTCTCAAGAAGGTGGGATATAGAATGAAATCATGCCCATTCCTACGCTAAAACTTGTAGTTTAATATATACAAGATATAGTTCTAGGATATCATGTACCTACCCCATAAGAATCGCTGGAATTTACATATAAACATCCTAAACTTTAACCTAAGTGTAGATTTACCCTAATCTTACAAATCATCTCCTAAATTTTAATAATTGATAACATAAAAGATATTTCTTTTTTTCAATTAAAAAAGTCATAGTATTGTTAAAGCTTAGAATGTCTTAAAGTATGTTTTTATAAGTTAAAGGGTGTTTTCACACCAACCTCAAAGTTTAGGAGGTTATTTACAATGTAAAGGGATTATTTACCAATTTATGAAAATTTAATGAGATGATTTGTCACATTTAACAGTTTAGAAGGTAAATTTGCACTTAAGTTAAAGTATGGGAGCTCATTTGTATGTTTCCCAAAATTATTAAATAATATTGATAAATGAAAAATAAATAATAATACTATATGTTTTTCCAAAAATAATTTACTAAAAATAAAAAGAAAGGGCCTAAGCATATAAGATAGTTACTTCAACCTAAAGCTGTCTCTCCTTTGTATTTCTCAGCTCTTAATAAATCTATTTTCTTTTTCGATATGATTCAATTCTTGATACGTACACCAAGGACAAACAAGAATGACTGTATCTAAAGGATAGGTCTAAGATCATAGAAAAGCTCAAAGTAAAGGGTGGAAGGTGCAAAAACAAGCAAATCCAATGAATGAATCTAAGGATATGGCATACTAAGGAACTTCGTAGACTTACGAATTAGTTTTATATGATGTATGAGTAGCTCAATAAGGTCACTTGCCACCTAACTTTACTTGAGAGTTAAGATAAGAGTTAGACAACCAAGCAAAAATAGCTTACAAGGAGAAGATTCTATATATTCAATGATTCTAAAGATGATTGTGGCTACAAAACACAAAGGTATTTATACTTCAAATTTTAGGACAACCTACAAACTATGGAATAGGAAAAAAAGGGTATTGTCCTAAATAAGTATTGTACAAAGAACATTAAAAAGGATACAAAAGGGAAATTAGAAAATAGAAGCTTCATGCAATAGATTCCATCACATGAGAGGTTTGGACATGTGGCTAACAAATATTGGTAGGTTCTGGTAGAAACAAACACGGGAATACAATCAAGATAGCTAATGTTGAACTGACTACAGGCTCTTTTAAGGTGAGCTTAGCTTGGATATTATCTTAATAGCTTGGAATAGGGTCGATTAAGTTGTTAGGTGAGTGGGCCGAACTGTTTCCAAACATTCCTTAGGTTGGTACTTAGAGATTAGCAATAGGCATAGAAGAGCCAGGCTTAGTAGTGATAGCAAATCGATGCATAGAAGCAACTCGAGTTCTTCAGATATAGATCTAAAAAGGAGAATGTACCTTACTAAACTCTTTAGTCTTTGCACTCGAGCTCAAGTTAGAGGACTTGTAGCCCCATTCCTATTAGTTTTATTTTGATAGCAGATGAAAAAATACCTCTTCATTTTTAGTTGTAACAAATATCATCTTTTTTTTTTTCTTAATTTGATGGCAAATTAAAAAAGAAATCACTTTTAAATTGCAATAAAGTCCAAAAAATGAACAAGTGCATTTGCAAACACACATTTAAAGTTATTAATCAAGTGTAAGGAGCAACTTTTTGGCATATAAAAAAGTATGATCATATTTTCTATTAAAAAATGTATGTAGAATTGAATTTTATGAAAAGAAAAGAAAAATTTATAGTTTTCACTATTTACTTATTATCATGTAAGTTTTATAAGGTATATGTCTCAAGGTGGTTTCAAAATGCTATAAAATATGTTTCAATTCTAAGAATTTGATAGCCAGTACTCATTGGATAAGGTATGGGTCCTATTTATTTTATACATACTTATCCTTATTAGATTGTATGGATACATGATGATGGACATACCACGGGCATGCCTTAAAAACATCAAAAAGGGTAATTACCTTAAAGTACACACATTCACAAAAGGAAAATGGATAAAAAATCGCAAGAGAAAAAACCTTAAAAATTTTTAAAAAATAAGAGAGAGAGAGAGAGAGCGAAGAATTATTGTAGTTATATGGTAGGATTAAATTAGTAAATTTTAATGTTATATAGAGAATGGAATTCCCCGTTTATTAGCATAATATACTAATTTACCATTATCTTCCTTTGTTTGTCGTTCAATACAAGATAAGTTCACTAAAATATGAAAATGCATCCACTTATGATAATCTCAGACTGCTCCGGGAATCAGGATCTATCTATGTCTATATTCTGAGTCAACGCAGCACTACGTGATTTATCCATCAAAGATATGGACGCAGAAGCAACGAAAGTGCAAACTATAAACAGAAAGAAATAAGAGGTAAATGTTGAAGATAAGCAATTATAGAATAAAGAATTGACCCCACAAATTTTCTACGGCTAAATACAAGGACGGATTGAAACACAACATCCTCCAATTTTGGCATATGTATATATATATATATATATTTGTGTCGTTTGTTTAATCTGTTCTCATTTGGCTTCGGCCTATTATATGTAGACTGTAGTCAGATAATTGCAGCGTTGAATTACAATCGTAACTCATAATTTGCCACGAAAGACGATTTAATGGATGCTTTGAAGAATCATATTCTTGTATGTCTACTGTTTATGTTTTCTGTTGCAGCAGCAAGAAATAAGTCATCCTTTTTGCGACCCCGCAGTGACAGGTTGTTGTCGTCTGCGATTTCTAGTTGTAATGGCAGTATTTGCCAGTCCGTGGTGGAAAAACAAGGCTATGCTTGCCAAGAACATACGGTAATACTAACTGGCTGAACTGAATTCTTTTGAGCACCTGTATCGGTTAGTTCATGATTTTGATGGAATTTAGGTGACAACGGAGGATGGTTTCATTCTTGGACTTCAGAGGATCCCGGTTGGACGATCTGGTCAGCCAGCTAACAAACCCCCAGTACTTCTTCAACATGGTTTCTTGATGGTACATTAGCTGAATCCAATGTCTGTGAAACAAAAGGATAATTTATGTCTCGTTTAGTACTCTTTGACTTTAAATGCGTTTTCTTAATTTTGAGGGATTAGGATTCAGGAACATGGATAATGGGTTCTCCCCAAGAGTCATTAGCATTCATTTTGGCAGACAGTGGATATGATGTTTGGCTTGCCAACTGTCGGGGAACGGCATCCAGCTCTCGACATACTCGCTTTACGCCTAATGATCCCGTATGTTCCAGTACTGTTATTTAATTCATTCCTCTCTTCCCCTGATGAGTTTTTTATTTGTCCTTATTCCATGTCATATACATGGATCGTTTGATCATGAGTACTAAAGCATTCATCAACATAAAGGAGATTTGTGCAGTCTTAGGACAATGTAAGGGTAGGTGTCTTAGAGATTCGGTACCCTTTTGAGTCTATAGAAAGCCTTACACTTCTATTCGCAATCTAATGGCAGGATTATTGGGAATGGTCTTGGGACGAACTAGTTGCTTATGATCTCCCCGCCACATTGCAACATGTCAAGAATATAACAGGCCAAAAAATGCACTATATCGGTCATTCCTTGGTAAAATGAATCTCAGCTTAGTTCTTAGTAGAGTTCGTGTTTTAGTACCTACTCAACATTTTGAATAATTGGTTCCTAATTTTTATTAGGGAACACTAATGGCATTAGCTTCCCTTTCACAAAACGGGCTAGTGAGCATGGTAAGGTCAGCTGTTTTACTTGGTCCAATCGCACATATGCATCAAGTACCCTCACCAGTTGGAAAAACTATAGCCAACTTCTTCTTATCCGAGGTAGATGACAGTTGAAAATCTTGCTTTTCAATCTTCAAATTACTAAAAGAAAACCTAACTAAACTTTTATTGTTCCACGGTTTCAAACTAGGACTTGTACGCGATGGGAATTCGTAAATTTCCTCCTACCGGGTGAGCAGAAACTCAATTTTTTTTTTTTTTTCTATTATCTTATAGATAGGTTTCATTAACGAAAAAAAATTCAATATTACTAACACACTATGTGAATCGATGAATAGAGTATAGTATTAATGAAATTTTAATACATGTTAGTAAAGGTATGTACTTTCTTAAAATGTATTAATTATGTTTTTACATGTTAAAATTTTATTAATATTTACATATTATTAATTGATTTACATAGCATGTTACTATTAAATTATACTAATGAAATTATTAAGAATTTTAAACATTGACTTTTCACCCATTTCAACGTTAGTCACACATTACACGGAGAAAGTAATTGCTTGTAAAAGCGAAAAGTTTTTTCCGTTATCCGGCATCTTAGTAGTACCCTAGGATACTCCATCAAATTTCCCTTATAATATGCATGAAATATAGTTGTTCCCAACATGATCTTCGTGCAAGGCTAGTGACAATTGTTTTTACGAAATGCAGTGATGAGATGACGATCAAACTTTTCTTAACGACTAATCTGAAAGGTAATTTATTCAAGTTTATGTATCCTTTTCAAGTCGTAATCTCTTACATTCCGTTGATCACTACTTTTTTTATAATCGCAGACAAGAACTGTTGTATAGATAATCCTACCATTAGTACTTTCGGCGTTTATGAACCGCAACCATCATCGACGAAAAACCTCAACCACCTGTCACAAAGTAAGTCTCCAAGACTAACAAATGCATCTTATCATCTTCATCATTTTCGTATAAAAATTGAAATGAAGGTTTTTAAAGAACCAAAACAGACCCTTAACGATTCTTTCTTGCTATCTCGGTTCGAGCAGTGATTAGATCGGGAAACATATCGAAGTATGACTACGGCACTGAAGCTGACAACATGAACCACTACAACCAACCTACACCACCGATGTATAACATGACAAACATTCCGAGAGATTTTCCTCTTTACCTAGGTTATGGAGGGAAGGACGTGCTGGCTGATCCTAATGATGTGCAACAATTGTTGCGCGCCCTAAAAGATCATGATAAAGACAAGTTGGTGGCGCACTATGTGGAAGAGTACGCTCATTTTGATCTTGTCCTTGCAAGTAATGCTCCTCAGGTCCTCTATAATACAGCCATGGCCTTTCTCAGTCTTCACTAGCTACTAGAAAATGCACAATTTGATAGAATTAACTAGTTGTATCTCTAGTCAAATTCACAGAAATTCTTGCTTTGATTAGAATGGAATTTCCAATCTTTTCCTTCATTATTCTAGGATAACTATCCTTGGTTTTAGTTTGCAAGATGTTATATCATAAGTGATGTTTATTTCATGACATATAGAATAAATAAGGAATTTCTTTTCCTTCCCTTGACAAAAGCAATTGCTATTCTATGTGAAATGTAAGTTTTATCGCAATAGAGTCATGATCATAATGCAAAATAGTATTACATCAATGGTTGTTTCTTTTCAAGTTTCTTTAATTCTGGTGAATCAAATATAACGTTAGTTTTTTTTTTCTTTTCCTAAGCCTTATAGCTTAGCGGCATGAATGTTAGTTTACTAATGGAATAGATTGAGTTTAAATCCCTTCCAATTATAATCACTAAAACAGGAGGACAAAAAAATAGGAAACACTTAGTCTCTTTTCCATCTAAATTTAGTGGAGACAAATTTGTCAAAGTAGTAATTTTTTTTTTTTTTTAGCCAACAATATTACATATTATAACTAAGAGAAGGAGAAATTCGAATTTAGTCCATTTTATTGAAAACTAGTGCTCATGCCATTGGGTTATAACGATCTTAATAAAGTAGTAAATTTGCAAACAAGGTTCAATAATTATTTGTTTACTAAATGGCAATATCTTTTTATGTGTTGTATGGAAAAAGAACTCAATAGCTATTCATTCAAGAAAGGAAAAAAAAAGAATCATAATTTTACTACCGATTTTCTTATATTTATTCTTTTAAAATACAAGTGTATGTTATTAATAGTTGAAATTATAAGAATAAAGATAACATCATAATAACTAGATCAAACATTATAAGAATTTAGATAATATCGTTATTGATTAATAAATTTGAAAAAATTTAAGAAAAATAAAAATAAAACATCCACCAATGGTTTTATACCTAATAGTATAAATACTAATCTCTCAAAAAAGATGGACCAAATTCGAATCCTTACTCTCTTATTATAATCACCAAAATAAAAATAGAGCATCAATATGGGATGCTAAATCAATATTTGTCATAATGTTGTTAAACGACTATAAATGAATAACGAAGCTTATGATAAGTGATTGAACAAATATGACAACCTTGAATTTGAAGCATTGAAAAAATAGTCTTAAAGAACAAACAAAAAACTCAAATAATGATTATGATACAGTATTAATATACCATATAAATTGATAAATAACTATAAATATTAATTATTTTAATAAATAATATACAAGTACCATTACCATATCTCCAATTCCATCAATATGTCAATCATTTAGATGTCATTATTTAGTACGATGAGTTTTACTATAGTTTGTTCTTCCAATTCTTTTAGTTACTCGTGTGGGTTGTATAGAATGTGGTCATCACGATAACATAACTATGTTAATTATGCAATGCTAATGATTGTTAAAAGAAAAGTTATGTTTATGATTATCTACGTGACTACGTCTATTGATAGGCCAATAGTACAGCTAATGTAAAACTTAATGATCTAAAACTATAATTATCTAACATTAACACGTCATTTACATCATTGAATGTAATAAAACCTGTATTGCATTCCTCTTCTTTAAAAATTGAATCGGTAAGTAATAGCCTGTAATCTTATTTGATTGGACAAAAACATGCTATGGAAAATAGATCAAGAATACAAGTGAAATGATTAAAATTACCATTTTTATTTGAAATGGAAGCTGCCAGACTCTAGCAGCCTGCCCTACTGAGGACTATCACCTTGTCCATGGTGATGGTGATGAAACCAGACAGGCAAACCTTTTCTAGAATTCTTCTTGTAAAACCTTCCCAACCCCAGATGGTTTAATTGGTTTTTGTTTTTTCGCTTTGTTTTCCCTCCTATTGATCTTCTCCATCGCTGTCATGGCTCAATCAGCAGATGGAGATGTTTGTTTCTTGTGAAAATTATTAAGATTATGCTCGTGGCTAATGTGAAGAAGGCGAAGAGGGAGGGTAGTAATAGATGCATTTTATGAAATAAATGCAATTCCATTCCCTCTTTATATATTGAAATTAACAAGTAGTAAAATGAGAATGTTTCAACACAAAACAACAATCTGTAGTATAAGTAAAAAAAAAAAGCTTCATCTATTTATTTTGCCTACAATTGTTTCTACCTGTTGTATACAAGAAATTTTGCATCATGGAATTATTACCCGCTATATAACCACTGCTCTCTAGAATTAGTTTCAAAGTCAGTGATCTTTTTCCAAGATAAATAATTAGTCAAGAGGCTTTATAGTCATGAAAATGCGATTTTACTATTATTTTGAATGTGTGAAATTGGTACAATCAGTAGAAAACCATCTATAAGCCGATAAACTCATAAACTTATAAAATTATACATTAAAATTCATAATTTTACTAAAAATTTATTATCTAAATGATTTTATATCTGTTTTAAGTAAAAAAAAAACTTGGCAATTGGAGAATCAACATGGTAACACTTTGAATTAAGACTACTAAACTCATGATTCTACCAAAAATTACTAAAAAGTTTGTAAAATTGAAATGTATAAAATATTCATCGAGCTCATTGTATAAAAATTACAAGAAAGTCTCCTTTATATATATATATATATATATATGTATGTATGTATAGATTAGAAACTAGGACATCAACTTTCAGGGTGTTCCATTGTTTCACTCATGAAAGTCTAAATTTGGGGTTTAGAGACAAAGGACGTCAACTCGATGGAAGCGTCTTCATTTTGAGAAATGGTCTAGCAACTGATTCCAAAACTGCCAACGGCATGTTCATAAGGTGTATTCACACCTTGGCGGGAGGTTCGGGAGCTCGAACGAGTGAGTAGAGGCCGGAATGAGCTGAGAGTGAGTGAGAAAGTGTTAAGTATAGAAGGAGTTGGGATTGCTTCCAGCACTTGAGTTTGTTTGAGTAGTTTAATAAGCTTGAATTTCTTATCTTAGATGTCAGATTATAAGATTCAGGACTCGAAATATGAACTATTTTATCCTTCAATTATATGTATACTCTATTTGTAGGTTGTACTTATTAGACGATGAACAAAAATGAATTTGATAAATACTTGACTTAAAATTGCTTGTTGCATATGCATGGCTTGACCTAAGCTTGGAGGTGGCAAAACCTTAAGAGACATCTTGATGATTAGTATGTGAAGGTTTCCTCATTGAATCATGTATTGACAGGATTTAGGAATAAATTAGGGATATTAGAGCCAAAGGTGGTAGCTCCTAATACCAGTTTAGAAAGTTGTGGCTAGATGTGGCAATTCCTTCATAGTATTATGCTGTATTAAATACATATAATCGAGTGTAAGTGGGATCATGAGTACTTGTATACTTGTGACTATTCATAATACTTCTTGGATTAAATGCTTGTGACTTAACAACTGATTGGTAGGTGCATATATATACGGTATTTACATGTTGAGTTTAGGCTTAGTTTTCTATCTCTTATAATTGTAGGTGTATATGATGAGTACACCGAATATGATGAGTTAGGGGATGTTTATTACTATTACCAACATGAGGATAGTGACCATGTCTATTATTACTACGATGATAACCGGGAATGATATGATTAGTAGTATTATTTGATTGACCAATGTTAGTTAATTATGGATTAGGTCTTGGAGTTAGGACTCCAATTGACTTATGTTGTCATGATATTTGATATTCAAAGGACATAAACTCCAATATATCAAGTAGAGTTATTTGATATTGTTGATAGTTGTAGTAAGAGCTAGACTCTTGTTGACTTCTCAGTTATGTTTAGGGTTGAAATGATTTGCTTATGAGTCACTTAGATTATTATGTGAAGATGTCATTGTTGTATTTTATGTTTGCAGTTAAAGTAGATTTTTTTTTTTTTTTTTTTTTTTGAGATTGTACATGTTTAGTTAAGAGCTTTAGCGTGTCATTAGCCATTAGTCACATGCAACTATCGGGTTATGGCATGCTAATCATGGGGCATTACAATATGAGTGGTGAAACAATCTTTGTCGGATAGCTCTACGCTGCCTTGAGTATTATTTTCAAATTCCATGGTTTTTTTCTTTTTCTATTTTTTATTGTTACATTTTGAAGAAACATGTATACAAAAGCATTCTCTAATTATTCTTAAAGTAACACACAATCTTTAACTTACTGTGAACCCTTTTAAAGTGTATTTATTCATTAGAGCATAAATAACTAAATTAACATTATAAATCATAGCATTCTCTCATAAAAATATTTTCATATAGTGAAATATATAAAATTTGACTACATGTATTGTTGAAACTATTGTAATATAATAGTATGAACACCGATCTTTTAATAGAATGGATTAAATTTGATTTTTCATTTTCAATAGTTATAATAACTATACTAGCTCGAGGAAAAAATAAGAAAAAAAAAAAAGGCACGCGTCAAAGGAGTCCCTCTTGTTCTTGATCAGTAAAAGAAAATATGCTAATGATAGAGTCGTGACAATTTAATGGATTGATTCCTAACTTACAACGTTAGGCAATGTGTAATATAAAGAGCATCCTAATCAAATTTAATTTGGCTAATCAATGTGTTCTGAACACATGTAAGGTGAGAACCGGTGTCCAAACTCCAACGTATTGGTCAAAAAGTCCAGCCAATTTATGTCTAAACCTATGTAATAGATGTAATCAATTAACATTTAATAAGAAAGATAAAGTAAAAAGAATGTCATTCATTGAGCATACAATCTGATGCATTATCTATTAGTGTTCGAATAAATCCCAATTTCGTTATTGGTTATAAATAAAAAGTAACTATACGCATATAACATATCTAAATTGCCAAAAAAAATAATAATAAATAAATAAAATGAATATTAGGGTTGTTAAAATCTTTATAATCTAATGGTATAATGATTAATTCTCTAATATGAGAAATTAAGTTCTATTCGCCCTACATAATAGTTATCATATATATAATAGGTGGTGGGAAAAAAAAAAATGTTTAGGGTTAAAGGTAGAGTTTCAATGATTCTATAGTTAAAAAATTTAAAATTTGTAGGTAACCTTTTGAAATATCATAGTGCACTTATTTCCACCTACATATGTCTCAATCTTTTGGGTGTAATACAAATATACAACTATATTCCTGAAAACTATTGAGAATACAACAAGACTCCAACTTTCTAAAATACGATACCAATACCTCCTTGAAAATATGTTGACACCTAAAAATTTCTTGATCAATCCAATACCAAGTTAGTCATTTAAGCCAATTCATCACCTAATTTGATGATTTCGTTGATTTAGTTATTAATTCAATAGCCAATACATGTAAGAAGCGAATAATAAATCTAACTTAAAGAATTAATCATAATTGAATAATAACATAAAATATTGATTTAGTACTTGTACTGGAAAAAGAAATTGTGTTAACATTTTTCGAGGGATACAAGAAAGGTATTTGATTCGGATCTTTTTCTTTTTTTTTTCCTTTCTAATGAAATTTTCAGGGAATTTTATAAGTTAGTATGTACGAAAATCGATTAATTAATATGACCATCTACGTCCATTTATTGGTAAAGCTATAATTTACCATGTGCATTAGCCAGCGTAAACTAAAGGTGCAAACTAAAAACAGGCAGACCAATGTAGAAGTAACGAAGAGCACGACTAAAAACAGAAAGACAAGAGATGAAGGATAAGCAATTATGAATTTATGAATTAAACTGCCCTACGGATTATCTAAAACTATGAATTAAACATTAAGTTCAAGCACAATAACCTACGAATTAGGCATAAAAGTGTCGTTTGTTTATTCTGTTCTCGCTTTGGCTTCTGCCTAAAGGGCTTACAACTGCAAAAAAAAATTAATTGAGAGTTCTCCTTTTCAATCTGATCTTTGCACTATTGAGTTATATGCAGAGAAAATGTTCACCCAGAGTTCATTTTATGAAATTTTTGTATTTCTGGTGTTTTTATCAACTCCAGTTGTCAGTGGTCTTGGTAGTATTTGCCAATCAATGGTGGAAACAAAAGGCTATGCTTGCCAAGAACATACTGTACTGCTTTTTCTATTGAATCGATTATTTTCCGGTCTACTTAAGGCACTTCCTGACCTTTTTTTAGAATTTATTAGAATTAGAGCCAAAATGCTATTATAGTAAATTCAAGAGTTTGTGTTACCACTAGATTTTAGCTACATGTGATGATGGATGATGAAAGCAAAAAAGAACAGCCTTAGTGATTTTTTTTTTTTTTTTTTTGCCAACAGCCATGATGGTGGTTAAGCATCACAAAAAATGCTAATAAAAAATGAAAAAATAATTTCTGTTTCAAAAGATAAAATTGTTTCTCTTATTTCTATTAATATTTTCACGTATTATTAACTATTACCATCATTACCACGAATGGTCAGTCACTACGATTACTAATTATTATTAAAAGTCACTTATTAGTATTATCAACCGTTTGTCAATTTATAGTCCTAATCGCTCTTTATCATATTACAATCGCAAATCTTTTGATATCACAGATATTAGTTAAAAAAAAGCAGATGTTTTATTACTCCAATTGCTTTTTCTCCTTAACCTTTGATGGAATTCAGGTGACAACAGCGGATGGTTATATTCTTGGACTTCAGAGGATTCCAGCTGGTCGATCGGGTCAGCCAGCCAACAAACCTCCAGTGCTTCTTCAACATGGTCTGACAATGGTCAGTGCAGCACCATCTAATGCTGTAAAAAGGGATACCTTTTTCATAACATCCGATCCTTAAAAGTGTTAATGCCATTCTTTATGTGTGGGATTAGGATGCAGGAACATGGATAATGAGCTCTCCAGAAGAGTCATTTGCATTCATTCTAGCAGACCATGGATACGATGTATGGCTTGCCAACTCACGTGGAACAACATCCAGCATTGGACATACAACCCTAAAATCTATCGACCCGGTCAGCTATAATATTTTTCTTCTGTTCTAGTGATGAGTCCTGGCTATTTGTTTGATTTTGGCAAATTGCATCGTATATGAATACGTGTGATTCATATTTGTTTGGTTTCCATTTGAACCAAATAGCATCATAAAATGAGGTCATTTTGAACACGACAGTACAGTTTGATTTAAGGATTTTTCTGAACTAGAAAACTCTTTGTTGCATGAACTTCGCGTCTGTAATCCAATCTTAGGCCTATTGGGACTGGTCCTGGGATGAATTAGCTGCTTATGATCTCCCCGCTGCATTTCACCATGTCTACAAAACAACTGGCCAAGAAATGCACTATGTTGGTCACTCCTTGGTAAAGTTTCTATGCGAACTCTTTTCCCTTGACCCCATGTTTAGTACCTTCTCAACATCTCACACGAATATTTCCTCCCACTTTCAGGGAACCTTAACAGCACTAGCTGCCTTGTCACAGGGGAAGCTAGTGAGCGTGCTAAGATCTGCTGTTATGCTTTGTCCTATCGCGTATCTGAATCGGATACCTTCACCACTTGCAAGAGTTGCAGCCCAGATCTTCTTAGGCGAGGTGAGTAAGATCACGAAATCTTTCTTTTCAATCTGAATCATTGTACTAAAATTAAATCCAATTCATGATTTTTTTTTTTTTTTTTTAACTCCATGGTCTTGAGATAGAAGCTGTATTGGCTTGGGCTACATGAATTGGCTCCTAAAGGGTGAGAGAGCAAACTCATTTAATTTCAACATGATCTCAAAATTTGTGTGGTAGTTTAGAATCATACTCACTGATGAAATTCTTTCATGCAATGCAGTCTTGTTGTAGACAAACTTATCAAAGACATATGCTTCCTTCTAGGCAATAACTGCATGAACTTAATGACTGTTTTCACAGGTAAATGATTTCAGTTTATGCCTGCTTTATGGTTCCTAAACAATAAGAAAATTTGAAATATTTAATTCCCTTATGGTGTATCTGTTGTGTGAAAATGTTTTTTCCAACCCTTTTTAATATCCCTCAAATATAAAACCTCAAAAAATCTAAAGAGATTGCAGTTATTAGTGGTTTTTAATGGTAACTAATCGTAGTTAATCATATAAGAAAAATATAGAGAAAAACATAATGTCTATTTCTAAAGACTTATTTTCTTTTAGTATTTCCATGGTCGCTAGCCATCGTCATGGTTGTATTCTTCCATCATCACTTACCGCCAACTATAAGCTACTAGTATCTGGGGTCTCTTGAAAATACGACAACGATGTTTGGTAATTATAAAGTTTTGATTGAAACAAATATTTAAAAGATTTAACGTTTTTTTCTATGAAAAAGACATACCTCTGTATTCACTTGAGCATTACCTTGTCATTCACAGGCCCAAATTGTTGTATAAATACTTCTGTTGTCAATACTTTCCTCGATCATGAACTGCAAGCAACATCAACGAAGAACATGATCCACCTGGCTCAAAGTAAGTCCTTAGGACAACCGCCATAAACTGCAATTGAGATTAGCATATGCAAGCATTTGGCTTTTTTCTGCATTAATTTTCTCTCTCTCTTTGAGCAGTGATTAGATCAGGAACTATAACGAAGTATGACTATGGCAATGAAGCTGATAACATGAACCACTACGGACAACCTACTCCACCTGTGTATGATATGAGAAGCATTCCGAAAGATCTTCCTCTTTACCTCAGTTATGGTGGGAAAGACTTGCTATCTGATGTTAATGATGTGCAAGTTCTCTTGGAGCGCCTCAAAGATCATGATGAGGACAAGTTGGTGGTGCAATTCAGGGAAGAGTATGCTCATATGGATTTTATCATGGGCGTGAATGCGCCTCAAATTATTTATGATCCAATAATGGCATTCTTCCGACTCAACTAAATGCAAGAAAAAGAGTTCACGATATTTAAGGTTGTGTTTGTAAATTTTAAGAAATTAGACAAAAATATATAAAATATTTAGTTTCAAGCTTGGTTAGCAAAATGGGCTTGTTAATCTCAAAAAAAAAAAAAAAAAGTCCCTTCAAGGACTAGCACAAACTTAAAAAAGTTTTCTAACATGCAGTACAAGAATTCCTACAATACAATTTATAATCCTAGATAATTCAAGATTGTCCTAAAAAACCATTGAAATAGGAAGGCGCGTGGTGGTATATCCCGATACTGTGCTGTCTTAATCTTTTTGTGTTATGTTGCCTTTATAACCAAATGCACAAGTATCTCTATTTGGGGAACAGTGGTCCTCCTAATATCGTTTCTTTTTTTAATTTTTGTATTTGTATTTGTCATAATCATTGCGTTAAAATATTAGTATTTATCGTAATAATTTCAAAAGATTGTAGTTACTAATGATTCTCGATGTACTATAAAAATAATCAAAAGTATATTGATTAATTAAATTGTTGTGGTGTAAATAATTCCTTACATGAACAATCATTGCATGCCGAGAATGCCATAAAACTCATTGCATCAGACTGAGGCTGAGGTTTAATGTTTTACTCCTAAATAATTGAATACAGAAGATAATTATATATGGTACTCAAAAAGCGTAAAATTAATGTTTAAAAGGACAATGTAATTTTAACATTTGTTATTAGGCGCTTAATATATACGGATAAATTGAAAACTAAAAATCTTTACATACATGTGATTCTGTTGATGTGAATATGATCCAACCTTATAGAGTATATTTCTAAATTTTTCTTCTATATAAATCAGTACGAAATCATTGCAAATTAATGACATTCAAAGTTAAATAGGATAAGTAAGATTTTGTTTTACGATAAATAGTTAAAGTCTAAAAAGACAATTATATATCAATCCCAAAGATCTATAAGTATATCAATGAAATAAAAATATTACATAAATTACATTTGTTAAACAAGACTTAATATCTACAAATATATTAGAAAATTTAAAAAAATATATCTTATATCTATCTATCTATGTATCGACACACACACACATTGATATGGAAAGGTCCAACCCAATTGAGTTATGTTGTTAATTTACTTTCCTATATAAATATAATATATATTGCCAAATATATAAAATTTTATTTTTAGAGGATAATTATATTGGACTTTACCATAAAAAAAATAAAAGCTGAGAAAAAAAAAATAGTGACTAGAAATAATTGCTGAGGAGGAAGAGAGCAAGAGGAAAAATAGCAAGGAAAAGAGAAAAAGTTCAAAAGAAAAAGCCTTTACTTATTGGCAACCTGCAAGGAAATAAAGAAAAATTGAAAAAATAAATGATTGACATGTAAAACTTGCAATTGTAAGTCAAAATAATAATATTATATAATCGCTTTTGAGTATTTACATCATAAAATTTACTTTGGAAAATAATAAAACGTTTATTCTAAATGCTTATCTTTTTCCTTTCTTTGGACCTATAATTAGTGGATACACACCAATATTAGCATGCCTCCTGACAATATCTATGAAAAATAGTTTATAGCATGTCGGAGTTAGTAAAAAGGTATTTTAAATGTGACACGTATTTTAATTGTAAGTCTAAGTCAATATTTGATCTACCCATTATGTGATACCTACCCTTTAGAATTTATTCGGTTGAAATTTCCATGGAATTTGGTGTTATATTTATGACATGCTTATAAAATTTTTCATTGATAAAATTTTAAAATTAAAGCATTTTCGCCTGACATGAAATCAATACGTATTCATGATATTTTGCACTTTCAACAGAGAAGAAATCGATTAGCATGATAAGTAACTTTACTTCTGTTTTCTGTCCCATCATTTGCGAGTACATGCCAACAACGGCGAAGGAGAGATTCGTGACTTCTTCAAGAAAATTTAGTATATCAAAGTGTATACATAAATGTGATTGCGTTTCATGATGTAGGAATGTATTTACACCAGAGGACACTGACATTAGAATTTTTACTAAAACTAGGGAACTTTAGATGCAATCGAATATACTTAGAATTAAGTATATCTTCTATTTTCACTTTTTAACGAATAGAATATTAATAACCATAGGGAGAATAATTAGATTCCACGTGATTGCCATTTTCCTATACATCCAAAAATCTAAAATCTAAAATCTAAAATCAAAAATCAGTGGACTACCTACAAATCCTACCTATTTTTACGCCCAAAGGCAGACTTCAAAAAAGAACCTTATTGTTAACTCATCGTACCATTTACTTCCCGCGGACCAAAATTATAGCCAAACATACATGTGCTGCCTGCGAGTGGAAAGATTTTGGGCAGCAATATGATCTTATAAATGGATCCGAAGAAGCTTTTTCTCCTTTAGATTTCGGGTAGAGCTGATTACATCATATCGAGTCATCTTAATTAGTTGATAGATTCACATCATTTCTACGCTTTTGGTGCACCATGAGCGAAGGCACATACATCGAATCGCAAGAAAGATATAAGCAGAAGCGAGGACAAACTTTCAGCACGATTAGTTACAAGTTCCATAAGGAGTTTCTTAAAGTCTGATATTGACATTATAAGAAATTCTTCCTATCAAAAAATTTTGTATTTTATTAATAAGTTCTTTCAAAAGATTATCTCAAAATTTTTTTATAGGTTCCATTTTATTATCAATAAGTCGGTGTAAAAAAAAAAAAAAAAGCTAAGAACAAGCAAGAAACTTCAACATAAAAATTTGTGTCAATGTTCCTCATTAAATGGTGCACGCGAGTCCCTTGGCATTGAGATTTGCGCCAAGAAACCTTGATAAAAAAAACATTTAAAGAGCATTCTCGTGCATGGTTCTTGGCACAAGAACTAATAAGAGATTTTAAACAGATGGGAAGAGATCCTTAGCTAATAATTTCCTTTTTGAAATCCTTGATTGAGGACCTTAAAATGTATACTTTAATTATTATTTTTTTGTGCTTTTAGTGTTATGTTAATTTAAATTTATATATTATGAATTCTGTAAATATTATAAATAAATATTAAGAATTTTTATAAGAAAATATACATATAAAATAGAGAAGTTCTTAAGAAAAAAAATTCTTAAGTTACTAATATAGCATCTAAGGATTTTAATCAGATTCTCATAGATACGATGCCCTAATAAAAAGTGTTCCTCAATATGATAACGTGGTATCTTTAAAAAGTGTTCCTCAATATGATAACGTGGAATCTTTAGAACTCTATAAAAAACTCAATTAACAAATATATCTTAATCGAACCACCATGACAATATAAGTGGATTTGACTATGAATCACTACGTAGATTTTGTTAATTAGCCATTCATGCGTTAAAGTAAACTTTGGGAAAGTTGCAAGGAACACTCTTATACTTGCTTTATACATACTTGACCCTCCATATAAACATTTACATCTTATTATTAAAAAAGTAAATTCATATCCTATTTTTATTATTAGGTAAATTGCAAATGCACCTCCTTCATATACACTTAACCTCCTTATTTTTGAAAACATGTTTTTAAACCCCCAAATCTTTAAAAGATTTCAAAGTCTATTTGCACAAATTTAAAGAGGATTTAAATGCATATTAAGCAAACATAAGGAGGTATATTTCAATTACCTTTTTTTTTTGTTAATTTTAGGAAGGAAAGATAATAATTAAGACATAAAACTTTTGTGAATAAATAAATAAAGTAGAATTTAAAGATTATAAGATAATTAATATCTAAGTAATTAAAGGTTAAATTGATGTTGCATGGTTCATACCTTTATGACATGATATTACTCTCTAGATGGAATAAAAAGTTTTTTACTCAATCTTTATGAATGATATGGTTGGCAAAAATATCAAAATCAAAAAGTGAGCTCAATAAAAAAAAAAAAATCAATTATTGAATTATTAAAAATATATATAGTTGGATTTGCTTTTTCTTTTTCAATCAACTAATATTTATAATTTATTTATTTATTTTTTATGGCCTTTTTTTCAATTGTTATCTTTACTTCCTAAAATTAAAAAAAAAAAAAAAGTTAAATTACATATATATCACTTTTGAGTTTACTTCATATGTACTCACGCCCTTTATCTTTCATATCGTGCGTTCCATTTTGATTGCTTTTAAAGGCCTAAATGCACATATCTTGACAATATGGGAGTTTAAACGCACAAAAACAGAGAAAAAGAAGTTAAGTTCACATAAAGCAAATATAAAAAGGCATATTTACAATTTACCCTTTATTATTTTATCTTTGGATAAAACTTGAAAAAAACAGACAAATTAAATAAATGCATGAAAGGCAAAATGATCATATAGAAAATCCAAATTTAGGTTAAATTTCTTTTTTATTTTTCACCCTTCTTTTCCTATTTCGGCTTTCACTGTATGAATAAAAGAGATGGTGCCTTGAAACTTAAAAGGAAAAAAAAAAAAAAATACAATGCACCTTTTGGCTATAGTATCTTCAGGCTAATGTTCTCAAAATAATATACGATATAAAATTACGCCCGACCTATCAAAATAATTTACACTCTGGTTGGTCTAAAAAGGATTAAATAACCTATCGGTTCTATTAATCTCTCATTCTCTTTCCCCCAAGAAAAATTTTAAAAAAAAAAAAATAGAAGGGGAAAAAAAAAACTATAATTCACAAAATCAGTTAGTTCAGAAGGAGTTCGATTAGTCGGATGAATTTACCGAAACCGAATGGAAGCATCAGAACCCTAATATTTCAGCAACGGTGACTTCCAAAATTTAGGCTGGCCCTGCAATTCAAGTGAACCCAACGCTTGCAGCTTTAAAAACTAGCATTTTCTATCCTCGATAAGCACTCTTTCCTCAGAGTTGAATCGGCAAATATAGATCTGGTAAAATCTTTGACCTGCCAAAACATAGGATTGAAGGGTTGGTATTGGAAAAGAGTGGCAGAAAAAATCTTTGAAACAAACATAACGAGAAAACGCAAGAAAATAACTCTCTAGACCTAGACGGCTAGACCCATTACACGGCATACTAAATTTCATCTTGAGCAAGCAGTATCGTACCTCTGATAATGTGAAACCACAGCCGAGAAGTTCCCCACTTTCCCAAGCCACTGTGATTGATCTCAAAGGCATGTCCAGTAATTCTGAAAAGTCAGCAAGAAAATGAGTAAATGAGATCTCTGTCCACAAGACATTAAATAGCTCTTCAATAAGTCGAATGAAAAAGCTTCTTTCGCAGTACATGCCTGCTAATTTACGAATTTTTCTTAGAGATGGTACAAGATCACTTAATGAACTTGTCGTTGTCTCTTGAGACTTCATTGCATCATATATTCTGTTCAAGGAGTCCAATAAGGAAGCCATGCTCTCCAGCATCAAGTGAATCAGTCTTTGAAGCTGGAAAAACATGACACTTATTCATAACACCTTAATATAATGAGATTTACGGAAAATCAGACAATCGTTGGTTTACGATGGAAATATTACTTGTAACGTTTCCTCTGCTGCCATATCATCTAAAGAAAGAATGTCCTTGGTGATTTTGGAAAATACTGATTCGAGCACAGTACACATGCTTTTGTAATAGGTTGAACGCAGTAGCAGTGGCTCCCATATAATATGCACTTTCTCTAGAATGAAGATAACCTAATTGGAAGAATCAGCCCAATTATATATGGGTAGAAAAAGAAACAGTAACCTGAATGGTAAAGAAGACTGATGGACACTACAAAATCATAAAAAATGCTACCTGGTCTACACTAAACTTGGCAGATTCAAACTGCTGTATTTGGTGCATATTCTGGAAGCCATCAGCACCGATAATAGCCTGCAAGATTCAAAAATTGCATAAAGACAATCCAGTCAGTTCCAAATAATCATCAAAAGAAGTTGAGTTTCAATTACCAAATGCAGAAAACTCCATGCTTTCTTTTTTTTTAACCCCTTCTTCTTTCAAGGGAAGTAGAAGATATGCTTTTCAAGCTGAATGTCTAAGATCTATATTCCCAGTAGGGCTCACCTCTTTCAAGCTGAAAATTACAAGGTGAATTTGTCTCTGAAGAATTTCTTCTGCCATCAGAGAAAACCTTGGAGCCAGATCCACAAAAACAGCATAATCCTTGACTGAATTTGGAAAGTCTGGCTGATACTGAAGAGCAAAATTCAAATCTGTAAGCCCTTGCAAACAAATTCCTTTCCAGGTCTTAATACTTTCCAACATTTTTAACAAGGATGATAGCTCAGATTTATGAGAAACATTATGTTTAACAGAAAGTAACATTCAAGTTTCATATCCAGATTTCTAGAAAACTTTTTTTTTCTTCTTCTTCTTCTCTTTTTTTAATAGATGGAGAATGTCAAGTTGAAGATATGCGATAAACCTAAAGCAATATATCACACACACAAGTATGCCTACCTCAAATGCAAAACCAAGAACCTCCTGAGACAAATAAAGGAAGTCGTTGTGCATAAGAACAGCAACTTGGTTGATGCTTTCAAGCTGCCTTTCTTGCTTCATGGCACAAAAGGAGAATTAGTTCAGCTTTTTAACAAGCACTATCAAGTTCATATTATACAAAAAGAGAATTTAAGTAACCAAACCAACTACACACAACAGCTGAAAACCATCATACATAAGCACATGACCCTCTCCCCTCTCTCTCTCTCTCTCTCTCTCTCTGGCTTTACAATTGACAGCATATTAATAAAAAAGAGCAGAAAGGAAGGATAAAACTACAACTACAATGCCGTGGTGTCATGTCACCTATTTGAGCTATTACCATGAAATATTAATAGTCGATTTGGTAGGCCAACACAGTATTGAATCTTGAGTGACAAGAATGGCCAATAGTAGCCATGATGGCCACTAAAAAGGCTGTGATGCCCCAGATACAAAAACAATGGGCCAAAAATGCAATTATACTTTCTCAGACAAAGATTGTGGCTGGCAATGGCAACAAAGACCAGCATATCCTTTTACTAGAAGCTACAGCCCTGGTCATTTTTTTCCTTATGCAGGCCCATGAACAATACCCAAATTTAATCAAAAGGAGAAAATTCCATGGAAGCCAAATAAACTGTTATGATAATGTAGTTCAATATTTCAGCCATTTATTTTCTTGCTTGCTAGATGCAAAACTGATACTGGCAGGGGGACTATACCTGCATTACAATTAGATTAATAAGATAAAGTGTTCTATGTACTTATCCACTAACCTTGACAGGGACTATAGCTTCATAAAGGAGAAGAGCATCCCTTGCAGCATGATAAAGTTCCATAGTGACTCTGGTGGATGATAAGCAAACATCCTGTATGGAATTATCAGTCACAATCTTAATCAGTCAATTCCTAAAGGCAACAATTAAGATTTTATATCCAATCAACTTAAAATCAATGAAAAGAGGCTAGAATCCACAGGCAAAATAATTTGTGTGAAATGAACCAAGAGCACCAAATAGAGATAGATCAACGAGAGTTTTGTGCCTCAAAAATCCCTCAGGTTCCAATTTCCTGATCTGGAGAATAATACAATAGATACAGAAAGGATTTTTTAATAAGTTATCAATTAACCGATCCACAAGCTTCACACAAACCGTATTAGGTGCAAAGTAGTCCTTCCTGAAGAACTTATAGACGATTTACTCATATAAAGCATAGAAAGGAATAGCTTGGTTGGTATAGCTTTTATTTATGTTTTTCTGTGTTGGTGTGTGCACCTTAATCAGTATAGTTGTTATTTATGTTATTCTATGTTGATGCATGTAGACTTGTGTCTTAGGGGTTTAATTATGGGAAGATAACAGGATGTGTCCATGTGTCTTCATTTGTAACAAGCAGTTTCATTTCAAAACTATGGATGAAACATGTCATGCATCTACCCCTCATGCCTCCAGCTGCACAGGGGCAATGTGTTTATTGTAGGAATTTTATACAGAAGGAGAAGACTAACTAAGAAAATATCAGAAAATTTTCAGCAAAAAGTCATGCATTAGAATGAAGTATTCAAGCTCCCTTTTTACCCAAAATGAGCCCATAAAATCTGCAATGACAGGTGGACAAACCAAAAAATCCCTAATTCAAGATGAATTTAAATCTGATTCCAACACCAAGAGACTCATAACTCAATTGTATAACAAATTGGCATCAGAAAAGAGGGTTATGGTGGAGAACCGTATGTTGCAACAACGGTTTGAGGAGTTTTTGGTGTTGAATAAGGCTAAATGGGCAGAAACTGAGGGCCAACACCATGAATTGATGCTGTAATTAAATCAATTGATACAAACAATACAATCACTATACTCTGCTCCAGAATCTGGTAAAGGCAGCCAAAATGATGGACGTTGAACACAAAATCATCAGGAGCATGGCAATGTGATTCCTCACTATACAAAATTGAATTTTCCCATCATTGATGATAGCACAGAGCCAATAGTATGGTTAAGAAGATGTCATAATTTCTCCCTCACCAGTGCACACCAATAGAAGAGAAAGTCACACTAACTTTATTTCATCTAAAGGGAGATGCTGAATTGTGGTTCTTGAAATTGGAAAGAGAATGTTGTCATGAGAAGAATTCAAGTCATGATCCCAACTAAGATTTGGCCCTCCTGAAGAAGTAACAAACCATGAGTTATCAAAGCTGAAGCAAACAGATTCTGTAGAGGCATGTTAATGCAGATTTTGAGCAGCTTTCTGCAGAAGCAATTTTGCTGACACTAGAGCAGGGAGTGACCAAATTTATTAGCAGGTTGGAGATACTATAACAGCGGAAGTGGAGTTACATGATGCTCGAGCTTTAACCACAACCATGAGCCTTGCTAGAATCCTTGAACAAGGCATAGACAAGTGGAGCTATGTTGTTATATAAAAGCATAAACAATAGAAATTCAAAAACATCATTCATCCACAAGCTGTACAAAGCGGGAATCAGAGGAATGAAGAGTGAAAAAATTATGTTTTAATTGTGATAAGCCCTTGGTTATCGGGCATAAGTGCAAAGAATCATTTCAAATAGGATTGAATGAAGAGGTACTACAGGAGGAACATGAAACAAAAGCCAGAGGATCCACACTTCATATAGTGTGTCAAGCATGTTTTGGATGGGAAACGGGATGTTAGATGCAAGGTGTTTCCTTTGGGAAGAACTCACAGAAGAATTTACTCATAGAAGGCACAGAGAGGAATAGCTCAATTAGTATAGTTGTTATTTAATATTTTCCTATATAGAATTATGCAGCTTAGTTAGGAGAGTTGTATTTCTCTCTTTTTTTTTCCTTTGGGGTTAATTTTAGGATATTTCCTTGCATCTTTATTTGCAATAAGCAGTTTTATTTGGCAGTTATGGGTGACACATCATGCCATCCACTATTCATGCCTCCAGCTGTACATGGGGAAGTTGCATTGATATGTTGTAGGAATTCTGTACAAAAAAAGGAAGGAGGACAGGAATAACATGTCAGAAAAGTTTCAGAAAAAGTCAGATGTTGAAAGAAAGGTCTTTGGGTTCCCTTATACCCAAAATGAGCCATTATATTCTGCACCCATAGGTAGAAAGGCCAAGAAATTTCCAATCCAGGTTAAATTTAAGTCCGATCTCATTACCAAAAGACCCATTACTTGATCCTAGAACAAAACGCAACCAGTCAAATGGTCTATTCCCAATATCTCTGATTCATTTTATACATAAAACCAAATGATCTGAGACACGACCCTACAATTACTTGAGGGAATACTGCTGTTTATAGTGTAGTGTGGTGCTCGTGCTGTATAGATTGGCACATGGAATGTGTGTGTTAATGTGTGGTGTGGGTGTACATGTGTACTGTTATGAAATTATTTATTTTGAGCTGTGACATGGAGATGAGCTATAGGACACAGTTATGGTAGTTATATTAGTTAGCTGATTTATTTGTGGTTAGTTTTGTTTCTTTTATTAATTAGTTTTGTTAGTCCTAGTTATTAGTATAAATAGCTTGTAAACAGAACAATTGAAGTTGGATAGTCAATTTTCTTCTTTTTGAGAATTCTATTGTTTTTTTCATCCCTGTTTCGATACTTTCTAATCCGCAGTACAATAGCAGAACATAGGTGTTATCTTTCCATAATCAAGCGTCGTTTTTCCATATGGTATTAGAGCAGTATGTATTCCTGAATCTCTATACATAGTTTATGTTTGCAAATATGAATAATCAAGTGAATCAAGATCAGAATTCATCCAATCCTCTTTACATTTCTGGTTTCAATAATCCTAGCATGGTTATAGGAAATATTATCTTCAATGGAACGAATTTTGTTGCATGAAATCAGTTGATTAAGATGGAATTAGGTGCTAAAGTCAAGCTAGGTTTCATAGACGATAGTGTTGAGAAGCCAAATCAAGATTTCGTTGATTATGCAAAGTGGATTAGGGCTGATTACATAGTAAGGTACTGGATTCTTAATTCTATGGTTAGCGATTTGTCACAAAAATATTTGTATACGCAGTCCTCGTTTGAGCTATGGAATGAGTTGCATGAACAATACGGACAAAGCAATGGTCCCTTGATTTTTCAATTACAGCTAGAAATTAATGATTTCAAACAGTTAAATCTTTCAGTGAGTTTCTATTATAATCAACTAAAAAGGTTTTGGGATGAACTTCAAGCCTTACAAAGTTTTCCTTCTTATGATTGTGAAAGAATGGAATATTGTACTTGTAGGCTAAAAGAATGAATCTTAGATTTTGAATCCCAAACGAAGTTGATGCAGTTTTTAATGGGATTAAATGAAGGCTTCGATTCTAATATAAGTCAAATTCTTACTATGGATCCTCTACTGTCAGTGAATAAGGCATTTTACATAGTTCAACAGGTAGAGAAGCAAAAAGAGATTACTTCAGTTTCCTCTTACACTTCTAATAGTTCTACTTTTTCTATATCAAGAACAATAGGAGGAAACGCTACGTTTGATAAGAGGAAATGGAAGGCTAAGGTTGTGTATAGATATTGTAAAGGTGAAGATCATTCAGTTGATAATTGTTTTCAATTAAATGGATTTCCAGATTGGTATAAAGGCAAAAGAAATGCAAAAATATAAATTGGAATTCTTCTGCAACAGCATCTACCAGCATGATAAAGTCTAAACAAATTGCTACCGTTGCTCAAACACCACTAGAGTTCTATGATGATGTTGTTGATACTTCATAAATAGGGACAAATCCTACTAGCTCCATTGAACCACAACTTATGCATACATTCTGTCAAAAGTTTATGCAATTCCTGAAGTTTCAACAGCAATAAGAGGAGACTGCATTTACTGCTGCAAATTTTGCAAGTATAGCTCTCACTTCTTCTTTATGTTTTAGTGCTATGAATAGTAAAACTTGTACATGGATAGTTGACTCAGAAGCCACAGACCATATCAGTCCATACCGAACTTCGTTTCTTGATATACATACCCTTTCACAGCCAATATCAATTCGTTTACCAAATCAATCTGAAAAAACAGTACAATTAGCAAGATCTATCCAAATAACATCATCTTTAGTTGTTGATAATGTGCCCTATGTACCAAATTATACTTTTAATCTTCTATCAGTACACAGATTGTTGAATACTCATTCTTTAACAACCAAAATTAATTCTTCCACATTCATCTTCCAAGACCCAAAAGGTAACCAAACAATTGCATTGGCAAAAGCTGTGAATAGACTTTACTATTTGGAATCCAAGGCTTTGAAAGGCTCTTGTTCTTCTTCTAGTAATGTTTCTAGTACTTCTTCTGTTCATTCATCTTGTAATAATATCAAGCACATTCATTTGTTACACAACACCTGTCTGTTTCAAAGTTGCTGCATCTTGATAAATGCAAACACTTGAATTTCCAAGGATTTGTTTATGATACCTGTCATCTTGCAAGATCTCATCAGTTGCCTTTTAATTGAAGTGATAATAGATCTTCTATTGCTTTTTCTCTACTTCATGTGGATGTTTGGGTCCCTATTCCACTACTTCTATTGATGGTGCTCAGTTCTTTCTTACTATACTTGATTACTACACTTGTTATACTTGGACTGACTTGTTACATAATAAGTCTATTCTATTGGTTGAAAACTTCCTTCACATTATCAAAAATCAATTGCAAGCTAATCCAAAGGTTTATTAGATCAGATAATGGGTCTGAATTTTTGTCAAGTGGATGTTCAGATCTTTTCCAAGAACTTGGGATTATTCATCAAACTTTAGTTGTGTTTACTCCTCAACAAAATGATCGAGTAGAGCGGAAACATAAGCATATAGTTAAAACTGCTCACGCTTTACATGTACATGCAAATTTGCCCAAAAAATTATGGAGGGTGCATACTTATTGCAACATACTTGATCAATAAGATGTCGATGTCAATGTCAAAATTAAACTAGAAGACTCCTCATGAGCTGTTATTCAACGAGAAGCCTAGCTATGATGATCTCAAAGTAATGGATTGTCTATGCTTTGCCAAGAATAATAATCCAAAGAAAGATAAATTTGATTCAAGAGGTTTGAAGTGTATCTTCTTAAGTTATGCTCCAAACAAGAAAAGATATAAGATTTTTGACATGCACTCGCACAAAATTTTGGTCAATAGAGATGTTGTCTTCTATGATGACATCTTCCCTTTCAAACATGATTCAGTTAAACTTGATAAATTTGGTTCTCATGGCAATCTTAGTAGTATTGTCCGTCCTCCTGTTACATTTGAACTTCCTTAGACAGAGTGATTCAATTGTCTCTTCTTCATTAAGTTCTAGTAATGTTTTTGATCATTTATCAGACATTACAGCTCGTAGATCTACAAGAGTCCAGACACAACCTTAGTAGTTAAATGACTTTGTTCATACTCTAAATCATAGTTTTGCCAATAATGAATCCTCATATACACATGATTCTGCTTCTTCAGAAATTGGCCACTCTTTCTCTGAACACTCCTCATCTAAAACCACTTATACTTTGTTTTCTTATGCTGACTCTCAATCATACCTTACTGACTATGTGGCTTCCACGGCGCATGTTTTAACTATACATGAACCATTTTGCTATTCACAAGCACCTAAAAGTAAAGAGTGAATTAAGGTTATGAATAAAGAACTTAAAACTTTGGAACTTAATAATACAAGGGAACTCACTTACTTACTAATTGATAAGAAACCTATAGGATCAAAACAGGTGTATAAAGTGAAATATAAGTCAGATAATACTGTTGAATGCTACAAGGCTAGATTAGTTGCCAAATGATATACATAAGTTGAATGTGTCAACTACCATGAAACTTTTTCCCCCATGGCTAAGTTAAGGACTGTAAGGATTTTGATAGCTGTTGCAACTTCAAATAACTGGCCTTTACATCAAATTGACATTAACAATACATTCTTGCATGGTTTCTTACAAGAGGAAATTTATATGTTACCTCCTCAAAGATATACTAAGACAACACCTAATCAAGTATACAAGCTTAAGAAATCTTTGTATGGTCTTAAGCAAGCATCAACACAATAGAATCTTAAAATATCTCATTTTCTCATCAAAGCTGGTTTTTAACAGTCACTGAGTAATTATTCTCATTTTGTTCAACTTCGTGCAAATGGCTTCTTGGATTACTTTATGTTGATGATATGTTAATAACTGGTGATGATGATGAAGCTATTAGTTCCTTAAAGCATGATTTAGATGTTGTCTTCACTATCATGGATCTTGGCTTAGCATGATTTTTTTTAGGATTTGAAATTTGTTGCACTTTTGAGGGTACTATGTTGCATCAATGTAAGTTTATTTTTTATATACTAATTGATGTTGATCTCATAGGTTGCAAACCAACATCATTACCTTTACCAACAGGACTTAAACTTTCAAAAGATGAAGATGTCCTGCTTACTAATCCTGTGGTGTATTGCAAAATTATAGGTAGGTTGCTTTACTTGTCCATTACACAACTAGATATTTCTTTTGCAGTCAATCAGCTTAATCAATTTTTGTCTCCACCTCATGTGCCACATTTGCAAGCTACCATGCATCTCTTACGGTATCTTAAAGGGTCTGCCCATTTGGGATTGTTTTATTCAGCATCTAGATCTTTTACTTTACAAGTTTTTTCATATGCTGACTAGGGATCAATAAGTGGTGATTGCAAGTCTCTTACAGGGTACCGTGTCTTGTTGTGATCTTCTTTGATTTCATGGAAGTGTGAAGAACAAAACACAGTCAACACTTCTACTACGAAATCAGAATATCGGTCTTGTTGCTACAGTTAAAGATATTTTGTGGGTTTCATATATCCTCCAAGACTTACATGTGCATTTACCTTTACCTGTTCACTTATATTGTGACAACAGATCCACTCAACTTATTGCTTCCAATCATTACTTGCATGGATGCACGAAACACATTGACATTGATGTGAATTTCGTGCGAGAACATATCATTAGAGGCTTTGTTCATGTGCCTTCTCATCAGCAAATTGCAGATGTTTTCACTAAGCTTCCTACTGCATCACAATTATCCTTTGTTATTTCCAAGTTAGGACTTCAAGGAAGTCCAACTTGAGGGGGTGATATGAAATTATTTATTTTGAGCTGTGATGTGGAGATGAGCTATAAGACAAAGTTATGGTAGTTAAATTAGTTAGCTGATTAGTTTGTAGTTAGTTTTGTTTCTTTTATTAATTAGTTTTGTTAGTTAGTCCTAGTTATTAGTATAAATAGCTTGTAAACAGAATAATTGAAGTTGAATAACCAATTTTCTTCTTTCTGATAATTCTATTGTTCTTTTCATCCCTGTTTCGATACTTTCTGATCTGCAATTGAATAGCAAAACATAACAGGCGTTATCTTTCCATAATCAGGTGTCGGTTTTCCATAACTTTTCATGGAGGGTATTCTGGTACCTTCTATTAGTTAAGCAACGACTGTTAGGACGACTCTACTATAAATAGGGGAAACCAGTTAGTAGAGAGTTAGTTAGATACTTTGTTATGAGTATGGAGTTGTATGAGCAGAATCGCTCATGGACCTTCTTCTTTGAATGTATTATTGCTGTTCATCTCTTCCCATAATCAACAAAAAGTTTAGGTTTTATCCATACTATTATGAAATTTTCATTACTGTTCCTAGTTAAACCCTAGATTTTCTCTTCAATTCACTCTGTCTCCATTTTTCATACCCAAATCCTATCAATCTACTAATCAAGCCATAAGTTTTTCAGAAAAATGGATGTCGACCATTTCAAAGTTTAAACCACAAACAACACCAAAAAAATAGGAACCAAGCCCCACAAAACCTTAACACAGGTATTGCAAATTGCTCAGGGAAACACTGTAGCTCACACATCAAATTATGACAAGCTCAATGTTTGTCAAACATAACTAAAACTCAATTCAGTAAGAATTCCCTCACCAAGATAGTCCATCTTCCAATTGACCATGGCAGATAAAGAGTCCACATCAGTAATTTACTTTCTTTTATTTCTTATCCTTTTACCCAGCTTCTCCCTTCTCAATTATGCAAAAATATCTTATTACATTCTCTCCTCCTTTTATTTTTATATTATTCCAAACTACATTTTACAAAAAACATACTAGGCCAACCTTTCAAGCAAAATCCGAACTTACTCTGAGTGTTTGATGGACAAGCTTCATCAATTCAGAAGCTGCTGTGGAGACTATGCACCTTTCTGATAGGAAAAGCAAATCAACAGCACCATCAGAGGGACCTGCATCAGTTCCATTACTTTTCAAGGTGTGTCCTTGCTTATTATACTCCTACCAAAGGGGAGGGAGTTAGAAGAAAACAGAGTTAAGAAATTATATTTCACAATATTTGATATTGAATAATGTCCCCAAAAAAAAAGAAAAAAAGAAAATTCACCCAAAAAATTACTGCCCAATAACCAAATATAACCTGAGGTATGCCAAAGTCACATTGCAGAAGCATTTTTCTTGTCTTTGCCAGAATTTCCAGTTTCCTCTTTGAGGCAAAGTGGACCTCCACATTTTCAGCAAAGTTACTCAGTCTTTCATCTTTGTTATCAGAAGCCGAAATAAATGACAAATCTTTTAAAGCTATCTCAAATTCAGAAGTAAGATCAATAATCTTCTGAAAGCTGGCAAGTTTGGAGGCATCTTCTGGAACAACCTGAAACAAGCAGACTCATGAGAGCCCACAGAAAATGAGAAGATACCATGGCAACTATAAGCATTGAAACAAATGCCCACAGAAAATAATCTCTTCTTTTGATGGCAATTGTGTTTGAAAGAAATAGGCCTGTGTATAATTGCCAGCAAACTTAATAAGTGTCACCAAAATAGTCAATTCCAGAATAACATACTTAATTGCCATTTTATTCTATGCAGCATGAAATTTTCTTTTTGGTAATGTCAGATTCTATAACCACGAAATGAATCTATGAAACCCTTAACATGTCATATATCTAGGTGCTAATTATATCAACATACCTTGGAAAGAACATTAGAAATTATCAACTCTGAAATGCGTGGCCATGTTAATCTTCCGAAAGAATGAGTCCATGAATCATTTCTGAAGCAAACATGCTCTCTAATAAACTTAACAGCTTCAATAATCTTGGGGAATATCATCTCTATATCTCTGCTTCCAGCCTGAAAGTGAAAAGCACATTGGTACAATTGGGAAATCCTGGGCCTAATCAATAAATGAAAACATACTAGTCTGAATACAATAGATCATCCAACTAAATTTGGAATTGGTAATTTTTACTCTTATATCATAACCAAGAGTAAGTAGTTTCGGTCAAAAAGATCAGAGTTATTTATTGAGATGCCTAAATATGCATTGATAGAAAACTCACCCCAGTATCAGAGGAAGGCACCATCTTCAAAATAGCCTCCTTCAACTTATCTGAGTCTCGGTGTAGTTCTTCTACAAAAGCAATTCGTGACCCAGAATTAATGACTGGAGTGATAACATGCTTCATCATCAAATCAGCTACTCTGGCAAGTCCATAATCTAAAAGGCCAACCACCTACCATGCACATGAAGAAAGTCAAGAAATCAATGTGTCAATAACAAGACTTTTAAACACGCACTACATTCTTTTTTCAAAAATTTTCACCTTCAAACAACAAGAACATTGTAAACTATGCATGGATCAAGTGCAGTATATGCAGAGACTTCTAAGATAAATCACACCCAACTCTTCCTTTCTGATACACGTATAAGTAAAAAGAGAATGTTCAACTCACATCCATTGCTTCCAAAACAGAACATAGATCAGTGCCATCAATCCCATCCCCACTAGGCTGATACTTCACGCAAATCCAATTTTGTTCCTTCTCAAACTGCACAGCCTTGCTGACAAACCTATAGAGCACCTCTTGTATCTACAAACCAAAAAAGAAAAAAAATATCACAAAATGGACAAACAAAAAGGAACAGTAATTACCTGTCACATGCATACATCATTTCACCAGCTAGGACCATACCAAATAATTATAACCCAAAAATCTCGATCATCATGCTATAACAACTATCAGAAAATTGTCTTAACACAATAACCAGATGCATTTGGAATAACAACTGCATCTAAACATCAATCACTAATCACTAAAGTTATTCAAACATGCGGTCTGTTTTCATCAATTCTGTAGTAATAGGGACATACACTGAATCTTAAATCAATATGAAATCTGTCAACAACTAAAAACAATACTAAGAGTGTAGCTTCAGTATGATTTTGTTTGTAATAAGTATCAGCAGATAGTAATCCGTATCAACCCAGTAAAATTATCTACTACCTCTTCAAAACACTGTTTCCACCCTTTCTTCAACAAACCATAAACAACAGGTTCTCTCTCCGCCCCATCTCTATCCTCCTCCTCACAGATTCTAATCGCCGCTTTCAAATCCCTAATCTCCTCCGCAACAAGTCTTAACTGTCCATTCTTCAATCCTTCCTTCACACAGTTCAATCTCTCACTCAATCGCCAAACTACCCTAACTAACTCTAACAACTCCTTATTAACCCTAACTTCCTTCAACTTCCTCTCTTTCTCCTGAACAACCTCCCGAATCTCAACGTCAATCGGATGGCCATTGCTATCCGATGAGATTAGAGAGAGAATGTCGCCGAGATTGGAGGAAATGACGTCAGTTTGTGAAACAGCGTCGCTACAGAGAGAGAAGAGGGAGGAGAAATCGGAATGGTGAGAGAAGAGATAGGATTGGACTTGTGATTTGATGCTCTGGGAGTGAGAATCGAGCTTTAGGATTAGTAGACGGAGATCCGGTGCGGAAAGTGGTGTTGTGGGATCGTTGAGATCAGTTACGGAGAGGAGATCACGAACGTTGATTGTGTTGAATAGGACGTCCATTGATGAAATGGACGGTAGCGTCCTGGCTCGGGAGGGTTGTGTAGGTTCGGTTGCAGGATTGAAGTAAGAGGGAAACGGACAAGAGAGGGAGGAAGAAGAAGAACGGAGGACTGAAGGTTACGCAGCCAGTGGTTATGGCGCACATAAAGCTAACGTGCGCCGGGATTACTTTTATGGACCTATGGATCCATTTCATTTTCTCCGCTTCTCTCTTATTTTATTTATCCGATACGTTTTTCACCTCTCTGATCGCAATTCCTTCCCATTACCAAGATTACTTTGTTACCTGTAAATTTATTCAAAAAGTTTGGCGTTGTATATTTTAATTAATTGATATTAACTTTCCAAGGTTATGTTTATAAAAGATTGCTGAAACGAAGAATTACTTTAGTAAAATTATTTATCAAATTTTTAAATTTTTTATGCATTTTATGTTATCATTATTTTTCAAAATAATAAATAAAATATATTATTTTCTAATCTCTATGTTATATTAATAATACTTTATTTATTTTTATTAACTATTTAAAAAAATTAGAAATGTCTTTGCGGCAAAATTAGCCAAGAAGGAGAACGTTGGGCACATATCAAGTGCAAACGAAAGAAGAAGAATAAAAAAATGTTAGGCAATCAATGCTAAACTAAGTACTCAAATACTTGTAAGCACCTACAGGTGGTTGTCTTTTATTAGTGAAAATTTTCATGTCAGGTAATTCTTATAAACTTACTCTAATAGATTGTAAAGTGCACCGTCTTCGAAACGTTTTTCAACTTTATTTTGTAATGACTTTTATCAAATATGTTATATGAAATAGACTTGACGACGTCACATTTCTAAACACATAAAGGGTATGCTTTCATATAATTTGAACAAATAGGATGGATGTTATGTAAATATTAATTGATTTATGTTTTCAAAAACATACCTTAAATTTGTTGTATCATAATATATAGCTCTATAGAATATTCTATACATTTAGGTTCTACAATATCTAAGTTTTAAGTGTCATAAAATAAGTTCATGTTCTAAAATTTGAAAACCTATATCTATAAGATGTAGGAAAAATCTTATACCTTATCTAACATATGCCCACTCATCTTCAATGGTAAGTCCAAACAAAATTTTAAGATATTTTAGAAATTTAATTTTGTCTAATATGTGAGGAGAGACGAGAGTATTTGTTCAAATTATTTAATAATTAATTTTATTTAATATGTAAGGAGAGAAGTATGAATTTTGTTCAATCAATACATCTTTGTTTAATATTAGAAATTTTAGAATATTAAAAAGGATACAAGTACGAAAAATACATTTTGATTTTGACTAAGGAATTTGTATTATGGGGGACTGGTCTAATATATACTAAAGTTAAATGGGAAAAATTCCAAGCTTTACACTAAACATAAAATCCATATACGTGTTATATCTATTATGTTATTTATATATACATGCATATATTATATGCATATATATATAACTTGCAGAACATATATATATATATAATTTGCCTATATACAAAGGTTATTTACAAAACATTTATATAATCTATGTAAATTATCTTGTATATGTATATTTTCTAATACTTTTCAAAATAATACAAAAAATGTAATATTTTCCAACACTTATATTATGTTAATAATACTTTATTTATTTTTACTAACTATTTTAAAAAATTAGAAATGCCGTTTCAAGGCAAAATTAGCCGAGCAAGAGAATGTTAGGCACAAATCAAGTGTAGAAGAAAGAAAAAGAATAAAAAATGTTAGGCAAGGGATGCTAGACTAGGTACTCAAATATTTGTAAGCACTTTTTAGGTGTTTGTCCTTTATAAGTGAAAGTTTCTATGCCAAACACTCTTTATAAACTTACTCTAATAAGTGTATCGTCTTTAGAAATGTTTTTCAACTTTATTTTGTAATGACTTTTGTCAAAGATGTTATATCAAATAGATTTGGTAATGTCACGTTTCTAAACAC
Source organism: Lumnitzera littorea (assembly GCA_024138015.1). Lineage (NCBI taxonomy): Eukaryota > Viridiplantae > Streptophyta > Magnoliopsida > Myrtales > Combretaceae > Lumnitzera > Lumnitzera littorea. Next base: position 108,391,201 of record JAMXBB010000003.1, read on the forward strand.
ATGAAGGGAATGCCTTCATACAATTTGAGCAAATAAGTTGTTATTTAAATATTAATTGGTTCAAGTTTTTGAAAACTTACCTTAAATTTTTAGTATCATAAATGCATAATTAAAAAATTTATAGATTCTATAGAATACTTTATAACCTTAAGTTCTAGTGTATAAGTTTTAAGTGTTATAAGATAAGTTCATGTTCCAAATTTGAAAACCTATACTTATAAGATATGATATAAGTAAAATCTTATACCTTATCTACCATATACTCACTCATCTTTAATGGTAAGTTCAAACAAATTTTTACAAGTTCTATAAACAAAAAATACCTTGCACTTTGATTTTGACTAAGTAATTTGTATCATGGCAAACTGGTCTAATATAAGCTAAAGTTAAAAGGAAAAAATTCCAAGCTTTACGCTAAACATAAAATCTACATACATGTGTTATATCTATTATGTTATTTATATATACACACACATATATATAACTTGCAAAACATATATATATATATATATATATAATTTGCCTATATTTACAAAGGTTATGTACAAAACATTTATATAATCTATGTAAATTAACTTATATATGTAACCTATATTTATCTCACAAAAGCAAAACTAGCACCTATATACATAATATATATTTATATATAACAATATTGTTATATATATAGAAATATGTATTATATATAAAATATAATCTATATACAAGTGTTGTTTATTACCTTATATTATATATATAATATATTATATATATGCATAATTATATATATATATGGCTTTTAGATATACATATATAATAAGTATGTAATATATATTATAAACATAACATTTTATATTTATAGATGTGTGTAACATATTTTATATAAGACATGTGATATAGAATTATATATTATATATATGATGGACTATCAACCTTAGGACCTATCACCCGAGTTCATCTTAGAGATCTATAAGGTCTTATAAGAAGAATCTAGTCTTCTTAGCTTGTCCAAGATGAACTCCAATATCAAGATGACTTGTTACTAAACTCTTTACGCCCTTAGCTTAAATGTACCTTACTCTACCCTACTGCAAGCACGAATGTCAAGCTCATAACCCTTCTCAGCATTGCCGACCTGCCTAGTGTCAAGGTCTTTGGCTCCAACCTTAGAACTCTTCTCTACTAACCTATTATCACATCAAAACAGCTTAGCCTCAACACCCTACTACCCTATAATATGAAAGCAATAGCAATAAACCACCTATCTTAACCTTTTTATGATATTATACCATATTCCTTTTGTTTGTTTATCAAATTTACCCTTTTTAGCCTATACTAGGTATTTATATTTTGCATTACCCTTTTCTAATTTCATTCTTTCCTTTTGTTGCCCTAAAGACTTAATATAAATATCCCTTTGTCCTATAGCCACATCATAAAAGATTTTGGTAATGAATATTCCCTCTTCTTTTATCTTGTGAGAAACTGTCTCCAAATTATAGCCTCCATGCTCTTATCTATTTTTGCAAGTAGCTCAAGGTTAGTAGCTAATGGATCTTAACTCTTTGCTTTTGAGTCATCAAGTGAAGACCAAGTCGTGTTGTGTTTGTTAATATATCATATTTGTGGAATAGCTTCACGCAGCTATTGAAGTTTTATCCTTCCCATAATATTTTTCTTCAATACCTTAAAAGACCCATTTCGACCTTATAGTAACCCCTAGTGATAACTTAGCTCCTAAGCACATCATATTATCTTAGTATTAAAGCTTGAGGTTACGACCATAAGTTGAGTAGTTATTCGTTTGAAATTCTTGTGAATACTTTAAGTGTTCTGTTTTACCCTGTTTCCGCTCTTACAAAATAGAGTAGGTGGTTAACATGTTGTGTAAAGTAGTGTTTAGTAACATTGTGTGAGGTCTTTTTCGTTAGATTGTGCATTTGTTGGCTATTTGGTGAAAATGTTGAACTTAAGTATACAAGGAGAGATAGGTGATGTTGAGAGTCATGTACCTAGACATGGTCCTATTGAGCAACAAACTCCTTAAAGTACTGAAGAACATATTCAAAACTCACCACTATTATTAACTTGGCCGTGACCCTACAAAGGTTCATAGATGTGTGACCCTAAGATAGAAATGTTGAGTATGGTCAAGGCATGCGAGATTGACCAAGAGGGCAAGATGTAAAAATTCGAGCTCTTGATGCAATGAATAGACCCCAAGCGCAACCTATTCGAGTTGAAGGACTCATTTGTTAGAGACTTGAGTTGGAGGAAGCTAAAGAAGAAGAAAAGGATGAATAGTTTCATGAGTTTGATGAGTGAGAAATTTGAGCACTTAAAAGAACTGAGAATATTAAGATTCAAGTTCCAAGCTTCTTTAAAACAAGCAATGCCAATGAATATATGGATTGAGAAGAAAATATGGGGAAAATATTCAATTTTTATGACTATGAGGATGTTGTGTGCATTCGAGTAGTAGCTTTGGAATTTTCTAGGTATGAAGCGATGCGGTAGAAAAAGGAACATACTTGGAATGAGATGAAGTGATTTTTGAGGAATAGATTTATTCTTGAGCACTATAAATAAGATACTTTCTAATGTCTTCAAGAGCTTAAGTAGGGTAGTCAAACTATAGACAAGTATATTCAAGACTTTTAACTATTGAGGATCCAATGTGATGTTGACGAACTAAAATCTAGGACAATTGTAAGATTCCTATCTGGACTACGACTTAAGATTGGGAACATAGTAGAAGTGCAAAGGATTAGGACTCTAGTTAAAACCATTCAAATCACTCAAAGAGTCAAGCAACAAAAGCAAAGTTAGCTTAGCTGAGCACCGAGTAGTCGACCCGATGTATCGTGTTGACCTATTTGTAGTAAACCTTACTATATCCCAGCTGCTTGATGATAATCGAGGCAAAAACTAAGGCTAAGGAGCTTAAAGTCAAAAAAGATATTAGCCAAAGCTTTTGATAGAAGACAGGGGAGATTAAATGCTTTAAGTGCCTTTGTTTTGGACATGTACCTAATCAATGTCCGAATAAACATGTGATGACCATCAAGGATGATGAGCTACAATTTAAAGTAGAAAGTGTTAGTAAAGGAGAAGAGGAAGTAGATGTTGGGTACTTACTAGATGAGTACCAAAAAGATCCTGAAGCCCTCACCTGACCTATATTTGGAGAATATTATATGGTTTTTAGGAGAGTACTTAACGCTAACATTGCCAAAGAGGGTAAGTAGAGGGAGAGTCTCTTTTACACTAATTGTCGAGTAAGCAGTAATTTATGTGCTATAATTATTGATGAAGAAAGCTGTAGTAATGTTATAGCACAAGGAATAGTATGCACGATGAAGTTATCGACTTGTCTTCACCCCTAACCTTACAAAATCCACTAGCTAAATGAGAAAGGTAGACTTCGGGTCACTAAGCAAGTGAAGGTACTAATCTCCATTAAGGATAGATACAAGGATGAAGTGCTATGCGACATCCTGTTAATCTATAGTCCATACATATTTCTTGGCCAACCTTAGTTATTTGATTTAAAGGTACTTCATGATGGGTACCAAAATACTTAAATGTTTCAAAAGAATGGTAAGAAAGTTGTGCTATCTTCAATGAGCCCTTACAAAGTTCATGAATCACAGGATAAGGTCTCCTACTCCTTATAGAAGAAATCCTTAGTGATCTCCTGAGCTACATTCTTTAGGATAACCAAGTCGAGAGGTTATGTCTTTTTGTTGATAAGGAGACTACTTGAGCTCAAAGAGGTCAAAACACTACCAACTGATGTATATGCACTACTCCAAGAATATATCAACATATTTCCTAACAAGCTACCTAAGGGGTTAACCCCTATCAAAGGTATCAAATACTGTATCAATCTCTAGCCTAAAGCAACATTGCCAAATCAACTTGCTTCTAGGCTCAACCTTGAGTAAGTAGTTGAGCTCAAGAAACAAGTTGATGAGTTGATTAATCGAAGGTATGTTAGAGAAAGCATAAGCCCTTATATTGTGCCAACTATTCTAGAACCAAAAAAGGAAGGCACTTAGTGGATGTTTATTGATAGTCGAGCTATCAACAAAATCACTATCAAATACAAGTATCAAATACCTTGATTAGATGACATGTTAGATGAATTACATGGTGCTCAAATCTTTTCAAAGGTAGATTTAAAGAGTAACTACCACCAGACTCAAATGAGACTTGGAGATGAGTGGAAGGTAGCTTTCAAAATGAAGGACTGTCTCTTTGAGTGGTTCGTGATGCCTTTTGAACTTATAAATGTACTGAACACTTTTATGTGACTCATGAATCATGTCTTAAGATCATTAACAAGTGTGTTGTAGTTTACTTTAATGGCATTTTGGTACATAGTGTTGATCTCTCACCTCATGTTGAACATTTAAGAGTTATATTTGACATTCACTAAGATGAACATCTATTCAATAACTTAAAGAAAAGTGTGTTATGTTAGATTGAAGTTGTACTTCTCGGGTATGTTGTCTTGATGGAGGTATCCAAGCTGATGATGAAAAGGTTAAAGCCATCCTTGATTAGCTAACCCAGACCTATGTAGCAAATGTGATGCGTCTTTGGGTGTCAGACACATGGAGAAGCACCACAACAAAGTGAACTAAAAAGAAACAAAAGGAAAGCTAGCAAAACCCAAGCAACTACCAACTGTATATGGTACACTAATCAATCCTATTTGACCTTACAATTTGTCGAATATAACTCATCGGTCCGAATTGAAAGATTCATTCGCTACTATTCCTTACTATAGGGAATAGATAAAAGTTGAAAGATAATAAGAATACTAGGGTTGCTCAAAGGAAACTTCAATGATAATTTGTTATTGATGATTATTTGTGTACAAGTTAGTGGGGGGAGGATTTATATACTTAGCCACTAGAGTTATTTTATATATATGAAAAGACAAAAAGAGTATTCTTACAATTAGGTTACATAATACATACTAAAAAAAGTAAAAGAGATAAAGAATATTCAGGACAAAAAAGTAAAATATCCTTTTAAAAAGTTATGTCAGAAGATGCGTGTCACTCGGTAGCTGAATGTCAAAAATATGGTATAAAATGGTAAACAAGAGAAAAGAGGGGCTATAGTTAGGAGCCGACTTGATCTGCATCAAGTTGGAGCCCAGTCGGTCCTACTAAAAAGTAGTCAGCTTGAGTTGGAGTCAGGTGCTTGTGATCGGCTCGAGAGCTCAACTTGGATAGTCTTGGAGCTGCTTTATCGGATGTCTTGTCATAGCGTAGTTACTAGGCAGGAGCAGGTCGGGCACATGTGAGGGTTTGACAGTTAGGTCGGTAGGGGATTAGTTTAGAATTGGAATGTCCATCTTAGATATGGCTTTGAGCTAGTATCCTTCGAGTAAGTCCTTGAAGTCCCTTAGCTCGGTTATGGATACTTGGTCTAGGGGATTGATTTCCTTCATCTACTTGAGGGTTGAAAACATTTGTTCTCAAATTTGGAGTAGTCTTTGGCTGTCCTCCATTAGCATTCATGGGGCCTTCTTCTGGTTGATATAGAATCAAGTCAGATACATTGAAGGTAGAGAAAACACTGTAGTCATTAGGTAACTCAATTTGGTAGGCATTACGGTCAACTCTCTTCAGGACCTTAAACAGACCATTAGCTCAAGTAGATAATTTGTTCTATCTCAAGTGTGGGAATCGCTCTTAGCTAAAGTGAATCCATACTAAGTCTCCTGACTAGAAATAAACAGTTCAGTAGCCTCGGCTACTAATCTCTTGCTATCTCTAATTGAACTTGGTGATCTTCCTAGTTACAAACTCGTGCAGCTCATGCAATTCTTAGGTTCGGTTAACTTCGAATTAACTCTCTTCAACAGCTGCTGGGTTATTGATCATATCTAGGGAAATTGTAGGGTTAAAGCCATAAATGACCTTGAATGGGGTTTTCCTAGTAGTGCTGTAGACAGTCTGGTTATATGCGAACCCTACAATTGATAGGCATAGATCCCAGTCCTTCAAGTTCTTTCTCACAATAGCTCTAAGTAAGTTGCCTAGTATCCTATTCACCACTTCAGTTTAGCCATCAATCTGAGGGTAGTTACCAGAGCTGAACATAAGTTTAGTTCCAAGTCTCTTTGAAAGAGTTTTCCAAAAATATCTAAAAAAATTTGTGTCTCAATCTAAAACAATAGTCTTCAGCACTCCATGTAGTTTGATATCTTCCTACAATAACATATCAACAATGTATAAAGCATCGTTAATTTGATGGCATGGGATGAAGTGTGCTATTTTGCTGAAGTGGTGATAGGATTCGGGGTACCTACCCCACCAAATGCCAAAGCCAAACCCATCTACCTTTCTCGTAGATATCTCATTTGATCACTTATTTTTGTTTATGCTATTTAGACGTCTTGTTTCTTGTATTTTCCTTAAATTACCCTCATGTTTATTTTGTATTTACAAGAATACCACTAGGGCATCCTTTTATTTATTTTATTTACAAGTTTGCTATTGTGTATGAACAGAGCACATGTATAGGGTTTTAGGCAGACTTTAACATTTAATAAAAAACCCTTGAGACTTTTCTCTTGGAAAACTCTCATCTACTCGTTCTTATTAATAATTTTAGTAAGGATTGTGATGAGCAACTTTATCACTCAAACCAGTGTGTCACATCTAGCGAGTCTTAGGCTGTATTGAATCTTGTTGGTGCATCATATCCAGCTCGATAACTTACAGATTTGCTAAAACCCCCATTTTATTCTCTTGTTTTTGTTTGTTATAGTGCCTCTCTATATGTCTAACCCTGAAGACGTATCAGCTTTGCTGGTATCAGAGTACAGTTTCAACGAGGGAGCGTATTAGATTCTGTGAAGTTTTTGTTCGTATACTATTGGTGGCTACTGTATTCTTTCCGAGGCTACCATAGTGAGTGTTTTGATGTTACTGTTTTATTTTGGAGAAGGTACCGTTCATTGGTTTATGTTATGAAATTGAAGGTTTACTGATTGGGTTCATCGAGACTCTAATTTAATTTACTTTTCTCTTTATTAGCCATTGGGTTTTTGGGTCTTATATTGACAGAGACCATAATGACACCCAAAACTAAGGAAAATGTATTACTATTGCAAGTAGGTGAGATAGGTAGCAATAACTAATTTCAAAGGTGTTTTTTATTTTTGGTGAAGTTGTAAATTATTATATATATAATAATAATAATAATAATAATAATAAAATAAATTAAAAAAGAGAAGGTGGTTTTGCTTTTCATTTTACGACGTTCGATGCCTACGTGCTAGGATCTAAAATTGGGAATCCCTTGCTTTCAAAGGACAGTTAGAGTCTGACTGCTTAGGGTTTGAGTTACTTATGTGTGGCCGTGAGCTTGTAGTCAAGTTGTGTCTTCGGTGGCTGTGACTGAGTGTTAGAGTTGTGTGGTCTATGAGTCTAGCTCCAGTGGTCGTCGGAGTTGAGTTATGCGTTGGACTTTATCGTTTCAGTAGTGCGTAAAGTGGTGGCTGCGAGTTGTTGTGCAAACTACTTCGTTTATGCTGATTGTTGAGTACACCGGAGTTCGTTGTGTGCGTGTTGCTATTCATCCTTATGCTGCTGTATTTTGTGCCGTGCTCATGTTGTGCTACTGTGTTTTTTTTTTTTTTTTCGTTGAAAGCTACTGAAGTCTGTGGCTGATAAGATAAAGTGCAGAACAATCCTGAACCATGCTTCATTGAAGCTACCATCGTATGTGTTGAGCTTGTTGGAAGATAACTGAGTTGCGGAGAGCAAAAACCATTGCTAATAGCGTCGAGCTAAAGTTCGAAGGAGCATGTACTGTCATATCTCCGAAGGAATTGGCTTGTTGCAGTAGTGATCAGCGCTACTATATTTGAACTTGCTGAGCTGATTTATTTCTGAGCTGTAGAGTACCACTTGAAGTTACCGAACTAGCTGTTGTATCCAAGCCGGGGACTTGACAGTGAAGGATTGCTAAACTGAGAAGTGTGTACAGAGCTACACATATTGCGAGATTGCCGAGCTCCCAACAAGATCCGAGTAGATTGGTCAGTAGTGTAATCCGAAAGCTGAGTTGAAGTGTTACGCATCTGGCCGATTACCAAACTGTGTCAAGTTCTGCGACGAATTAGATTGTTATCGAGCTGCTGTGACCAAAACCGAGTTGTTCTTTTCACACTTGCCGAGCTGAACAAATAAGGAGTCCAAGCTGCTGATCTATCGAGCTGTTGCAAGCTCCATCTAGTGCCAAGCCGACCAATTTTATGCTGTTGCGTATGGAAGCCGAACTGAGGTCGTGAACATTATTCGAGCCGAAGTCAAGTTCTGAGTTGTTGCAGCAAGGCTTGAGCTGAACTATAAGTGAAGTGCTGAACCGAGTTGACGAAATGTATGCGAGCAGTTTCGTGAACTGCTGAAGTGAACTCTACATCCGAGCTTAGTACACCTAGCCGAACTGAACCAAGTGAGGCCGAACTTACACATCTAAGCTCTCTATTGAAGTGTAGAGGTGAAGAACAGTGCTGAGTTGATTGAAAATTGTTGAACTGTGCCGAGCTGTCTGGTGCGCCTGTGCTGTCATGTGTGAATTAAAGACGAATAGGTGTAACTCAAAGTGTCAAGCTATTTAGTGTATCGACCCCTATAGAATTATGATCAGAGCTACTGTAACTAATTAATGAACTGAGCTGTCTTGTTTTTGAAATGCCGAGTCAACCACTTTTCCCCAACTAATTGTTGAAGTGGGCTGCACTGCATTGCTTATCCTTTGTTTATCCGAGTTGCAAACTTCAATTGAGCTTACATGCAAATTGTCTTCAAGTTGCCGAGCTAATTTAAGTGTCTAAGCCGAACTATCAGTTTTTTGACCGAGCTGTCGCAATTTCGCCGAGTTGAATTTTCTTCAAGTTGCCGAGCTAATCCTAGCTTGTCCGAGCTCTTGGTTAAACTGTAGAAGCGAAGTAAGAATCTGTGCTGTTAAATAATTTGCTAAGCTGAATTAATTGTAGTAGTCCGAGACCGAGTTGCTGCGATCCAACGTCTCGAGCTGCGTGAGAAGGAGCAGGATTGTGCTATGCTGTTGTTTCTTACTCTGCTACGAATGTTCTGAGGCCAAGCTATCTGAGCAGTCGCGAACGTACATCACATTGTTGAGATCGAGCTGCTGCGTAGAAAGGCCATACAAAGCTACTATTTTCCTTGTTTTGCCAAGCTGAATCACAACCGATGTCCAAGCTCTAAGCTACAACGATCTAAAGTGCCGAACTGAATTACTCAATAGAAGTAATCGTAAAGAGTATGTGCTAAAGATTGAATTACCAAGCGAGTTAGTATGCGGGCCGAACTGAAGATAATTCCTATTCGAGCTCCTCTGTGAGATTTGTCCAAGGTGCTTAATTCAAGAATTGTAGCGTGTGAAGTGTGGGATCCACCTTTGCCCGAGTGGCCTGTAACCGAACTAATACTGCAAATTCGACCTATTTGAATTACTATCATGCTAAGCTACCTTAGAAACTTTAGTTTTAAGTCCGTGAACCGTACAGAGATGACTTGAATGTTTATCTGAGCTGCAAGTGTATCTTCGCGTTCGAGATGATTCTAGTGTCCGAGCTCCGAGCTGCTGTGACTAAGTGCTTGTTGTACTGTTTTAATCGTTAACTATTGCTGAGCTGTTCTATTGTGTCCGAACTGAAGTTTGACGAATGAACGAAGTGCTGATTGTACAGCTGCAATGTGGACCAAAGTGTTAGTGTGCAAGGTCAGTTTCTTTGTGTGTTTATAGAAGCCGTATTCTATTTAAATTGTGCTGCTGAGTTTGCCTTTCAAGTGGTCGAGCCAACAAGTGTTGTCCGAGTTGTCGTAAATCAAGTACCACGCTGCTGCGAGGAACACAATTACTGAGCTTGCAATTGCTGTTTTACTGTCCAAACCGAGCTTGAGGATCCAAGCAGCCATGCTCTTAAAGAATTTGCTGAATTGGAGAAAAGCTTGATCCCCACAATATGGCAAGAGAGCTGAATTTTGGCAATGCAGTAGTGGAGAAGTTTTACATTAAGGGAAGACTTGAACGAGGTATTATATTAATCCAAATTAGTCACTATCTTGTGAATTTTATCTCCGAAATTGTTGTTGGAAGATTGAGTTATGAAACTATAGACCACTCAAATCCGTATGCTTTGTTTATAACTATGAAGTGATTCGAGTGATGAAATAAGCAAAAATGGCTTTCTCCATTAGCAAATTTCGAGATGAAGTTTTATTTAATGTTGTCGACATTGGTGATTGTTATATGTATTGGGATTCTCCATGGAAGACGAGCCATAACTTGAGCTACACACCCTTGAAGAATACTTATTCCTTACATGATACAGAATGAGTTGTGCTCCATCTTATCTCCCTGGCTAATTTTGAAGATGGTCTAAGGATTGTTAAGACTTCAATAGAGAGATGGAGAGCTAACAAAAAAGTTCCTGAAGAGGCCATCAAGGAAGAAGAAGTTTAAAGGGATTATTACACCATCTATGGTGATCGAAGAGGAAACAAGTTGTGAGAAAGCGAATCAGGTAATAGCTGCTAAAAATGAGGTTGAGGAGCAGTTTAAGCTTCTATATATTCAAATCCCTCGAGCTCATTTCATGTTTGAACTTAAAGTTTTGCTATTCCCTTTTATTGATAGCTACTGGAATTACTTAAGGATAATTGATAGGGTAAATGATGAGTGGAAGGAAAGGTATCTAATGAAGAGCATGGTTGATCATGCTCATGATGAGTGGAAGGAACATTGGACTATATTTGCTTTAATTAGTGAGCTGAGACATCGTAGTTTGCTTTTATTTTGCTCTTGCAAATTTATATTTTATCCAGGTGGAAGTTGCAATAACCTCTTATCAAGTTTTGGTTGAAACTTTTTCAAGAAGGGGTTGATGATAGGGTTCGAGGTACTGACCCCACCAAATGTCAAAGCTGAACTCATTTACCTCTCTCGTTGATATCTCATTTGATTGCTTATTTTTGTTTATATTATTTAGACATCTTATTTCTTGTATTTTTTCTAAATTACCCTTATGTTTATTTTGTATTTACAATAATGCCACTAGGGCATCATTTTATTCATTTTATTTACAAGTTTGCCATCGTGTATAAATAGAGCACATATATAGAGTTTTAAGTAGATTTTGGCATTTAATAAAAAACCTTTGAGATTTTTCTCTTGGAAAACTCTCCTTTACCCACTCTTACCAATCCATTTAGCAAAGATTGTGGCAAGCAACCCTATCACTCGGACCATTGCGTTACATCTTACGAGTCTTAGGCCATATTGGATTTTGTTGATGCATCATATCCAGCTCGATAGTTTATGGATTTGCTAAAACCTCCATTTTATTTTCTTGTTTTTGTTCGTTGTAGTGCCTCTTCATGCGTCTGACCCCAGACATGCATCAAGTGGTTTACTACAACAAATATAGAATCTTTTCCTTTAGATGTTCGGGGTAACCTTATGACAATGTTCATGCTGAGGTTGGCTCAAGGTAAGTTTAATGTCGGTAAGGGCATGTATTCTCCATAAGGCTCCCTTTTCCCCTTAGCTCACTTGTATACTTCATAACTACCAACTACCTTATGGACGTCCTTAGCTAAATTAGGCTGGTAAAAGTTTTTCTTTAATAGATTGGCTATTTTGGTCTCTCCAAAGTGACCAGATGACCAACCACTATAAGCTTCCCTAACTAATAGCTCACATGTGAAACAGTTTGGTATACACAGCCTTCGGTCCTTGAACAAATAGCCTTCCTTAAGATAATATCTCTTAACAGCAATTCAATTCCTATATTGCTCTATTATAAGGCCAAAATGAGGATAATGAGTGTACTGCTCAGTAAGGATTGAGAATCCCAATTATTTTGTCTGCAAAGTGGTTAGTAAGGTTTGCCGTCATAAAAGAGCATTGGTGACCACATTTGTGCTTCCTTTCTTATATTGGATTACATATGAAAATCCTTCCATAGACTCCATCCATTTGGCTTATCTCTTCGAAAGTTTGTTTTGATTCCCAAGATGCTTCAATGATTCATGTTCAATGTAAATAACAAACTCTCTTGGTAGCAGACAGTGTTACCAAATAGTAAGGGCTCAATAAAGAGAGTATAATTCTTTCTTGTACATAGAACAGTTCAAGGTAGCATTACTAAGCTTTTCACTATAGTAGGCAACAAGTTATCGCTCCTGCATTAGGACAGTACCAATCCCAACTCTTGATGTGTTACATTCTAACTTAACGGGCTGGTCAAAGTTTGGTAGTGATAAGATAAGGGTAGAGGTAAGCTTCTCCTTGATCTCCCTAAAGCTCTATTCAACTCAATCATTCCAAATGGAACCCATCACTCTTCTTTGTTGGCTTGGTCAAGGGGGTGGCTATTGTATTGAAGTTTTTAATGAATTGCCTATAGAAAGAAGTTAGGCCATGAAAACTTCAGACCTTGATGACACTCTTCGGCATTGACCATTCTAGAATAGCTCGGATCTTTTCTACATTTGCTCGAATTCCTTCCCGTGACACTATAAACCCAAGAAAAATCACTTCATCCATGCAAAACGAACACTTTTTCAAATTCCCATACAACTTCTCAGTTCACAAAATGTCAAATACTACTTGAAGATGTTGAACATGATTGCTTAGGTCGGCACTGTATACTAATATATCATTAAAGTACATGACTACACATCTCCCAATCAAAGGGCGCATCACATGGTTCATTAACCTCATAAATGTACTCGGCTCATTAGTAAGTCTGAATGGCATAACCAACCATTCTTAGAGTCCATACTTAGTTTTGAAGGCAGTCTTTCATTCATCTCCCAGTCTTATATGAATTTGGTAGAAACTACTTCGCAAATCAATCTTTAAAAATATTTTGGCACCATAGAGCTCATCCAACATGTCATCGAGCCTTAATATTGGGTACCTGTATTTGATAGTGATTTGATTAATTGCTTAACTATCGATGTACATACGCCATGAGCCTTTTTTCTTTGGGATAAGCAGAGTTAATATAACATAAGGGCTCATGCTTTCCCTCACATATCCTCGCTCTACGAGTTTGTCCACCTATCTTTTCAGCTCAGCAGCCTACTTAGGAATCATTCTATATGCAAGTCGGTTCGGTAAGTAAGCACTTGGCTATAGATCAATATAATGCTCTATGCCTTAGACTAGAGGTAGTCCTTTTGGCAGTTCCTCATGAAACAAGTCTGAAAACTCATCAATTAACCTTCGGATTTCATTTGGAGCATTCTTTAGATCTCTTATCTCTAATAACCTTCTAACTAATAGAAAGATAGGCTCATCAGCCTTCTTAACAACTTAAAGCTGTCTTTGGCTCATTACTAAGGTCTTCTTCTTATTGGCTCAAGTGAGCTGATTATGGGTCTCATTTACTTAGGATGAGGTTATGGGCTGCAATACAATCTTCCTTCCATCTTTAATAAAGGTATAGGTGTTCTTGTATCCGTCGTAAATGATATGTCAGCTAATTAACCAAGGTTGTCTAAGTAACAGATGTGAAGCTCCTATAGGGACGACATCGCAAATGACGTCATCCTTATAGATACTCCTAACACTAAATGGTATAGTCACTTACTCCATTACGTACAATGCACCCTTATCATAAAGCTAATGTAACTTGTAAGGTTGAGGATATTTTGAGGTTGGCAGACCCAACTTCTGCACAAAGGACTGTACAACAACATTGGTATAACTTCCCCTATCCACAATGATTGTGTATAATTGGCCCTTGATGATACACCTAGTTTGGAATAATTTCTCCCTTTGGTCTTCCTTAGAGTTCCGCAAGAAACTTAGTACTCATCTCAGGACTAGGGTCATTACTTTTCCCTAGTCAGCATAGATATAAGTCTCCTCTTCCTCCTCGGCTTTGGATTTTCTAATATCCTTTTCTTCCTTGGGCTCGCTCTTGTTGATATTATCCACTACATCTCCTCAAAGCATTATGATACGTTGGTTCAAACACTTAGCAACCATGTGTCCAAAGCCTAAGCATTTAAAGCACTTCACCTCGCTAGTCTTCTATCCGGAGGATTGCGATTTCTCAAACATCTTCAAGGTCAGCCTAGCCTTAGTTCAGCTTGGCTAACTTGCTCAGCCTTGCTAGCTTGCTTGGCTTTCATTACGTTGGTCATTCCCAACCTCAGCTCAATATAGCCTCCTCAACTTAACTTGAACAAGTCGGTGCGGAATTGGGGTTTGGGAAAATGTTAGCTTAAGTCAACTAGAAGCACTCCTCCTCTACTTTTCGACCCTTTGTACTATCTTAATTGCCTCTTCTAAGGTTTAAAACCTTTGCACTTCCACAATGTTATAAATCTTAAATTTGAGTCCAAAAATGAACCTTGACATTGTACGAACCTTGGGTTCATCTACATTGGCCCAGATCATAAGCATCTATAACTCTCTCACATAATCATCAATAGATCGGCCTCCTTGGTGAGGTTCTTACAACTTTGCAAATGTATCCTGTAGGTAGGTTTTGGGCACAAATCTACCCCTTAACAATCTTTTTATCTCATCCTAAGTCCTTACTCCTCGTATTCCATCCCCTTCTCTAGTTGTATTCAAAATTTTTCCACCATATTGTGGCATACTTAGTAAATTCTAGTGCTGCAAGTTAGACTTTGACAACATTTGTATACCTATAACAATAAAATACCTTTTCTTCCTACTCCAAGTATTCGTCTATAGCTCCACTTTCACTAAAGGGCAGAGTTTGAACCTTGACATTGTCTAGCCCTTGAAGAGCTCAGCGTCCTCGTCCTTGTGCTATGTAATAGTTAGCTTCTTCTTCTTCCTCTCCAAACTCTTCAACATCCAGCTTCTCATCATCTTTCTCAATCTCATCTAACTCCAGTTTTCATCCAGCAACTTGGTCTGCTACTCCTCCAGTTCGCTGTAGTGGAACTAGGTGATTAGTTCGGTTAACTTGGCCATAGTATCTCTTAAGGGCATTTCCTTATAGGTTATGGTGCTATATACCTTAGGATTGTTGTCTGTTAACTTGCATTGCTGTGATTAGACTCTCAATAAGGTTTGTAAGTCTGTCAAGTTTGTCATCAACTAACCCTAGGGTGTTACTACCATTATAACCACGACCAGGTTGAGCACTATTACTCTAGTCATCAATAATACCTTGAACACTTAAATTTGATATGGTACAATACTTTTCGAACAAATTAACAACTCATTAACAACTTTAATACCTGATAATCACTTAAATAGAGCAGAAGTAAACTTGCTCTGATTTCGGAATGAAAAATAGAGTAAAACTAGAGTAATAATGAAATTACGCTTACTTACATACAAATATACTATAGTAGCTACGGAAGGAATACATCAGCCACTAATAGCAAAGCGAATCAAAACTTTACTGTAACTTTATATACTCCCTCTCAAAACCGTACTTTGATACCAGCAAAGCTAATAAATCTCTGAAGTTTAAACACACTGATAAGAATCAACCCCCTAGACCAATTACAAGAAGCTGAGCTAGAAGACTTTAAAGGCTTGCACGGAAAATACTAGCTCTAAGCCATAATCGAGACAGGAACTCCTTTTCTGATCTGACCTCCTGCCAACTTGTCTCTCAGATCCTCACGTGTGTCCAACATGCTCCTGCTTAACTACAAAGTCCTGATTTAGAAGGTAACCTAGGAAAGGCTAGCCGAGCTGAGCTCTCCAACCAACCACTAACGCCTAACTCTAATTTAATTGACTTCCTAACCAGACTGATTAGCTCCTGACCTGATTTAAATCAGGTCGGCCCCTAACTACTAGCACTTCCTGTTTCTACCTATGTTGTATCATACTCCTGACGTCCAGCCATTAAGCGACACGTGTCTTCTAACACAACATTCCAAAATGATTTTTTCTCTTTCGTACTAAATATTTTTTTCTCTTTTTTACCCCTTTTTAGTATGATTCATGTAACATAATAGTAAAATACCCTTTTATCTTTTCATACATGTAAAATAACCTTAGTGGGCAAGTATATAAACCCCCACTTTCTTTGTATGTAGGAGGACATCCTTTTTTTCTTCAATACAGAAACTACTCATTTGAGCAACCTTAATGTTTTCATTATTCAACTTTTATCTATTCCCTTTAGCAAGGAATAGTGGCGAGTGACCCTTTAATTAGGACCAGTGTGTCATATCTAGTAAATTATAAGTTAAGTAAGATCGAGTGGTGTGTCATATCCATTTGGTAGCTGCCCGGACTTTACTGACCTTTTTCTTATTTGTTTGTTTTGCTTCATTGTGGTGCCTCTTTGTGTGTTCTACCCCGAAAACACATCAGCTTTGCTAGTATCAAAGCACGGTTCTACGAGGGAGTATGTGAAGTTGCAGTGAAGTTTTGGTTCGTTTTACTGTTAGTAGCTGCCGTGTTCCTTCCGTAGCTACTGTAGTATACTCGAGTGTTCGTAAGTGTGGTTTTATTGATACATTGTTTTCCATTGTGACAATAGAGTAAGTTTGTCTCTATTCTATTTAAGTAACTTTAGGGGACTAAAGTTGTCAGTAGTTGTTAATCTGTTCAAAGAGGTATTATGCTATGTTAGATTCAAGTGTTTAGAAAGTTATTGGTGACCAGGGTAGTGGTGCTTAACCTGGTCGTAGTCATAATGGGAGTGATACCTTAGGGTTGGCTGATAATAAACTTAACAAACTCACAAACCTTATTGAGAGTCTAGTTACTGCAATGCAAATTAACAAACAACAACCCTAAGATGTGTAACCACAAAACCCACAAGAAGGCGCCCTTAAGAGACACTATAACCAAGTCAATCGAACCAATCACCTAGTTTGACCTCCTCGAGCTGGAGGAGCTGCTAGACGAAGACTAGAGTTAAAGGAGAATGCGGAGGATGATGCGGAGATGGATGTTGAAGGGTTTAGTGAAGAAGAAGAAGTCGATTATTATCGAGCACAGGGATGAGGACGTTGAGTCCCCCGAGGGCTAGACAATGTCAAGGTATAAATCTAACCTTTCAATGGAAGTAGAGATGCAAATGAATACTTAGAGTAGGAAGAGAAGGTCGAGAAAGTATTTGACTGTTATGGGTATGTAGATGTGGTCAAGGTCCAACTTGTTGCATTGAAATTTATTAGGTATGCCACCATGTAGTGGAAGAACCTGAATGCAGCTAGGGCCAGAGATGGAATACGAAGTGTTAGGACTTGGGATGAGATGAGAAGGTTGTTAAGAGGTAGATTTGTACCCAAGACTTACTTACAAGATACATTCGTAAAGTTGCAGGAGCTTCGCCAAGGAAGCCGTTCTATTGATGACTATGTACGAAAATTCCAAATGTTAATGATCTGAGCTGACATAGAAGAGCCATAGGCTCGTATAGTATCAAGGTTCATTTCTGGACTCAAGTATGAGATTCGCAATATTGTAAAACTACGGATATTTTATAATTTGGAAGAGGCCATCAAGATAATGTAGAGGGTTAAAAAGCAAAAGAGAAATGTTCCGAACCGACTTGAGCCAATGTTCTCCCGAGACCTAGTACCATACCGACTTGTTTAAGCCGAGCTTAGGAGACCGTACCGAGTCGAGGAAAAGAATGACCGACCTGACGATAGCTGAGCAAGTCAGCATGGCTAAGCAAGATAGTCGAGTCGAGCCAAGGTTAAGCTACCCCCGAGAATGTATGAGAAAGGATAGACTTTTGGATGGAAATCTAGTGAGGTGAAACGCTTTAAATGCTTAGGCTTCGGATAAATGGCTACTAAGTGTTTGAACTAACATGTCATGGTGCTCCGAGGAGATGTAGTGGATAACACCGATGAGAATAAGCTTGAGGAAGAGAAGGATATTTGAAAGGTAAAAGTTGAGGAGGAAGAGGAGACCTGTGTCTATGCTAACCAGGAAGTGATGACCCTAGTATTGAGATGAGTCTTGAGTTCCTTACCGAACCCTAAGGAGGACCAGAGAGAGAATTTGTTCCATACCAAGTATATCGTCAAGGACCAATTATGCACAATCATAGTGAATGGAGGAAGTTGCACTAATGTGGTTGCATAATCATTTATACAGAGGTTAAGTCTACCGACCTCAAGGCATCCCTGAACCTATAAGCTACATTGGCTTCATGATAAGAGTGCTTTGTACATGACTGAACAAGTGATCATGCCATTCAGTATCAGAAATGTATATAGGGACGAAGTAGTGTGCGATGCCGTCTCTATGGGAGCTTCACATTTGTTGCTTAGATGACCTTGGTTATTTAACTGACGTATTACGCATGACAGGTATACAAACACTTATGCCTTTGTTAAGGATGGAAGGAGGATAGTGTTGCAACCCCTAACTCCGTTCTAAGTAAATAAGACCCATAATTAGCTTACTCGTGTTGTAAGAAGAAAGCCTTGGTGATGAGCCATAGAGAGCTCCGATCTGTTGAGAAAGCTGATGAACTGATGTTCCTGTTAGTTAAGAGACTGATGGAGATGAGGGAGTTACAGAATGTTCCAGGAGAAATCTGAGGCTTGCTAAATAAGTTTTTCGACCTGTTTCCGGAAGAACTGCCTAAAAGACTGCTACCAGTCCGAAGTGTAGAGTACTATATTGATCTGCAGCTGGGCGTCGCTTTACCTAACCGACTTGCATATAGGCAATTTATTAAGGACTTTAGCATAATAGCTGCCCTATTGACCGAATTGATAAAGAAAAATGAAGGGTTTAGGTGGAACAACCGAACTGAGTGAGGCTTTCGAGAGATTAAGGAGAAGCTCACCTTAACACTTACCCTTTCATTACCAGATTTTGACACGCCCTTGGAATTGGAATACGATGCATTGGGAGTGGGAATTAGTGCTGTCCTGATGCAAGAGCGAAAACCCGTTGCCTTCTATAGTGAAAAACTTAATGGATTGGCCCTGAACTATTCCATGTAAGAGAAGGAGTTGTACTCCCTTTTTCGAGCCTTCATTATTTGGTAACATTACCTGCTACCATGAGAGTTTGTTATTTACACTGACTACGAATCATTGAAGCATCTTAGGAGTCAGAACAAACTCTCTAAGAGGTAGGCTAAGTGGTTAGAATTTATAAAAGGGTTCTCGTATGTCATTCAGGACAAGAAAGGGAGCACAAATGTGGTTGTCGATGCTTTATCATGATGGCAAACTTTGTTGACCACTTTGCAAACAAAATTATTGGGATTCTCACTCATCACAGAGTAGTATGCTGCTGACCCTCACTGTGGTTCCATTGTTGAACAGTACCGAGAAGAGGTAGTTGTTGGAAGATATTTTCTTAAGGATGGCTATCTATTCAAGGATCGTAGGTTATGTATTCTAAACTGCTTCACGCATGAGCTACTAATCAGCGAAGCCCATAGCAGAGGATTATCAGGTCACTTTGGGGAGGTCAAGACAGCCAATCTGTTGAAGGAGAACTTATACTAGCCAAGTTTGGTCAAGGATGTCCATAAGGTAGTTGATAGTTGTGAAGTGTATAAGCGTACTAAAGGGAAGATAAAACCCCATGGAAAGTACATGCCTTTACCGATGCTAACCTTACCTTAGGCCAACCTTAGCATGGACTTTGTCTTAGGGTTGCCCTAGACATCTCGAGGCAAAGATTCCATTTTTGTTATAGTGGACCGTTTCAGTAAGATGGTACACTTCATTCTATGCCATCAAACTAACAATGCTCTATATATTATTGATTTGTTTTTGTTGGAGATTATCCAACTATATAGAGTACCAAAAAGTATAGTCTCAGATCGGGATACAAAATTCTTTAGCTATTTTTAGAAGACCCTTTAGAGAAGACTTGGAACCAAACTCGTATTCAGCTCCAGTAGCCACCCTCAGACTAATGGCCGAACTTAAGTGGTAAATATGACACTAGGCAATCTACTCAAAGCTATTATGGGAAAGAACTTGAGGGATTGGGATCTATGCCTACCAGTTGTGGAGTTCGCATACAACCAAACTATCCATAGTACTACTAGAAAGACCCCATTCGAGGTTGTCTGTAGCTTTAACCCTACCATTCCCCTAGATATAATCGATACCCCCGCAACTATTGAAGAGAGTCAATCTGGAGTAGATCGAGCCTAAGAATTACATGAGCTACACCAGCCTATCACAAGAAAGATCACTAAGTTCAATCAGAGACAACAAGAGATTGGCAGCCGAAGCCACCGAACTATTTATTTCCAGCTAAGAGACCTAGTATGGATACATCTTAGTTGAGAACGATTCCCACACTTGGGACAAAACAAACTATCTCTCTAAGTTGATGGTCTATTTAAAGTCCTGAAGAAGATCAATCGCAATACGTACCAGATGAAGTTGCCTGATGACTATGGTGCCTTCTCTACCTTCAATGTGTCTAATTTGATTCCCTACCAACCAACCAAAGAAGATCCTATGAGCACCCTAGAAGAATGAGTAGAAACTACTTTAGATTTGAGGACAAATCTTTCCGACCTTTAAGTAGTTGATAGGAATCGACCTCTTGGGCTGATCATAAGAAGTCGAGCTAGAGGACTTCAAGGGCCCATGTCACGCCCCGAAGCGGCAGAGTCATAACAGCCCCGCCATGTAAACCATCCTAAGATAGAAGCTGGCCTTATAACCGCTATCTTAGACCTGATCTACATAAGGCGTCCACAACTAACCCACTTTAAAGTAGACAGTTTGTAATTTAAATAAATCATTTACCTATAAAAGTGAGGAATTATATATATATGTTATAATTCAGTTATTGCAGTTAAAGTTTACAATATTTCTCTATAGTATATTTCCTAGTTATTACACCATTCGGAAATGAAAAATAATTCTAAAATAAAAACTTA
Organism: Lumnitzera littorea; assembly: GCA_024138015.1. Lineage (NCBI taxonomy): Eukaryota > Viridiplantae > Streptophyta > Magnoliopsida > Myrtales > Combretaceae > Lumnitzera > Lumnitzera littorea. Next base: position 108,412,085 of record JAMXBB010000003.1, read on the forward strand.
GACCTTAAAATTATGAGTTTATTCTTCAATATTTTTCCTCACTCCCCAGGATCCAGCAGTTGCTAGCTTCAGAGTAGTTGTTGCCGCTTCTTAGCTAGCACTTGCACGATGTCTATAAGGATGTGAGCAACCACAGCTCAGTAAGTTAGAACGGAGGACTTAAAACTATACCAAAAACACAACAAGGTTTTCAATCACTTATTAGGTGCAATACATGTGCAAGCAAATGCCATCGCACGACATTGTCCAGCCCGTCGTGAGATTAGAGAAATTGTGTCCACTCTAATCCGGGTTGAGGAGTTGCCGTTAATGCAACAGCTTATGACCAAACCTAGGCTTGTATAATGGAGACCTTACTCCTCCCGCGACTACCTTCGAACCACTGTCTTCACCCTCGCCGTGACCTCCTCTCTTATCACTTAGTTCGACTGAGAATAAAGAAGGGACCATTTTGCAATTCTGCTTTATCCCTTCCGAAGGGGTCGGTATTTGGTCAGAGAGTCCTAAGTTCCCCTAACGGGTTGCCATGCATGTCCAATTATGATTACTGGTCGGATATTTAATTAAGTCCAATTTAGGGTGATCAATCTTTTCATACAATTCATACAATATGTGCCAGAGCAACAAACAGAATCATAACATCACCCATAATCAAGCACATGTACACATTCAACTATCTAACAAGCATAACCAAGCATAATCTTAAGCCTCCAAAATACAGCATCATATTAATCCCAACTTACCTCGACTCCTCGCTTACTCACTCGAGGTCCGATTTGCTCAGGCCATCGCCGATCATCCCTATAACACAAACATGGTTTCAGTTTTTCGTATAATTATTATAGGTTCATTTTATCCTATAATGCTTATTGTTATGTTTTGTTTAGGGTTTAATATACCTAATTATCTAGGTCTTAAGTCTTTTATAATTATTCTAAGTTTTGGTTTAGGTTTAGGTTCCGTATCGATTTCTAAATTAGATTCTAGTTCGATTTTTAGGTACTGTTTTATATCCGGACCCTAGAAATTTGTTTTAACTCATAATGTGAAACTAACCATATTATTTCCAGATATCCTAAATACGATCACTATCCCTAGTCAGCATTTTATTCCATCCGGTACACTTAAATCCTTATTTGTGTATCGAATTTACTCCTAATGTGAGAAATTTTTACATTTTTCATATAATTACATAAATTCAAATTTCCCATTAGATTTATTGTATATTTTTATTATTATCATAATATCAATTTTTATTCTAATATTTTCTATTTAGTATATTTCCAAAAATTACATATTATGTATTATTGCCTATTATGTACATAATGCACTTCTAATATTTCTATCACTTAAATTACTAACCCTAAACATCAATTATCATTTCAAAATTTCTAAATTCATCCTAGATCAGATTTTACTTCTAATTACCTTAATTTACAAAATTAACTTAAATGTATTACTTTTCCATATTACTTATTTACTTACATAATTAACCTAATAATTACATCTAACACTCTAATTGCTATAAGTATCATACTCCATTAGATTTTAACATCTTAAAACATCTACTTATTCACTAAGTCAGTAATTAATAATTTAATTACTTAATTAACCTTAAATTACCCATTTTATGCCTCATTTTAAGGCCTAAAAATTATCTAAAAATTTCAAAAATTAATTTTTGAAAACAGGCTTCATAGCACTGTTATATATCATCTAAGTAATCTACACAAAAATTTTGGGCTCGAAACTACACTCGTAAGGTCATTTATTTCTAAACCGAAATGTGCTCGGTTTTGCACGATTTCTTAAGGACAATATATTACGGGGCATGTTTTCATCAAAAAAATATTTTTCCTACAAACTACAATAAAAAATATCCTAGAATAACAAAATTCATAATTTTCTAATAATATTTACTATTTTTACAAAATTACATAAGAATCAGGCTGGAAATTGGACTCACCGGTTTGGGTGGCTTCGGCTACCGCGGGCTGCCGTGGCCTTGTCGACCAGCCTAGGCGTTGCCACCACCGTGTGGTGGTGGTGGCCGTCCACTTCCAGCTACTCGTCTGGTGGGAGTTCCTTTTAAAAGCCCTAACCACACAGTTTTTCTTATTTTTTTTCTAAACCGAATTTTTCTCTCAATTTTCGTCTCTCTCTATTTTTCTCACTTTCCAAACTGCCCAAACGAGCTCTGTGATTTTTCCTGCTATTTATAGGGCTTTATGGGATTTATTGTGCATTAAATGGGACAAGACAATTGCCTTATCCCTTAATTTTTGGCTTTTGTGTTGTCTTAATTTAATTGGCCAAATTTTTTCTTATTTTTCCCAACTACCACGACCCAATTCTGGATGATTCATGATTTTTCCTGATTTTTCCTTAATTAATTATGAATTTTCTTTAAGCATTTAGTATTATTTTAGCACATTTCGCGTATTTTAAGTAATTACGTATATTTATACTTACATGTAAATTCATATATAGTACAAATAAATATTCTTAAATATTATTTAGGTCATTCCATTATTTTTAGTATACATATAATCTATCTCTAGTAATTTATAAGTAATTATTAGTCTTGTTGTAGAATAGTCAACTTGAGTTGGGGTTGGGTGCTTGTGATTGGGTTGGGAGCTTAGCTCAAATAGTCTTGCAGTTGCCTTCTTGGATGTCTTATCATAGTGTAGCTGCTGGGCAAGAGTAGGTTTAGCACACATGAGGGTCTGACATTCAGGTCGATAGGGGATTAGTTCAAAATAGGAATCTCTATTTCAAATATAGCTTTAAGCTAGTATCTTTTGAGTGAGTCTTTAGAGTCCTCTAGCTTGGTTGTAGGTAATTAGTCTAGGGGGTTGATTGCTATCAAGATGTGAAGAGCTTTTATGGTTTGGCTTCGTTCTATTGATGGTTCATTTGAAACTTTAGTGCCATAGCTGCTGCATTAACCAAGCTAGCCAAGAAAAACTTTAAGTTTAGGTGGTTAGAAAAAGCTTAGAGGAGTTTTGAGGAGATCAAGTCTAAGTTGACTTCTACCCCAGTACTTATGTTTCCCGACTTTAATAAAGTCTTTAAGCTTAAATGTGATGCCTTAAGAATGGGCATCGATGTTGTTCTTATGCAAGAGAACTAACTTGTTGCGTACTTCAGTGAGAAACTTAGTGGTGCTATGTTAAACTATTCTGCATACAACAATGAATTCTATGGTCCTATTCAAGCTCTTCAAAATTGGCAGCATTACTTGCTACCTTGGGAATTCATCATCTATACAGATCATGAGTCCCTTAAGCACTTATGAGGTTAGCAGAAGCTCTCCCAATGTCATACCACATGAGTAGAATTTTTGGAAACTTTTTTGTTAAGTGATCAAATATAAGCCTGGGTACTTGGATTTAGTATCTCCTGCATCAATATGAGTAGATCTGTACTTTGGACCTATAGTGGCCAAATGCAATTATAGAGGTATCGTAGATGAGTTCTATATGAACTAAGGATTTTTTATGAAAGGTAGGCGTATTTGTGTACTGAATAGCTCGACCAGAGAACTACTAGTTTGAGAAGCTTATGCAAGAGGCCTAGTTGGTTATTTTGTGGAAAAGAGGACGTATGAGCTATTGAAAGAGCACTTTTATTAGCTAGGAAAGATGAAGGACATTCATAAAGTTTTAGAGAGGTGAGAAGTATGTAAATGTGTAAAAGGTTGTAGGAAACCATATGGGGAGTACATACCTTTACAAGTGCTAAAACAACCATGGATCGACTTAAGCATGGATTTTATGCTTGGGTTACTCCAAACAATTTAGAAGCATGGCTCCATCATGGTGTTGGTCATTCATTTTAGTAAAATGAGTCACTTCATTCCCTAGCACAAGACTGATGATGCTTCATATGTTGTTAACCTCTTTTTGCAGGAGATTATGTGACTTTAAGGAGTTCTTAGAAGCATTGTTTCAAATCAGGATACAAAGTCATAAGCCTCCTTTGGCGAACCTTGTAGAAGAAGCTCAACACAAAGTTGATGTTTAGTACTTCCTATCACCCTCAAACGGGTAGTCTACCTATAACTCAATAGGAAGATTACCTCTCAAGGTTGTCTACAGTCTCAACCCAAGTTTACCATTGGACATGATTACTAGCCTGACCTTCAAAGGAGAAAGTTAGTCTAGCTTGTGATGTACTGAAGAATTCTATAAACTGCATAAGAAAGTTGATGAGTACTTAGCCAAAGTAGTAGCCTAACAACAAGAATAGGGAAGTAGAGGTTAAAAGATCATTGTCTACAACCTAAGAGACCTTGTTTGGGTTCACCTTAATAAGGAGTGATTCCCAGCAAAAAGAGAACGAATAAGTTATCACTTAAGTCGAATGGTCCCTTTAAGGTTGTATGACGGATTAATGATAAAGCCTATGAGCTACAATTACCAAAAGGGTACAGAGTGCCACCAACCTTCAACGTCTTTGATCCAACGCCCTTTATACTTGTTGAACTTGATATTTCCTGGTTTTTTATAAGTTTTCCCTAAACCAATCAATATTAAACCCTACCCATTCAATATTAATTCTCGACTAAGGCTTTTTAAAAGACTTTTAATAACTTTAAGAGTCGCCACCTGACTGGAATTGGGAAATGGTTTAAGTCAAAAGTAAATGGATAGATTTGGTTTTGATTTAAACACTGGTTCATGTGAGGAAAAATTGATTTTTAGAAAAGGGTTTTTGAAAACCCAGAGATTAAGTCCGGGGGCTAGTTTTTTAATCTCTTACAAGTACCACCTACTTTTTGAATTTAAGGTTAATTTTTGAAATCACCTTCTAAAAAAATTTAATTAAAGAATAAATTGGACCTTATTTAATTGAATTGAATAAACTAAAGTAAAATGGAAAAATTGAAGTTTTTTTGTTTTTTATGTTGCCTTGGAAGTGTTTGCATACCCACTATTTGGGATAAGACATACGTAGTTCTTTTTTGAAAATTTTGGGTGAGTTGGTTTCATTTTAATTTTGAAAAAATGTCGATTTTATGTTTTAATTCAATTCGGGTTTATTTAAGGAAAATTTTCTAAAAGGGTTCTAAACTTGATTTATTATTTTGAAAATTCTATGAAAGTTCCAAATTTAAAAAAAGAAAAGGGTTCATTTTATTTTTGTTTTTATTGAAAAATGACTTTCTAAGTGATAAAATCCATTTATTTACTTATTTTATTTTCTACTTGTTTTATCTTCTTATTATTAATTTCTCTCTAAAACATAAAACTAAACTTTTTTTTTCTTTTTCTTTTATCCATTCCTTTCTTTATTTTTTTTTTATTTTACTACATAGAGGTAAGTAATAAAAAAAATAAAAATAAAAAAAATAAGAATCAAAACAACTAAAATAGCGAAACAGCAAACAACCAAAATGGAGAAGGTTGCGCACGAGTCGGGTTTGAATGGATTACTGGATTAGACTCGGGTTGTAACCCGATCACGTAAATGGCTAATAAGCAGCAACAGCAGCTAAATTGGTGTCTTTTAATGGCTTCTGAGCACCTATTCAAGTAAGAATGACATGGTTATGAGCTTTTAATTGGCAATAGGGGCTTTAGTGAAGATGTGGTGGTCGTACGTGGTGGTTTGGGTGGCTTTTGCAATTGGTGGTTAGCAGTGGTTATGGTGTGCTTATGGATGAGAGGGGAAATTGTGTTTGACCTAATCTAATGGTGATTGGGAGTGAATAAGGCTTTAAGATGTATTTTTAAGTGGTGGCAAACGCGACTGTATTATTGGATTGCATCGAGGTACAGTAGTAAAGGATGGTTAGAGAGAGAGAGTCTTAGTATGCGCAACTGGGTCTGGTTCTGGGTTCATGTGCTATTGCGCATATAAGGGAGTCAAAACTTGTTAGGGTTGTTACACTATTGTTGTTGCGATGGTTGGGTTGTTATGTGGTAGTTATGTGTGGTGTTAAGTTCAAGCATACATGGGTTGTTTCAGAGTGTAGTATGTGTCAATGAAGGCAGTGAAGCAACGTATTATAAACTGCGTGGTGCTGTTGGTGTTGACGTTAGGGTTAAGTGGTGTTGCAAATGGGGTTATCATGTGTGTTATGGTACACAAGAAAGAGGGTCAAGGGTTAGTGGCTACCTTCATGGGTATTGTGTTCTTTGCTTGTGTATTGTGTTTCTGTTATATGTGTATGTGGTGTCGACAAGCCATAGCAGTTATAGTAAACAAGGGCTAAGAGCAATTGGAGGATAGGGATGCTACAGTAGTAGAGTTGCGGTTGGTTGAGCGGTGGTGAAGGAGAAAAAGATGTCGAGAGTGGATCTTGGGCTTCTATTCTTTGGTTGCAATGGATGTAGTGTGCATGGATGGTGATCATGCACATTGAGTAAAGCACAGACTATAGTGTTTAGGATTCGTTAGGAGTGTGGTTCATCTATGTATTTGCTACAGTCGAAGATTAGGTTATAGATGAGTGTTGGCGAGAGAGAGAGGTCGGGGATGGAGTTGATTGGATGGGTTTTTTTTTTTTTTTTATCATCCCTACCCTTAGTCCCTTTTGTTAGAGTCTTTTGAATAAAAAAAAAAAAGAATCAAATTAAATGTAAAAGTTCCACATTTTTTTGTTTTTTTCTGATTTTTCATTGATGATTTAAATGCTAAAACATGTGAATCTAAACGTGTTCTCAGGCACCATTCAATGTATTACATGTTGACTTTGTAAAGACCTCATTAATTCGATCAAATTGCAACGAGAAAGGCCTTAAATCAAGCTTAAAAGTAGACTATCTAGCAAAGGAAACTATAGGAATTTTAGGGAAAAGAAAGGAAAGGGGATGGAAAAAGTGTTGGCGTGGCACTACGTTAGCTACATATTCTACTTCTATCATACCACATATCTTAATAAGACACGTAGCAGAAATGCCAACGTGTCATGGTGCCATGTGTCAAGATACGTGGCTTGACATGTGGATGAAAGTGTTGACATGGCACTATGTTATCGTGCTACATATCCATGGTAGACACCTAGTGTAATGAAATTTTAATGTGTGTCAAGTGAGCTTTTGTGAAAAATAAAAGATACTTTGTGCTTGTAGTGAGATTTGAACCTAAGATCTCCATATTATATATAAGTGCAAGTTAGAGTGTAAAATCGTCAGGCCATTGGCCTATGCCTTATTCATATGTGTAATTAAATTACACATATAGACTAAGTTGGTCTAAGCTAGATTTAGATTTAAGCCCAAGCCTAAAATCCTCCTTGTTATTTTAAAACTATAAAAATGCTAAAACTATTAAAATTTTCTATTCTATTTCAAATTATTCTAAATCCTTTTTTTATTTTCTATTTTTTTTGTATTTTCTCTAAATTTGCTCTTTTTTGTGCTTTTTTTTCTATTTTTGTGCTCTCTTTTCTTTTTCTCTAGATTTTTTCTATTTTTTTGAACTTTTCTCCCTTTTGTGATTTTTAAAAATTTTATTTTTTGTATTTTTCTATACTTTCTATTTTTTGTATTTTTTTCTAAATTTTCTATTTTTTTTTTTGTGATTTGTTTTTCTAGATTTTTTTTTTTGTATTTTTCTTAAATTAGGACCCTCTTACCTTATTCTAAAAATTTTAAAAATTACAAGGGAAGCAAAAATGGGGTAAAGAGGAAGCCAACTAAGATTTTAAGGAAAATTTTCAACAACGCCGCCAATAAGGATCACCAGCTAATCACTTGTTCTTAAGCTCAAGTACTTGCTCATATGTTTGCTAAGTTGTCCGAAGGGAGTTGAACTCTAAAGAGAGATCTTTTCTCTGGTCCAACTTGCCTAATTACTTTACTCTCCACCTCATTAAAGAGACTCCTAAGGTAATTGACCTATTGCAGAGTTGACCCCTTCACAATACATTAGTTTAAGGTCAAGCACTGAATTTGCCTACTGTAGACCTAATACATTGCCTAAGTTGAGCTGCCTCCAATCGCGAGCTAACTAGTCAAAGTCAACTAGACAATGGACTCTTCCTTAAGCTAGTCCTTCCTAAGCCTAGAACATCCGAGCTACCAAGCATTTGACCCCGACCTGATATACTTAAAACTTGTTCTACTTTACAAACATCATCATTAGGACCACAAAATGGATAGTTGACATGCGCCCCATTTTCTAGCATCCATACTATCCTTTTTACCTAATTACAACTTTGCCCTTGTAAACTTTATACCTTTCCTTTTTGAAGTAGTAATCCTTTTTTGTAAATTACAGATACCAACTTACCCAAATTGGGTCACAAGTTAGTGAATGATATTATGCTATTAGACATACTTCTCTTTGTGAGCTAAGTGACCTTTGCTTACTCTCGATTAATCTTATCTAGTCTATTATGGGCATAGATTAGTGGCGAATGCCCTTTGTTTACACTTGTGTGTAATATCAAGTGTAACCTAAGCTTATGTGAGGTGTTGGTAAGTCAAATCCACTGTCCGTGTACAAGAACCCCTGCTCAAAACCCCGACTTCCATTTATCTTTCAAACCATCTTATGGTTCGGACCTATCCTTGGTTTGTGTAACATTGGTAGCCGAATGTTAATTCACGGATCTATATCATCCTGGTATCAGAGCTTGGTTATGTTCAAGCAAGTTTCTGTTAATTAGTGTTCTGAGTGACTTACTATTGCTATAAGTGTGATTTAAAAGCTATCCGTAGTTGTTGTGAGTGTTTAAATAGTGTTTTATGCTAAAGAAGTTGAGTGTCTTGTTTTCCCTTGTATCTTGTTCGCAAAACAAAGTGCTAAGTGTTCAAGTGGTTTTTCATGTATTAGTTGTAATAACTATTGGAGTGTTAGATGTTGTTTTCGTTATAGATTATAGGAGGAAATTTTGAGTTATGCCTCAACTGTTAATCTCTTGTAATAGAAAACAATGTCTGATTTTAGTGTTTAAGGAATCTTAGGTAATCAAGAGAGTGGTACTCGAAATGGTCAAGGTCAATAAGGAAGTTTCACACCCCAATTTGTAGGTGATCTGCTAGATAGATTTACTAACTTAGTGGCTAGTCTGGTGACTGCCATAAACAAAGATAGATAATTAACCAAAAATGATCCCTATAAAGGACAAGCTAATGAATAACCTAAGAGAGGCAATGATTGCTATAGCTAAGCTAATGCCTTGATTCGACCATACCAAGTTAGAAGAGCAAATAGAGTAGTTGAAAGTAGAAGACATTAGAAGTAAGAAGTAAGAGGATTGGTACGCAGTATCCCTATAAAGCAACCTGATCAAGTGATGCCAATGTAAGCTCTAGAGTACATTGAGAAGGTTTTAGTGAGGTTTTTAGAATTAGGCCAAAATGAGGGCTTAGAGTAGAAGAGATCGAAGAGGAAGATGAGGAAGTAAGTGATAAAGAGGAAGAGTATTATAAACCTGAGGAGAAGAATATCCGAGCTCCTAGAGTATAAGGATTAAAGATGCATATTCTTAGTTTTTCTAAGAGTAGTGATGCTGAGGACTATTTAGACTAGGTAGATGAGATTGAGAAGCAGTTTGAATGCCATGGAATGCCTAATAATGCTAAGGTCAGACTTGCTGTGCTAAAGTTTATTGGTTATGCTACCTTGTGGTGGAAGAACTTATAAGCCACCCGAAGAAAAGGAAGAGAACGAGAAGTTAGGAGTTGGAATGAGATGAAAAGAGTAATGAGAAGAAGATTCGTTTCAATCTATTATTTGCAAGATGCCTTCAAGAGATTACAGGAGTTGAGATAAGGAGGATCTAATGCTAATACGTATGTGAAGGAGTTCTAGATGTTAATGATCCGATGTAAAGTTGTTGAGCCTGAGGACTGAACTGTATCCCGATTCATTAGTAGGTTGAAGTACAAGATTGAAGATATTCCGGGGACCATGGATATTGGTTTAGTTGATGAAGCTATCTGAGCTACCTAGAGATCAAGAGGTACCAAGCAAGAAGATTCTGAGTTCTTGTCAGTTAACCTACCATTAGCCAACCTGTTCCAAGCAGACCTATGAGAACAAAACTAAGTAAAGTTGTTGAGGTCCGACTTGCTCAAAATACTTAAGTAGAGGAGAAAGAGATCTCGAGGAAGTTTGAGAAAGGTTAAAGCTCAAGAAGAAAGACGAGTGACATTAATTGCTTCGAGTGTTAAGGGTTTAGACACATGGCTACTTAATGTCTAAATAGAAGAACTATAGTGATTTGAGGAGAAGTGCCGACTGTTGAGGTAGGCAATATTGACGAGGAAGTAAAAGAGTTGAAAATGATCAGATAAACCAAGCTGTTTGAGGATGAGGAAGTTATTTATGGTGAAGAGGGTAATTTTATACCTGTAACCCTAATGTTGAGGAGAACAATGAATGTGAGTCTTGTGCCCGAAGATGAATAGCAAGAAAATTTGTTTCACATTAGTTGTAAGGTCAATGGATCACTGTATGCAATAATTGTTGATAATAGTAGTTGCACCAATGTAACATCCACTTTCATGGTCCAGCAATTGAAGTTACCTACCAAGCCTCACCCCAAGCTTTATAAATGACATTAACTTAATAATAAGGGAGCCCTACAAATAAATAAACAAGTGACTGTACTGATTAGTATTGGAAACTATTGAGATGAAGAGCTCTATGACATGTTACCTATGAGGACGTCCTATATTCTTCTTGGACGACTATGGATATTTGACTGCAATGTGGCATATGATGAACGGAAAAATACATGTTCTTTAGAGTACAGGGCATGAAGGTAAACATAAGCCCAATGACTACCAAATAAGTTAAAAATATGCAGGCTTAATTGAGTTGAGTTCTGAAGAAGGAGGCTTTGGTGATGACCCAAGCCAGGCTAAAAAGAGAAATGAATCTTAAAGAGGAGACCTATTTGTTGGTCAGAAGTTACTTAAGATGAGAGGATCAGATGAGGACTTGCTACTTATTGAGGTGAAAACCTTGATGGATGAGTTTGCCAACTTGTTCCTAGGTGAACTGCTAGAAGGTCTAGCCCCCATCCATGGCATCAAGCATGCAATTAACTTGCATCTAGGAGCTACACTACTAAACAAGCCTGTCTATAGGTTGAATCCTAAACAACCTGTCGAACTACAGAGACAAGTAAATGAGTTGATGAAGAGAAGGTATGTACAAGAGTTCCTAAGCCTATGCCAACTCTATTGGTACTAAATAAAGATGGGACATGGAGAACATGCACAGACTACAAAGCAATCAATTACATTACCACCAAGTATCAATACCCTATGCCGATACCCTATACTAAGGCTTAATGATATGCTTAATGAGTTGAATAGAGCAAGAGTATTCTCCAAAATTGACCTCAAATCTAGATACCATCAAATCCAAATATAAGAGGGAGATGAATGGAAGACCGCATTCAAGACCCGTAATGGATTGTATGAATGGCTTGCGATGCCATATAACCTGTCAAATGCCCTAAAAACATTCATGAGATTGATGAAGTATGTATATCGAGAATTCATCGTAAAGTTTGTTGTTGTCTATTTTGATGATATTCTTGTGTAAACCCTGACTTAGAGACTCACTATGAGCACCTTTGAGTAGTTTTCTCAAAACTTGACTTGGAGAGACTCATTATGAAGAAATGTGACTTTTACAAACGTAAAGAAATGTAACTTTTGCCAACCTAAGATGCTCTTTCTTGGATTTGTTATGAGTGGTGGTAGTATACAAGTTGATGATGAGAAATTAAGAGCAATTATTGAATGGCCTATATCAATTTGTATAACCAACATGCGAAGTTTCCATGACCTAGCATCATTTTATCACCAATTTATAAGGAACTTCAGTAGTATTGTGGCCCTATTCACTAAGCTGACAAAGAAAAATGTAAAGTTTAGGTAGGGAGAGAAGGAACAGAGGAGCTTTGAGGAAGTAAAGATGAGGTTAATCATCACCTTTGTCTTAGTTCTATGAAGCTTTGACAAAGTATTTGAAGTAAAATGTGATGCATCTAGACTAGGCATAAGTGTTGTGCTGATGCGAGAGGGCTAACCTATTGCCTACTTCAATGAAAAGCTTAGAGGAGCTATACTCAACTATTCTGTTTATGATAAAGAGTTTTACTCCTTGATTCCAGCCCTAACTGTATAGCAATATTACCTGTCACCCAAAGAATTTGTGATCTATATTGATTATGATTCCTTGAGATATTTAAAAAGCTAGCCAAAGTTGTCTTGATGACAAGCCAAGTTGGTAGAATTTATGAAAGGATTTTCTTATGTCGTAAAATACAAGAATGGCAAGAACAATGCAGTGACCAATGCTCTATCAAGACAACATTCTCTCTTGACCAAGCTGTAGATTAGGTTGCTTGGTTTCTCTATGATTAAGGGTTTGTATGCTAAGGATCCATATTTTGGTTCGATCTATCCTACATGTGAAGAAGGCTAAACACTTGATGACTATTATGATGATGGATACTTATTCAAGAAGAAGAGATTATATATCCTAACTTGTTCTATGCAAGAGTTGCTAGTGTGTGAGGTGTATGGTGGAGGATTTTCTAGATATTTTTTGTAAGTACTGAATTTATGAGGTACTAGCCTCTAGATTCTTTTGGCTAAGAGATGTCTAAGCCATACTAGAAAGGTGTGCTACCTATAAAAGGGCAAAAAGCCAAGCTGAGTCGAGCTGAGCTAAGTAAGGGTAATATTGACCTTTACCAATCTCGACCAAACCATGGTCTAAGCTAAGTACGGACTTTATGTTAGTATTATTGAGGATGTTTTGAGAAAAAGACTCTATCCTAGTAGTCATGGACCGATTTAGTAAGATGGCACATTTTGTGCCCTGTTTCAAAACTAACAACACTTTGACTATCTCTTTTCTTTTCTTACAAGAAGTCATTAAGCTCCATAGAGTGCCCAGGACCATTGTTCTAGATCAGGAGTCAAAGTTCATAAGCCACTTTTGAAGAACATTATGGAGGCAATAGAGTAAGCTAATTGGCAATTTAGCCAAAAACTTAGATTTCAAATTATTTTAACATATCTCTAACAATTCTTTCCTTTAGTTCTTTTTTATATTTTTCTTAAATCATTTCTAAGAGTAACAATAGCAATCTTATCGAATTTGATCTAAAAACTGAAAGGACTTTGCGAAATCTTCTTAAGAGAGTTCGTGAAATGGTAAATCTTATGAATCAAGGGTTCACTGCTACAATTAAAGGAAGGGTTAGAATTAGATTTAGATTTAGAAAGTGACTGATAAATTGAAACTATGTCATTAAACAACAATGATAAAGCTAACAAAACCCTTATGGAGAACCTATGGTGACTAAAACTGAGTTTAGCATTACAAGACCTATAGTACAAGCAGTGGATTTCCAAATCCAACCAAATGTAATCTATATGGCCCAACAATTCATTTAGTTTAATGGATTAGCTAATGAACACCCCAACAACTATATCTTGAGTTTCTTAGAGATCCACGATTAAGGTAGTGTCTGCATCACGGATTACCACTAAAGGTGCAAATTTAGACATTATATAATGAGCTCAATTGTCCTATGAGCCAGATGATTGATGTCACAATTGGAGGCACTTTGAGTGCTAAGGTACCATATGAGGCCTAAAAGCTTATTGAGGATAGGGTAATGAACAATTCATATTACGATAATGTGAGATCTAAAGTGAAGGCATTTAGAAAGTATGAAGTTTATTCTGTGATAGCATTGAATGCTTAAGTCGAGAATTTAAGTAAGAAAATTGAAGGACCGATGAAACTAGTAAATTTAATGCAGCATAAGATTTTGGTTGAAATTGAAGATGTTAATTATGCTCAAATGCATGTTTTCAAGCTAATGAAGTAGCATTAAGGAATATTGAAGCTTCACTAAAGAATTTAGAGAGCCAGCTAGGTTAATTAGCTAGGACTATCATTGAAAGATAGTAAGTCTACCTGGAAACACCAAATCAAATCCCAAACCAAGGAGTTCAGAATCAAACTAAAGTTAGAAATCAAATGTTGAGCCAACGATGTTAAATAACAAAGCTCCTTGGGAGGCAACTTAAGCTCAATTTATTTTAATTTTAGTTATTTTGTTAGTTTGTTTCATTTATTTCGTCGTCTTATCCTGAGTCAATTCAAGTATCAAGTTCTTGGGACATTAGATAGTATTTTGTCTACTTTGAATGATTTTTAACAATTCTTGAAATTTATCAATGCAATAGTAACATTGAAGTTGTCATCCAATCAAATTATTATTTGATTTATTTTTATGCTTCAATCACTTTAATCTTGAATATTTCAAAGTAATTCAAGAACCAAGTAAAAGGAAATCAACAAAGCATGAATTCAAAAATTGAAGGAAGAACATGGCCAAAGTCCATGACAATGGACTTAGACAATGATCTTCTTGTAAGTTTATTTCAAGGGGAAGTTGAAAATTGTTAGACAAGAGGTCTACGATCAGGATCATGCCTATGATCCTTAACCATAGTAATGCTAAGGTTATAATATCATGGAAAGACAAGGACCACGACCATACTCTATAACCATAATCCTTAATTGTGGTCTAGTTCGAATTTAAACATCACGGGTAAAAGCCTTCCACTCTCTCTCTCTCTCTCTCTAAAACTACACTCTTCTCTCAATCCTCTCCCTACACAACCACTAAAACTTTACAAATTTTCACGATCCAACCACATGAACTTCAAATTTAAGGTACATACATCATCTCTATCTAATTATTGTCACATCCTAAAGCAGTAGAATTATAATAGTTCCGCTATATAAACTATTCTAAGATAGAAGTTGACCTTACAGTTGCTATCTTAGACTTGATCTACACAAAGCGTCTACGACTAACTCGCTTTGAAGTAAACAGTTCATATATAGACATGTTATTTATCTATGACATTATAAAGAATACATGTTTACTCTAAGATATTCTAAGTATATTACAAGATTGAATAGCCTAGACATAATCTACTTGGATAATACATAAATTATTGCTAAAAACTGTAAGGATAAAATCTAAACTTGAAAGTATAATTGATCCTCAAGTTATTATCCTCACTCTCCTAAGATCCAGCAGTTGTTAGCTTTAGGGTAATTATAATCTGCTTCCTAGCTAGTACCTATAATAAAGTCTATAGGGATGTCAATAATCACAGCTCAGTAACTTAAGGTAGAGACTTAAACCATACAGCAAACACAAACAAGGTTATCAATCAAATTATTAGGTGCAATGCATGTTCTAGCAAATGCCATCGCATGACATTGTTCAGCCCGTCGTGAGATTAGAGAAATTACACCCACTCTAATTCAATTTGAGAAGTTTTTGTTAATGCAACAACTTACGACTAAACCCAGGCTTATGCAATGGAGACACCACTTCTCCCACGACTACCTTCGAACCATTGACTTCACCTTCTTTCTTGTTACTTAGTTCGATTAAGGATGAAAAAGGGACCAATTATGCCATCCAGCGCTATCCCTTTTAAAGGGGTTGGTATTTGGCTAGAGAATTCTAACGTTCCTCTAATGGGTTGTTATGCATATCCGATTTATGATTACAAGTCATATATTTGATTAGATCCAGTTTAGGGTGATCAATCGTTCCCTACAAATATAAGTCCAACAGCAAATCAGCATCATAATCCATAGCTTATAACAAGCACATGCATATAACTAACTATCTAACAAGCATAATCAAGTACAACTCAAGCCTTCGACTACTACAAATGAGTACTCCGAAATACAGTAACGTATTAATCATAACTTACCTGATACTCTTAATTGCTCACTTAACCAATCATAGGTCAACTCGTCTTCATGTATCTTATAATATATAATATAAATGCGATTTTAGTATTTATATCTTGATGATACATATATTTATATATACTTTAAGTTATGATTTAACCTAATTCTTCCCATATTCATAATAGTTATTATTAATTCATCCTAGGTTAGTTTAAGGTTCAGTTTTCGAATTTGGTTCTGATTTAAGTTCTAAAGCGGTTCCAATTAAGGATATTATATGTAAAGCCTAAAAATGTGATCCAAACAAAAATGTGAAATTCATCACATTAGGTTTGAGTATCCTAATTATGACTTTTAGTTCTAGATTAGTATTCTATTTTACCTAGTATACTTAAATCCTTATTAGTGTATCGAACTTATTCTTGATGTGAGAAAATTTTACATTTTTCATATAATTACATAAATTTAAGTCTCTTACTAGATTTCATATATGTTTCTATTATTAGTATAATATCAATTTTTATTCTAACATTTTCTATTTATTATATTTCCAATTTTTGTATATTATGTATTATTACCTATTATGTATATAATACACATCTAATATTTCTATCACTCGAAATATCATTTCCCAACATCAATTAACATCTCAAAATATATAAATTCATGTTAAATCATATTTTACTCCTAATTACCTTAATTTATAAAATTAACTTAAAATATACCATTTATACCTATTATATATATACTACATAATACCCTAATAATTATATTTAACACCCTAAATGTTACAAATATCATACTTCATCAGATTTCAACATCCTAAAATATATAATTATGCACTAAATCAGTACTTATCTATTTAATTACCTAATTAACCCAAAATTACTCATTTTATGCATCATTTTAAGGCCTAAAAATTATCTAAAAATTTTGAAAATTAATTTTTGAAAAAAAGGCTTTATAGCATTGTTTTATAACCCTTAAATAGTCTATACAAAAATTTTGGACTCAAAACTACACTTCTAAGATTATTTATTTCTAGCCCAAACAAAGCTCGGGTTTGTGATATTTTTTAAGGACCATATATTATGGAATATATTTTCATCAAAATAATATTTTTTTTCTAAAAAAATGCATACAAAAATATTCTAGAATACTAAATTTCATAATTTTCTAAGCATATTTAATATTTTTAACAAAATATGTAAAATCAGGAAAAAATTTGGACTCACGAGAATTACTGGCTCCAGCCACTAAGGCCTTGTTGGCCACCTTAAGCATTGCTATAACCGTATGGTGGAAGTGGTCGTCCACTCCCAAGTGCTCACTTGGTTAGAGATCTCTTCTAAGGCTCTAACTATACAGATTTTTGCTAATTTTTTGAAAACCCTAATTTTCTCTCAAATTTTTTACCTTCTCAATTTTCTATAACTCTAAACATCTCAAATGAGCTTTTGTAAATTTTTGGGTATTTATAGAGGTCTTAGAGATTTTTTGTGCATTAAATTGATGTGACAATTGCTTTATCTTATCTTTTTTTTTTTTCACTTTCTATTTGTTACATTTTGATTAGTTAATTTTATTTCTCCATTTCCAAGCTACCACAACCACTTCTTGGAGATTTCCGTACTTTTCCATAATTTTCTTGATTTTTCCTTAATTATTCATGCATTTTCTTTAATTATTTAACATTATTTTAGCTTATTTTACATATTTTAAGTAATTACGCGTATTTTTACCTATATGTAAATTCATATACGATATAAATAAATACTCTTAATTATTATTTAAGTTATTTTATAATTTTTAGTGGGCATATAATTTATCTCTAGCGATTCGTTAGTTATCGGAATGTATTTTACGTATTTTCAATAAATTTTCGATAAATAACAGGTAATATACTTAAAATTTGGAAATTTTATATTCTCTTATTTTATTACTTATTTTCTTAAATTCAAGCTTATAGGATTACTTTTATTAATAATTCTAGCTTTGTCGTAAAATTTGTACTAGATTAAACAATTTGTTAGATTGCCCTAAATTTTACAAACTAAACCTCGAGTAACTAATTACAGGGCTTACAGTTATTTTCTTAGATTTGTTGTTATTTCGCATAAAAATCAAGATTTCATGATGAATAATGTGGCGTGCATGCATAGAAACTTTAGTTTCTATGAGTGATTAAGGAAAGATAATGTGATGAAATGTGTTATTTATTCACTATTTGTTAGAAATCATTTGAAAAACACTTGATTGCTAGAGATTGACATCATGAAGAACATGAGGATTGTGTTCTATGTTGAAGGATAAGGAAGGAAAGTGATGGAATCCATGTTATTGACTTGTTGATTGTTGAATTGACATGTGATTTGAGAACTCATGTAAGAAACACAAAAAACTTGTTATTGATCGAATTTGTCTACAATTGAAGCAATCCGTGAAGCTTAGGAATTCTTCTTTTTCAACATTAACTGAAATTGTTGATGTAAAATCTATTTCAACATATTATAAAATTCATGTTAGGAATATGGAATTTGTTGATTACATATGAAATAGATTGTTAGAAATTGTAAAAAACAAGTTTTTAAGTAATTATATATTGAATGTTAACAATTGTGTAATAGAGATTACGAATAGGCATAGGATTTAATGATGAATTAAACCTATAATTTCATCAATCCATGATTTTAGAAAAGTTAGCATTTAATTATACGATTAATCACTTATTCAAGATTTTGAATAGCAATTGCTTTTTGCTAGCAATTATTCATGTACAATGAGCTTGTTTTTATCAAAGTAGAGATCTCCTTTTGTTTTTGATTTCAAAAACATGCCGAAAGTTAAGCATGCTAATCATAAGAACTCTTTTGGCGTTGTTCCTACACATCATATGTTGACATTTTGGGAATCTTAACAAAGGAATAGATACTTGATTGTCAAAGAAGGATTTCTATCAAAACTCATACTTAAGTTTGGAACCACTTGTTCAAGCTAGCTATAAACACTAAAGTTAGACAATTGATTAAGTTTAGTGGATGGGATTGGCTACTAATGATGAATGAGCTGGTTTATAAAGAATTAACACTAGAAGTCTCAAGCACCCTAAGGTTAGCATATGATACTATTAAAAATGATAAGGACAATACTTTGTACTTCAGGTGTAATTGTCACGAGATGACCATGCTGTTTGATGAGCTACCTATTCGTATGTGTATATACTCTTCAAACTATGTTAAGAAGTGCGAGGATAGGGAGTTACCCTATAAATTGCCTTAAGGAGTTTTTGAGTCTTTTATATAGGGAAATTTGACTAATGAATGAGGAGCTTATGACCCGAGGAGGTTTAAAGCCTTTAAGCTAAGGGATCCAACTCTTAGACTAATTTACTATGTATTGGCTAAAGGCTTTACAAGGAGGAAAAATAGTTAAGGAGTAGTGAACAAAAGGGATATCTTGTATCTACATAGCCTAGCTAAACGACGCCCTAGAAATTTAAGTCGTTGAATAGCCTTTTTTCTTAAGAACTAATATACCTAGGAGCTTAGTTATCACTAAGACTTACAGCAGGAGATGAGAACCATATAGGTCTTTTGAAGTATCAAAGAAAATAGAATGGCAAGGTCAACAAACTGAATGTAGTAGCTAACGTGAAGCTGCTTCGAGGATATGACTTACCTACGAACATAACATGACTTACCACTTCACTTGATATAACGCATAAGTTAATGTTAAGGTCTATCCACCACTAATCTTGAGCTACTTAGCAAGATTAGATAAGAGTATAGGGAAATTAGACTTTGGAGAGAAATATCTCACAAAGGACCAGTATATTCAAATATCTGTAAGGAATGTAAGATCATTACGGCTATAAGAAGAACGTACTATATATAGTAAGTCCTTAAGGCAACATTAGAAATAAAGAGAATTACAAAAAATCATTCATGAAAAGTGATTTTTAGTACATACGAAAAGGGGAAAATAGTATAGTGTCAAGTGAAAAGGATAGGTGGTAGCTCATCAATAGACCCTTATTAAGGAATCTTTGGGCGCAACAATTGAGTTGAATCATGACGTAGCGCCCTCAGGGGTTATCGAGATAAGTAAGGGATGTTGTAAGTATGAGTAGGAGGTCAAAAGAGAAGTACTCAGCTAGCTAGAGCCTATGCCTCGGCACTCGATAGGAAGCTCTCAGCAACTGAAAGTTCAAGTAGGATCAGATGTATAGAGCCTTGGTTCACATCACTCGACAAAGAGGCCACAGCAAGAAAGTAGTTGATGTCAACAGAAAGGATAGAACAGAGCAAGGTACACCCACCCAGAGCTCGTAAGGACTTTAGCTACCATTCTTCTATATACGGTTTCTCATCCTCGGCAGGTTGATAAGAGAAAATTCTCTCGGTGAGAGACTATAAGACTTTGAGGCATGTATGAGTAACTAAGCCAAAGGTTGGTAACCCATTAGCTCATTGGGGTCGTTGAAGATTTACCCTCAAATCTTAGCTCTCTTCTTCATCGAGTACATAAGGTGTTAGGTCAGTGACATTAAAAGTAATAGATACACCGTATCCATCAAGCAACTGAAGCTTATATGCATCATAGTTGATGCACTTAAGAATCATAAAAGGTTCATTTGATCTGGGGGAAAACTTATTTATCCTCTTCCCATGGAAATGCTCTTTGTTGAGGTAAACCTAGATAAGGTCTCCGTAACTGTAAACCACTCGTCTCCTTCCTTATCTTCCTTGTTCCTTCTGTTAGGCTATAGTCCGTGCCAGTTGTTTGGCAACCCTTTGATGTAACTTTTGGAATTCCTCAATATACTATAAGCCGAGTTAACTATTAAACAGTTGGGCAAATAGCCATATCCAAGGGTAAGTTTGAGTTAAGTCCATAAACTATCTCAAAAGGTGATCTCCTTATCAAATTGTCAATCGATTGGTTATAAGTGAACTTAATGACAAGTAGGCATATGTCCCAACCATGTAAATTCTTCCTAACAATTCTCGTAGGAGGTTATCGACTATCCTGTTTACTACTTTGGCTTGATTGTCTATTTGAGGGTGGTAAGAAGTACTATATATAAGCTTAGTGCCGCACTTCTTCCATAAGGTCCTCTAGAAGAAGCTACTAAACTTCAAATTACAGTCAGATACAATACTTCTAGGCACTTCATGCAATTGCACAATTTCCTATAGAAAGAGGCTAATGACAAATAAAGTATCATTAATTCTATGGTAAGGAATGAAGTAGCTTATCTTCCTAAACTGATCAACCACCACTATAATTGAGTCATATCTTCTCGACGTTTGGGGAAAGTCAAGAATGAAATTCATGCTTAGGTTAGTCCAAGGGCACTCAGGTATAGGTAGGGGTATGCATTCTCCATACAGTTCTCTTCTTCTTTTCATATGTTTACATACCTTACACCTCTCAAGAATTTGGTACACATCCTTCATTATCTTAGGCTAGTAGAAATGTTCTTTCAATATCTTAATAGTCCTCTTTTCTCCAAAATGATTGGCTAAGCCCCTAGCATGAGCTTCTTAAATGAGTAGCTCTTTAGCCAAACCACTCAGAGCACAAATTTGCTTCCACTTCATCAAGAACCCTTGGCTTAAATAGAATCCGTCAACAGCTCCTCTAATGTTGCATTTGGCCACTATGGGCCCAAAATATGGGTCGTGTTCATATTGATCGAGTAAGGTTCCAAACCCTAATACCTTAGCTTGTATGGTTGTGATGAGGGAATGACGACGAGACAGAGTGTCAATCATGGTGTTTGTGCTCCCCTCTTTATATCTAGTGACATAATAGAAAGTTCCCAAAAACTTGACCCATTTGGCATGACGCCGAGAAAGTTTTTGTTGTCTTCGGAGGTGTTTGAGAGATTTATGAACTGAGTAAATGATGAATTCTCTCGGCAACAGGTAATGCTGCCAATTATGTAGTGTTCAAACAAGGGCATAGAACTCCTTGTCATAGGCTGAGTAATTTAGGGTAGCTAATCTGAGTTTCTTACAAAAGTGGGCAATGGGTTAGCATTCCTACATAAAGATAGTACTAATGCTGACTCCAAGCGTGTCACATTCAACTTCAAAAGCTTTCTTGAAATCTGGTAGGGTAAGTACTGGGGTTGACTTTAATTTAGACTTTACATCTTCAAAACTCTTATGAGCTTTCTTTCAACCACCTAAACTCAGAATTTTTCCTGGTTAGTACGGTTAATAGTACCATTATCATATTGAAGTTTCAAATGAATCTTCGGCAAAAAGAAGCTAGACTATGGAAGCCTTAACTTTAGTAGCATTAGCTGACGTGGACTACTCGAGAATAGCTTTGACTTTCTCGTCATTAACTTGGACTCCTTTCTTTGAAGCAACATACCTAAGGAATACAACCTTGTTTTGGCAGAATATGCATTTTTTTAGATTGCCAAATAATCTCTTAGCATGGAAGATGTTGAGTATCGACCTTAAATGCTCAACATAGGCAATGAGGTCAATACTATAGACCAAAATGTCATTAAAATAAACCACAAGACATTTTCCAATCAGTGCCCTTAGTACATGATTCATGAGCTGCATAAAAGTATTCGATACATTCATTAGACCAAACGGCATCACCAACCACTTGAATAGACCATCCTTTGTTTTGAAAGTAGTTTTCCATTTATTGCCAGGCCTTAATCGTATCTGATGATAGCCACTTTTTAGGTCAATCTTTGAAAATATGTGAGCACCATGAACTCATCGAGCATATCATTCAATTGTAAGATTGGATATTGGTACTTAATTGTAATTTTTTTGATGGCATGGCTATCAATGCACATTCTCTACAACCTATCTTTTGTTGATGACATAGCCACTTTTCATATTTGTCATGATTATAGCATAGAAGCTTTGATATTTAGACCTATGAACTATTGAGGTGATAATGTAGTACACGATAATTGTTTTATTTTAATGTAATTCTATTGTTCTTATAAATTCAATTATGTGTTTTGTTTAGATTAAGTTATTATTTCTAGAGTCTCAACTTAATTATTTGATTTTTTTTATATTGAAGTTACAAGGTCAATACAGAAATAGATTTACCGTAATTAAAGAGATTTACTATATGCTTAGAGATAAGTTATAAATTTCTTATAGAATTAAAAATTGTTTCTTATTTGTTGTGGAATTCTTGTTCTTAATGTTATTCCAAGGAGTTATATCCTTGAAGTAATTTAAGTGGAATGTAATTAGAATTAGAATTAAAATTCAATAGAGAAGCGATTCCTATTAAATTAGCAATTGAATTCCTCTAATTAATAAGAATAAGAAATGCATTAAAAACCTTAAGATACTACATGTTATGCTTATGGTGATTAGAGTCTAGATATCCCTATTTATGGTTATTTAGTTTATTTCATTATTGCAATCATATTTGATTTCTTGTTAGTTTTTGTTTCTCTATTTTCATTCAAATTATCATCAATATTGCAACTCATCATTAATTAGAGTAATCAGAATGGGTAAGTGTTTAGTCCTTATGGGATCGATAATCTTGGACTCTTGAAGTCCTCTATTCTATTACTTAACAGGTGCACTTGCCTATTAATATGGTACATGCCTTATCAAGTTTTTAGCTCCGTTGCTGGGGATTATTGATTATGAAAGCTCGTTCCTTTATTGTTATGCCCCAAAACGGCAGAGTCATAATATTCTTATCGTTCAAACTATTCTAAGATAGAAGTTGACCATACAGTTGCCATCTTAGACCTAATTTACACAAGACATCCATGACTAACCCACTTTGAGGTAAATAATTCATAAATTAAATAAGCTATTTACCTTAGAAAGTATGGAAACATATACATACACTAATATTCAAGAATTACAAATAATGTTTATAGGGTTTCATTGTCCTATACTTCTTAAGTGATACATTATTTCATAAGGAAAGATTCTAAATAAAAGCTAATACCTTAAAGATATATTCGTGCTTCAAATGTATTTTCTCACTCCCCTAGATCCAGTAGTTGCTAGCTTCAAGATGATTGAAATTTGCTTCCTAGCTAGCACCTGCAACAAAGTCTATAGGGTTGTGAGCAACCACAGCTCAGTAAATTGGGACAAAGACCCAAAACCATATAGCAAACATAAACAGGATTATCAACCAAATTACTAGGTGTAATGCATACTCAAACAAATGCCATCGCATGATGTTGTTCGACTCATCGTAAGATTAGAGAAATTGCACCTGCTTTAATTCAAGTTGAAGAGTTTGTGTTAATGCAACAGCTCATGACCAAACCTAAGCTTATGTAATGAAGACACTACTCCTTCCACGACTACCTTCAAATCATTGTCTTCACCCTTGCCATAATCTCCTCACCTGTCACTTAGTTTGACTAAGAATGAAGAAGAGACCAATTATGCCATCCAGCGTTATCCCTTTCAAAGGGATCGATATTTGGTTGAAGATATTTAATGTTCCCTTAATGGGTTGCTATGTATGTCTGATTTAGAATTTATGTATCAAATATTTGGTTAAGTCCATTTTAGGGTGATTAATCATTTTATACAACCCACATAATACAAGTCAAAGCAGTACATCAACATCATATTATCAACTCAGAACAAGCACATGTGCTTGGTCAACTATTTAACGCACATAGTCAACTATTTAATAAGCACAATCAAGTACAATTTTAAGCCTCCGAGTACTACAAATTAGTACTCTAAAATATAGCAATGTATTAATTCTAATTTACATGAACTCCTCGCTTGCTCGCTCTAGGTGAGGCTTGCTTAGTCCATCGCTAAAAATCCCCATGATATAAATATTGTTTCAATTTTCTATATAATTGCTAAAGATTAGTTTTATCCTATAACGTTTATTGTTATATTTTATTTAAGGTTTAATATACCCATTTATTCAGGTTTTTACGTCTTTTACAACGATTCCTAATTTCAAGCTGAATTCTAATTCAGTTTCATAATTTATTTTTAAATTAGATTTTCAACTCAATGTTTAATTATGGATTTTATATGTAAACCCTAGGAAATCATTTTAACCCATAATATGAAATTAATCATATTATTTACGGGTATCCTAAATATCATAATTACCCCTAGTAAATATTTTATTCTACCTAGTACACTTAAATCCTTATTAGTATACTAAATTTATTCCCGATGTAAGAAAATTTTATATATTTTATATAGATACCTAAATTTAAGTCTCCTACCAAATTATGTATATATTCCTATTATTAGTATAATATCAATTTTTATTCTAACAAATATCTATTTATTATATTTCTAATTTTTGCATATTATGTATTATTACCTATTATATACGTAATACACATCAAATATCATTTCCCAACATCAATTAACACCTCAAAATATCTAAATTCATCCCAAATCAAATTTTACACTTTATTTCCCTAATTTACAAAATTAACTTAAAATATACCATTTTTACCTATTATATATATATATATATATTACATAATACCCTAATAATTACATTTAACACCCTAAATACTACAAATATCATACTTCATCATATTTTAACATCCTAAAACATATAATTATGAACTAAATCAGTAATTATCTATTTAACTACCTAATTAGCCTTAAATTACCCATTTCATGCATCATTTTAAGGCTTAAAAATTATCAAAAAATTTTGAAAATGAATTTTTTCAAAAAAGGCTTCATGGAACTGTTTTAAATGCTTTAACTAGCCTACACAAAAATTTTAAGCTCAAAACTATACTCTTAAGGTCATTTTTTTGTAAACCAAACAAAGTTCGAGTTTGCATGGTTTCTTAAGGACAATATATTTTTATACATAAATTCATCAAAATAAAAATTTTCCCTAATTCTACATGCTAAAATATCTCAGAATAACAAATTTCATAATTTTCTAAAAATCTTTAATATTTTTATAAAATTAAACAAAATTGAGTTAAAAATCGAACTCATCTATATGGGTGGCTTCCGCCACCAAGGCCTTGTCGGCCAATCCAAGCATTGCTGTGGCGACCCTAAGAGGGGCCTAGTAGTATTGCCTAAAATTTCCATATCACGTGTGCACCCATGATAAGAAAATCGCCTTGCAAGTCAGAGATTGCAAGACTCTAAATAGTTGTTTACTAGAGTTTTCAATTTTAGTTCATTGACTCATTATATAATATATATAATTATGGATATCCCATTTTTCCACAATTCCTCAGAACCACAGAGAATCGGTATCCCCTACCAAAATAATGAAATAGGATATACAATTTTCGAAAATTCTAAACTTACTAAAGATAGTAAACTTAAATGAGACATTAGTCATTTTTCGGAGCATTCCGAATTAACTACACAAGCTTTTCATCATATTGATTCAATGGTAGCACTCTGCACTCGATTCTTATCCCCTTTCCCAACTATCGATCAACCTGCAAGGAAAAGAACTGTTGGGGTGTAAGCTTACGCTTAGTGAGATAATTACCCTCCTTAATACCACATAATAGAAATTTATTATATGCACAATCATATGAATGCATGAACAATCAGTATGCCAAAAACGCATGCAGTGACCTAGGAACTGCATACGACTCAGAATTACGCCCCCTGAAGTCGGGGTTTGGAGATAATTAACCGACCCAAACCAAAATCCGGGTTCTAGACCTTGGGTTTTAATTCATTAGCACTATTGTGCTTAAGTCAAAACAAAACTAAGTATATATCCACATATATATACTTTCCCTACCGAATAATAAATTATATTTTCAAAATCCCAAGTCTAGCGGTGTGGTGGCCCCCGCAGTCCACAAACACACGCCCTAAGCAGAAGCCACAAGACTCGGCCCCTCGCCAACGGTTGGCGTCTCCCAGCGCCTAGTAAGCCCATCAGCTTAAGACAGAGACTCAATATATATGCTGGCGTAGCTAGTGCCCAATCCTGCAGGAAACTCGTATTCCTGTGAGTCCCTTCCCATCTTCTGCGTGAAGCGGCAGTCGGTGTTATCCGTATGCAATATGGGGAATGCATGATTCATTTTGAGTTCTTAATCGTACAAGTGATTAACTTGATTTTTAGAGTGACCAAACAATTTCATTCCATACAATTCACATATATATATGCATTACAAGCAATTCCCATTATTATATATAATTAAAAAAAAATCATCACATTCATCCATAAATTCAAACACATGCATCTCCCATATCCCACAAGCATCCAAATTTATATATATAGTTTAGGTGCATCTATTCTACAAGCACAATCAAGTAAAGAGTCATCGGGAATTTACTCACTCTGCCATGTGGGTCAGTCAAAATAATCCGGAGGCAAGTCCTCTCCGTAAACAGTGTCCCCTGGTCATTGAAATAATTTTTATAAGGAATTGAAACAAACTTAAGAAACTATGTAAGTTTTCTTTAAGTTATACTCTTGACTAGTTTTTGAAATTTTTCCCGGTTTTTACCTAAAGTTCAATCGCGTATAACTTTTTCGTTTTAAATCCAATTTTTATGATCT
The DNA here is from genome assembly GCA_024138015.1 of Lumnitzera littorea. Classification (NCBI taxonomy): domain Eukaryota; kingdom Viridiplantae; phylum Streptophyta; class Magnoliopsida; order Myrtales; family Combretaceae; genus Lumnitzera; species Lumnitzera littorea. The sequence continues at coordinate 108,439,334 of JAMXBB010000003.1, forward strand.
TATAGTCAATCTTCATCGTTTTCGAGTGTACTTTAATGTGGTAAGGTTAGATTTTCGAAATGAGGTATACAATTCTGTCCATGGGTCAGAACAGTAGCGTTCCTCATGTGTTGGAGTGTTTTTGGGCCTTGTTTAGTAATTGGGCTTTTTAATAACTTAAGAAATTCTTTGGGCTTGGTCTTTAGATTTTATCCTAAGCTTAAAATACTCCTTAAGATCAGATTTACAATTTTGATTTATATTCCTAAGGCTAACAACCACTTTTTGGGCCTTTTAGTGGGCTTAAGTTATCAAATGGGCTTGTTTTTGGTTCAAACTAAAGTTAATGACTTTGGTGGGCTTATGGGGCCTTAGGTGGATTTATTATGGGCTTCAAAACAACTTCTCTTGGTTCTTTAAGTTGCTGGTCAGATTTTTGTTGAAGGCCCATCTTAGAGTTCTAAGCTTGTTTTGAGAGTTTTAGGCCCGGTTTTGAGTTTTAGGCTTTGTATGCTAATCATACTTGCTTTGGTTAATCTTTTCACTTTATTCTTTCACTTTTATCATATTTTTAGGCCTCATTTACCCATGTTCCAGATCTGTTCATGTTGATCCTAAGGGGTCCTTACTTGGTTTTTCAACTTGTTCCATCATTTCCTTAAGTGTAGGTGGTAGATTATGCACTTAACTACTTGTGTATAAATCTTAACTTAGGTTTCCTTCCATCAAATGATCCTTTAACTCATGCTCCACATAAAGAAATAAAAGATCTAATACTTCATAAAACCTCCATATCATAGCTCATGTCATACAAAGTTGATTTCTTCATAAAACTTCATGTGATGGATTTTTCCTTAACTTAAGTCTAGATTTGAGCATGTTTAACTTAATGGAAACAAAATCAAAATTCAAATGATCATGGAACCTTCACGTCCAGCATGCTTACCCTTCATTAAAGTTCTCATTTCAAGATTTTCTTAGCTTAAAATCTCCCATTCAAAGCATTAAACAAATGCCCATACAAAACACCAACTTTACATGCTCATATTTCAACTTCATGTAATGGTTTTAGGGTTTGTTTCTTAAAACGATTTTTGGTGCTATAACAACTCAAACCTTACTCATATCTTCAAGAAATCCAAGTCTCCTAACATAAATACTAATCCACACATCACAAGAAACACTTACTCGTCCTTAACGCAAAGTTTGGTGGTTGTGCACTAAGGTTCCTCTTTAAGCCTTTAACTTTGCTTCCTCCTTTTTGCTTACCTTTTGAAACCCGAATCCTTTGGTCTTTTGGAAAGGGGTTTATGGATGATTCTAATGGTCTTAGATGATCTTAAATGATGAAAGAAAATGGCACATGAACAAAGAAAAAAAAATGCCGTGAGTTGAAGCTTTGAAAATGGAAGAAAATGGATTTTGTGGGGTAAAGTTGTTTCCCCTTTTTATGTTTGTTTCTAAAGAGAGAAAGATGAAGTAAAAATGAATTTGAAAGTGAGAGAAATGGAGAGGAGTGCAGCCGGTTGGAATGAAGAGAGAAGGAGTGTTTAAATGCCTTGAAAGTATTGTCTTAAAGCTTATAAAAAGTCAACAATTGCAACTCTTGATGATGTAAGCATTAAGGGGTGAATAGTGATGTGTAAGGGAAAGTGATTGATGCTTGAAAGACAAGAGTATGGCCCCCCATTCCTCCTTGTTTAAATCTGCCATTGGAAGTCTCTTTATGCCATGGAGTGGTCTTGTCACCTTTATTAAAGTTAAGCTCATGATTTCTTGTGAAAATTTGTCCATATGTAGTATAAGTGAAGTGGTGATAAGGAAATTGTCTTATCACTAGATTTTGATAAGTTATCAATTGATAAATGATTCCAACTCTCAATTGATAAGTTATCTAAGGTGATTGGTTGGTCCACTTATTTATATGTAAGGCTTATGCATGAAGATAAGGGCATAGCTTTATAGAAAATTGTTTTAGGATTTTTATCTTACATTGTTTTGTGATTTACGATTTGATTTTCGTAGAATTGTGAAATTTTCTAAAGTTGAATGAAATTATTCAAATTAAATTATCGATTAATTATTTAGGGTTAAAATTCCTTAATGGTTTTAAGGTTTAGGGTTTTAAGTAGCTTCAGAGCTCGCAGTTCTTCAAGCTCGGGTTTTATCGACAATTGGCTTTTGAATTGTAAAATTTTAATTCGTTTCTAAATGTAAACTTAAGTTTTTAGTTTAGTTGATCCTTGGAAACGTTCGGACAGTACTTTTGATTGAATCATGGGCCCACTAAAAGTAAGGTTTACATTTATCAATTGATAAGTTATTTAGGATGATTGGTTGGTTTACTTATTCATGTGTACAAATCTTATGTATAAAGATAAGGAGATTGTTTGATATGAAATTCTTTTGGAGTTTTTCTCTTAAATTGATTTGTAAGTTATGATTTAATATTTATAAAATTATGGAAGTTTCTAGAATTGAATAAAATTATTCAAATTAAATTCTTAATTAGCCGCTTAGGGTTACAAGTCCTTAATTGTTTTAGGGTTTTGTGTTTAGAGTCTATGGTTCTCGTATTCGAGTTTTATCGATAATAGGGTTTCGAATTGGAAAATTAAATTCGTTTTTAAATGTAAACTTGGATTCTTAGCTTAGTTTATCCTTGGGAATATTTGGGAAGTGTTCTTAGTTGAATCACAAGTTTGCTAAAAGTAGGGTTTACAATTTATCCATGCGTAACATGGCTTATAAGTGAAAATAAGGGAATTGTCTTATATGAAATTCTTTTAAGGTTTGGTCTCGAATTAATTTGTAAGTTGTGATTTGCCTCTTAAGAAATTTTCAAGTTTTCTAAAGTTACATAAAATTTATTGAAAATATATTTTTAATTATTTATTTAGGATCGTAAGTCCTTGATCATCCTAGGTTTTAGAGTTCGAGTGAGATTATGTATGTTTTAAGGTTTTTCACCAACTTGGGAATAATTTACTTACACTTATGAGCTTAAGGATCAATTGGCTTAGTTATTTAGGAACATCGTTTTATTATGCAACATATATATATCATATGATAATTTTATTGATTTATGGCTTTTCAAGCGTTAAGATAATTTTATAGAGTTTTAATTTAATTATATATATATATATATATTTTTTTAAAGTACACGTATGTAGGGATTGTGATTTTCTTGCATGATAAGAGTTTCCAAATTATATAATTGGGTCTTTCAAGTTCGTTTTGAGTTCCAGGTTCAAAATTTTAGTCGGTTTTCATTTTATGTAGTTTTATTGACTTAGAGAAATGTCTACGGCACTCGAATCCGATACTATGTTTAAAAGGTTAAATTTACGGAGTCTACAATTGCCACCAACATATGGTGGTGGTGGCCGTCTACTCCTAGATACTCGTCGAGTGTTGGTTCCCTTTTAAAGCCCTAATTGCACATATTTTTGTAATTTTTTTGTAAACCCTAATTTTCCCTTTATTTTTTACTCTGTTTAATTTTCTTTAATTCCAAACATCCCAAATGAGCTTCTTTAAAATTTTAAGTATTTATAAAGGTCTTGGGATTTTTTTTGTGTGTGCATTAAATAGATATGACATTTGTCTTATCTCTTCTTTTTCTCACTTTCTATTTGTTGCAATTTAATTGGTTGCTTTTGTTTCTTCAATTCTAGATTGCCACACCCCACTTCTAGTCATTTCCTTATTTTTCTATAATTTTCTTGATTTTTCCTTAATTATTCTTGCATTTTCTTTAATTATTTAATATTATTTTAGCATATTTCGTATATTTTAAGTAATTACGTGTATTTCTATCTACATATAAATACATATATGGTATAAATAAATACTCCTAAATATTATTTAGATTATTTTATGATTTTTAGTGTATATATAATTTATCTCTATTGATTCATTAGTTATTAGAATTCATTTTAAGTGTTTCCAATAAATAATAGACAATTTTCAAAAAATTCAATATTATATTAATTAATCATTTTATTACTTATTTTCCTAAATTCAAATTTACGAGATCACTTTTACTAATAATTCTAGTTTCGTTGTAAAATTTGGGCTAGATTGAACAATTTGTTCGATCACCTTAAATTCTACGAACTGAACCTCGAGCAGCTGATTACGGGGCTTACATTTATTGCTTTTTTAATTTACTTTTTTTTGTTTTTCTATTTCTTGTTGTTAAGTTAATCAAAATCTAATTTGAATGTTTTTGTTTTTGTTAAGGAAATTTGGAGCAATGGACAATAATAATAAAGTACAAAAGACTATGTTCGACTATATTAAATAGTCGACTAGTGGAGCTAACTCTAGTATTACAAGACCAAGTATCACGCAAACAAGTTTATGATTTACCAATCATCATCCAAATAGTTCAACAGCAATTGCAATTTGAAGGCTCTTTAGAGGAGAATTCGCATGCACATCTTGCAAATTTCTTGGAGATATGTGCAACTTTCAAAATCAAAAGAGCTATGGATGATGCAGCAATGTTGAGATTATTTTTGTTTTCTTAAGGGGGAAAAGCAAGGCAATGGTTAACCTCACTTCAAAAGGATTCAATTACATCTTAGGATCTACTAATAGAAATATTTTTAGACAAGTATTTTTCTGCAGCTACGACAACTAAGCTTCAGAGCAATATCCCGTCATTCACTCAGCCTGACGAGGAAACAATTTATGATGCTTGGGAACGTTATAAGGAATTGCTTAGAAAGTGCCCTAATTACGCTCTGCCACTTTGGATGTAGGTACAAACCTTTTACAATGGATTAAATTTTGCTACTAGGTAATTTGTTGATACATTAGCAAGCAGTACATTAGATTCAAAGACATCTAATGAAGTGTATGCCTTGTTTACATTAGATTCAAAGACATCTAATGAAGTGTATGCCTTGTTTGAAAGCCTAACTATGAACAACTACCATTAGGAAGGTGATAAACTCAATAGGAATAAATTAGGAGTAAAGGATGCAGAATCTGCCACAACCTTAGCAGTGATGGTGGATGCACCAAACAAAAGATTAGATTCCTATTCCATATTAGCATAGCATTCTATGATGCCTAATGTTGTTAACTTATGAGGATATATGCTCCCTTATTATTAGAAATCGTTTAATCAAGGCATGAATCAATAGGGTTTGCAATGTTTACCTTATAACGACTGTGAAGAATGGAGTAGGGAGTGTTTTTTTTATTTTATTTTATGCAAATGATTGTTTTCATGTAACTCAACTAAGGAATGTTAGTGCTCATTATGAATTCTAAACTCACCTTCCAAAAGAGGAAAATTTGAAATTGGAAGTGATGTTAACCAAGTACATAAACAGTAGCAATGCTAAGTTACTAAGCATTGAGAAGCAAATACACCAACTTGCCAAGATTTCAATTAAGGAACAACTAAAGTCTTCACCATAAGCTTAAGCTGAAGCTATGACCTTGAGAAGTGAAAAAGAGTAACAAGTTTCCAAGCAACCTAAAAAGATACTAGAGGAGCAAGGAACAAAGTTGCAGAAACTTCAAAACTGCTTAAGAAAGAACTAGAACCTTAAAAGGTCAAAGAGTATAAGTTACCAATTTCATACCCTAAAAGGTTAAAGAAGGAATGCTCAAATAAGCAATACTATAAGCTCCTGGACTTATTCAAATAATTACATATTAATTTACCTTTTATGAAAGCTTTGTCGCAGATGCCCAAATATGTAAAGTTTTTAAAGGAGCTACTCTCCAACAAAAAGAAACTAGAAGAGCTATCCACAGTCATGCTTAATGAAGAGTGCTTAGCCATCCTACAAAATAAGCTTCCTACAAAGCCAAAGGATCCAATGAATTTTACTATCTCTTATCTCATTGGAAATTTGTATATTAAACAATCATTAGTTGATTTAGGTGCTAGCATAAATTTAATTCCTTATAAATTATTTAAACAGCTAGGCTTATGTGAACTAAAACCTACTAGAAAGAGTTTACAATTAGTTGATAGATCAGCAATATAATTGAAGTTCTGCTTGTTAAAATAGATAAATTCATATTTCTTATTGATTTTTTCATTTTAGACATCGATGAGAATATAGAGGTACCACTCATCTTAGGTAGATCCTTTTTGGCTACAACCAGAGCTATTATAGATGTTAGCGAGGGTAAGCTTACATTAAGAGTAGGAGAAGAAGAGATAGTAATTAGAATTAAAGAAGCAATAAGAAAATGTGCTGAATAGGAGAAGATATGCTTTAGTCTGGATTTCACTAATTATTCTGTATTTGGTACTTTGTAGAAATTACTATCTAAAGACCCTTTGGAATCATGTTTGACATAAGGAATTCCAAATAAAGCATCTAGTAATCTAGCCATAATCAAAGCAGAAGCTTAGCTAGAAGCTAATCCTCTAATTCAGAAGCAAAGAATTGAACGGTTTAAGCATGTGAAGGGAACAAAACTAAAACCTTCCATTGAAGAGTTATTGGATTTGCAGTTGAAGTAGCTACCAGGTTATCTAGAGTACGCATTCCTAAAGGAAAACTTGAAGTTACCAACAATAGTTTCCTTAAAATTGACTACCTAATAGAAAAATAAGCTCCTCAATGTGCTAAGGGATTACAAGGGAGTTATTCCCTTGAAGATTTCAAACATTAAGGGAATTAGTCCCACGATCTGTACACATAAGATCTTGCTTGAAGAAGGTCACAAACTTGTAATGCAACCGTAAGGATATCTAAACCCAAACATGAAGGAAGTGGTCAAGGTAGAAGTAATAAAGCTTCTAGAAGGAAGTATGTTTTTCCCTAGTTTTGACAATTCTTGGGATCCTATACAAGCTATATCTAAAAGGGGAGGCATGATAGTAGTACCGAGTGAGCGGAATGAGTTGATTTCAATGAGAGCAGTTATAGGCTGGCGAGTCTATATCAACTACAAGAAACTCAATGATGCTACGAGGAAAGATCATTTTCCCTTGCCATTTGTCGACCAGATGCTAGAGTGATTAATAAGTCACATATTTTATTACTTTTTAGATGGTTTATCTACTTATTTTCAAATTCTAATTACCATAGAAAAGCAAGAGAAAACTACCTTTACAAGTCCATATGGTACATTTGCATATAGGAGAATGCCCTTTTTGCCTTTGTAATGCACCTGAAACTTTAGTTATGCATGATGGTAATTTTTTATGAACTCATAAAGGATATAATGGAAGTATTTTATGGATGATTTCTCAACTTTGAGAAATTTATTTGATAATTGCCTTAGGAATCTACAAAAAGTTTTTGCTAGATATGAAGAAACTAATTTAGTTTTAAATTGGGAAAAGTGTCATTTCATAGTACAAGAAGAGATAGTATTAAGACATAAAGTGTCTTGGAAAGGCATAGAAGTAGATATTGTTAAAATCAACACTATTGCTAAATTACCCCTTCTCACATCTATTAGAGCCATACATAGTTTCCTAAGACATGCTGGGTTTCATAAAATTTTTATTAAAGAATTTTCAAAAAATAGTTAGACTTCTAACTTGGTTATTAGAAAGGGATACTCCATTTATATTCTCTCAAGATTGCTTGGATACATTTAATACTTTGAAAGATAAATTAACTAACGTCCTGTTAATGGTAGCCTCGGATTAGAGCTTACCATTTGAGCAAATGTATGATGCTAGTGACTATGTTATAGGAGCAATGTTAGGTCAAAGGTAGGAGAAACATTTCCAACTAATCTATTATGCAAGCAAAACTCTTATTGAAACTTAGGAGAATTACACCACCACGAAAAAGAACTCTTGGCAATAGTCTTTGCTTTCTATAAATTTAGGTCATATCTTATCTTTTATAAAGTTATTATTTGCACTGACCACTCTAGTTTGTGATCTTTGTTGAACAAGATAGATACCAACCAAGATTGATCAGGTGGATTCTCTTACTTCAAGAGTTTGACTTGAAAATTAAAGACAAAGAGGGAGTAGAGAATATGGTAGCCAATTAACTCTCGTGCCTAGAAAATCCTTCATTGGAAAAGATTGATGAATGGGAGATTAATGACGAGTTTCTAGAAGATAAGCTATACCAAGTAAGTCCTTGGGAAACTCCTTAGTTTGCATACATAACTAATTATCTAGTAACTAGGATTGTTCCTTCACGACTAGATTATAGACAAAATAAAAAGTTTTTCAATGATATTAAAAGTTACTTTTGGAAAGACCCCGTCATTGTTTAAAATTGGTATGGATCATATAATTCGTAATGCATGTCTTATTTAGAAGGTTAGCAAATTTTAGAACAATGTCATGCAGGACCAACAGGAGGACACTTAAGTGTGAATAAAATAGCTCATAAAGTCCTCGAATTTGGTTTTTATTGGCCAACATTATTTAAAGATGGTCGAAAGTTTGTTGAATTGTGTGATAGATGTTAGAGGGCAGGAAACATATTTAAAGGAGAAGAAATGCAACAAGCCTCAATTTTGATCTACAAAATTTTTTACATTTGGGGTATTGATTTCATGAGACCGTTTTCAAATTCGAATAGAAGCAAATATATCCTAGTAACTATTGATTATGTATCTAAGTGGGTAACAGCGCAAGCTCTATCAACTAATGACTCTTGGGTAGTAAAACAATTCCTAAAAAGTTTGTTTTCTAGATTTGATGCTCCTAGAGCACTTATAAGTGATAAAGAAACCCATTTTTAGAATGTCCAGTTAGAGAATGCATTGAAGAGATATGGGGTTAAGCATTGAATTGCAACTCCATACTACCCTTAAGCTAGTGGATAGGTTGAAGTAGCAAACAAGGACCTTAAATGAATCTTAGAAAAGACTGTCAAACACAATCGTAGAGATTGATCTAAGAAGCTCGATGATGCTCTTTGGGCTTATAAAACTGCTTACAAAACACCGATTGGAATAACCCCATATTGACTTATATATGTTAAAGCGTGTCATTTACTTGTGGAAATCAAGCATAAGGCCTATTGGGCTATAAAACATGCTAACCTTAATCTTGCATGTGTAAGTGAATATAGAAAACTTTAGCTAAATGAGCTTGAAGAATAGTGAGCTATAGCTTACAAGAACTTAAGGATATTCAAGGATCGAGCCAATCAATATCATGACAACTAGATTACGTAAGGAAAATGATTTCGATCTAAAAACAAAGTCCTACTATATCAATCCCGATTGAAGCTTTTCCTATGTAAGCTTAGATCTAGATGGTTGAGACCTTACATTGTAATGCAAGTATTCCCATATGGAGTAGTGGAAAGTTTAAGCCTCAAGAAGGGAATTTTTAAGGTAAATGGCCACCAACTTAAACTATACTTAGGAGGAGAGTTTGAAAGGGATAATAATCTTAACTATGACCTCCATCCAATTAAAGAAAATGGGTAACTTCATTCTTAACTTGTTGAGCAAACGACGTTAACCAAAAGTATTTCTTGGGAGGCAACCTAAGCAAAATTTTGTTTCTCTTTTACTTGCTTTTCTGTTTAATTTCTTTTTTATTTATGTTTGGTTTTGTAATAAGTTAATGCAAGTGGTTTTCAAATTTTTCTTAAGTGTTTAAGAGATAATCATAGAAGATAAGGAGTTATGGCGATTAAGAGAGAATAGGAAGGAATCATGATCATGAACCTAAGCATAAAGCTTAGGGAAGAGAGGTAAGTTCGAGTCCAAAGGAGACTACGACCTACAACGTACGTAGTCCTGACAGTGTTCCTTTCATCATAAATTGCACTTGAATTTGAAACTTGTATTTTCATGTCTCGAGGAGATCATGGTCTAGGACTACGCTCATGTTCCTAGCCGTATACTTATAGGTCATGGAAAATACAAAGTAGCACTTGAAAAGTGGTTAGAGGGAATAATAAGCAAGGACCACACCCATAGTAATGTCGTTATTCCTCTTGTTGAAAAATCACACTTCGAAGAGAATTTAAAGAACTTGACTTTGGTAGAGACTACGACTATAGATCATGATCGTAATCATGCTCGTGTTCTCTTAATGTCAAGTAATCAAGATGCATATGAATATTGCTTTTAATGAAGTGTAGTATACCTTCCTAATTTGGAACCCTCTCACCTAAAATTTACTTTCCCTTTCTTAATCAACCATCCTCTTGTTGATATGCAATGAATATTCAAAGTAATCTCCAAAATAACTAGTTGCCTAGATTAAAAGATAATATTAAAACTTTTTTAAAGATCAATTTGCTAATTAGAATTGCAACACTAATCTAGGAAACTAGTATTTAATCAACACTTAACTTTGAATAACCTTATTGCGCTATCCAATTCTTAAACACTAGCCTAACAAACTAAGTGTAGGGAAGAGAGAAATAGCCACAACCATCACTAATGGCACCAAAAACTACCTGTCGTACAACTCAAAAGAAGTCTTCTCAATCCATATTAGAAGAGGATCCTCTAGCCATACTTCCACCTCACCCTAAACACATGTTGGAATCAATAACCCCATTCACCAAACTCATTACGAAGTTCTTGTCAAAAACACCAAGCTTCATTGATTGGGAAATGTTGAAACTAACCGATATGGAACCCAAAATCTATTCCGTTGTTGAAAAAGGGGGTTAGGATAGGTTGTTCAATATCCAAGAACCCATCTACAAGAAACTAACACTTGAGTTCCTTACTAAGTTCAACCTTTCCATAGTTGAGTTTAGGGTTTTGATGGGAATTTATGACAAGGAGTTTGTCTATTCATTGGAGTTTTATACCCTTCGATATGAGTTACCCTGAGGTGTCACCTATGCTAATTAGTGACTCAAACTGAGTGGTGAGGAAATGTACAATCTGAAATTTACAAGAGGGCCTCACTTGAAAAACCCAACATCGTGTCCTTCATTAGCTTTTCACCTACACCATTAGTGAGAGAGGAAAGAGCACCAAAGTGATGGTTATGCATGAAGTCTTCTACCTTTATAGCCTAGTGGAGGGGAATGCTATCAATGTACTAATGGCACATGCATTCTATATGCAACACCAAGAAATCAAATTCTCCATAGCTCAGTTTTTTTTTTTAATTGTTTCGCTTGAGGACAAGCAAAAGTTTAAGCGTGGGGATATTTGATAATGTGAAATTAGCATACATATTTTATAGTAATTTTGTGCAATTTTGTATATTAATTTAGTTGAATATTATAATGATTTAGAGTTTAATCTATTTAATTTTCATCTTTAGGGACTTTGAACACATTTGATAAAGTTTTGAAGACTTTTATTAGGTTTTGGAGCATATTAGAATAAAAGCATTAATCGAGGAATTAAAGTGGAAGGATTTTAAGCAAGAAACGAGCGGAAGGATTTTAATCAAGAAAAGAAGTGCAGCAAAGAACATAGCCTAAGACCATGGATGTGGTCTATGGACGTATACCTCTCATCACCAATTTCCACCGAATTTTGAAGATTTTAAACCAAGGACAAGTCCACGCCTAAGCTCTATACTTATGTTCATGCCCATAGATGTGAAATAAATTGTGAATTTTCTATTTTTGTTATGTTTTCTTTATAAAGATAGGTCTAACTCTTATAAATAGATGCATAAGCTTAGGTTTGTAAAAAGAGACCCTTTTAAGAAAGAGTTAATAGGGTAAAGAATTACAAGGGTTCCTCTATTCTTTTCTTTTACTTCGTTATTATGTCTTCATTTTAATTATTTTAATAAATCATTATGGGACTGTCATGCCCTATACTAGGGAGTCGTAACAGCCCCACTGCGTAAACCAACCTAAGCTAGTCACTTTAGCTACTAACATAAGTGTAGTTTATACTAAGCCTTTACTACTTCATACCTTTAAGTCATCCAATTCAATATCTATTTAGTATGAACCTATGGTGTAATTTTTTAAAAATAACTTTTGAAAGAGATTTTGTGGTATAAAAGCTTGAGAAGAAAACAAGTTTTATAAATAACTTTAGAAAATTGACACAATAAGGATTTATAAAAGTTTACAGTTTTACATAACATAGTACTGGTAACAATAGCTGAAAACTAGAAGGTCACTTGAAGAAACCCTATTAGTTTTCCTAAAGGTTAGTAAAATTAATAAAAAAAAATATGAATTTAGTCAATTGGTCTTAAATCTTACTCCCCGACCCCGTTCTCTACATTTCTAGAATTTAGAGTAGTTTTGATATATCTATTGGGAAACCTCAAAACAATTATAAGGAAATAAGTAACAACTTGTTTAGTAAGTAGAATGGAGACAATAGCACATATCTAATATAGAGCAACTAGGGTTTTTAAGCAAGTTCTGTTAGATACAATGCATGTTCAAGCAAAGGTCATCATACAATATTAACCGGTCCTCGTGAGACTAAAGAAATTGTGCTTGCTCTAATCTCGGTTTTGAGGAGTTTGATGCTGTGCACTTTACGAATCAAAACCAAAATGGGGCTTTGTAATGGAGAAACATATTCCACCTAAGACTATCTTTGAATTACGGTCCCTTACCTTGCTATGATCTTCTCTCATGTCACTTAATTTGACTAAGGATAGGGAAAAGACCATTTCTAATATCCTTATCAAAGGGTTCGTGTTTAGCCTAAGAAACCTAATCGTTTCCCTTATTGAGTTGTGATGCAAGTTTGGTTAGAAGTTAGGCTAAGTTTTAGTTAGATTACTTTTGAGATGATCAAGAAATTTCAAACAACTTAATCTAGCAATTTCAAATAGTTGAATCTAACAACCTCATAAAGTAACCAATACAAAAAATCTAACACTCTAAATAGAAAAACATTAGTCAAGCAACTTATAATCATAACCAAGACACATACTAAGGCCTTTAAGTTTCCTTAAATAATACTTCAAAGTTCAGTGAAGCACTGATCTTACTTACCTAGATATGTCATGCTTGATAGTGCTTATGGTTGATCTAATCTACTTCAATTGTTCCCTAAATAATCAATGTAATCATTTTAGTTTTACTAAATATAAAGTTAAATAAGTTCATTTTAATAATTGAAGTGTGGCTATGACTTATCTCTAGTGAGTAGTGTAAGCTTTGTATTGAGTTCTAATTTGCTGCTGAAGTCTCTGAACAAGGTTCTAAAAGTTCACCAAATACCAAGTGTTGATCTCAACACCTTCTAATTAAGTCTCTAAGATTATCCCAATTATACTCTTACTCTAATCAACTCTCTGAACGAGACTCTAAAATTCTTTTCACTAAGCATTTCACACCAACTAACCTCAAATCAAGTTCCAAAGCCATTCCAATCATATTTCCCTTACCAAATACTTCCTAAACAAATCTATTATAGGGGTATAGTTAAGTCCCTCTTCTTATCCAACTTTCCGATCAACTCTCTAAATTAGAGATCAAGTCCCCTTTTTATAGACCAACCCTTCGAAGATGTCTCTAAAGCAATTTCATCTAAGCCTTCTAAATTAACCAACCCTATAGTTAAGTCTCTAAATTTAATATAATCACCCTTCTTTTACAAGGCTACTCCTTACACAAAACTCCAACATATTTAGAGTTAAAGTCTCTTCATCCACTAACCTTTTGAACATGTCTCTAAAGTTATCACAACCATGCTTCTTTATCGAACGTTGTCCTAACCAAGACCTTAGCATTATTATATTCAACACTCTTATATGAGTTAAATTTTTGGTTAAGTATTTGTACTAAGTTTTAAGTTAGTCATTTACCAAATCAACCATCTAAAGAACCTACTGAATAGATTTGATTACAAATTTATTCCAAGCAACTCATTTGATCACCATGTTTCTAGTTACATACATGTTAGTACATGATCATTCAATAGGGTCATCATGCTCATTAACACCATATTATCAAAACTTCTAAACCCTCATTTTCTAACTTTATTGCATGAAACCCATAACTGATGGTAGATGTGTGATTCGACTTTACTTCAATCTCCTTAAGTCTAGATGATATCCTATAGTAAAACATAACTCATATGAACTCCAAAACTAGTACAAATTGATTTCCTTAAAGCTAATTATACAAAATCTCACCAAAATAATATTTTTGACCAAATTTAGAAGCTAAAAAATTACTAAAAATTATAAAGAATATTTTGGACTGAAAACTTTTCATAGGACACACACATGTAATATAGGGAAGTTCCAAAAAAATTTGGTTTCAAAACAATAACAATAGGGCTATTTAAAACAACTTTAAAAATTGTCCAGTTTTGCACGGTTTGCTAAGAAAGTCATATATCCACTCAAAATTTTTGTGATATAATAGTTTTCCCTAATAATAGGCACAAAAAATATTCTAGAATAAAATTTTCAAATTTTTTTAACCTAAGTTAGTAATTTTAGAAAATTTAAGAAAATTGGAGCTCATTGGAAAGTGCCCATTTGACCACCAACGGCCGCCACCACCATGTCAACAACCCTAGAGACTACCCCCATTGTTGGCCAGTGGTGGTGGTTTGTTCTTTGGTCACATGCAAGTTCTTGCTACACAAATTTGCTCGATTTGCCTTATTTTCTACTAATTTTTCGTAGAATTTTCTCCTCCTTTATTTCCCTGTTTTTGTAATTTTATTAAATTACTAAAGATCTAATTGATCATCTGGAGAGAGTTGGCGACAATTCCAAGGTTAGTTGACGAAATTTAAAATATTTTCTCTCTCTTCTAAGTATATTTATCCTTAAATCCATGCATGTTAAGTGTCTTTGAATTTCTTCCTCAAGTCAATAGCTATCCTCATTAAGCCATGCTTAATCCAAGATGATTCTAGTAGTCTTTGTGATTTTTTAGCATTTTTTACGATTTTTCTTATAATTATTTGATTAATTATAATTATTTTAAGGTATTTTAAGCATTTTCGGGTATATAAATATATATAATAATTATACTTAGGATACACTACTATATTTATACATCATTTTAGGTCATAATTTTTTTTTTTTTTTGTATCCAAATAATTTATCTTTAATATTTGCTTGTTTTCCATTGCCTAATTTATGTGTTTATGAGTTGTAAATTACAATATAATGTAATTTAATGAAATTATCTATTTTTAGCTATAATTCTATTATTTTATTATATTTCAATATTCCAAACTCATGCTGTATCATCATCAACTCCTAAGACCCATACGTGAAGCATTAACTTATTCGATTGATCTTCACGTACATCCTAAATTACTCACTATAATAGCTATGTAAAATTACGGAGCTCACTTTTCCACCAGAAAAGTTTTATCCTCAAAAATTCAATTATTTACCTTACTTATTTCACATCTAAAAACTTCAATAGTGATCCAAATATCATTACTCAGGATAAAAAGGGTGTATCATTAACTTAATTTCTAAAACAATCATGTCTCAATTTTGTAGTCTCTAAATCTATTTATCAAGTATCTAAATAGGTTTCTCTTTTACCGCACAATCCTCTTATAGATCTATTAGTTTTATTATTAATCAATTCATCTTAAAGTTATCTCCTTATTGTACTTTCACATGCCTTATGTTTCAATTTCTTGATTTTAGGAATTTGTTTATCCAGTATTTGCATAGATGACTTCTTTAGTATATAATTCCATTGTATGTTCATTGGTTTATCCTTAATACTACATTTGAATTCTTCCTAAGCTTATATACTATCATCATATAACACATTTTGTGGTATTCTACCAAACTTATGGGTGAAGTAAGTCTACATATCATGTTTAACCTTTCCTCTAAAATATCTTTAGATATTTTCTATATATCATAGATTCCCATTATTTATGTACTATCCATTGATCCTCATATAAGTACATAAATACTATAGATTCATCTATTACTACATAGATCACCTTTGCGTCAATAAGTCCATAGAGTTTCTCTTGATTTTGTGCTTAACTCCTATCTGCTTGTACCTTTTGAACTAGGTTCTAAAGTAGTATATTCACTTGAGTTTTGATTTCAATCATTTTTTATTAATTTGAGTTCTTAGTCTTTTAGGTTCATGGTTCTTAAATACAACAGTTTCGGAACATCTTCTAATCCTCAATCAAAATAAAATCTCACTTCCAACAATCTTGCAACTCAATTCTTACCACTCATGCCTATCTTATCTTTCATCATTATTCCATATCTTACTCATTAACTTTTTGAATCCAATTATCTCTTATGTTGATGGATCGCTTCCTATCATAGATTCTTAGTTAAGTCTATTGATCTTTTAACTTTTACCACATTAGTCAAATGCCACCTCATAATTTCTATTGCTTCCGTAATTTAAGGTTTAAGCACTCCTTCAACCCGCACATACAATTACAAAGTTGAGTTTGGCAAACCTCGATCCTCTTACAACATACTCAGAAGGAGACAATACTGATTCGATAGATAAATTTGACTTGAAACTAACACGATATGTTTGAATCAAGTCAAAATAAGGAATTCATAGAATGAGAAAAATGACTTTTAATAGATTTGACAATGGAAACATAGGAGTTCATATATTTGTCATCCTCGCCTTATATATTTACATGTACTTAAGATATATTCAAGGGTTATAGCGATTCTACCATCATATTCTAATCTAGTGATATCTTCTTTCTCCTTTCTTGTCTTTACAATCAACTAGAAAGTGTACAACCTCATTGTTTATTTCACAACCTTATCTCGCTACACTAAAGTATTACTTTTTTTATTTCTAAGAATCATATCAGTTCATTTCAAGCATCTTCTCACACATTTTCTTATGGTAACATTTTTTATCATCAACTAGTTTTCATCTCTCTAAACATGGCTCCATTCATTTCCTCCTTAATCTTCATCTTATGTATTTACTAAATTCCTCACCATATTGCATTTAGAGTATAACTATCACAATTTCCTAAGAATTCCCTTTTCACTCTCTACTTAAGTTTTATCAAGTCTTCTGAATATATTTTAATGTGTCCATCCCTAATATAATTCACTTTCACCTATGTTACTCTTTGCTATAGCTCATCCATTTTTTTTAAACAATCTTGATTCCATTCGTAATCGTGCTCTAGGGCTTTGCTTTTATTCCTATTTCTAGTCCTTAAAATCATACCAATGTTTAAGCTTTGTGATCCATCATACTCCCAACCTTCATCCTTTTTGACCTATTACGATGAACAATCCCATATAATAACGAACTTTCAATTGACTTAATCATGCTTTTACTAGGGTAAATTTAAACCTTATCTTTAAGTACTTAAGATTTATACTTCATATCTTGTCATCATTGTCCCAATTATCTCAAAAGTACTCCTTTCAGATATCTTCCTAAATATTAACCAAATTATTGACATGTTTAAATCTTAGTATTCTTAAATCCTTTTAGAATCCAACTCCTATCTTTGTCTTAATTGCTTTATATATCTTCTTTAGTATTTAGAAATTCTAAATACTTCTAAGTCAACTCGATTTAGGCTATTTAATCCTTAGTTAAAGTAGATTTTTCCTATCTCATCCTGAAAATATCAATTTATCTAAACAAATTTAGAAGGTTCAATTCCTCTTAAAACTTAACTCCTAGTGCACTTTTCATTGTACTTTCATCCCATAATGTCCTCATTAGCCCATAAATATTATGGTCACTATCCTTAATGTTTTGCATTTACCTTAGTTATCATCCATTTAACTTAAATTAAGTCTATCATCTTCTAAAAGTGATAGCAGTTATCCCTTGGTAAGTCTTAAGGTATAAAAGTACTTAAAATTGAGTTTCCATTCTTCATTCATTTCCTTAGGTATCTCACCACTTCATTAACCTAATATCTTATTTTCATAAGTGATTATTTGCCCTACACTAAATCATATATGACTTGCAAATAAGTATACAATTCAACTTCAATGAACTCCTTTAGGTGGGTATCTCCTATTCAACTAATATCATGAAATTCCACAATAAGTATTTTGATGAACTTTACCTAATATTCACATAGCATTTATGACCAATATATTCTTCTATATAAGCATTATTAATGGAATATCACCTCGGTAAAATGAACTCCCACATTCAACTTTAGAACTTAACATGAAATTTCTAGTCTCTAAACTACCCTTTGAAAGAATAATTCCTGTCAATCTAATGTCATATAATTCTTGATAATTAATTTTCCATTAAGATTTTAACATCTACAAATCATTCATCTCAAACACATCCTATATTTCATGAAATATTACGAAATATTCCTTATAATGTCCAAGTCTCTATTAGTTAGAAATAAAGTACTAATCAATACCTATAACTATCATGTCACCTGTATTCATACCTATGATATAATAACATCTGCATTGCCAAAGTATCACAGTTTCTTTCTATTGCAGGATAGTAACAAAAGTTCCCCTAGTAGTTACTATATTTTAAATTCTGCTCATTTGTAATCCCTTCACTTAAGTCAATTTCCACAAATACAAATTCCAATATGTTACCATCATTTAAAACTATATAGCTCTTACCTCTTATATCCTTCAAATTTCCCTCCTTAGTTGCTCAACCTACTTATGCAAATTCTCATATATTCATCTCAAAATACTTTTAAATTCATTTGAGATCCTTGTAAATACACATCAAAATCCAAACTTTCCATAGAAAATTGAACTTTGAAACTTACCTCAACACCTAAGAAGAATTATGTTATTATTAACTTTTATCTAACAAGCATTTGTATACCAGGTTTTGTACACATGAAAGATCACATATCATTTTCTTAAATACTGGCTTCTAATTGCATCCTTAATTAATCAATTACAAAATCATGACTAAACCAACAAAAGAATCAAAATACATTAGAATCTAAACTTTGCTCTACATATTTATGCTAGGTCATAATTTCATACCCAAGAGAAATCATAATAGAATTAATCCTTCTAAATTCTCTATTTTCAATTATCACTAGAGTTAGATATAAAGATAAGATCTCATTTATACTACTAGAAGAGTTAAAACAATTCAGTCAACACAAAGCTTATAAAACAACAAAAGTTCATTATGAAAAGAGTAATTACTACATGTTAAAAGTAGTCAGGTTCCCCATTTGTGGTTTTATCCTCAAAATTTTAATTACTAAAAGTTAGCTCAAAATCCTACTAGTTATTAACTCACAAACTTCCCAACACTTAAGAATTTATTATATTTATACAATAAAAGTTTATTTCCTTGCTTATTCACAAGTACATCACTATCCCTAAGTCAGAGTCAAAACTCAATACTACATATTTCGGAATCCAAAACGTTATAATTTGCTACACTTCTTTATCGTCCTCAACAATTTCATTATTAAGGTCCATTTTATAATTTAACTCTTTAGTTCCCAAACTACCTACTATTTTAAGTCTTTAGAAATAATTTTCTACTTAAGGTTCTCCTTTCTCTTCTATTTTACGCTTTTAAATTTGTATATCCTACTATTTACATCCTTTAATCTTTAACTCAGGTTATTGCAACATTTAAGAAATTTTCAAAAGCTTCTTCAGAATCTTCATTTAACTTTTAATCAGTTACATTTTTCTAGACTAATATTCTCTAAATAAAAGTTTACAAGGCACCACACAATAATATAATGAGAAAGTCTCTAGAAACGTAGAATACTTTTATTATCACATAGTTATAACTTCCACAATAGTTTCTTCTCGACTCTTTAATTGTTAAAAATTTCATCGTCAACAACCATGCAACATACCTCTCATCTTAACAAGTATTCTTTCTCTAAATAACAATAGTAGTATAAATCTTTAATTATTTTCTAATGCTTCCAATTATTCCAATGTTTGTAAGGTGATTTTCTCCATACCTATATGCATATCATATAATTTCACCTAAAACATAGCACAATACTCAATTGTTCCATCTCAAAACAATTCTTACAATTAAAACTTACAATCCCTAAGCCCTTCACCATCTATTATTGTCTCCAAGCATTAATAAGTCAATGATTCAAATATCAAAAGTAAGTATGAGATAAGTTAGATTAGCATCATTTGCTGATCATTATTGTTTTACATTATATACAATTTTACACATATATATAACTTACATATAACCTTACAAATCTAAATCTTTTACATCCCACTTAATTTTTCCCTAACTCTTAGTGTTCTAATTCATTTTTATTATGATGTCTCAAAGTTAGTTCAAAAGAGTCGCTCTTTAAGTGGATGGCTAAGAATATCACTTTGACACCACCTTAAACTGTCACGCCCTAAATTAGGGAGTCGTAACAGCCTCATAACGTAAATCAACCTAAGCTAAAAGCTAACCACTTTAGCCACTAATATAGGTGTAGCTTACACCAAGTCTTTACCACTCCATACCTTTGAGTCATCAAATTCAATATTTGTTTGGTATCAACTTGTTCTGTAAATTTTTTAAAATAACTTTTGAAAGAGATTATATGGTATAAAAGCTTGAGAAGAAAACAAGTTTTATAAATAACTTTAGAAAATCAACAAAATAAGGATTTATAAAGATCCACAAGTTTACAAAACATAGTGCCAATAACAATAGCTAAAAACTAGAGAGTCAGCTCAAGAAACCCTATTAGTTTTCCTAAAGGTTAGTAAAATCAATAAAAAAAATAGTAATTCAGTCAATTGGTCTTAAATCTCACTCCTCGATCTTATTCTTTACATTTTTGGAACTTAGAGTAGTACTAGTGTATGTACTAGGAAATCTACAAAACAACTATAGGGAAATGAGTAATAACTTACTCAGTAAATTGGATGGAGATAATAGCACATATCTAATACAAAGCATCTAAGGTTTTTGAATAAGTTTAGTTAGATTCAATACAAGTTTAAGCAAATGCCATTGCATGACGTTGATCAATCGTCGTGAGATAAGAGAAATTACGCCCACTCTAATCCGGGTTTTAAAGAGTTTGACGCCACATACTTCATAAATCGGAACCAAACCGGAGTTTGTATAATAGAGAAATACATTCTGCTCGATACTACCTTTGAACTATGGTCCCCAACCTAGCCGCGACCTCCTCTCTTGTCACTTAGCTCGACTAAGGGTAGCGAAATGATCATTTCTACTATCCTCATCGAAGGGTCCGTGTTTAGCCTAAGAAACCAAATCATTGCTCCTATTAGGTTGTGATGCAAGTTCGGTTAAAAGTTAGGGCAAGTTTTAGCTAGATTGCTTTTAAGGAGATCAAGCAATTTCAAATAGTTCAATCTAGCAATATCATGAAGCAATCAATATATAAAATCCAACACTCTAAATAGCAAAACATTAGTCAAGCACATATGTTGCATATATAGAAGCAACTAACTTACACTCATAACCAAGACATATACTAAGACCTTCAAATATCCTTAAATAATACTTGAAAGTGTAGTGAAATACTGATCTCACTTATTTGGACATGTTACGCTTGACAGTATTGATGGTTCATCATATCCGCTTCAATTGTTTCCTAAATAATTAATATAATCATTTTAGTTTTACTAAATGTAAAGTTAAATAAGTTCATTTTAATAATTTAAGTGTGGTTATGGCTTATCTCTATTAAGTAGTGTAAGCTTTGTATTAAGTTTCAATTTGCTACTAAAGTCTCTAAACAAGGTTCTGAAAGTTTACCAAATACTAAGTTTTAATCTTAGAACCTTCTAATCAAGTCTCTAAGATTATCCCAATTATACCCTTACTCCAATCAACTCTTTAAACAAGACTCTAAAGTCCTTTCCACTAAGCATTTCACACCAACCAACCTCGAATCAAGTTCCGAAGCCATTCCAATCACATTTCCCTTACCAAATACTTCCTAAACGAATCTATGATAGGGGTATAGTTAAGTCAATCCTCTTATCTAACTTTCCAATCAACTCTCTAAACAAGAGATTGAGTCCCCTCTTTATAGGCCAACCCTCCGAAGATGTCTTTGAAGAAATTTCATCTAAGCCTTCTAAACTAGCTAACCTTGTAGTTAAGTTTCTAAACTTAATACAATTACCCTTCTTTTACCAAACTACTTCTTACATGTAGCTCCGACATATTTAGAGTTAAAGTCCCTTCATCCACTAACCTTCTGAACATGTCTCTAAAGTTATCATAACTATGCTTCTTTACCGAACGTTGTCTTAACCAAGACCTTGACATTATTATATTGAAGACTCTTATATGAGTTAACACTCTAGTTAAGTATCTATACTAAGTTTTAAGTCACTTTTTTACTAGATCAACCATATGAAGAACCCATTGAACAAATCCAATTACAAATTTATTCCAAGTGACTCATTCCATCATCATGTTTTTTATTATACAAATGTTAGTACATGATCATTAAATAGGTTCATCATGCTCATTAACATCATATTACCAAAACTCCTAAATCCTCATTTTCCAACTTTAGTACATGAAACCCATAATTAATGGTAGATGTGTGATTTAACTTTACTTCAATCCCCTTAATTGCTAATCATATCTTACAACAAAAAAATAACTTATATGAACTCGAGAATTGGTATAAATTGATTTACTTAAAGATAATTATACAAAATCTCTCAAAAATAGCATTTTTCATAAAATTTTGTAGCTCAAAAATTACTAAAAATTATAAAAAATATTTTTGGTTCAAAACTTTTCATAGGATTCATACATGTAGTATAGAGAAGTTCCAGAAAAATTTTGGGTTTCAAAACGACAACAATAGGGTTATTTAAAACAATTTTGAAAATTGTTTGGTTTCATGCAATTTGTTAAGAAGGTCATATATCCACTCAAAATTTTTGTAATATGATATTTTTCCCTAATAATGGGTACAAAAATACTCTAGAGTAAATTTTTTCAAAACTTTCAAAACTAATTTAATAATTTTAGAAAATTAAAGAGAAATCGAAGCTCTCTAGAAAGTGGTCACCCAACTACCAATGGCCGCTACCACCATGTCGGGAATCTTAAACATTGTCCCCACTATTAGCCGGTGGTAGTGGTTTGTTCCCAAGTAGCATGCAAGTTCCCGCTCTACAAATTTGCTCGATTTGCCTTGTTTTCGACTAATTTTCCCCAAAATTTTCTCCTCCTTTGTTTTCTTGTTCTTGTAATTTTCCTAAATTACTAAGGAGCTAATTGATTATCTAGAGAGTTGGTGACAATTTTTAGGTTGGTTGATGAAATTTAGAATATTTTCTCTCTCTTCTAAGTATATATATCCCAAAATCCATGCATGTTAAGTGTCTTTGAATTTCTACCTCAAGTCAACAGTTATCCTCATTAAGCCACGCTTGATCCAAGATGATTCCAACAGTCTTTGTGATTTTTTTGGCAATTTTTATGATTTTTCCCATAATTATTTGATTAATTATACTTATTTTAGGATATTTTATGCATTTTCAGGTATATAAATATATATAATAATTATACCTAGGGTACATGTCACACTTCGAATAAGAGAAGTTATAACAGTCCCGCCGTGTAAACTAACCTAAGATAAAAGTTAATCTTATAGCTGCTATCGTAGATATAGTCCACATAAGGCGTGTACAACTCAACCAACTTAAAGCATCCATTGTGATACCTATGAGTAATCAAACTTATAGTATAACTTTATAAAATACCTATTTTATATAACCGGTTGTTTCATAATACAATAGTACTAATATAAATGTCTTACATCTAGAGTTATAATTTACAATTAGAGTTTATCAAAAAGCAATAGGTTTTGTAGGCTATTTACAATAAGTTAGGAAACTAGTAGGCATCATAAGGAATTCTCAATTAATTTCCTTAGAATTCAAAAGAAAAGACAAAAAAGAGGTCAAAAGCCCAGGTTAAGTTAATTCTTCATTCCTCACTTCCTAATTAATAGCACACTAACCTGGGGTTGGCGGTATCGGAACATCTTGGTCCTTACTTAGTACTTACAAAAGAATCCATGGAGATATGAGCACAACTAGCTCAGTAAGTGAGACGAAGTCAGAAGAGTACCAAATATCGCATAATGTTATTTGGCTTATTGTAAGGTTAGAGAAATTACATCCATTTCAACTTAGATTGAGGAGTTTTATCGAGACTCAAATTAAACTAAACCCAAGCTTATGCAATGGAGAACACCCTCCTTCCATGATTACCTTCGAACCACAGCCGCCCCCATCATTACCATGACTTCCTTGCTTATCACTTAGTTCAACTAAGAATGAGGAAAGGACCATTTCAACTATCTTCATCGAAGGAAGTCGATATTTGGTTTGACACTCTTAATCGTTCCTCCTAGTGAGTATTATGCATGTCTAGTTTCTTTTTAGTCGAATAAATGTTAGTGTTAATGAGGGGTGACAAAAAAAGATTACACAATTCAGAGACAATGTGACATGGAAAACAGCACATTAAGGAGTTCAACTCCTATCATAATTGAATATCATACACACACACATAGCATGCACACAACCAACTAACTACAAACACAACTTGAAGTACTCTTAAGTCTCCAAATACTTTAATACAGTACCCCAACGAGCAGTGAAGCTACAAATCTCAACTTACTTGTTTAGACGCTCACTACAGTAGACTTGAGCTGTCAACGGTTTCACCACTAAAAGATCCTATATACATGTAAAACCCAAATTCAGTTTTCGTAACAATTACAAAAATATTAAGGTTTGATCTAAAACAATTATATATATATGAATATATTAACACAGTAATATATCGTTTTATTATTATATATATTGAGTTAAGTTATAAATTATTGATAATATACGTAATTTATAATATTACATATTATAAATAGTTTTGATTGTATCGAAACGTGCTTTTAATTGATTAAATCATATTTTAATTCCGATAAGGTTACCATAACACATATATTCTAGAATATTATAAAGTTATAGGTTATATTATCTAAGATTATTCGATTTTAATAAAATAAATGTCGTTAGGTTTGTACAGACCTAAAGACATATGTTACAAGTCATATTTCTAGAAATAACTTTTAACAGATAGTTTGAGTTTTCAATATAGTTATACATATCTAAATAAATATTAACGTATTATATATATTCTAGGTTATTAAACTGTATTTTACCTCATTTGTCAATATAATGCTATAATATAAGTATTATTTAACCTTAATATACATATAACGTATCCTGGTCAATAAAATATCATTAATTACATTAAAAATATCCTTTTCATCTAATCTGATCAATACATTCATGCATAGCATTTATTCAACTATTTATTTTATTTTAACTTATTATTACTAAAAATACGTCCCAATTTGTAATTTAAGCCATTTTACTATATAAATTCTTAATAAATAGTTTGGGTACCAAATAATTTCTCGAAAATTTCTATAGATTCCTAAAAATATGGAGAACTTAGCTATTACTAGGTTTCAAGTTTTTTATATATCGCCTATATATTTATATTTACGATTTTATCTCTAAATTACTTAATTATGATCCTTCTTACGCCAAATTAATTTCAATCCAACCCAACATTGTTATTATTCACTAAAGATCTATACATGTCCATTTCATCATTTAATTTTATAATTTCTTATTTATTTCACAATTTCAATCTATTTTCGAGCTATTTTTAGGCCAAAAAATTCAATAAATATTAAAAATATTCAAATCAAAATTTAGGCTACATAGAAATTATCTATATATCATACACATCCTACACAAAAATTTTAAGTTAGAAATAATATCATTTAGTATATTTATTTTGTAATTCAAATTTCAAATAAATAGTAGTTTTCTTAAGCAAGTATACTAAATATTACAATTTTTTGAAAAATAAAAATATCACACAAAAGTATGTTTAAGATGACCTAACTACAAATTTTCTCATAATTTTCTGAGTGGTTTAAGCATTTTTTACAAATTATTGAAAAATAGGACAGTAAATCAACTTTCATATTCTTGGATTCTCCGGTGGCCATAGAGTGGTGAGGATTTATCGGAAAAGCTAGTTGCTGCTTGGACTAGTGGTGACCAGTTGGGTTGGTCATTAGATAGTTGTCTAGGTCAGGTACGGTGAAGGCACGATGGTTGCTTTGTTTTTCTTATTTTCTTTCCTATTTTTCACAATTTTTTTCTTAATTTTCTCTAATTGTATCTGGTTTGTAAAGTTAGGAAATAAGGTAGAGAAGCCTATTTATGATGGTTGGAGTCAATTGCTACTATTTGATTTTTCTTTTTAATTTTTTTCTTTACTTTTTCCTCATAAATGTAAGTAGGAGGTGGCCAAATCCTACATACTTATGAATCAACATATTCAACTCCTCCACAGTAGGCTATAGTGAAAATATAGACATTCCAAGCTGCAATTGAGCCTTTAGGATGAGATTTGTAATTATTCTAGCATTTTAGGTATAGTTTATTAATATTTAGTTATTTATTAATATACGAGTATATATCCCATATATATATCACGCATAATATATAACTATACTCATCTAATTAAGTTTTTAACATATCTTTTATTTTTAGGATATGTTCTCTTAATTATTCACATGAATTCAACACATTATAAATATAATTATGTAAATTAGGATTAATTTAAGGTTTAATTATTATTTATACCAAGTATACTCATAAAAATATGAGTATATTCATATAGTAAATTATATTATATTATCTCATTTTATAACTTAATTAATTTATCTTTAAGTTCTCATCATATTTCGAGCTCAATTTTAGGAGTTTCAAGTATTTTAGTACTATATTAAATAATCCTATTTCTAAGGACAAAATTGGGATTTTAGGTCATTATTTCCAAAATCTAACTTCACAATGTCGCTTCGTCTAACTTTTCTATCTTAGTCGTAAAGTTTGGGCTTAATTGGATAACTTTTCCTAAAGATCCTAAATCTAGGCTCGGTTGTCCTAAACACAATTTTAAGGACTTACAGTACACATACTAGATTTATATATATTATTTTAGGTCATTATACGATTTTTTTTATCTAAATAATTTATCTCTAATATTTACTTATTTTCCATTACTTAATTTACACGTTTATGCAAGGTAAATTACAATATAATATAATTTAGTAAAATTATTTATTTTTAGCTATAATTCTATTATTTTATCATATTTCAATATTCTGGACTCACAACGTACCATCGTCTAACTCTTAAGACCCATACATGAAGTATTAACTCATTTGGTTGACTTTTACGCACGCCCTAAATTACTTGCTCTTACGGTTACGTATAATTACAAGGCTCACATGAACCTTATGTTTTAGGGTGACTTTTATTATTGATAATGAAATTCAATATATGATATTTATATATTGTGATCTAATTGTATTATGTTTATTGTTGTCTTTAATTTAATATACCGGTGATTAAGTTATTGCTAAAGTCTATTGTAGAGTTCGCAATAACATATAATATCACTAACTAATACAATTAGACACAACTAACTGACTAAAACTTTTTGCAGTTTGATTTTTTTTAGATTAAGGTAACCTAATAATAGATTCAAGGGCTTCATGCGATTCAACGCTCTATTTAGAAGCGATTCAAGTAAACAAGATCAGAAGACTAGGAATCAGTCTAAAGACGCGACTTTAGTTAGTTCATAATAGGAATCCCCATAGTCCAACATTGCAATTGAGATTGAATAAATCACTGAGAATTAGATAGTAAATAACAATAAATATTTACTAAGGAATATGTTTTCTCCTTTAATTTAATTATTCTTACTCTTGTTGTTGTTTTCATTTTTATGCTTATTTATATTTATCCTTAATTAATTTTATATTTTAGTTACTTCATTAGTGCAATATTTACTTCACCATCTTTAATTATTCAAGTATATCTTTTATTGTAAAAAGTTAGGTAATAGAATAATTTAGAGATATTATTATTAATTAATTATATATTACTCATATAGACACCACATTTTTGCTTTCTATAGTTTTAGACTTTTTTTTAGAATAGGAAAAAAGGGTCCTAATTGAAAAATAAAAAAACAAATAAAAAAATATGGAAAAGTACAAAAAATTGAAAAATTAGAAAAAGCATAAAAAATAGAAAAATATTTATAAAAAATGAAAAAAGTAGAAATTTTAAAAATATAAAATATAGAAAAATACAAAATTTAGAAAAGTAGAAAAGGAAAATTAAGGTTTATTTTTGCTCGAAACTAAGTTTAGCGTTTTATTTATTTTATTTTTATTTATTTCTTTTCTTTATTGATTTCTTTAAAAAAGAAAAAACAAGAGGAGCCCAGGTTGTTGCTAGGCTCAATGCAATTATATTGCACAAGAGAGCCTAGCAAATGGGCCAAAGGATTAAGGGGGCACAATGTAGCATACCCATTTTGTTTACATTGAGTGTGTATAATACACACGTGCATGACACATGCCTAGCATGTGACTATGCACCTAATCTTCTCCTCTAGAAAATCACAAGAGTGGTAGTAACAGAGGAAGAAAAAAACTACATGATCCTTTAACTTTTTAGCTCGATTAAACTTATTTTTTAACTAAATTTGATCAAACAAAGTACGGGAATTAATTATTGATTCGGAATACTCTTAAATGGTACCCATATCATGTCCGAGTTCATTTGTCTTCTTAGTCAAAATAAATTCTGAAAATAAAAAAATATATATATATATATATTCCCGCACTTGGAGCATCTATGGCGATCTTACCTTTATGGCTTTTTCCAAGATCACACATGCTTGGACTTATATAAACAAAACTCCTTAATTTCCATCCAAGCATTTGCTTCTACCCCTACATACTTGAACACCCTTTTTGAGCTACTTCTCTCTCTAGGTGTAAGTAGTCTCTCTCTCTCTAAAAGTTCATTTGAGCTCGAAGTGTTTCGAGCTAATCTACTTATACAATGGTCTTCCTCATGCTCAAAGCATCCTAAAGGCACTTGTCCCAAGGACAACTGTACCTTCTAACCCATAAGACAAGACCTCCGCCATGAAGCCCTAACCCTAAATGCGTAGCCACCATTCAAAACACTACCTTAGCCACCACGTTAAACCAAACCACCACCACTACAAGCATTAGTGACCTCAAAAACCCCAACCCAACTCCCTTTCGAACTCAAGCTATCAACACAAGAACTAACCACCACCACCACTCGCAGCTGAATTTCAAACACTACTCAAACAGCCACAAAAAGTCATTACACTATTATCACTAACTCTTTCTCCAATGAGTTTCACATGAAACTCCAATCACCTGCTACAAATACTCATTAAATTGGCTTACGAGAACCATCTTAGCTGCTATCTTCATCTTCTCCATTCAACTCGAATTACATCTAACCTAACCCGACAACCTACTCTAGATTCTTACTCTAACCTATGTATAGCCTAAGTCTACAACCTGGTCTGATCATCCTTCTTTTAGGTTTGTTTGTTTTATCATTTTATTTATTTTGTTTTTTACATTCGTGTTGTAATTTTTTTTTTCTTATTCTATTGTAATAAAAACTTGTAATAAAAAAATTTAAAAAAAAAAAAGAGAGAGAAGAAAGAAAAAGAAAAGAACAAAAAAGAAAAAAGGGAAATAAAGGAAATCTTTGTTTTGTTTTATTATTTTATTTTGGCAAAAAAAAAAGGAGAAAGTAAATAAATAAAACCATTTTTTCACTTAGAAAAAAAATTTTCAAAAATAAAAACTAAAATAAGCCCTTTTGCAATAATTAGGGCCTTTTTAAGATTTTTCAAAGAAATAAATCAATAAAAAAATTAGGACTTTTTATCCCTATAATTTTTTTAAATACAATTAAATGGATTAAAAGTTAAACATGATTATTTTTCAAAAATCGAATTAATCAATACATTTAAATTTTTGAAAATGAACTATGAAATTCTGATCCCAAATAGTAAGTACATAGGCACTCGTAGGAAACTATGAAGTGATTTAAAATATGTAAAAAAAAATTATTTTTCCCCCTTTTTGTAAATTTTATTTCAATTTCTTGTTTTTCACAAGTAGATGTAATTTTAGTTATTTATTTATCTATGAACAAGTATTGTCATTAGAAGGATATTTTTTTAAAGATAAAATTAAATATAGAAGATCAAAAGTGATATTTATTTAGGGTTTAATAAGATAGGCCCGAGATCTAAGATATCTAGTTTCAAAATCATTTTATTTAAAAAAAAATTGCTTTTATCACAGTCTAATAGCCAAGTTATAACTGATCTACCAAATCGATTATAACTTGACCTTTTTCCCTTTTTCCAACCCCAATTGAGTGGCGACTTCAAATATTTTTCAAAACATGTTTAAAAACTTAGATTTTCCTTAATTCTTAGTCGGGGGTTAATATTAAACAGGTAAGGTTTTGTCACGACTCGAGGGAGCTAGTCGTGGTAGTCGTTGTATATCGTACAAAAGACTATAAATTGATTTCCCTTACAATTGACAACCTTTTATACCACATACAACGCTACAATAACAACTAACAACCAAGAGTTGCACAAGTGTAAGCAATATCATTTCATGATAATAATAACAAGCTAAAAAAATATAAAACACTATCTATTTATATAAAAATTTACAGATAAGAAGTCTATAATACTTTTTAACTCAAACTGATATCATTTTATTACATAATAAGACTCATAATCTAAATACACTATCATAAGTACACTCCGATCATATCTTACTGTCACATCAACCCCTTGATATACAACTAACCTCGGGCATGCGACGACCCGACTCTATGAACAACTCGACCTGCAAAAGTAAACTATAAGGGTATAAGCTAACTAGCTTAGTAAGATAATTCCCTCAACTATACAGCAATCAAGTTATACATAAATTAAGTTCAATCAAATGAATGCATATCAATCGGTATACTAAACAAATACATGTAGGTGACCAGGTATTGCATGCAACTCAAATTTAACATCCTCTAAAGTTAAGATTAGAGATACATCGGTACAGTCAGATTCGAGTATCATACTAAAACTTATAACTCCGCATTTCGTATTTAAAATGTAATGGTATATCCATTCTCAGTTTTATGAAAAGCGAGCTCTACGTATGAGTGTGAGTAGATTCACGCAGCTCTCACTCACTCCTAAACGGAGGCCTCTAGACTCGACCCTTAGTCAAGCAGTTGGTGTCTCCAATGCTTAGTAATTTCGCGGGCCAGGGTAAGGTCATATCGTACATGTATACCATACGAAATCTATATTAATCAAATAATCAACCTACATACAGTCTCTTGCTACCTCCGTGTAATGTAACGGTCGGAATTAATTATGCGGTGTATGATTATGCGTGTTTTAAGTTAACTTTTTTAAGTTGAGTAAAATTAGATCTTATTATTCAATAATCAATAAGGTCACAAACAATTAGTTTCTAGCGACTCTACTATGCAACAATCAATACGTTATAGTACTTTAAAGTAAATTCACAATTAACAAACAGTTATCATACATAAACATAACCCAGCCCCATACAACATTCAATTATTAATCATAATTTATATTCGCTAATTACAAACACAAGTAAGTATAGAATCATTAGGAAAAACTCACTCAACCATAATTAACTCAAGGGTTGTAATAATCCGATGGCAATTCAAGGTGAAGGTCGAGATCACCTAAGAATAAGGAATATAGAAAATTGTAAATTTGAGAATTTAAAGCTAACCTAATATCGAAATTTGTACTGTTTGCTTAACTTAGTTATGTGAAATTGTTAATTCAAGCTATCAAATCACGTATAATTTTTTCGTTTTAACTCTGATTATTATGAACTTATAGTCCATTTTGATTGTTTTTTAGCGTATTTTCTTGTAACGAGGTCCGTTTTGGATATTATAACTCACGGTTTGAATAATAATATAAAAATACCACAAAATTTATTATTTTAATTTAAAAAGTTATAAAATATTAATTTGAGCTTTTTTGTAGTATATTTATGATTTAATAATTACTTAGATCATATAAGTGATAATTTTATTATTTTAAGCTTATTTTACCCTAATTACTTATTTCTACCTATTTTTGAGATTTTACACTTATTAATTCAAATTTTTTTTCTAATTTATTATTTTCTAGTATTTTATGATATACATATATATATAAATACTTATTACTATATTTGATTAATTTTTCTAATTNAAGAAATAAATCAATAAAAAAATTAGGACTTTTTATCCCTATAATTTTTTTAAATACAATTAAATGGATTAAAAGTTAAACATGATTATTTTTCAAAAATCGAATTAATCAATACATTTAAATTTTTGAAAATGAACTATGAAATTCTGATCCCAAATAGTAAGTACATAGGCACTCGTAGGAAACTATGAAGTGATTTAAAATATGTAAAAAAAAATTATTTTTCCCCCTTTTTGTAAATTTTATTTCAATTTCTTGTTTTTCACAAGTAGATGTAATTTTAGTTATTTATTTATCTATGAACAAGTATTGTCATTAGAAGGATATTTTTTTAAAGATAAAATTAAATATAGAAGATCAAAAGTGATATTTATTTAGGGTTTAATAAGATAGGCCCGAGATCTAAGATATCTAGTTTCAAAATCATTTTATTTAAAAAAAAATTGCTTTTATCACAGTCTAATAGCCAAGTTATAACTGATCTACCAAATCGATTATAACTTGACCTTTTTCCCTTTTTCCAACCCCAATTGAGTGGCGACTTCAAATATTTTTCAAAACATGTTTAAAAACTTAGATTTTCCTTAATTCTTAGTCGGGGGTTAATATTAAACAGGTAAGGTTTTGTCACGACTCGAGGGAGCTAGTCGTGGTAGTCGTTGTATATCGTACAAAAGACTATAAATTGATTTCCCTTACAATTGACAACCTTTTATACCACATACAACGCTACAATAACAACTAACAACCAAGAGTTGCACAAGTGTAAGCAATATCATTTCATGATAATAATAACAAGCTAAAAAAATATAAAACACTATCTATTTATATAAAAATTTACAGATAAGAAGTCTATAATACTTTTTAACTCAAACTGATATCATTTTATTACATAATAAGACTCATAATCTAAATACACTATCATAAGTACACTCCGATCATATCTTACTGTCACATCAACCCCTTGATATACAACTAACCTCGGGCATGCGACGACCCGACTCTATGAACAACTCGACCTGCAAAAGTAAACTATAAGGGTATAAGCTAACTAGCTTAGTAAGATAATTCCCTCAACTATACAGCAATCAAGTTATACATAAATTAAGTTCAATCAAATGAATGCATATCAATCGGTATACTAAACAAATACATGTAGGTGACCAGGTATTGCATGCAACTCAAATTTAACATCCTCTAAAGTTAAGATTAGAGATACATCGGTACAGTCAGATTCGAGTATCATACTAAAACTTATAACTCCGCATTTCGTATTTAAAATGTAATGGTATATCCATTCTCAGTTTTATGAAAAGCGAGCTCTACGTATGAGTGTGAGTAGATTCACGCAGCTCTCACTCACTCCTAAACGGAGGCCTCTAGACTCGACCCTTAGTCAAGCAGTTGGTGTCTCCAATGCTTAGTAATTTCGCGGGCCAGGGTAAGGTCATATCGTACATGTATACCATACGAAATCTATATTAATCAAATAATCAACCTACATACAGTCTCTTGCTACCTCCGTGTAATGTAACGGTCGGAATTAATTATGCGGTGTATGATTATGCGTGTTTTAAGTTAACTTTTTTAAGTTGAGTAAAATTAGATCTTATTATTCAATAATCAATAAGGTCACAAACAATTAGTTTCTAGCGACTCTACTATGCAACAATCAATACGTTATAGTACTTTAAAGTAAATTCACAATTAACAAACAGTTATCATACATAAACATAACCCAGCCCCATACAACATTCAATTATTAATCATAATTTATATTCGCTAATTACAAACACAAGTAAGTATAGAATCATTAGGAAAAACTCACTCAACCATAATTAACTCAAGGGTTGTAATAATCCGATGGCAATTCAAGGTGAAGGTCGAGATCACCTAAGAATAAGGAATATAGAAAATTGTAAATTTGAGAATTTAAAGCTAACCTAATATCGAAATTTGTACTGTTTGCTTAACTTAGTTATGTGAAATTGTTAATTCAAGCTATCAAATCACGTATAATTTTTTCGTTTTAACTCTGATTATTATGAACTTATAGTCCATTTTGATTGTTTTTTAGCGTATTTTCTTGTAACGAGGTCCGTTTTGGATATTATAACTCACGGTTTGAATAATAATATAAAAATACCACAAAATTTATTATTTTAATTTAAAAAGTTATAAAATATTAATTTGAGCTTTTTTGTAGTATATTTATGATTTAATAATTACTTAGATCATATAAGTGATAATTTTATTATTTTAAGCTTATTTTACCCTAATTACTTATTTCTACCTATTTTTGAGATTTTACACTTATTAATTCAAATTTTTTTTCTAATTTATTATTTTCTAGTATTTTATGATATACATATATATATAAATACTTATTACTATATTTGATTAATTTTCTAATTTAAATTAGTAACTCTTTTTCCTAATTTACGGTACTTCCATATAGATATATACCTATGTCCTATATATATATATACATATTTATTAACTTATTTTATTTAGTAAATTAATATTTTCGTATATTATATATACTATTTAATGTATACTATACTTTATGTATGAAATTATTTTAAATTTAATTATATACTATATGTTATACATATAAGTATAATATGGATGTATTTATATTTTATATACACATACCTACTTTTATACATGTACACATATACATATATATAATATAAAATACTATGTTTATGTATGTATAATCACGCCACCTCTATATATATATACACACATGTGTTCCGTATTATATCATATATGAAAATAAAGATTATATACATATATACATAAATATACATATTCACGTATACATATATATATACATATATATATATATATATCAATGCCTAATTAGTGAAAATACTAAATACCTACTACATATATTCTTATTTATACATACATATATATACATATACTATATGTTTACATGATAATGTATATATACATATCCACATACGTATGTTTATACACACATAAAAGAGATACATATATATTTATTTATCTACTCATGCATCTATATATGTACATGTAATGAAACACATGATAAAATACGATAAAATACCACAAAATACTTATTATATATATATATATATATATAAGTAAAATAAATACACTTACCCAAATATTTTAGTAATATAATGGTTGAATTCCTTAGTTTTCTTCTTCTTTCTCTACCTCTTTATCCTTTTGCTCTTTTTGGTTTTATGTTCTTTTCTTTTTTTTTTTTTCTAGTTTGATTTTTGTGTGTGCGTATGTGTAATAACTTTGCTTTGGTTATTCTCTTTTTTTGTTTCAAATTTTCTAGACGTCCCAATAGCAAGTGGAATTAGATTAAATAAGATGTAAAGCAAATCTAATAGATATTAGCATTTATGTGGACAAGACAACTTAAATCATTATAATTGATTTTGTTTTGTAAATCCAACACCTAGAAAAAAAATTTTCATCACGTGGGCTGCTGGCTTTTCTAGAAATTGAACATGGCAGCAGCGGAAATTAAGGGGAAAAGAAAGAAAGAAAAAGAAGAAAAAAGAAAATAAAAAAAATAATTACATGAATTTTTTCCAAACATAAAAATAGTAAAAATAACATTTATAAATTAATTTTGGAATTTTGTGAAAATGTATCAAGTTAATTGGTAACTATTATAATTATAATTTTTACAAATTATCTTAGCATTTTCATTAAAAAATTTATGCGATTATACGATTTAATCGATAATTGTAATCAACTACAATTATATTACTATTAAGTGATATTTAATTATTTTATAAACTTAAAGTTATAGTTTTAAGGTTTCGATCAAGTTCAGGTTCGATTTCAAGTAATTATGTGAAGATCGAATTTAGGGTTTTTGTACGCGATTTAGGTTTCAATCAATTTCTAGGGTTTTTATTATTGATACTATATTCGATTTATTAAATTTCATAAAATTTTATCGTTACTAACCTTAACTACTCATGACATAATTTAGGACTGATTTTACAATGTTTATAGGTTTAATATTAATCGAATTAAGGAAAATAAATAAAAACTAGAAAATTTTTCATACTTGACAGCTCTCATATATAGTTTCTCATAGGATTAACACTTAGACACAAATTTGAATCTATACTATAACTTAACTAGATGCACTTGCCTACGCTATAAGCCTTACATATGAGATCAAAAGCCTATAAGAATATCACGTTTGTATGTTTATGTTTTGAATCTTAGTTCAAGGATTTATAACACATCAAGGCTATTGTTTTCATTCATTAAGTGGTATTTACTGCTTTTTAATCCATTTTTTGGATTGAAAACAATTTTAAAAGCTAACAAGTTTAAAATTATTGGGAACAACATTTAGGGGAAAATTACACACAAAATGATCAATATTTGGGATTAAATTCAAATAAAGGATTGAACTTATAAGTGATTAAAATAAAGATCAACATTATGATAAGTTGTTCAAATAGAGGATTAAAATTATAATTTTATTTTAATTTCAATCCTTTATTTAAACCATTTATCATAATATTCATCTTTAATTTTAACTACTTCAAAGTTCAACCTTATAGTTAAATCACTTAACATAATGTTTATCCTTTATTTAAATTATTTGAAAGTTCGATCCTCCATTTGAACTTAAGTACAAACATTAATCCTCTCTTATGTAATTCTCTCCCAATATTTAGCGAACTTAGTATTCAATTTAACTAAGTAAACAACCAATAATTATAATGCTAGCTTTAGTAAAAAAAAAACAATGGATAAGCTCGTAATGAATTAAAATAAGAACGATCAAGCTAGATAAGTCTTACTTAAAATGAGATAGTGGACATTAAGAAAAAAAATATACTTCTAATCCTCAATTTTTACATAATTTGAATCATACACCTTTTTTTGCCTTCCCATATCAGTACTCAACCTTCTTAAACCATAAAAAATTGCACTTCCATTTAATCAACTAAATTTTCAATCCATCTTTGGCATGTGTTAACTTTTGATTTTTGTTAGGCTAATAAGCCAAGGTAGTTGAGATTCATATAATTTTTTAGCTCCTTTCTCTCATTTTTATTTATTTATTTATTTTGTATATTTTATTATTTCATTAATATTATATAATTCAATATATGCAATGTTATTTTTTTAGTTATGTTACAAAATTAGATATGTTCAACATTATCATTTTATTGATTATTGTGGACCAATTTGAAGATAACATATGTCATGGATTGATAGAAAATACAGCAAATTTGATGGGAAGTCTTATTTTTGCATGTAATGCCCTAGGTAAAAAATAATGAATAGTCAAGCTAACAAACACTAATAGGCTCATTAACCACTTGATTTAAAAATTGCAATTATGTGTTGACAAGGTGTTTACAACCAGGGCTTTACAAAATAGTACTACAATTGGGACAACTTAATCATGAAGTCTTATAATCTCCCTTCCTCTCACCTCCCTCCCTAAACACACGACATTTTCGTCCCGAGACCTTATAATTAAGCTCAGATCTTCCCCCATTTTCAATGTACGATTTAGGCTACCTACTACCTATAAGTCATTTTGAAAGCATATAAAGAGTCATACCCTAATGATACTCCCCACCCTGATTGGATCTCTTTTCTAAACCGGAGCCAGACCCGAATCGTTCACTTATTGGTAGAGGGTTGACTTTAATACCATTTGTGAATAGTCAAGTTAACAAATATTAATAGGCTCATTAACCACTTGATCCAAAAGTTGCAACTATGTGTTAACAAAGTATTTAATCATTATTTTATAAATTAGTACTACAACCTCCCACAATTTATGTGGGGTAACTTAACCGTAGGGTCTTACATTATAGAAGTTTGAAAATGTTGAGAATTCATATAGGAAAAGAAATGGGTTGAAACTCAAATATAGAAGTAAGTAAACATTAAGGACTATAAATATACTTTTTCCTTTAGAAAAATGATGCATCTTAGTAGTTAATAAACTATAATTGGCTAAGAAATAATAGGAGTGAAATAAATTTTCAAAAAAACCAACATAATAAGAAACCTTAGATAAATCAAGTAAGGAATAATTGAGGAATTGAACTAAGACAATTCGAACCCCTTTTCAAATTCAATCCATAATAGTTAATTAAGAGCATTTTAGTTAATCAATAGGGGAAAAGAGTCACAAGAAGGTTTTTTGTACCAAAATATTCCATTATAGTTATAATCAATCAATTGTCTTGAACCTTAGACAATTCTTGCAATCAATTGTCGATAGATCAACTAAACTAGTTATTTAAACTATAGTTGTTAAAATCACGATTTTATTTATGTGATTCTACAACTTTATGATTTTAGGAGGAATTTATGATTTTAGGAAGATCTTTCGAGTTAACTCATGTATAAAATCATTTTTTTTATATAGAAACTTATATTTTAAATCAATTTTACATTTCAAACTTAGTAAAAACTTAGATTTTTAATCGAGTTTACTAATTCTATATATGTAAGTTGAATAAGTTAAAAATAGAAAAATATAACTAAGCTTTTATTATAACGTTGACTATTAAGGCATTAAATAATCTTCCCCATCATATTCTAAATTTCTTCCTCTTTCTTTCTCCCATTCTCTTTTCTCTTCTCCAATGTTTATAACCTTCATCCAAGTTTCAATTCTAATAGAAATATTTATAAGAAAAACCATATATTTAAGTTTATGCCATTAACAACTCAAAAAGAGTCAAAATATTTGATTTTCTCTAATTCATTACTTTTTTCAAACAAAATAATAGAAAAAAAATTAGTTTTGACCTACTTATCTATATCCCATCAATGTTAGGTTACTGATTGAGAATTTTTTTTATAAAAAAAAAAGACTTAATTTCTTCATTTATTTATTTTCATTATGTACTTCTAGTTTTTTATAATCACTATAAGCAAATCTATAGTTTTTTAAAAACTCTTTTACATAGGTTATGGAAACTTACGTTTTTATATTTCGATTTTACAAATCTTACTAACGATTTTAGGTAAAATTACGAGTTTAACAACTTTGATTTGAACTAAAGTTAACAATGAGTTTTAACCATTTTGCGAATATATAGTTGAC
Organism: Lumnitzera littorea; assembly: GCA_024138015.1. Classification (NCBI taxonomy): domain Eukaryota; kingdom Viridiplantae; phylum Streptophyta; class Magnoliopsida; order Myrtales; family Combretaceae; genus Lumnitzera; species Lumnitzera littorea. Next base: position 108,478,451 of record JAMXBB010000003.1, read on the forward strand.
TAAATTCAACAAACAGTCGATTGAATCACCTTAGTTTTAAATATTTAACTTAATGTTAGATCAATTTTAGAAAATTAGAAATTGGGTAATGCATAATTGGAATAGCTTATATGAGCAATTAATTTTTTGTCGCACATAGTGAATAACTAATCTAAGTATTGTTTATAAAGATGTATTCCATGATAATCGGTCATTGATTGTTGCGCAAGATAGGGAGGTCCACTGGTAAGAGGGGTAAGATAAGCTAGTAGTGGATCAACCATCAATCGCAATTGAAGAGGGTTGAGGAGTTAGTATGAAGAAATTTGTTTCACCATGCTGTCCCCATTGGAATCAATCCCATATTCTTTCCACTTAACAACGACATGACCTTAAGGGTCGCCTATGGATGACACAAGAGCGCCTAGGCTGCATCGAGTTTCTATTCAAGACCCTTCTTGCCTAATGTAGAGCTGGTAAAAAAAATCATTAACCAACAAACAATGGGCATTGAGATAGGACCAAATGGCTTGTAAAGATCGTAGGATTTCTCTTATATAATGTGGGGAAATATATACAATTAAAATGGTCATTTAAGTGGGCCGGAAAGTTAGATGGAAGCAGCTAAGGTTATGATCTAGTTTGAAGCCCGTGTAAGATGGGTGGATAGTGGACTAGCAATCGATGTCTATCATAGATTAGGTACTCTGAATGAATTGATCATTCCAAGTGCTCTTACCTAGCAGGGTACAAGGCTATGAAACAACTATAAATGGTTAAGTTGAGTCAAGAGTCCGGAATGAAATGACTATTATTTAGTAAGTATTATGTAAATAGAAGTTTTTTTTATGGCATATTGGTTTTACAATCAATGAACTATAACTAAACATGTGGCATAAGCATGGTATGCCATTGTTATCATTGGTTGATTAGTACTTATTATGCAATATGTTTATCCTTCAAATAATTTCTTTTTCAAGCTTCAGATTTTCTAAGAGCATCAGGAAGCGAAGGGATAACGAAGTTATTATGGTCTCTTCCGTGATCTTACTTGTTGTAAGGGCACATGGCTCGGCTTGGGACTTGAGGTATTCATGAATTTGAATGCTTAAACAATTGTTTTATAACAATGCTTCGTCCAAATTGCATTATTTTCACATGTCGTGCACCTAGTAAGTAGTACCCTTATGTAATGCACTTCAATGAGGGGCGATAGTTGAAGCTTTCATTCTATATTTAATCAATATTATGCAATAGCATTTAGAATAAGAGTTACAAATAAATAGAATTGAGATAACACAATATTGAGCTCAAATTTAAATGACCACCGTAAAAATTAAAAACTCAAGCTTTCAAAACTTAGAATCTTAAGTTAGATCTCTGTTTAATTAAGTTTGCTTAGGGTCATTTTATATTAGAAAAAAAATATATATATATATATTTTCCTTCTAGGTAAAATAATGTTGATATTGAAATTCATCTCGAACTCAATTTACACTCAAAATCAAATATCTTCAAGCTTGAGCTTAATTAAGCAAATTATTCTAATAACTCTTTCATTCAACTGTAGTTAAAATCAAGTTTGAGAACACATCAAGTTCAATTCGAATAACCTAGATTTGATACATTTAGACCCCATTTCCATGGAATGTAATTTTAGTTCTATTTGTGATATTAGTTTTGTCAAGAAAGGTCCTCATACTCTCCCAAGCTCTCATTACATAGAAGAGCAAATCGACTTTCATGACTCATACGCAACAAGTTGTTAATTAAGTAACAAAATCAAAAGCCATATAGAAATACTATCCATATTCTTCAATGAAATCAAAACATACATCAAGTTGAACTAAAATCTTGAACCATGCAGTACGAAGTACATGCAACACAAAATATACATTTTACTCTCTAGCATTTATCTAATTAAGCACACAAAGTACTATATGCTACTTCCTAATCTATAAGAAAGTTTCAACTTTAATTTCTTGGCAGGTCAATCAAGAAGAGTTGGCAAAAAATTCTTGACAACATAATCAGCAATGATACTGTTGGTCTTCTCTGTCGGATGAAAGGCATCCCAGAAAACGTACTTGCTTGCATCTTGGCATGAAAATAGATTATCCCGAGCACAGATGTAACCCATCTCAAACATTCCGGTCGCACAGCATGCCGTGGATGTCACCTCGAATCCTGTTAATGTTGTTACAAGACGGTTCATTTTCATATTTAATATAACATCAGTTCGATTCCTTTTCTCCCACGGTCCACTTTTTATGCCTTTGGTAATTTTTGTATTAAAAATAGTTCACCAAGCTTGTATAAATGGAAAAAAGAAGATGATATAGGAATTTCCATATTTAAAATATGCAAAAAAGGAAACAAAAAATATAAATTGAGAAGCTATGAAAATCAACTGTTCCTAATTTATTGTTTCAATGATGAATAAATCAATCATAATCCAATTTATAGGCCAGCTTAGTAAATTATCATATAGTCTTTATTACTTCAGTCATTTAGGGATTTGAACAGAATTAATGAAGATATCATTCAAACAGCCAAATGGGAAAAAAATGGAAAATTGATGGAAACTTTTATATATATATATATATATATGTTTGCCCACTACGTTAGTTTTTATTTTTCTTTTAATTCTTGAGTGATTCTAATGGTAAATAGAAGTATTCAAGTTTAATCCATTCTATTACGAAATTAATGTTATCTTTTTAAAGATTTGATTTTTTTTGTCATTAAAAAAGAAAAAAAAAAAGTTCTTCGAGCGTCTAACTATTGTCCCGACGGCACTGTACATGTACTTCGGCATGGAAAAGAAGAATTTACGATGAAAATTTTCGTTTTCCAGAACCCAACTACCATAATAAAATCGACATGACCACCTAGTACTTTTTTTGCATTCTATAGACACCTCCTTTCATGTGATCAATTCAATGCAAACTTTACACGTGGATCGAGATATATACCTAACTCGAAATTCAGGAAAGTCTTTTTACCCAAAAAATAGAGAATTGATCCAGCACGAAAACCATTAAGATCAACTTGCACCGGCAAAAATTTAATGAAAATTTGCTGAAAGCTAAGTCTCGTGTCCCGACATAGAAGGCTACGATTACTAGAATCGATTCGAAAAGAATACCTATAAACCCAAAAATTGCAATCTGCTAAACATTTTCTTTTTATTTTTTTAGAAAATTATTGATTCACAAAATAAAGATGAATGCTCATGCATTCTATATATTAACTATTATGGATAGACCTTTTAAATGGTCAAAATGTGTCCATTATCTTCTTGTCATTTTTTTTTAAAGGGAAAACCATATTTTTTAATCCTTAACATTTATAAATATCTTTTTTTATTTAAGTTTTCAACCTTATTTTTCTTCTATTTGAGTCTTTAACATTTTCAAAACTTTACAAAAATAAAACTTCCATCAATTTTATTGCATTTTCCATTCATCTATGACATGTGTCAACTTCAAATTTTCAAAATGGTACATAACAATTGATTAAACAAAATTACATTAAATATATTTATTTATGTAATATAATAAAAATAAAATTGAATGAAATTAATGATATAATATAAATAAAAATTATAAGAAATGCAAAAATATGAAAGTGGGGAAAGGGGTTGGAAAAAAGTTGTGTCCATCTTGGTGGATATGTCCAAGGTTAATTCGAAGCTAATATATGTTCAAGATGTATAAAAAATTTAATGTATTTACTAAAAACCATATTTTTATAAGATTTTGAAAAACTTTGAGGACTCAAATAAAAGGAGGAAAAAAAAAAAAAAAGAGGATGGAGGA